>JALXJV020000018.1:25336291-26062422 GCA_024633595.2 Lepomis macrochirus | reverse complement strand
TTCTGTAATGTTAGCAGAGTATGTGTTGCTATGTTTGTCTCCCCCTAGTGGCATGCTAGAGATTGCATCAGCTACTGTTCACTGAATGGCACCTTTTGATGAGGTCATCAGGAAGCGCTCAGGAATGTCTCTAGTCGAGCATTTATTGTGATGTGTAATGATTCAAAGTTCATCTGCTCACGTTTAAGCCACAAACGAGCATCGTCGGTATGTAAATGTTCTTTACATTATAATCTATCACTTCAGAGGGATATTTCATGGTAATCGAATTGTTTGATGATTTCTATTTCTGCATGTTTGCCTAGGCTGGTTGCTGTACAAGCTGGATTGCCCAGTCTAACGTTATAGCTAAACACTTTTAAATAACTATTTCATCGTGTTGAATTAATAAGTTAATTTTACATGTGTATTAAATGAACACTGTGAAGGTTCGACATAACAACTTATAGCAGCCATTTGTTCATGTCTCTTTTTTAGTTTTACCCTATCTCTGGTTATCATTAAAGAGGTGAAAGATTCACCTTCGTCCAGCGTGGTGATTAGAGAAGGAGTTAAACTGCCTGTCAACTTGCACAAGGGGTTCTAAGAAGGACAGAACAGTAAAACGACGGCTCACAAGCAGGCTGACCTACAGCAGACCGGGATCCCTGACTGCCTTACTACTGGAATAAAGGTAGCCAGCATGCACAATGCAGCAACAGGATACACAATCAATCACCTCATTGAAAACCAGATCTCATGCTTCCTACTCATCAAGCCGCTCTAGCAGAGCTAGATGCGGCTGCAGCCATGATGCGATGCAGAAGCCGAGCTGCTAAAGTAAAAGTAGCATACGCTGAAAAGGAGATGCAAATTAAAATTCAAAGGGCACAATTAGAAGCATCATTGGATAAGCTGAACGCAGAAAAGACAGCAGCCGCTGCTGTAGCTAAAGCGGAAGCCTTAGAGGCTGCTATGGAGTACGAGAATGATGGACCGAACTCTAAGTCTACATGTGGATTAGAGCAGCAGTCACACAATGCCATGCAAATTACTGAAGAATATGTACAAAAACACAACATACTGGACAGTAGTCTGCAACCATTAGCAGAACAACAGGGTTTCTCCATCAACTCTCAACCACCACAAACACCCCCTCCGCAGACATCTATTACGCCCACTGACCATCCCATGCAGATAAAGCCTGAAATGAACAGAGCCCTAAGAATGGGAGCACACTGCTCGCCCATACATCCTCCCACCATAAACAGAAACCTCACAAGCCCACTAGCAGAATTGGTTAGGCCGGCTCATGAAAGAGAGGTGGCTCCTATGGGAGAAGAAATGCACAGCGAACACTGGGGAAAGAAAATATATGGCAACCATCACCTGCCATTAGCCTCACCTGCAAACACTTACCAGTACGTCACCACACATCACGAGAGCAACCCAGGGGCTTATGACGACCGACATTACCCACCAAGTAGACCCGGCAACAGCTATCAACGGGACGACAGGCACTGGGAAAGCCAAAATGTGTCAGACTTTGTAGGCTTTCTAGCTAGACGTGAAATTGTTGCAACTGGGCTGCTGAAGTTCGATGACAAACCTGAAAACTACAGGGCATGTCGAGCATCTTTTCTGACCACCGTCAGAGGTCTTAATCTGACCGTAAAAGAAGAAATCGATTTGTTAGTGAAATGGCTAGGAGCAGAATCAGCAGAACATGCGAAGCGCTTGAGAGCTGTACATGTCAACTACCCAGAAAGGGGTCTGCAAATGGTGTGGGAGAGACTAGATGAGTGCTACGGTGCGCCCGAAGTAATTGAGAATGCACTATGGAAAAGACTAGATGACTTTCCAAGGATTTCAAATAAAGACAATCAGAAACTCAGGGAGCTGGGAGATCTATTAATGGAGCTGCAGGCTGCAAAAGCAGAGGGAGGTCTCCCAGGCCTTGCGTACTTAGACACAGCACGGGGCATAAACAACATTGTACAGAAGTTACCATTTGCGTTACAAGAAAGATGGATGACACAAGGATCCCAGTACAAGGAAAACTACAAAGTTGCCTTCCCTCCATTCTCTTTCTTTGTCAGCTTCGTCTCACAGCAAGCAAAGACACGTAACGACCCAAGCTTCATATTTGCCCCCTCTGCCGCAGAGCCAGCCAAGGCAGACAAACACACTCTCAAGAGCATGAGTTACCGTACACCCGTATCAGTCCATAAGACCGATGTCTCATCAGACACGGTCGCACCTGCCGACCCCACACGCACAAAGGTAGAAGACCCTACAAAGGTATGTCCTATCCACAAGAAGCCTCATCCCCTTTACAAATGCCGCGCATTCAGAGAGAAGTCCCTTGAGGAGAGGAAAACCTTTCTGAGACAAGGTGGTGTCTGTTTTCATTGCTGTGCCTCGACATTACACCTCGCTAAGAACTGCGAAAAGACTGTTAGATGTAGTGAGTGCAATAGCGATAGACACCATTCAGCTCTGCACCCAGGGCCTGCTCCGTGGTCCACAAAGACACCCGCCCCTATGCATGAGCAAGGCGGGGAGGAAGAGAGTGTCCCCCCAAATGTTGCTGTGACATCAAAGTGTACAGAGGTTTGCGGCGGAGACACAGCTGGAAGATCCTGTTCTAAGATTTGTTTAGTCAGAGTCTTCCCCACCGGCCAACAAGATAAAGCAGTGGAGCTTTATGCCATATTAGATGATCAAAGTAATCGGTCACTGGTAAGATCAGAGTTTTTCGAGTTTTTTAACATTAAAGGCGACTGCTCACCATATTCTCTCAGGACGTGCGCAGGAGTCATGGAGACGGCGGGGAGGAGAGTGCATGGCTTCCAGGTGCAATCTATGGATGGAGAGGTGACTATCCCTCTCCCTACCCTTATAGAGTGCAACCAAATCCCCAACAACCGATCTGAAATTCCCACCCCAAATGTTGCTCTCCACCACACTCATCTAGAATGTATCGCAAAGCAGATTCCAGTTCTACAGCCCCAAACAGCGATAATGTTGTTGCTCGGCAGAGACCTCATCAGAGTCCACAAGGTCCGTGAACAGATCAACGGCCCACACGACTCTCCATACGCTCAAAGGCTCGACTTAGGCTGGGTTATAGTGGGAAGCGTCTGCCTCGGTGAGGTCCATAAGCCAGACACAGTTAATGCCTTTTACACCAATACACTGGAAAACGGACGGCCATCCTTCTTCAAGCCATGTCCCAACCACTACGTGGTAAAGGAAACACATGACGACATCAAGCCCCCCATCTGTGAGGACAGCAAAGACCATGTAGGATGTGCTGTGTTTCAAAGATCCAAAGACGACGACAAAATTGCACCTTCATTCGATGACATGGCTTTCCTAAATATCATGAAACAAGGGTTCTTTAAGGATAAAGATAATAGTTGGACAGCTCCTCTACCTTTTAGGACACAGAGACGTCGTCTGCCTAACAACAAAGCTCAAGCCCTGGACCGTTTCCGATCACTCCAACGCTCCTTCAACAGAAAACCGGAGCTTAAGGAACACTTCTTTGCATTCATGCAAAAGATATTTCAAAGTGGTCACGCAGAAGAAGCACCCCACTCGCCACAGGGAGGAGTGCTGGTACCTACCTATTTTGGAGTGTATCACCCTAAGAAACCTGGGCAGATTAGGGCGGTCTTTGACTCAAGCGCCGCAGCATAATGGCGTTTCCCTCAACAACGTCCTTTTGACCGGCCCAGACCTCAATAACAGCCTGGTGGGTGTGCTCATCCGTTTTCGTCAGGATTCTGTTGCTGTCACTGCGGACATCCAGCAGATGTTCCACTGCTTCCTTGTTAGACCAGACCACAGAAACTTCTTGCGTTTCCTGTGGTACCAGGACAACGACTTTAACAAGGACATTCGAGAGTACAGGATGCGCGTGCATGTTTTTGGTAATAGCCCTTCACCTGCTGTAGCCATCTTTGGACTGAGAAAGACAGCGCAAGAGGGTGAAGAGGCCTTTGGAAGAGATGCTAGAAGATTCGTTGAAAGAGACTTCTATGTTAACGATGCATTAAAACCTTGTGCTTCGTCCGCAATTGATCTGCTCAAAAGGACACAGGAGATGCTGGCATGCTCTAACCTCAGGCTGCATAAGATTGCGTCAAACAGTGCAGAAGTCATGGCAGCCTTTCCCTCAGACGATCGGGCCAAAGATCTAAAGGACCTAGACCTGGGAGCCGATGTTCTCCCCATGCAGCGCAGTCTAGGCGTCAGCTGGAACTTGAAAAATGACACATTTACCTTTCAAGTGTCAGATGAGCACAAACCCTTTACACGACGCGGAGTCCTGTCAACAATTAACAGCCTGTATGATCCCTTAGGATTCGCTGCCCCAATCCTGATACAAGGAAAAACAATACTGCGGGACCTAACAGTCGACTGTCAGGACTGGGATGCACCATTGCCTCCTGTGAAGGAGCAGTTATGGGCAGCGTGGAGAGATTCACTCCAAGAACTCCAAAACCTGGAGATACCAAGGTCTTATGCACGAGTCTCTCCCTCTACAGCTCAACGCAGAGAACTCTGCATTTTCTCGGACGCATCCATCAAGGCAGTAGCAGCCGTGGCTTACTTAAAGCTCTTCGACACAGATGGAAACTGCCACGTAGGCTTTGTCTTAGGCAAATCAAGACTAGCCCCTCGACCAGACGTCACCATTCCACGGCTAGAGCTATGTGCTGCCGTGTTGGCAGTAAACCTAGCAGAGTTCATTACTGCCGAACTGGATGTACAGTTGGATGACATCAGTTTCTTTACAGATAGTAAAGTAGTGTTGGGCTACATTTACAATGAAAAGCGCCGATTTTATGTCTTTGTGAACAACAGAGTTCAGAGGATCAGGAGGTCTACCAGCCCCACACAGTGGCACTTTGTATCCACAGACAATAATCCTGCAGATCACGCAACAAGGTTCATCTCAGCAGCACACCTCAAAGACACCACGTGGCTTACGGGTCCAGATTTTTTAACACAGCCCAAGCAAACACACAACAGGCAGAGCACCTTTGACCTTGTGGATCCGGGAGCAGGACATGGATGTCCGCCCCCGTTGTGTCCACCCTCAGCACAACAGCCAGAGAAAACCATCTTGGATCTCAACGTTTTGGCCGTTTCTCCAGCTGGAAGTCACTGACCCGCGCCATCTCATGTCTCACCCACATAGTCAGCCTCTACAGAAAGAATGACTCCCATAATCAGTGTAATGGATGGCACCACTGCACGCGAGGTCATACGGTAGAGACGCTCACCAAGGCCCAGCACACTATTTTGCGCGTCGTCCAAAAGGAAGCTTACGCAAAGGAGCTGCAATGCATCAGAGAACAAAGAGCATTACCAAAAGATAGTCCCATCAGAGCCCTGACTCCTTTCATTGATGCAAATGGTCTCCTCAGAGTTGGCGGACGCATCACAGAGGCCAAAATGAGATGTGATGAGAAACAACCAATAATTGTTCCTGGTCGCCACCACATTGCAACCCTCCTGGTCCGCCATTACCACGAGCAATCTCAACACCAGGGGCGTCTTTTTACAGAGGGCGCCGTTCGCTCAGCTGGCTTTTGGGTTGTTGGCGCAAAAAGGTGTGTGAGCAGTCTCATTTTCAGATGTGTCATCTGCCGCAAACTTCGGGGTTCTTGTGAAACCCAAAAAATGGCTAACCTGCCTGAATGCCGCCTTAACACAGAACCTCCGTTTTCACATGTCGGTGTTGATGTCTTCGGACCATGGTCAGTCTCTTCACGCCGCACAAGAGGAGGTCACGCCAACAGCAAAAGATGGGCCGTTTTGTTCTGCTGCTTAAGCGTTCGAGCCATCCACGTCGAAATCATCAAATCCATGGACACTTCTTCCTTTATCAACGCCTTGAGAAGGTTCATCGCTATACGTGGACCAGTCAAACTGTTATGTTCAGACAGGGGAACTAACTTTGTCGGGGCCTGTCACAAGCTTCAAATCCCTTCCAACCTCAATGATGAGGTGGAGAAGTTCCTCACTGATCAAGGCTGCGTGTGGAAGTTCAACCCTCCTCATTCTTCCCATATGGGAGGAGCATGGGAAAGGATGATAGGGTTGACACACAGGATCTTGGATTCAATGTTCCTACGACTAGGGCCGTCAAGAATCACTCATGAGGTCCTTGTCACCTTGATGGCTGAAGTGGTTTCCATTGTTAATTCAAGGCCACTTGTGCCCGTGTCCACAGACCCAGACGATCCATTCATACTCACCCCTGCAACTCTTTTAACCCAAAAAACTGGCCCATCTCCTGCCCCTCCAGGTGACTTTGGTTATAAGGATTTGTACAACTGCCAGTGGAGACAGGTACAAAGTCTGGCAAACACCTTCTGGGATAGGTGGAGGAAGCAATACCTGTCCACTCTGCAGACAAGAAGAAAGTGGCAGTCTGAAAGGCCAAATCTCACTAAAGGGAGCTTAGTGCTAATTAAGGACAATCAAACCAAGAGAAACACATGGCCTACAGGACGAATTATGGAAGTTTTTCCCAGCAAAGACGGAAGAGTCCGCAGAGTGGAGGTCAAGGTAGCCCATGGAGATGGGGCTAAAGTGTTCCTGAGACCGTTCTGACATGTGTACACAGTATCATAGGTAATGGTACCCAGGGATACCAGACGGGGAGTGTACTGTTCTGTAATGTTAGCAGAGTATGTGTTGCTATGTTTGTCTCCCCCTAGTGGCATGCTAGAGATTGCATCAGCTACTGTTCACTGAATGGCACCTTTTGATGAGGTCATCAGGAAGCGCTCAGGAATGTCTCTAGTCGAGCATTTATTGTGATGTGTAATGATTCAAAGTTCATCTGCTCACGTTTAAGCCACAAACGAGCATCGTCGGTATGTAAATGTTCTTTACATTATAATCTATCACTTCAGAGGGATATTTCATGGTAATCGAATTGTTTGATGATTTCTATTTCTGCATGTTTGCCTAGGCTGGTTGCTGTACAAGCTGGATTGCCCAGTCTAACGTTATAGCTAAACACTTTTAAATAACTATTTCATCGTGTTGAATTAATAAGTTAATTTTACATGTGTATTAAATGAACACTGTGAAGGTTCGACATAACAACTTATAGCAGCCATTTGTTCATGTCTCTTTTTTAGTTTTACCCTATCTCTGGTTATCATTAAAGAAGTGAAAGATTCACCTTCGTCCAGCGTGGTGATTAGAGAAGGAGTTAAACTGCCTGTCAACTTGCACAAGGGGTTCTAAGAAGGACAGAACACGGTGTTATCGGTTTGATGCTCTTACTTAACGAGGCGTGACAGTGCATAAGTGTATAACACCACATGTAGTCACAAATTGAATTGAATGGTGCGGGGGAAGAGACAGCTGGCTTTCACTTTCATCCTCAGCTGAGAGGATTTTTGACACAACTAAAAAAGTGACATCATCATTTGTGGGGGTGGACTCCCCCTCCTCCGTCTCAGCATCGGACTCTGTGACAGGCTGATAAACATTAAACGTCTTGACAAAGTCGGATCCATTATCAGTCACTGTTGCAACTACTTTGTTGAGCAGTCCATATGAAGAGTGAATGTTTTTGATTTCTGCACCAATAACATCATACGTGTGTCTACCGCAAATTCTCCTACATGCCAACGCAGCCTTGTTGCATTCTAATGTGCTTACTCCCATATAACTCCTCGCATGGTTCGTGCTCGGGCCCTAATAAATAAAACAACAGGGGTTAACTGGGATTGGCACCAGCCCCCGCGACCCTGTACGCAAGATAAGCGGTTGACAATGGATGGAAACAATGGGGAGGGAGGAGGGGGGGGGCAACAAGCAACCAACACGTGCAAGCTTAACTTCACCACCACTGTGTCACCGTCCAACCATTCTGGACCAAGTGGACGCTTTTTGAGGCCCTGGGTAACCTTAAGCGTCATTTTTGCACAATCAACGAATAAATATGCAAGGTCAGATTAGACTTTCAAAATAAAACCAGTGGTTAACGTCGCAATTTGGTTTCTTTAGGCACCAAAACTACTTGTTTAGGTTTCGTGGTTTGGGTTAAAATAACATGTGTAACTTATCTAAAAAGAATCTTTGTTTCACACGGGAAACGAACAGCGGTCTCCTGGGTGGAAGTTGGGTGTGTGACCCACCTGTCCACCATAACCACCTCCTTCCTCTAACATTTCTGTTATTTATACTAGGCCCACTTTTAACCTATGATGCAAAACCTGGCACCGAAGGACGTGACTAGGGTTGAGCCGGATACTCGTCTAAAACGAGTATCCGGTACGGATAAAGCACTTTTGCCGAGTACGAGTATTATACGAGTAATACGAGTCAGTATCTGTACTCGGATTGAATAAAAATCCTCATTGTGTAGCTGACTGTCTGCGACGTTCTGTGTAGTCACAGCGCCCCTCCCCTACACACAGATTTGTGTGTAGGGGAGGGGCGCTCTGTCCCGCTCTGCTCACTCACACGCAGAACACTGAGAAAAGAGCAGCACTCGCTCTCTGTCTCTCCGTCAGTCACTCAGCTTTGCGGGTCTTTTTCGTTAACGTTTACGTTTTCTTCAGCTTCAGGTTTGTTTTTTACTTCGGTTTGTAGTACTACTTACTTATTAACCAGTAGAGGTCTGGTAAACGTGGGGTTTGTTCAGACGTGGTGCTTGGTAGAACGCGACTCGCGTTGTGTCTCTGCCTGTCGGAGATTTTTTTTTTTAACCGTCAGCTGGGTCAGCCGTCTACTTCACGCACTGAGTGTGACACTTTGCTGCATTTTATTATTTACAAAGTAAAGGTTGTTGTTGTGGTATAAATAAATTATTTAAAATAATATTACAAAGGTACCCACACATACACCCCCCCTCCCATGATCAGTGATACAGAATAATGAGTGATACAGAGAGTACTTCAGCACCACCAGTGAGAGTTTGCTTAACCTCGCAGGACAGTGAGGGTCAAGTCAGTGACAATGAAAACAGTAGCACCCACCTTTCCCTCACTGAGACCGATATTGCATCTGGGGATGGAGGTCATCCTCCACCAAAGACCAAGAGGACTTCTGCAGTTTGGAACTCTTTCACTGTTTCTGAAAATGATCCCTCCAAAGCCATTTGCAAGCTTTGTAAGTCCAAGCTAAGCAGAGGTAGAGATGCAAAACATTACAACACAACATCTCTACATAACCATCTGCTATATGTTCATCACATGAGAAATCCCGCTGTATCAGCCACCTCCTCCTCCTCTCCTCTTCCTTCTCGGGTCACTGGTGTTCAGCTGGGTGCTGCTAAGGGCTCACATTCATCTTCCTCTTCACCAATACAAAGCAGCCATTCTCAGAAAACCATCCCCGGTCAAAACAAATTACAGAGATGATTGGTAAAATGATCTGCACTGATCTTGAACCTTTCTCTGTGGTGGAGAGGAGAGGCTTCAAGACACTTGTTGGCTTTTTAGAACCCAAGTATAAGATCCCATCGAGGCACTATTTCAGTCAAACTGTAGTGCCTGAGCTGTATGAGGCAATGAGAGGGGAGTTGGTCCAGTCACTTAAGGTAGCTGAAGGAGGTGTCATCAACCTCACTACAGATCTCTGGACCAGCAATCACAACGCACATGCATATCTCTGTCTTACTGGGCACTGGTGTGAACATGTAGGGGAAGCTTCAGTACAGAGGAAAGCAGGGCTGCTAAATGTTGGTGTGCTGGACATTGAGCACACATCAAACAACATTCTGTGCTGCCTTAAGGAAAAGATGAGAGAGTGGGAAGAGTCTGTTGGTCAGTCTGTCACGGTTTGTTGTTTCAGATAATGCAGCAAACGTGAAAGCTTTGACTGAATATGGGCACATCCGTTGCATGTCCCATACGCTTCACTTGGTGGTGATCAAAGCACTGGAGAAGGACAGGGTTGTGACATCCCTTCTCTCCAAAGCCAGGAGCATATCTGGCCATGTTCATCGCTCAAGCAAAGCCAGCAACAGACTACATGAGCTGCAAACACAGTTGAACCTCCCCCAGCACACGCTCATAACAGATGTAAAAACAAGGTGGAACTATACGTTCTACATGCTCCAGCGGCTGGTGGAGCAGCGCAGGGCTGTGCAGATTATGACACAGGACACATGGGCCCCCTAGTTCTTTGCTCAGATTGGCTGCCAGTTTCCTTGCCGCTGTGCCTAACCTTTCCCTGGACTCAGCCGCAACATCTTGGCCCAGCCCCACTGTGGCATCCTGATCATCATCACCAGCCATGAACTGATCAGATTCATCCTCAGATTCCTCACCAGCATGCAGTGACCTGATGATGGAGCACAAGCCATGCAGGACCGACCAGCACCAGTTCCGTTGGTGGCCCAGCCGACCCCTGCTCCAGAACCCCTGTCGGTGGACCGACCGGCACAAACCCCGGTGGTGGCCCAGCCGACTCCTGTTCCTCTTTCCTCGTCTGTGGACCAACCAGCACCAGTTCCGTTGGTGGCCCAGCCGACCCCTGCTCCAGAACCCCTGTTGACGGACCAGCCGGTAACAACCCTGCTGGTGGTCCAGCCAACTCCTGTTCCTCGTTCCTCGTCGGTGGTCCGACCAGCACAAGCTCCGTTGGTGGCCCAGCCGACTCCTGCCCCTGAACCTCTGTCGGTGGACCGACCAGCACAAGCTCTATTGGTGGCCCAGCCGACTCCTGTTTCTCAACCTCCGTCGGTGGCCCGACCGACACCAGCTCCATTGGTGGGCCAGCCGACTCCTGTTCCTGATCCTCCGTCGGTGGTCCGACCGGCACCAGCTCCGCCGGTGGCTCAGCCGAATCCTCCTGTTCGTCGTGCTTCGTCGGTGGTCCGACCGGCACCAGCTCCGCCGGTGGCCCAGCCGACTCCTCCTGTTCTTCGTGCTCCATCGGTGGTCCGATCGGCACCAGCCCCGCCGATGGCCCAGCTGACCTCCACTCCTGAACCTCTGTCGCTGGACCGTCCAACATCTGCTCCGTTGATGGCCCAGCTAACCTCAGCTCCAAAACCCCCGTTGGTGGCACAACCAGTCCCCGCTGCACAGCCCCCGGACCTCTGCCCCGCTGCACAGTCCGTGGACGTCAGCTCCGCAGCACCTGAGGCACCCGAGTCCGTGGATGTCTACTCCGCAGCACCCGAGGCACCCGAGTCCGTGGACGTCTGCCCAGCTCTCCAGTCTGTGGTCCGGCCGACTCCTGCTCCCCGTGATCTCTTGGCGGATCGATCGACACCAGCCCCGTCGGTGGTCCGTCCGACCTCTACTCCTTGCACCAAGGCCCTCAGCCCAGCAGCCTCGTCCCTGACTCCCCCCGCTGCTGTCTCGCTGCTGGCCCCTAGCCCGGCTCCCCGGCCTCTGGAGAGGTCGTCACATCTGGCTCCCCGGCCTCGCCCTGCCCCCAGGTCTCATCCTGCTCCCCAGCCTCTGGAGAGGTCTCATCATGCTCCCCAGCCTCTGGAGAAGCCTCGTCCTGCTCCCAGGCCTCGTCCTACTCCCCGGCCTCTGGGGAGGTTCCGCCTTCTTCTCCACCAGAAGAAGGAGGAGGAACCATAACAAGTGCTGGCCTAATCTTACACGCTTTGCATTGCAGCATCTCAGTTGTCCACCTACAAGTGTCCAGTCTGAGCGTGTTTTTAGCACAGCTGGAAATGTGGTCAGTCCACAGCGTGCAAACTTGGACCCTAGCCACGTGGAACAACTGGTCTTCATTAAAGTCAATGCAGATCTGAACAGAACAGCGTCGGAATATTTGATCCATAGAACACTGCCCCCCCCCCCCACACTCTCCCACTCTGTCTCTCTCTTACTCACACACTCACACATACCTGGTATGGAAATAAAAAAGAACCAAAATAAATAAATAATTACACTAATCATAAAAAAGTTAAAAAAAGAAAGTTATGTTGAGTATGAAAACTCTTGTTCATTACATTTTATTTTACTTCATAATTGCAACATGATCAAAACCATTGATCTGAAGCTCAATGCTGATGCTTTCATGTAGTTTTCTAATTAGCAATAAATATAACAATTTCTGATCAACCCATGCTTAAAATAAAATACCGTTAAAGCCCCGCCCATTTCAAGATAACCGACCCACTTCCGGGTCAAATCCCACCCACTTCCGGGATAGTCCCCGCCCACTCAGAGTACAGATACGGATACAGATAATTCATATGGTTGACAGATACAGATACAGATACATATAATGCTGTACTCGCTCATCCCTAGTAATAGTTGGTCGGTGTTTGTCTGTTTACATGGGTTTCTGTTGTCGGGAGTTAGATTCTTGTCTGGTATTTTGTAACATGTGTTCTGTTCCGCCAATAATCTGCCCGCCTGCCTTTCTCAATCTGTGTTGTTGTCTATACTTGTGTTCTTGTGAAACGTCATCTTTTGTGGCCCAATACACAAGTTTGCATTTTGGCAAGAACGGTTAAAAATCCCGGACAAGTGTCAAGTGTTCTTGACACGTCCATTTTACCGAGGATGCATCGGTTGGTTGGCTGAGAGAGAGGCAAGCAACAGAACCTTTTTTACTATTTTCAGATTTATTTCATCCACTTCTGAGAAGTTTTGAGATGAGAAATCAACTGTGTAGATGTCGAATATATTTGCAGTTTTACTATAAATGATGGCAAATCGAAAATGTGCTCAAATGTTTTCGGAGTTGTGACGCTCCGCAACCGTCAGCGGGGTGAGCTAGCGGGGTGAGCTAGCGAACCAGCCCGCCGGGGAAGCTAACAAGCCAGCCTGCCAGTCAGCACACAGAACCCTCAGACATGCAGACCACTGCAGCCAGCACGGCAGAGTAAAGACCCACAGCTGTAAGATAGGTTTAACGTTCATACCACTCTTATTCTGTCATTACATTCTGAGTAATTTTTATTAACTTAAATCAAGAGACATCTGGATGATGTACAGAAAAGTAGTAATATGACAACACATTAATTGAGCCTATTATATTTAATAAATGATACATAGAGTGGTCAAAATTATGAGCTGAAAAAAATGCACCTGACTTCAAATACAAACATTTGTACAAAATATCTTATGCTACCCCGAACAGGGCCCCTCCACAAATTTGTATTTTCTCACTCCAAGGTTTTCTGACAAGTTAGCAGCCCTGCGTCTTTCAGGTCGATGAACCAGTTGCCGGGCTGCACTGGCTCCAGCATTTTCATTATCATTTATTCAGGGTAGACAGCCTCGCCTGCTGCAACAGGTGCTACAAGCCACTCGTGGAGGAAATGAAACCAACCAAAGCAGCGAGCGATCTTTCGTCCAGCTATATCGAGCTATATAGAGAGACCTGACTTTGGGCTGCAGGGCAAACCGTTATAGCGTCGGTGAGCGTATCGGCACGTTCAACACAGCTAGCTCAAAGGGATGTGGTTGGTGGTGAGGAATTAGCAGTTTTAAGAATGTAATGTGTTTCTAATAAACAGTTTAACATTCACAAGCATCACCACAGTGTCCACACACGCAGCACATGTTAGAACAGTGGCTTCGTGAACACAAAGCTGCAGGGGGAACCCTTAGCCTCACCCAGGGGTTAAGGTTAGGTCTTTGATATGGGTCACCTTGCCCGGATGAAAAGCTAATTTTCTAGAAGTGGCAACTCCATCCATGGAGGTGGTGAATTCAGTGAGCAGTTCACCAATTGCTGAAGAAAAATGGATTCTGAGGCAGTAGGGACACTGCTATTTATACATAACCCACGTATCGGTAGCGACGTCCTATTGGTCGGGTACGTGCATGATAAAATTTCAGTGGACAAGTGCGTGCATGTGATTGGAGGAGGTAGTACCCATAGAGTCCAGTAGAGGGCGGAGCCTGAGTGAGATAGAACGGTCTGAAATGATTAGGCCTACTATTGTGTAAAATAAATCGAAATATTACCTGAGTATTATAGGCTTAAAACCTTTCTGAATAAACAAAAACCTGTTTGATTGATTGAAGTACGCAAAAAACCACACAATTTAAAATTGCACAAAAAGCAGCGCACAAAAAGATCCAGATTTAGGATAATAAACACCAACGGAGATATCTGTTTCTACAGAAGAACACCTCAAATAACCTATGTTGTACAGTTTAATCCAGAATCATATTAATTAATACTTGCATGCAGTGCAATTTATTTTAAACTAATCAGTTAGCTAATTTCCAAATGTGACTTCAGGATGTTAAAACCTGGATGACCTATAATTTTCTAATGTTAAACTCAGATAAAACTGAAGTTATTGTGCTGGGGCCCAAGCATCTCCGTGATGCATTATCTAAAGATATAGTTACTCTGGATGGCATCACCCTGGCCTCCAGCCCCACTGTGAGGAATCTCAGAGTTATCTTTGACCAGGACATGTCCTTTAACTCTCACATTAAGCAAATTTCAAGGACCGCCTATTTTCACCATTTTTACATAATATTGTAAAAATCAGGAACATCCTGTCAAAAAATTATGAAGAAAAACAAGTCTATGCATTTGTTACTTTTTGGCTGGATTACTGCATTTCCTTATTATCAGGCTGCTCGAAAAAATCCATTAAGACTCCTCAGCTGATCCAGAATTCTGCAGCACGTGCTCTGACAGGAACCAGGAAAAGAGACCATATTTCTCCTGTTTTAGCTTCTCTGTATTGGCTTCCTGTAAAATCCAGAATAGAATTTAAAATCCTTCTGCACACCTCCAAGCTCTTAATGGTCAGGCACCATCTTATCTTAAAGAGCTCGTAGTATCTTATTACCTCACCAGAGCATTGTCATTCCTAAAACTTAAAATGATAGCTCTGGTAAATGCAGGTCCATGAAATAATAAGAAGTGGTTAAAAAATGCAGCAAATCTTTAAGGCTACTAAGTAATTGATCAAAGTAACCCTATAGTGTTTTGTTTAAAAGGTGAAACTTGGCTACATATGAACAATGTTTCTATGTTAAACAGCTCTCACTGTTCTGGAGTTCTTTGAAAAGGATCACAATGGAAATAAGACGTCTGGCTTTATTGTGTTTTTATCCTTTTGATAGTATCTGTAGCTGGGGCATCTCTTGCTTGAGGCACCATTTTTATATTTACAATCAATAAAGAAGCTCATACAATCAGTCAATCACAATATAATTATACATCTTAAATTTGAATATATTTGAATACATGAAATTGCACAGTACATTCATAGTCAAATGTTCAAAATCACTGTAATCATTGGTGAATGTAACTTTCTAACTACTCTAATAGTATCCACCACTACTCCTCATGATCAAGCTCAGTCCTTTCATCTCTCTTTGAATATGCTGACACATCATAGTTGCTGTTATTGTATGATTTGAGCACTTTCCAGTAAATGAAGGTAATCTGAGGCATTATTGAGGCTGGGACTGACTTTTGCTGACATCTTTCCTGCATCTTATCTCTTTGTCACCTCTGTTGCTGAAGCAGCCAGAACTCTCTCTATTCTGCATGTCTGGTTCCCCAATTAGTGTGGTCCTTGTCAATCTATGGGCTCCTTCTCATTACCTTTCATCATTCAGATAAGTATAGGGGATCTAAATTTGAGTGCACAGTTTACACTCATTAATATGAAACGATGGTTTCAATTAGCGGCTATAAAGCTGCTGTTATATGACAGATGAATTAATTCACGCGACTTACTATAGTCATTGAGAACATAGCAGTTAGAGGTTTTGGGAGGTTATCGCTAACCTCACTAACCACAAATAACACATCTCAGAAAAAAACATTTGCCTACATTAAAGCGAATCCTCCTTTTCCCAGCTGTAATTGCAATGCTGCTGAATACTTTACAACAGCACACAGAGGGTATAATTGAGACTACCTGTCAGTTCTGATGTCATACAGAACAGACCATGCTGCAGTTTTTTTAGTTTAAGACATGAATGTTTAAAATCACAGCGAGGTGTCTGAGCCTGCACTCCTAAAATGGATTTAAACCAGGCACCAGCATGTGACTTGTAGTTGGAGTGCATTTACTCTTCTAGCAAATATAGCTGCCCCAGTTGTCTCTTCCCTCCTAAAGTCCAAACTGGCACCTGTTGGCGTTCCTCCACTTCCACAAATGTCTAATTTGTGTTGTCATGGAAATCTCTTCAGTACCTGGGATTTTGTGCCTCCAGCTAATAAAAGGTTGCTTGACGTTATGCCTGACGCACATGGTTTAAAAAAACTAATGTGTTTACAGGAGCAAGAACAAACAATGTAAACACCTCATTGAAAAGCACTTAAAATGTGAAGTATTTAATTACCATTGCAGATACTGCTGCAAATATGGTGTTAGGTTGGATTCAAGTTGGTAGCATGTATTAGATATAAATCATCATCATGATTGATCATGATTGATATTTGACATTTCAAGGCAACAAAGAACAGAGCTCCACAAAAAAAAGATAAATTATGTGTCAAATGAAACAATCTCAGGACTAAATAAATACCCACACTCTCTAATGGAATTAACATTCAGGATATGGAGTAGAGAATATAGGGAGTGACCTGTAAAATTAGCATGTACCCTACTATGACCTAGCTATGAGGTGTAGTAGTGTTTACAGCAGTGGTTTTATACCTACAAATTCAATATCTTTAAACCTGCTTAAACTGATTTTTGGACCACAAGCAGAAACAAAAGACAATGACAATGTTCACTTTAAGTTGAATTAGAATCAGAATCAGAAATACTTCATTACTTTATTGATCCCTGGGGGGAAATTCTTGTGTCACAGTTGCACAAATTGCACATCAAGACTTAAAGCAATAGAAGCAATAGAAGCTGGTAGGTAAAGAATACATAAATATAAAAAGGAGGGCTGGGCTCATTAACACATTATTATCACGAGAACAGAACTGCCCCTTGGCGGCCAACGGTTGCTGCTGCATCACTCCGTATTAGCATACAGTCTATGAGCTTGACGCAGTGTTTTTTTGCTGGTAGATCATGAACTTCCTAGTTAAAGCTGGATATCGTTGTTTTCAGAATGTCAGTTGTCAGTTGAAAGGTCAGAGTTCAGTGGCTAATTTGATTAAAAGCTATCGTATGCTGTTTACTTCCAAATCAAAGTTATTATGGTTATTGGCATAGCCATGAAACAATGCATCAGTAGTCCCTGGGGATTTATTGATGGAATAATGTGTTTTGGACTAAGTGTTTATACTGGATTAGATCGTCTGGACCTGTGACAACGTAACAAGACCATTTTGTTGGAATGTAATCGGTCGGTGGATTAAGTTACTATGAGACTTCAAATGTGAGTCGTGTCAATTTGATTGTTCTGGTTGTTCTGACAGAGACCCTGATTGTATCTTGAAATGGTTTGCATTGGTCAAATCACAAGGATTTTAGCTTTCAAACAGTGTATCATATAGCAGTTGTGGGCACATAACAAGAGCTGTCATCAGGACCTGTTACCGCCAGGGATGTTAAGAGGTTTTCACATATAGTTACCCAGCCTGTTCTCATGTTTTTGCGTCACATGTACACGCTTTGGAAAAGCCGTGTCTATAGTCAGTCCTTCCAGAAAAATGCAGAGTTTTTTTGTGATTGTTGCGGGAAAAAATCCTTGATTACGCGGCACGTTTTCTTAAAAAATGCGATGGAATATGCGGGATATTTATGCAATTTTATGCAATGAAATTGCGGGAACTTGCAAAAATTGCGGTTTGATGAAAAAGAGAAAAAAAATAATTCCCCCAACACCCTGTTCTCACTAGGCTCCTACCTTAATGTAGAGTCATTTCTATTACTTCCTATGATAAGCAAGCATACTACATCACAGAAAGTGCTGGGAATATTTAAGGTTTGCAGCTTTTCGATGATGTTCACATCGCGTAATTACGTCACTTCAAAACGTTCCCATGACAACAGGGGGATGGCTGCTCTTGTGTGAAGTAAACGCAACATTTTCCAACTTTCTGCTAAGATATATGTGACTTTTTTGCGATGAAAATGCGGGGATTATGAAATCATGCAAGCCCCGCATATTTTGTGTGGAAATCAGCAATTTATGCGGCGAAATTGCGGAGTATTTGAAAAAATGCGACCCCCGCATAAATATGCAGACTTTGGCTGATTATGCATTGAATTCAGCGATCGCATAATCGCGTTTTTCTGGAGGGACTGTATAGTACGCAAAACTGCGATTTTGCGTACACTCACAGGTACATGTGTATGAGACGTATCCCGGCAGCGTGTGTATGTGACGCCCCCGGGTGACCGGATGCGCAAGCAGTGCTTCCGGTCGCTAACTAGCTAGGTAGCTAGCGATGTTTTTATTTAAGGAGTTGACAGCCTCCCCGAGGCAATTTCCCTAACCTCAACCATGACATTAGTTAGTGCCTAACTATCTCTATCCTATAACAGTGCACCTTGGGAGCATTAAGCCTCGAATATAATCTGGAGCGGACCCATACACGGACAGCTGTGGACACCACGGATGCAAACTACTTCTGTTTTAAAATCAACCTCTATGAATTTTAATTTAAACTTTAAGAGTCCATAATACTTATAAACAAGTACACAAAAATGCATTGTGTCATTAAGATTTTCATCTGGAACATGTTTATTTTTTGTGGTTTTGTTACGTTGCGGTAAGGACCGCAACATTACAGCAACATATTTTTTCTAGATTTTCCTTTTTTAAATTCAAATTAAAAATGTAATTATTAAATTACTGCAATTCTGATGTGTTAATCATCTCTGCTTAAGTGATTTTGAAGTGTTTTGCTAATAAAATCAATAATAATTCAAATAAAGCAATGATGCAGTAATGACATCTTGTGTCGGTAAGGACACAATTTTAATGGTAAATGTTACCTCCTGTTATCTTCAGATTTACTAGCATGTTTCATCTTTGGGGTCATTTTGACCTCCAGAAAATGAATTTCACAGAATATGAACCGCATATTATTTTTTCTGCATTCCACCAGAGTGTGCATGAACCTTGCTTTGCATTTTGACTTGTACACTCCTGCTAAAATGAGCAACCCAGTGTAGGCATACAAGTAGGCCTCCATACACATACACAGGCATCCTTTCTAAGTTTGTCATCTCACAACTTTTCATTTTTGGAAGAAACGTGAACGGTTGAAAAACTTCAGGAGGGTCAACACTAAGGGTCTCATCCTCATCAAAAGAGGATGCTTCACAATGAGGGTCCTGTGACAAAACCTCATTAAAAACCTTTGCTTACAGGTCCAAGAGAAATGGTTTAGAAGGTTGCTTTGCTAGTGTTGTAATGTGTGCTCATTCCCTAAATTGTGAACTATTAGTGTTCTCACAGAAACCTTAGTCCTTCCCCCACCGTGAGGAAAACATTAAAGTTCTCTGGAATCAGTGGTTCTTACTGCACTAAAGGTATGGTGATGGTAGGTTGGGGCCCTAAAGCAGTGACTTCAATATCATCCAGAACAACCACAACAATGTGTAAAATGTATAGGCCTACTTTTTACAGCTAAAACTTGGTGTCATCTATTGTTGCAAAAACTATATGTTTGGTAAAGACAGAAAGTATAATCGTTGCTTTAGCATTATCAAAATACCACTAATCTAATCACAAATTCTATGATTTTATCCAGAGTCATTAAATACTTTGACATTTGTATGTCTGAATTATCAATATGAAATTTACACCCTTAATAGGGCCATCTAAATCTACTACAGCATAAAAATTGTTATATCTATAGAAACAAAAGAAAAAGAATATGTTTTAAACGTTTTTTATAGATATATCAGTTACAGTGATATGACACCTTCCAGTGATGCAAAATAACTTCTGATAACTATTGAGTGTTTATTACTTTGGAATTAGTGACTGTGTAAATAAGGAAGTGATTTGTACACAACCTGGATGTCTTTTATAGCAACAATCAATTATATTAGTTTTTAACTTGAAATGTTTGCAACAACATATGTAAGACATCAGTATGTGTTTAAGATCAAACACCTTTTAAAAATAATGTACAGTCCCTGGTGCCCTCCCCTACAGTTATAAGCACCACCCACAACTGCACCATTTGATGAAAGGAAACACAGAGTGGTCAGCTTTGGAGGCTGCAGCCATGTGTGACAGTGCTCCCTCTCTCTCTCTCCATCTCTTTCTGTTGCATATTTCATCCTCACTCACCTTTTAGTCATTATGGAGACTCCAAATGTCACTGATTTCTATCACCCGAATCCCCCACAGCCCTCATGTGGACATTATAGAAGAAAAGAAATCATCTCACACTTTAAAAGCTACAGCACTACACAAAACACACCCGTGGGTGTACTGCACACCATTTATGATCTATATCACAATTAGAAATCAAAGGTCTCCCTTGGTGAAAAATGTCAGTTAGGTTTGAAAGAGTTCATGTCTTTTTTCTCTGCCTGGTATGGGAGTAGATGGAGAAAGGGTAAATGGTAATGATTCTTTCAAAAGGTTCTTGATGTCTCTCTTGACCTCTTCAGTGTTAATGGTGATAGATACAGTGGCACATTTTGCTAATGGTTTAATTACTGTCACTTTCAAGTATAGTTCAAAACAAGTGTGAATTGGGAATGTGGAGAAATTAACACTTTATACATATATATTATAAATACTGTACTGGTCTGAATTTAAGAGTTACGGTAATAATTACATGCATTGGCACATTTGAATAATGGAATGTTTTTAATTTAAAACTGTCTGACATTTTAAGTCACTATATCTTTGAAACCTGCAGCTTCACAGTTTTCAAAGTGACATGTGAGGCAACATGTTACAATGCTGCAAAGCCCGAAATCCTTTCAGGGGATTAATTTCAGGCAATTGTCCGTTTTATCCCCCAGTGCTGATCTATAAATATGTCACAGCCACCAGAATTCTCGTATTATATGGAAGGATGACATTTGTCTTTGTGTGAAATACTTGAGACAATTAAAACCCCTGCATGTGCAAGCTAAATAAGGCCCAAACTGTCAAAGCAGTCTAGTCTGCTCCCTCTGACTCCTGCTGATGTTAACCACGAGAACAGAAAGCAGAGACAGCTCTCTGCTTGAACTAACATACAGCATGTGTCAAATTTAACAATTGCTAGCAATTAAGCAAATGCAACATCTGCAAATAACTCCAGCTAAAGTAAGTGACAGTAACTGTTCGTGTTGTAATATCCCATTAATTCCCTGCTTTAGCGTCACTTAAGATGTTACATAATCTGCAATTGTGTATAATTAGTGTTATTATTTGTACAGTTTGTGTTTAATGAATCGCACAACTATTAGTGATCAAGTTTCATCAAAGTATAGCCTAAAGGGCAGCTTACAAATTATGATGCCCTTAGGAAATCCACCTAACATTTATAGAATCTATGCTTGAGAGACAACACTATGGCTAGAAACAAGATAGGGACATCTGGTTTGTGTACATGAGACTTTTTCTGTTTCTTTTAGAGGCTTAACAATTATTTTGTTTTGGAAATTGTAATGATCCTTACAGGTCTAATTTCCTCCTCCATAAGAGGCTGCTTGTCAAAGGGTCATCATGTATTGCTAATATTTCATCTTATTCATAGTACTGTAACTATACAAAACATGAGTGTGTTTAGTTTTTCCTTGGCATCTTGACACAAAGTGTGTTGGCAGCCATTAGTTGGTAGAACCAAGCACTTGCAAAACAAATCATTTTGCAACCCATGCTGTTATAAAGTGTTAGCAAAATGGTTTATGTGTGCGTAATATGAAAAATAACATTAACACAAGGTTTAAACAAACAGTTAGTAGAGAGTAGCACAAACAAAGTTTACCTAGCACTGCGTCAGTGCTGTATTGCCTATAGTGTGAACATCAGTAAGAGAAGAAATGGTAAATCCAAGAAACAAACAAAACTAAAAGCATGGTTGTTTCTTGACAGGTTATTTGAAGAATACTGTTCCAGCCAGTGTAACAAAGGCAGCATCAGTAGAGCTCTGCCTGGGGCTCTAAGTCTGAACAATGGCTAATAGATGGTTAAAAGGTCCAAAACATAGCTGGGAGCAGGGCCTTGACAAGCACTAAAAGTTATCAGTCAACATTTAAGATCAATCATAAAACTGACAGGCAACCACTGTAAGGATGCCAGAATAAGAGTAATGTGGTCCTGTCTCTTTGAGCTGATTAAAAGCCCTGCTGCAGCATTGAGTGGGTAAATAAAGTAATACCATAAAATATAAAACTATGTATGACTCTTTCATGTTAGTGATAGGTGACATGGTTAATCTAATTTTGGCAATATTTAAAAATGGAGAGAACATGTCTGAATTACTAAAGCTTTAATGTTGGTCAAGGTTTAACTTTGAAGATGCCACAATATTTTAGGTGCAGTCTGTATACTATTTGTCAAAAGATAAAAAGACTGTTGAATTTGTCAAGTTATCATACTTACACCCCTTGAAGTTCTAAGACATTCAGTCCTTTTATGGCTGCCAGAATTACAATATGTTCCCTGAAAGATTTGTTTCATCTTGCTGTTTCACTGTGAGGTCACTGTGAGTTTTCAGGGCTGAGAAAATTACTGTGTGCAGTGTCACCAGTGCATTTTACAGGCTGACTGCCTTGCTTAAGGGTATAACAGAGTTTCTTAATTCTTCGGTCAATGGCACTAGCTACCGTAAATCTTGAAGAAAAAAAAGATCCTTTGTCAATTTATAAGGAAAGGCTTGCAAGGGCTTCTGTAGTAAACTTTGAGCTTCCTCATTTCACTGACCTTTTATCATGAGCAGCTTCTATTGTGCATGATTTGGTCTTGCCTACTGATTTTCCCAAGGTTCTCTCTAAATCAACTTCCTTCCTCACAATGAAGCCTTATGAAACTGACCAACTTGACAGTCTCCCACATAATGAGAAAATAAGCTTAAGTATAGCAGCATTAGTCATAACATAATTTGTCTCTTTTCCTGTCTGATCCATCGAAAGCTGATTGAACACACTTTGATTTAAAAATTAGTGAAACAGTGGACTTTTGCAGTGTGTAAAGATTTATGTCCCCAGTAGGAACAGACGGGTGCCACAGACATGCTGGAATATGAGGAAGTTAATTAGTGCAATATAGAGGTTGGTGTTTTTACATGGGATTTGTTGACAATAACAACTATTTAAAATATTGCTAGCCTTAAGTAGATTTATATGTTATGACATAGAACAAGACATAACATTGTGTGTAACTTTCAGTCTTGGTGACACAAAATACTGACATACAGAAACTATATAATATATTGTGACACTATCATGCAAAACATTAATGCCTCATAGTTTTACTGCCTTCTACTGAATCATAAGATATGCTGTAGTAGACTGAGATAACCTGTATGCACATGCTCACTGTGTACTTGAGGTATAATGAGGGAGTTGTCCTTAACATGTCAGGCTGACACCAGCATCTAAGAGAACTATTGGGCTATTTTAGTGGTGTACGTGGAAGGGGACAAAGTGTGAACTAAATTGACTCTAAATTGAGACTTGCTAACTAATTAGCAAGTCATCAGAATATAGCCATATATGTAGGCCTGAGGGATTTAAGCCATCAATAAATGGACTCTGAGAATATAGTTCAAAACTGCCTGTGTGGTTCTTCTCACTATCTCTAGAAGAACTGTTCCTCAAGTTTAAAAAACACCATTAAAGGAAGCGTTTTTTAAGTTAAAAACTGAGGATTTGGGGCACTTACTAGAGGGCCATCAAGATGGAGCGTTAGCCACCTCCTCTTTGAAAGTGCTGTATCTGTTTCACAAGGTAACAATTAAATTGCAGCTGTCAGCAGAGGAGATATTAAACTCGTTCCTGGTTCTGTCTCCCTTTCTGCTGACGGTGACCTTGGCGGGGAGACGGAGTCTGGCCGCTAAAGCCTCATGCTGGTTGAAAGGGTTCACACGCTTCGTCTTGTGGAGAGCCAGCCATCTGGGGTAGGGATATTCATCACACTGAAACAGCGCACACACAGCCATTGGCACAGACACTAGCGCCATCATCACCATCATCATCATCAACACTCGCCAGCATCATCACATGTTCCCAGGCTCTGTGAAAATCCTGGACCGCCAGCCCTACTGTCTCACAAGCTGATGTCACGCAATGTCATCTAATCACCCAAGGTGATAGTATTGGCTGACTGCCAGGATGAGCTTTAACAATTTTTTTATTATTTAAAATGTGAAACAAAAACACTTTGCACCCTGCATATAAATATATTAAATACTTGCTTGAAATTTGATGTCAAACTTCAGACCACTGTCCAGGTTTTAATGTCATAATCTAAAGATTGCATCCTCATACTTAAAATGCTAAATGTGATGTTTGTCAGTGCCTTCTGCAACAACCTGTATGTCTATTCCAAAATCTATTTTAGCTTTTAGCAGAAATTTAAACAGGAAGATTTAAAGCAATGGGTCTAATGTTGTCATTACACGGGCAAACACCCTTTCAAAATGTATTCAGTGATTTCACTTGTTCACAGTTTCAACCACTGATCATTTTAACCTTTAACCTAATTAACATATTTAAATCTGGCATATTTCCTATTAATGTGTCCATTAAGACTCTATTAGTCATGCTAACTTTCCACTAACCTCCTCCGTTGGAAAGATTCAGGTAAAAGGGGACTCAAAAACCTAAACACTGAATGCATCCCTTTAGAATGGTCATCATGGTTATCTGCATGGGGATCTATTTCCGGGTCAAAATGGACACATTTATGGAAAATATGCCAGGATGAAATATAACAGAATTTTCCTTGGAAATATTTTTATACTTTATTATTTATGTCTCTCCACAGAGCCACTTTGCTCCTCCCCCATCCCTACCAAATCATTGTGTCAAAGCTATTCTATTGTGGTTTGGTTTTGGGAATTAAAACAAAAAGAGTCGCTTTCGTGTTGTGTGTGGGTGCCTCCCCCAGACCATGAATAAAAATAATATCATTAAAAATTGCTAATAGTTTGTTAGTTCATGAATCACTAAAATTGATGCTAGAAATTATATTATATTAATTATATATCAACGTTTCATAGCATGCACAGCAAGGAAAACTGTGAAGATGGTTAAAAATACATATAACAGCAGATTTAGCTGCTGTCCCTGTCTGTCAGTGAACCCTTAGCTGACACTTAACGAAGGCAGAGATTTGACATAATTTCTCTGAAGAATACACATTAATAATAATTGTGAATGGGCTGAAAAAGAATGGGCTATAATTGGTGTGCTTGCACATAATCCTGCACTAAACCACTAGGTTCTGACAGATAGTAATTTTTTTATTACTTACCCAAAACAAGTGGAAAAATTACATTTATTCCAAAGCCCTGTGGCATTATAATAAGCAAATCATTTATACATATTAACTAGAAAAAACAGATTAACTAGTAAGTTACATAGGCTTAAACTTTCAACTCTGAACTTCGTAGACACCTAAAGTGAAAACAGACCTTCTAGTAACATTGTGACTTTAACTCTCTACTGTCCCCAAGTGGAAATATGTTGTCTACAGGTAGAACACAGAACACACAAAGACATGAATAGAAAACATAGTAAAATACAGAAAACATATTGCAAAATGTGTAAATTCCTAGACCCCCCACACAAACTCATGGAAAAGAACACTTGGCACTTTTTCATAGTTCTAAGAACGTTTGAAGGAACCGCCTTCTTTTTTTTGTGTCCTCACTGCAAGAACTGGGAAGATCGTAGTTCTTAGAACCCTGTTTTTGAGGAACTTTTAAGTTCCTGCTTCAGAGTTTACAGAAATTTGCTAAAAGCCAAGCTAGTACATTGGAGCTTGTCAGTTTTACGGTCTTTAATAATCTAGTGCTGGGGCCCATTTAGAGCCAGGTTTCGGTACCAATCCCTAGGTATTTCCACTAAAATTATTTTTTCACATGACATCAAACTAAAGAAAGATCATTTTAAATTACCCATCTCCTTTGTCTGCAATGCTGTGTTCTTTTCTCGTCCTCGATATGAAGTACTGTCAATTGTCATTTAGTTCTCCTTCTTTATTGTTCTTTCAACTGCATAGTCTACATTCTCACATCTACGTATTTTCCCTCTCAGTTATTATTTGAAACCAATGACAAATAACAGACACACCGTGTACTCCAAAAAGTTGTTTTATGTCCCACTGAAGTAAGCTATTCCATCTGCTGCTAGCTGGCATGTTACATAAGCATTCCTATTTATGTTGCAATGCAAACAGAAAAAAAATCCCTTTTATGGTATGTTGTTTTCCAAAGGAAGCTTCCCAGTTCCTCCCAGGGAGTACCCAGAAATGGGTCCAAAAACGCCAAATGTGACAACAAAACAAAAACCAGTTGTACATTTAGAAAGCAAAAGACACCAAACCTTCCAGCATCACTATCTGGCTCTTGACCCCTCTGGATGTCTCACCACAACATTCAAATTAAACTATTCATACCTTTATCTTATTGCTGTGACCTTTCAATGCTCAGTGAGCTGACATCTGTTTGTTACCTGACAGGAAAGCAACTTAATGAAGGAAAGGGTCAAGAAAGGATCATGCACTCAAACACTTTTTTATCATTAAGATTTTTGATGTTTGTGATATATACCTACGCTACAAATAGCCTCTGTACTGTGCTATCACTCTACCATGATGATTGCTGCTTTCTGGTATCCACCCTGGCTCCACCACATGGCCCAGATTTGCTAAGATGGCAGCAAGCAGGAAATCAAAATCCAGCTGTCATAGAATTCTTTTCTAAACCTTTGGACCACAAAACAGATATCCTACATGTGTCTTACTGTTGATGATTTTTTTCTTAGCAGTTAACAACATTTCCCTAAATTTTGTCCACACCACACATCTTATATGATACATGGTCCAAATGTATTAGAGCTGCTATTTTAAACGTGTTGAAATTCATACAGGATAGTGATTTGTTGGGGAGCTCTGGGTGAGAGGTAATTTCCAAGATGCATGACTTTATTTGTCCATGCAGACGTGTAGTGTGTGCTTCATTAATACAGGTGTCACACCTGAGGTGCAGTGATGTCAGATGTTAACATTTATACTAAACGACTTTATTTATAATGGAAGTTTTGCAAGGCCTACACCTGGCTTGCAGTCAGTATTCTCTATAGACTCTACTGACATATTTCAAGATATGAAATCAGTCAGAGGATGATTCATGGAGATGATTGCTGTTGGATTCTTTTTAATTAGGCTCTCTTGCAAGTTTGTTGCATCATTGTGACTAATCTCGATTGTTGAGAAATTCTGTAATTAGTGAAAATGTTGTGCAGAAGGACTGTCTGATGGTCCCAGAAGCTTTGTAAAGCTTTGATACAAATAACCAAACTGAGGTTGTTAATTTTCATGAACATAACTGTGTAGTCACACATTGTGAATATTTTACGTTGCATTGAAACTCATTTTCATAAACTTCTTACTGCTCCATATTGCAGAAATATTTGCAGTGTTGCCTTGATTGAACTAAAGGTCTGCATGGTCATTTATACATTGAGTGAGTGTCTTAACCTTTTGACCATTAAAACCTGTGTGTATGATTTAAAACATGCATAAAAGGTGATTTTCACCCAACAGCAATGTTGAATTGTTTATTACTCCTTGTTTACCACGATCCATTTATCATGATCCACAATCCCTTGTTGACAGTGCTGCAGCTAACTATTGTGACCAAAGGATCAATAGTATATTGTGCTCCACAACAAGCTATCCTGAATGGCTGATATAATTTAGATATAAAGTACTGTATCAGTCAGTTGTTATGTTGTGTGATCTTGTATGCTGAAATAAATGCTGAGGCTTTTTGTCTCACTGTTAACCCAGACAAGTTGACTTTACTTGTCTAGGTTAAAAAATGTAAGGCAGCCAATTGCTTTAAAAACATAAGTAATGGGTAATGAAAAACGCATTTGCTTGAGTGAAACTGATGTAAGTGCTAATAGACTGGAAGTAACTATTTGAGTTCAATACACTAATTGCCATATTATGTGTAAAACATGCAGTAATACCTAATTTTTGCTCAACTATTCAACAGCATTTTAAGTAAAAATAAAAAAGTTTTCCAGTTGAATTCAGACTGAAATGTTTAAGTTGAGTAAACTCAAAATTTATTTTGTTCATTGACAAACTCAGTACATTTATTAAAATACGATTTTAAATGACATAACAAAAATAAAACACACATTGTTTGTTGACATATAAATACAAAGCATGCTGTGTACCATTTTTATCCTAAAAACTAGTTCATCCATTTTGTCAGGACAGGCCAGCCCTATACTTGGAGGCACATTTTTTTAGAATTAGAATTTTGGGTCTGTGTGGGCTCACCTTTATTCAGGTTCAGCATCACCTATTTTTGATGCACTTTGGGTACTCCAGGTGCAGTTCATAAATTGGGCCAGACAGGAGGCACACTGCCTGAGGAGGGTTCTTGGTTCATCCATGACAACACTGCCTTCTAAGGTGTTCCCTGCTTTTGATGAGTTCAGATTAGTTCAGAAAAGACAAGTTATGGGCCACATCTTTTTTATTGTGTCATGCACATGCAAGTGCCCAGCCCATGTGAACTTATAAGACACCAAAAACACAGCTGCAATCCAAAGACATTTGTCTGCCAAGAACTTAACTTCTTATACATTATAACATTACATTGCAACTTTATATTTTGTCTTAAGCCCTACATATAAAATTTGCCACATAAAAGGCCCCTCCGAAAACACAACTCAGATTTTTTGTATTCAGTTTACCAGAAGAACTCATCAGCAATGAAGAACATTTTACAAAAAAAGTGTAGCTTGTAAATCATCATATAATGAGCAACAAAACACAAAATGGTTTCATCTTCAGTCTCACCAAAATCACAACAAACATAGCTTTTTGTCATCAAGTAAACCATTAAATTTACCCTTTTGTATAGCTAATGGTAATGCAAACAGAACGTTACTTTTCACACAAAGCTCTTTGCATATGTAATTTAGATTTGTACCCAAAATCAGACAAATCCTTACATATCTGAAACAATTTTCTTGTGAATATTCCACTGAAACCTATACTTTAAATGATGAAAACAAGAATACGTGGTTTATTACTGCTGTCTTTTGACATTGTTGGTTATTAGATAGAGTGGTTTGATTCACATTATGCTATTTTTAAAAGTGATGGACACATGCTCATTAACATTTTGTTTTTCTGACGTCTTTAGAGAAGATTGATAATGTACCGTAAGACCCTTGTTTTCTTGCTAGGCAACACAAACACACCTAATAACAGGGACACTTAGAGGCTCTCCTGCCATGATGTAAAAATATTCTACTTGAGTGCCCACACACTGCTGTTGCTCTCATAGCCAGCACCTAACTAAACCCCCCCCCCCACACACACATACACACACACACACACACACACTGAAATCTCTATACCTGCTCCTGTCCAGTGCACTTTCCCTGCCCCATTCTTTCTCCATTTCCTGTGTCACTGCTTTTCCATCTTCTCTTTCCCTTTCTCCTCCAACATACCTTTTTCATTTCCTCTATTTACTACATCTCTCTCTGCTGCCTCTCTCACTGTGTCTCTGTCCGAACTTCTGTCTCGCTCTCTAGGGTAAGGATGCTTTGAACCCACATCATATGTGGGTGAGTGACCCCTAAAAGCAAAGGGCTCCTCTTGCCACAGGTGAATCACTTTGCTTTGCTTTTATCTGGCTGCCACCAAGTAACATGAAATCCGACATTTGTGCATGAGCAGTAGCAGAGGGTTTCGGATGTCCATGTTGTGTAGCCAAACAGCTATGAATAATAAACCAGAGGTGAGATATATGAGGTAGATACAAAGAAACATTCAACACACACTTTCTAACAGATTTAGATACTTTTATATCCTTAAATAGTTCAGTGTTTTAAAATGTTGCTTGAACAAGACATACAGCACAGTATTGTACAGCATATTGTAAACAATTTAATATTAAAACCACTTTGAATATTCATTGGAATACATGATGAAATTTCTTTTTGGAGCTGAGCATAATTTTCTGTCTCCAAGGTGGCCTACTTAAGAATCCTATCCAAAATTCATTCACTCCCCAAAAATTCTGATTTATCCCATCAACTTGCTCTGACACCTTTCTGAGTGAAAAAAAGATCCTAAGTCCCAGCTAGCTTCCAAACAGTAATACTTGTCTGCGATATTATGGGAGACAACTCAAGGTCTTCCAGAGCAACTCTCAAGGGTTGCCTAGCTACCAGGCAATTGCATGTCTCACAGCTCCCACTCTTTTCTTGTGTCTTGTTCAACATGAACTGAATGTTTGCATCTCTACAGAAAGAGAAAGAGAGACGTTAGCTGCCAGACACTACAAAGGAAGGCACATCAACACATGTTAATCATGCGCTATTCCTTATTATACAAAAGGGGTCTTTTACTAAATAATTAAAGGCTGACTGGGATTGATGAAGTCTTATGTTACTGAGTGGCTCAGCAGCACATGTCAGGGAGACATGATTGGTATTGAATAGACACAATGATTTTTAATATCAAGCTGTCAATGTGTGTGTCATATACAGTATCTATTTATCTGCAAGAACTCTGGAGGCAACAACCTAATGATTAAATCATATTTAATAATAAACACTTGGCCAATGTAAGCTTGGACCAAAATAGTAAAAGAAACTAAGCAGACTTTCACATATTTAAATAAATAAAATTCAGTCATTGTATAAGTTGGCTCTGAAAAATAAGGTGATCTGTTTGTGTTCGTGGCTTGTCCAAATCCTTGTTCTTCTGGTCAGCAGAATGACATGATTGCATGTCTCCATTCAAACTTTACGGTGAAAAAATTAAGAAAAACAGTGCAATTTACTGTAAAATTATTCACTTTGTGAAACCAAGTTCTGCACTTTTCAAATGCACAAAAAAAACACTATCGCGATATATTTAGGTAGCTGGCTACCTCTTATACGTTTGCCAGGTGCGGTGCGCATCAGTTTGAATTTGATCCACCACTTACCCTGTCATTATCCTAGTGATTATTTTGCATATAGTTAAACCTAACAACCCCAGCCAAGGGTTGCCAACTTGAAATGGAAATACAAATTGCTGGTGGGCGTAAAAGCTGGATGTGGCTCTTCCCCTGCTAATCTTGGCTGAGAATCATTCATATATTTAAAAAAATGTTTGCGCTCTGCTAGTGCTATGTTCTTATGTGAGTGCTCTGATAAATAAATTAATTCTTTGATTTTTAAAAAAGTAGCCTCATGTTATTGTTATTTGGCCTTGCAATGTCTACCTGTGGGTTTTGCTACCAGGCAGCATCCCCCTCCTGCAGCAGCAGCTACAGCCGTCTTCCTTCTCCTGCATGTAGGAGGAGGCTGAGCAGCAGGAGCAGACATGACAGTGTCATCCGGGAGCAGAGCTGAAGTGGGAGGAGGGGGAAGGCGGCCACCATATGAGGGTCCACGCTGCTCTGGAGGAGGAGGAGGAGGAGGAGGAGGAGGAGGGAAGTACTGTTGTGAGAACACAGTGTTGAATACAGTTATTATTGTGATTGTTATTGTTATTATTATTATTAGTTGTTTATTAGTGAACTTACCTAAGAGACTAAGGAGGACTGCTTAGAAGGAGCCTGAGCCTCAATAGCCTCGGGAGGGGCATCTTCGTCATGGTAGACGGTGTTCTCCATCTACGTACCTCCAGAGAAAACATTTCATTAGTTGTTTTCAAATAATTGCCTAAACCTAACTCCTGAAGTTTGCTGATGACACAGTGGTCATCATCGGCCTCATCCAGGACGGTGATGAGTCGGCAGATGGGAGATTGATCAACTGGCTCTGTGTTGCGGCCAGAACATCCATGAGCTTAACATGCTCAAAACTGTGGGGATGACCGTGAACTTCAGAAGGAGCCCTCCCCACTATTCCCCCATCACCATTCTAAACAGCCCTGTGTCTGCTGTGGAATCCTTCAGATTTCGGTGATCCACTAAATCCCAGGACCTAAAGTGGGAGCCTAACATGGAGACCATCATCAAAAAGGCCCAGCAGAATATGTACTCCCTGCACCAGCTCAGGAAGCTCAACCTGCCTAAGGAGCTGCTGATCCACTTCTACACAGCCATCATCCAGTCTGTATTTTGCACGTCCATCACTGTCTGGTTTGGATCTGCCACCAAAAAAGGACAGGAGCAGACTACAACAGACAGTCAGGATGGCAGAAAAAATCCTTGATGCCAACCTGCCCCCCCACCCCGTATCTGCATGAAATGGTATCTGCCTTAGCGCACTCATCAGTGACGGTGTTTACTTGCAGTCAGTAGATGCGCCAGAAACACAGTAATCACAATGTTGCCTAGTAACATTATTATTTCTTAATGACAGAAATTCAAACAAAATTAAAACAACAACATCTGCGCAGAGGGGGTCCAATTTGATATTTTTTTTGTCATGGGCCCAAAATTCCTGGCAGCCCCCCTGCTTATACAGTTCAGAGTCAGGACATGGGTAATAATAGTATAATAATAACTGATAACAATCTGTTCCAGGTTCTCCCCTCTCGTAGGCGTTACAGAGCACTGTACGCCAAAACCAAAAGACTCAGGAACAGTTTCTTCCCACAAGCCATCACTCTGATGAACAGCTGACTTCTGACTAATGGTGTCAGGAACAATTCCTGTGCAATAACAAAGTAACTCTGCCTCTATCAGAGGCAGAGCCACCTGTTTGCTGTCTACCACCTATTATTTATTTATCATTATCTCATTCTCTATTTCAGAATTACTGTTCATATTGTTATATTTTCATATTGTATATACTGTATACCAAATCCACCTACTTCATGCATATAATACCTGCACATAATACTTATTTATTCCAGAATAATTTGCACTATGCTCCATCGCACTGTGTGCATGTGTACATCTATGCATGTGTGTTCATCTGCTGTCATTTTTATTTACTATTCACGGCAGGACCTCTCTTTTCCTCTGTTTGTGAATCTTTAGTTTGGTTAAGTGACTTGTTTAAACAGATTCCTTTCTCGTTTTATACTTGTGACTGTTGCTTTTGGAGGTTTGGGACCCACCAATAAAGGAAAAGGCACTTGTGGAGATCTTTTAAATTCAGTTTATTGATCAAAAGTTAACAAAACTATTTTCCATTGTTTGCTTTCAACACATGTATCAAAAAATAACCTTAAATTTGTTTTCCTGTTACTTATTTGGTTACTTCACTATTTCACTCTTCCTCCCTCATTGAAATATAAAAAAAATAGTAAGCTGTAGTCTTTCCCCACATAATACTACCCATGAGGATGAGGAGCGATCTAATACAATTTCCCAATATAACTGTTACATTTATTAACAGTTATTTCAAACAAGAAAAAAATGAAATAGATAACCTTGCTTGTCCATAACAACTATACAAGTAATAATAGGCTACTAATCAACTATTATGGCTTCAACAGGTGGTATTTTATGCAAGGTATCGAATGAAGTACTCCATTGGTATTGGTACCACTTTAAGGGTATTATTGGTTTTGGTACTGGTAATGTAAAATTTTAAATGATACCCAACCCTAGTTGGTGCCAACATGATAAATGGCCACATTTCTCTGCACAATCTCCCTCTGAACACCATTTATAACAACTGCAGACATTCAGTACTATTTTATTTGTTTGCAGATCTACCTAACCATTTGTAGATCATGTGATACAAATAGCCTAGTATTGCCATCACTTTGATGGACAGTCTCAAAGTGCATGCTGGCAGTCACTCCTCACCTTCACTCTGTAGCAGGCTAAGTGGCCTTTTCAGTCAGAGTAAACATTTCCCAAGGGACATCCAAGTATTTGAATGAATAGTCCAGGGCAGAGAGGGCCAATCAAGGGCCCTGGATACACTCCTTTGATAACATCACTATAAGCTGACTTTTGCATCCTCTGTTGTCCACACAACAATACACAAACCTGTGAAAGACTGCAGCATCTGAATAAATTGTAAGTGGTAATACCTAAGGTTGAGCCAAGTATCCGGTAAGGATAAAGCATTTTTGCCAAGTAGGAGTATTATACAAGTAATACGAGTCAATATCTGTGCTCGGATTGACTAAAAATCGTCATTGAGTAGCTGACTGTGCACACACACTCTCTCTCCCTCTCTCTGCCGGTCATCGGAGATTTTTTTTTAAACTGTCAGCTGGCTCTAACCAGTTCTTTTTTTTACTTCACGCACTGTCTGACACTTTCTTGCTGTATTTAACAAAAAATAACGGTAGTTGTGGTATAAATAAATTATTTAAAATAATATTACAAATTAAGCTACACACACACACTTTCAGCTCGGCTGTGTGTCGACGTTTCCACATTAAAAGACTCGGGCCGTTCTCCCTCACTTTAAAAAAAACTTGTCGCCACTTCAAAAATCTGATCTAATTTATTTAACACACTCAAAAGTGTTCCAAACATTGTTCTAAATTAATTTCATAAAGCAGTGAAACGGAAAAATCCCTTCATGCCATAAAATGTGCTCAAATAATGTTTGAAAGACTGAATCTCAACATTTAGGCTGCTGAAAACTCACCGTCCCACCTTTTGCGCCCACATCACAAAAGGTGGGACAGAACATGACTACAGTCTCTGTAGTAGGCCTTAGAAAGCTATACTAGCCTAAATAGATAGACTACGTTCATATTAAAATTTAGTATTTCAATACCAAACTGTTCATCATATTCAGCCTCACATAAGAAAAATAAAATCCATTTATTTTAACGGCTGCGTCAGGCTGTGTGAAACTGACTGGGAGCAAATAAAAAATATTAAACACATTTAAAGGCAGTAAGTTGGCTGATCCTGCTGTACTGTAAAAACCTGTAGGCAACATTAGCCTAAGGCTTTCAGTCTCTGTAGGATCCCATAGTCAAGAGTTTCTCCACATCACCCTGCAAACAGAAAGCAGCCTATTGGCTAAAACAGTCTGTGGGATTTCTACAGATGATGATGTCATTTTCCAGAGAGCTGATTGGTCAGTATGCAGCGTTTTCACAGAGTTAATCTCTTTTCTGGAACATAACCTGCTCGGAGCAGGTTAACCGTTCATAAAAAAATTAAAAGTTAAAAAAGAAAGTTATGTTGAGTATGAAAACTCTTGTTCATTACATTTTACTTCATAATTGCAACCGCATGTGTTGTATTCATTGTTGCAAAACTTGTTCTGTGTATAGTTCGCTTGTTATCGTGATCAAAACCATTGATCTGAAGCTCAATGCTGATGCTGTCATGTAAATAGTTTTCTAATCAGCAATAAATATAACAATTTCTGATCAACCCATATAAATTGCATGCTTAAAATAACATATCGTTAAAGCCCCGCCCATTTCAAGACAACCTGACCCACTTTTGGGTTAAATCCCGCCCACTTCCGGGCTAGGCCCCAATTCGAGTATGGATACAGATACAGATAATTCATATGGTTAAAGGATACAGATACAGATACAGATAATGCCGTTCTCGCTCATCCCTAGTAATAACTAATATTTTTGCTGTGCTGCAGTCCAAAGTGATCAGTGTGTATCCCACAGGGGTGTTTGTATAGTTGTTGCAATAACAGTGGTTTAACAAATTGACCAGCAGCTGAGAATTGTTAGCTTTCAGTAGACTCTCCAAACGTTACACTGTTTTGAGAAAAAACATAACCACTGTTCAACACTAGTTCACCAGTTCAACTGCTGCAGAGAAACAATGAAGGACATAAGGGTGGAGGTAGACAAAAAAACAACCACAGAACAATAAGTACACTAAATAAAACAGTATAAAACATATGTCCATCAATGTGATGGACATATGTTTAATAAAATCAGTATGATAGATACATGATACAGTAAATACAAGGCAGTCAGTGGGAGTGACACATTTGTGCTGACTTTTGCCAAAGCTTTAGGCTGGCTCTAAACACCGCAAAACTTATTTTTTTAAATAAGTTACCTGGCCGGTTACCTGTCAAATGACCCTTTGAGACAGCTCTTAGCAATTTTCATTCTTGTATCACCAATTAAATGATTTCTTGAGCCTAATTGTTCCATTAAGGTGGTGGCCATCTTGAAAAATGGAGACTGCTCTGCTCATTTCATGCTTGTATCACCAAATAAACCACTATATCACTTAACTGCTCCATTAAGGTGTCAGCCATCTTGAAAAATGGCCGCCATCTTGGAATTTCAAGTAGCTGAGGGTGGCTTATTGTCGATCAGAGACTGCTCATGCCAATTTTCATGCTTGTATCACCAAATAAACCATTATATCGCTGAAACTGCTCCACTAAGGTGTCGGCCATCTTGAAAAATGGCCGCCATCTTGAAATTTCAAGTAGCTATGGGTGGCTTATTGTCTAGTGACCATCAGAGACTGCTCATGCCAATTTTCATGCTTGTATCACCAAATAAACCACTATATCACTTAACTGCTCCACTAAGGTGTCGGCCATCTTGAAAAATGGCCGCCATCTTGAAATTTCAAGTGGCTCAGACAATTTTTTTGTCAAGTGACCCATGGAGACTGCTCATGCCAATTTTCACGCTTGTATCATAAACTGAACGATTCTGCCAAACATAAGCACTTAGCCGCTCCACTATCTAGCAGAGTAAAATAATGAGTTATTAATGTTTAGGAAATTATATATTTTCAAGATATTACAATGAAGATAATCCCTAGGCTTTCTGTCTAGTACTTGGATTGAGTGTAGACACATGTGCCTGTGAACAGGTTGTTATACAGTAAGACAGATGGGAAAAAATCACAGTATACAAAAGGTTTTGCAGCAGACGGAAACAACTGCTGTCACATGCTCTTAAAATTATTCAGATTAAACTTAATATTGTTGATGACTCTACTAACTTGTTTTTTTAAAGACAATTTGTGTCAGTTAATTCCTAAATATTTAACACATGTCACAGATGTAAAGACTTCACCATTAATTATGATGTCAGGATTAATTTAATTATTGATCCTAGCTGTGAAATACATGCAAACTGTTTTGCTTAAATATTGAGTGTCAAAAATGAATTAGCTGGCCAATCCGACACCTTGCTCATTGCAGCTGTCAGTTAACCTGAGCATGTTCTTTAGAATTTGCATGGGTAAAGATCACAGTATCATCAGTATACATTCAGATGCTAACATCTGGACATACTTGAATAAGATCATTAATATATACCCTAAATAAATTTGATCCTAAAATAGACCCTTGAGGGACCCCTACAGTACAGGTAGCAAATTGTTGATTGATTGTTCTAATTTACTTTCCATATCCGGTACCTGCATTGACACAAAAACTTTGACATTAGAGGCTAATGTTAAAATCCAAGTAAAATGAAATCATTTTTGTTTGCTATAGCATGCACATTATTGTTCCCAAACCATGACCTTTTCTAAGTCTAACTAAGTAGTTTGGTGCAAACTGCGACTGTTTCACAACATTAACCATGTGTTTCTTATTGTCTGTCTGCTGGTATCGCCAAGGGTCCTTTATGTCATTTTGGGAGTCATTGACCTCATCTGTCTTTTAGCCAAGAGGACGTGCTGTTAAACCACTTGTCCTGTGTTCTCTATTGATGATAGTGCTCCTTGTTTGGTGACAAAATTTGCATGATAAAAAAATCATAGTTCATATGTGAAATGTCCAAAAAAAACACAAATGCCTATATGCGAAATCATTGTGTGAAATTCTGATGTGACATGTCATTTGTGGATTTGATATTTTCACACGCAAAACATCTGAAATCTGCTTACATGTGTATGATGTAAATTTATAACACGTGAAATGTCCAGAAACATTGTATCTACTTGTGAATTCATCATATTTTGTTTTACCTTGTGATAAAGTCAGACATTCATTATTCATTACCAAAGGTTGACAGTAACATTTGAAAAAAGTGACTGCACCTACCTGATAACTTCACTCGTACTGAATGGGATAGAACTTTCTGAGTGTACTCACATCGCAGCACTATCTTTTGTTATGTGCATTACCACTGTGTAGTATAACTTGTCATTGTTTGTAACCCTGTCTCTTAAAAATGATGTTCATGTAGTACTAATTTGATTTCCCACTTACATTGTGGTAGCAAATGTAATCACTGCCTAAATTGTGTTCACTGGCTATATTTTTTCGTGTGATTTTCATGTGCTGCACTGGAGTCGGATGGATGTGTTCAGGTGAAAACAGAGTGTTTTAACACCATAGAAAAGGGTTCCTATCTTCACTCACTGAATAAACACAGAATATCTCCTGTTTCAAGACAGCAGATCTTTTCTGTATTAATCCAGACCACGATCTTTCCCCAATCATAACCAAGTCCTATAAATTCCTAAACATAACCATAAAAAGTGTATCAATTCCATAGTTGCTAAAAGCTGATATTGTATTGCAAGAACAGATATTGCTGGAAAACATATTAAACATCTTGTTAGTAAATGTGTTAGGGTTATGCTCAGCTTTAACATTTTGTGAGCAGCGTCATGTTACAAAGGTCTCTGTTCTAATTAGCTATCCTTCTTAATCACCTGTATTTTGAAGAAGTGATGGCAGAGCCATAACTATTTTGCATTTTGATGCACCTTTGCATGTTGTGTTGTTAACTCCAGTGTTGGGCAGTAGCGTCGCTACAAGTAGTGCCGTTACTAGTTTAACTACATTTCTCAGTAGCTTGGTGGTAGCGTCGCTATTTTCTGAATCAAATAGCTTTTCAGTAACGGAGCTCTTTTATTCACCGAGTAGCGCGGTAGCTTCCACACACGCTACATTTTCCCAAGCATTTGTGATGGATCAGTAAGTAACACCACCACCACACACGGACCTGTATGTGGAGCCAGCAGAAGCGCTTCCCTGTGATGGTGACATCACGTGCCGATCCTTGGGTTGATGTTTGCGACTTTGCTGCAGGGCAATAAAAATACGTGCGACGGAGTCTCTCTCTCTCTCTCACTCTTTCTCTGCCATGAATGTTTAGGTTGTTTACGTTGCAATGTTGCCAGAGCACAAAGTCACATATAAACTATAAAAAATATAGAATTAATTAATAATTAATTAAATTAATTAATAATATGATAATTAAGTTGCTTTATACAAACAACAATGGTTCTCCGTTTGTTGCATGAGGAAGTACATTTAGCAGCAATGATATGGCAGTAAGTAGGAGAGTTCCTGTGTCTGATTTAGCTCTCTCTCACACACATCGGAGCAGGTTTTTAGTCTTTCTTCTATTGCTACTGTGGAATGAAGTTGGTTCAATATAAACTAGGCCTATGTTGTGTGTGTGAGTGTGTGTATATAAATATTTATATATAAATGACCTAACTATAAACTATTAAAAAATTAAAAGTAGCTTAGATGTAACTAAGCTACTTTTGCCACGTTGCTGTAGCTTAGCTTGCTACATTTCACTGGGGGATAGCTTCTGTGTAGTGAAGCTTCATTTAATGTAGAGTAGCTAGTAGCTTAGCTCACTACATTTTCCAAGTAGCTTGCCCAACACTGGTTAACTCTGACTTCAGTGACTTTGTCAAATACAGTCCCCTGTCACTGAGTGGGGAGTTGTGCTGAAATCTGATCAGTTAATTTTGCATTGTTACAGTTCACTGAAAAGGGTGAATGTTACTGCTGAGTTCAAACACATTTAAGAAATCATCTATGTGCTCCTGATGTGCAGCACACATTAATACTTCACATGCGTGATTCAAGTTTGACTTTCAAAATTAGAGGCATAGGCACCACCAAAGGCCACTATTATCAGTGACACTGAAATTAATATGGGTTTCTATCTGCTGTCAAAGTGATTTACTGGGACAGACTGCTTGCCTGGACTTGCACATTCAATTAGATTTATTTTCCACCTTTTGAAAAGCCCTCCGAGAACACACATAGAAAGCAGACATCATGGCTGTGAGTGGTTTTGAAAGGTACATCAAAAGAGTGTATCCAAATTCCTTAATCATAACAATGAGATGCTTGATTTTCAGGTAGCTTTGATGTGAAATTTCTTGATGTCCCCACACATTTTTCTCTTGTAATGCAAAATATCTGCATGCCGTGAGAGACTTGGAAATGATAAGATGTGGCATGACTTTTGTAAACCTGTAATACTCTCAATCCTTTGCTCTCAGGTAATTTTTGAAAATTTGGCACCCGCACATACTAATATTATTTTTATATTATCAGTAGCAGAACTCCTACATGTTCAAGTTCAGGTAATGATCATGCTGAATATGTGTAAATACTGTATTTATAACAGATTACTTTTTTATCACTAAAATGCTATAAAAAGTCCCCAGTGACTGTTCAGCTGGATTTAACAAATTTTTTCAAATGGTATCATATTCGAGAATTTAATTGGGCACATGATAAAACATCATAAAATAAGATTATAAATATTTATTAACTACTCATCACCCATCTGTAAATGTACACAATGGAAATGACATTTGAATGATTAATTAATCAAACAGATCTTGATGGAGAAGAAAGTAGTTTGGTGTTGCAGATAATGTCATTCAGTCATTATAAGCTCATGAATTGGTAATGGAGCAGGCTAGTTTTCAGCTGAAGATTTTCTCACTTCCAATAAACCCACGGAGTGACCTTGGTCACATTCTCAAGATAATTATCTCCCAAAATCAATGGTGGGGCCTTTGACAAATGTGATCACCAAGACAACTCAGCATGCTTGAGTACCACTTCCTATTTCAATCACATTGTTCCTCACCACTTTATAGTCTTAATACAAGGCCAAAATAGTCAGTGTACTGTACTAGTTTAAGGGATCCTGCTGATGAAATCTCACCAAGATAAAAATAACACAAGCAAAATAATTTATCGTGATCACAAAGAGAAATATTTGTAGAAAATAGGCTAAAACATGCAAATATACACATTCTGTATGGTGACTCAACAAGTATTTTTTACTGAAGTTTCATGTTTATTTATTCATGTATTTTCCCCAAGTTCAAAATGCAACCAAGAATTTGATTTGATGATATTCCTGTAAGAACAATTTTATGAGTTCCACAGTATGTTTGATGTGCATGTACAGTAAACACTCATATAATGACTTTCCATATAAGATACCTGCTTTATGCCATGCCATGAGAATCCATGAGTGCAGCCTGTACTGCAGGCAGAGCACAAACGTTTTTCTATATTACCGGAACAGCACAATAAAAGGTGTTTCTTGCCTTGTTGACATGTCAGAGGTTCATGTTCACCCACACTACAAGAAACATTTGTTGCCTGCTGCTCTTCATCTAATGCAATGATTCTCAAATTTTTCGGGGCAAAATTTTAAAGATACTCTGACTTCCTATTCCCATGAAGGCAGCACGGAGCTGCGCCACAAGAAGCTGATGGAAAACACTAAAGAGAAGATTAGTTACGATTCACACAGTCTCGTCCAGTCGCAGTGGAGTACGCTGGCAGGTTTTAATGTTGCAGACCAGTTTTTGCAAGTAATTTAAAAAATTTTTGTGAATCTTTGGTGTAAACTTGCCTTAAGACTTTCATCTCAACAACCACCCCCCAAAAGCAGCTCAGCGCCGCCCTTTCCAAAATATTGCTTCCTGTTCACCCCATCATTTTCAGAATGCCCCACCCCCCACACCAAACACACACACACACACACACACACACCCCGTTGAGAAACACTAATCTAATGAGTTCACTTTTGGCTGCATCTTCTTCATCCTTAATGTCTCACAATGTTTGAAATTCATGTTGTGTAAGTTTCAAAATGTTGAAATACTTTTTTAAGCCACCTTTTACCCATCAGAAGGCTATTTTATCAAAACTTGAAAACTAAAAAATGTTTCTTTGGCTTAAGGCTATAGGTATGTTACATGAAAGTGAGAACAAGAAGGTAGGAGTAAGACAGAACTTGTTACACGGGTGCTACAAAATCAAAGAGAGGTGAACACAGCAAAATCAAATAGACTCTAGTCCACTACTTGACCGCAATCACTTAACAGTGATAACAGCTATGTCGAAGGTGGACACTGTTGCTGTTTGGCCCTAGCATGACAAGTCAGAGAGTTCAGCCATTGGAGCAGGTAGCTCTAATTTATCAGATGCTAAATACAGCATGAGTTTAGAGAGCATACATACTTGTTTTTCAGATTTGTTTGTATTCTTAATTTTGGAATACATACACTTATTTCAATCAGCAAATAAGTATTTAAAACCACTATATCAAAGCCATAGCACCCTGGAGGCCATTTTAAAGATAACTATATGTACTTTAATGCAACTGTTCCTTGTACATAGTGGCATCACCATGATGTTATAATGACAGGAAAGAATGCCTTCAAAGGTACTTTATTGTTGCAGCAATCTGCAAAACTCAGCATGTGGACTGCCATCTGGATTTAATCATCTCCAAGAGTCTTAATATTTCTACAGTGATTTCTGGTGTCCATACCTATGTTTTCTTTGAAATGACTACCTCACTGAAAACACCAGTGAATTATTCAGTCAGGCTTTCTCTTCCACACCTGCTCCCTCATAGGTCTCAGTCAAAGATCTTTTAGATAATCTCAGTTCTAAAATTTCAAATGTTCTTGGTGTCATTGAGATACTTTGCATTTAATACTTTAAACCGATCAATGTAAGGCAGGCCTTCTTCCTGACATCATTGCCAAAAACAATAATAATGACTCATTTGCTACTAGTGGCAGACTGACAAACCCTCCAGTGTCAGTTTCCCATGAACTTACGTACTCCAAGTCATCCAATGAATTTGCATTCTCCTCCACTGACAGAATTCAAAAATTATCCAACTTAGTACCTCCATGTATCATGAATTGGTTCTGTACTGCATGCACTTCGTCCTATAAACAATGAAATCTTGAAGAAATTGTGTATCAGAAATACCCTGCTGCCTTGATATTAAGCTACAGGCTATTTGAAAACTATGTCTTTTGTTTTTTTCCTTTCCTTTATTGTGTTATATATCTTTTTTTGTGCATGTAATAGGTTTGCAAAGTGAAAAAGTCCAAAGTCCACCCCAAAGTCAGTTACCATCTATCACAGAAAACACTGCTCCTTAACTGGCTAAAACAGCTTGATTGTAGTCCAGCCTTTACTTCTGTAAACTATCTGACTGGGGTGAGTACAATCTCAAAACGATTTGCAACGTTTTTGGAATTAATGACATGTTTTCTTGCAATGTTGTGCAAGTTGTGCAAAGTTCCGCAACGTTTATGGGCGTGTTACCCAATCAGCTTTGTGAACACAACGGTGTTAAAAAGGCCGGAAAATGCAGTCCTCATGTGTACACAAGGGTGTCCACGACACCACAGTTTCCGTCCAAAAAAACGTTGTGCTTCGTTTTGTCGGTGCGAAACTCGTCCCTTGTTACCAGCTTGTCATGGCCCACCCTCCCCTGGATCTGATTGTCTGTTAGTCCCTAACTGGATCCTGCAAATGTGCAACTCCAAACAAAGATCAAACTGAAGTGGGATACTTCACTTAGTTGCTAAAGCGGAGCGGTCAACACACAGGGTGAAAAGATGTGCTGCAGCTATGTGCAGTATGAGAAAAAAAAATATTTTTTTAAATTAAACCATGTAAATCTGTTCTGGTACAACCCCTGAATAAAATTATCAACCTGAAAGTGAAAATAAAATGACTAAAACCTCTTGGCTCAGATCTTCTGTAAACATCTCATTTCATTGAAAAGGCTGTTTCTCAACAAGTGAACACCTTCCTGGCCCTTAACAGTTTTTTTATGTTTTCAAGTCAGGATTTCAACTCTGACATAGACTGTTATCACTAGACAGACTGGAAAATTCTTGACCCTGTTCATCAAAAAACTAGGTGACTACAGTCCATACAAGCACTGAATAAGTCCATTTAACAAATCAATGATTGGATTGGAGAAATTGTTGTTTTCGAGCCAAAGAAGAATTTAAAGTCAGTGCTCAACTTCAGTAAACCATTAAAAACCACAAACCAAACCAGAAATCTGGACCTAAAAAGTCGATCAGCCAGCTGCAGCTGAATGAGAATGCTGCTGCTCATGTCCTCAATAACACCAGGAGAGAGGATCACAAAGTTAGAACAAAACATGGAGAGGCAGCTTTCAGTTTACATGCATGCATTTACATCTCAACAACAAAGTGCAGCACTACTGTGAGGTCTGTTTTTTAGGACAGAGGTACCCCCAACACTTGACTCAAAAGAATGAATTTGATAACTCCTTTTATTAGTAGCACTTTTATTTTTATTGTTGTTTTTTTACTGAAGTATCTTTACAGCTTGAGAAAATGCAATCAACCATCCAATCCAATTACTGTCATTATTATGATATATTAAAGGCAGTTCTGTTGTGCTTGGCTTATTACAGTAGATTCTAAGGGTCATTTGCTGCTTAATTGACTTGCCAGAGAACAGGAAACCACACAGCCAAAGGGTTTCTTGCTGTTTTTGTTTCCCCTGTGGCAGTCTTGCTGTTGATCATGGCAGCAGGTGCATATCACAGGATTACTTTCAGGTCACATGGGATGCCTTGGGAAAGTGGAGAAGAAATGGGAATTGAGAGAACAGGGAGTTACTGTGCAGTTTAGTCGACACAGGAGCGAAAGAGCACTGAGGAGTGCTGTACTTTGCTTCATAGGGTCAAGTAGAAAACGCTGAAATAGTTTGGTGACAGTTGTTGTAGTACGTGATAAAATTTTGAGAAAATGCAATTGGTCCTCAGGAAATTACAAAGGTTGGTATAGCTATTCTTGCAAGATTTAAGGACAATTTAAATTAACCATAAGTCAACCTTTAGGTAATGAATTCTGTCCAGTAACAGTGTATGTAGCAACAAAGAGATTTTGAAGGTGACAAGCGTGCATATTGAACAGTCGGCTGCATTTTGGAGGATATTTGGCAAGAAAGAAACAGTTTGTATAAAGACAAAATATCCAAATTATCATGTGAAGTTGTTGCAAAGCAAATGGGAGGGGTCTCTTTGCCAAGTCTGGAAATATTCAACATTTATCAGGTTAATACTTCAGTCCTCAGTGTAATTGTTGCATAATGCCCCTTAGGATATCTAAACAGTATCTGATGCTGTTTTTCGTGGGAGAGAAATTAATTATAAAGACGATGAGATATCAACCAGTGGGACACTTCGCACAAACTGTGAGGTTCTCCAAAAGCCTAATCACATCACTTAAAACATCTTCAGATACGATTTTTAATGAATCACTTTAGAAAGCCCTGTTGGCTTCATGGTATGATGCTCAGGCTAGTATCACTGATGATTCTATGAGGTGTAGGGAAGGGAAATACTGTCAAGGGCATAGGTAGGACTCAACAAACAAGAAAACAGGACTATGCAATATAAACAACACTGTACTACCTTTTTTTAAGTTTACATTAGTTTCTGACTATGTTGCTGTATTACATTTCTACTCCTGTGATGTGTTTTTCTGACTTACTGAGCAATGTGGGTAACAGCAATGTAAGTATTGCTGATACTTACATTGTATCAGCAATGTAAGTAAGCTTACATTGCTGATACAGGTCCAAGCACATACAGTAGCTCTAAGATGTTTTTTTAATGATTCAATTTAAAGAGAAACATTTCAGTTGAGTGCAAAAATAAAAAGCAATTACCCCATATGATGCAGCATGGATGCCTTGGCTTTGCATTTGTTTTCCCTCTGGGAGTAGCTCTTACATCCTTGGACAAGCCAAGATCCACTCAGCACTGAGCTATGTTGAGTGATCTTATCTAAGAGTATAAGCCCTGTATGAAGCACCAAATTGGGATACTGTCCTGCCAAATGGAAAGAAAAATAAATTCCACCTTCAATCCCATTTAATGTTACTCAAATATTTGGATATTGCTTTGAAAAAATAACAAGTGCTGCATTGCTAATCCTCATGCAAAACACGGAAGAGAGAGAATTCAAAAGGAATGGTTTGAATAATAAATGCCCACAGCTGGAGAAAAAAAATTAAAAAAGAGGGAGAGCACTGCATCAGCAGATCTGGGACAAACAAGTAGGACGGGGGGGTGCTTGGCACAGGCTGCAAATTTTGACTAGTCACCCTGTTTTTCTACAGGCTATGTGAGCAACTGAAAACAAAGAACTCAGCACTTGACTTGTACTGCTGAAGCCCCCCCAGACTAATTTGCACTCTGCTTACTGCATCATATTCATGTGCTATCTCTCCATCCCAAGAGCTGTCCCCCTACTATCACTTCCTGTGTCTTTACCTCACTCTCTCCAGCTTTCAGTCCTTCAGAGCCAGCTGAAAGTCAGCTTACACTAGCCATGTCCCAGTTGATGCAGATAAATGTGATTGTACCTCATAAATCTCTGCCTGCTTGTTGCCTTTGTTCAGAAGCAGGAAAGCAGGAGTGACGATGTTTGCTGTCCCCACCACTTTTCCCTTCCGAACAAAGCAAGGGGACATGCAAAACATCTGCAAATCCAGAGCTATGTACTGCAGGGAACAACTTTGGACATCAAACAAGAGGAGGGAGGATTAAAAAGCCACCATGTAGAGTGGAACTGCCATGATCAATGAGTGATGTATTTTATTTTTAGAAACACTGTAAAGGCTGCAAAGTGAGGTACCAGTAGGAATACAGTGTTGTTGAATGGTAATGTTTAATTGGCTTCAGGATTATGAATATGTTATTGTTTTATCTACATTTGGAGGTCTATTGGATAATCCAAGGGAAGTCAACTCTATTTCCTTGACATTACTTTTTCAGACAGCAAGCATGGAAAGTGCCATTATTGTGTCACAAAGCAGCCAATGTCATTAGAAGTATGCTTATGCCTGTAGGTGTGCCCCTCTATCTTTTGCATATTACTATGATTACAGTCCCATCTATTACTAAACTACACCAGGGCTTTACATTAACATCCGCCAACCTGCCAAATGCGGGTGGATTTCGCCCGTGGTAGGTAACAGTCACTCCCACTAGCCACTTTGGTGTGTTGAAAAATTGTAGTCTTGTCAAAAGACTGAAATGACAAACAAATTGCAATGTGACACTACAACTCCCATGAGTAATACCTGCACATAGGCCTAGTGTTTGCTCATTGGTCCATTAGTGAAGCTTATTGTCTTGCGTGCTACTGACTGATGGCTCTGTAAACAAGAAGACGCTGTGGAAATTAAACCCGCGGACTGGCCATCAGACCAAGGGTTCATCAGATCAGCAGATGAAAGAGTGGGCCCACTTTTAGATGTTTAAATAGATGCTTGTTTAGACTGATGTTTCGATTGACAAGAAGTCCTTAAAAGCCTCTGAAAAATACATATTTACAATCTACAATTCCATGTCAAAAATAAACAAATGCCACCTGCCAATTAAGTTTCTGTGATATGACTGAAAACTACAATACAGCTACTAAATTGATTTAGTGGTGAGACTGTTTTGTGTTTTCTGGTATATTATAAAGTCACATAAATGTAGTTTACATTTTAAGTTTAAAGGTTAAGTGTGCTAGATTTAGGTGGCTCTATTTGCAGAATATGGCAATAAAAATCGTAAGTATATTTTGTAGAAGGGTATAATCACTGAGTCACAGAATCACAGTGGAGCGCTGATCGACAGACTGACATTGCCATCTCTGGAGTCACATCACTAGCATGGCTAAATACAAACTAGACAAAGTGTTTTTGCAGTAGAGTTATGCAGTACAGATATGTAAAGGGACTGCTTGTACAATATGTAACTGATTGGCATTTTTTGTGGGAAGTGAACTACTTAACTGCATTGTGCACTCTGAATTGACATGTCTGTCAGTGTTTAGAATGAGTTCTGAGGCAAGCAGGCAATGACAGAAACAGTTTTCTAGCAAATGATGCCAATCAGACTTTTAGAGTGGCAGGCCACTTGTATGCAGTGGAAACACTCACAATAGACACTAAATAAATAACAAAAGCATAAATAAAGGATAATACAGACACTTTCATCCCCTGTGAATGCCCCTGCACATACTCTCAGAAATCTTATAGTCTTGCTGACCAATGCATTTAGTGGGGATTTGTACACTTAAATTGCTTCAGAAGTCAAAAATTGTCAGTTTCACTGCTTTCTATTGAGTCCTAAGCTAACCAATATCTGTCTCTACTAGCATTTAATCAAATACTTTAAACAAATTTACAGATAATTATACAATAAATGGTTCACTTTGATGATTTTCATTAAAGTCATAATTTTGCCCCTCTGCTCTGGGCCACACTTAGCTAATAGTCATTAGATGGGCATCATTAATTATGTCTTTCCTTCCAGACTGAAAACCCTTTGCAGCTGGTGGGTTTCATGCCAGGGACCATGCTTTTAAAGAGCTGCCTTCCTTCAGTCTGAATAAAAGTGTTTGAATAATTTAAAGGTTCGTGATCGTCCAAAGTCCAGTTTGGTCCAATTCAATCCCTTCTTTCCATTCTCTATCTGGAAAGGCCAGAGGATTTTATGGGTTTAAGACAAGGCCACTAAGCCACCAGTTGAACATGCTAAAAATAATTATAACTACTGTCTCCCTGTGGGATTTTGAAAATCCTACAGTACTAATTTGAATCCGTCTTGAGTTTGATCCTCCTCCAGCATTGTTGTTAATGGCCTGCCAAAGAGAACAAGTATAAATCTGCAGTCATGTACAGCTTGAATGTGCAATAAATATTGGTATGTTACTATCATTTAATTGTGTGTACTCAACATCATCTTGAGCAAACAGCTGTTTAATATGGGAATCTCTCCTCCTATTAAATGTTTAAAATGAATGCACCGGCTGCTAACTATTAATCACAGACTGGGTGAAAATTTCCCAAGTTTCCCAAGGAAATTAAACAAATTGTGTAGATGTCTTCAAATGGTAATTCTGGTACTTTTAAACATGAACCCAATCTTAACATATTTTGTGGTCTCAATGACTAATAGGTACAAAAGGTTTTAGGATTGGTCCAGTAGATCACCTTTGGTGGAAGCCTTTGCAATGTTTGCAACGTAATACTTGCAGGGAATTGCGCATATCAAAAGAAAATCCACTGAAAGTGCTTGTTTTTGCCAAGCAGGTAAATAATTTTGATTCTAGACATTCTAAACATTTGCTAAAGCAAAAACTTGACATAATGTGTCTGGTGTGTCAGGTGACTAAAATATACAGGAGAGTAAAGACCAGAGTACAGTGTCTTTTGTCTACAAGAAAGAAACAGCTGAGAGAGACGTTCAAACCATGGCCAAATGTTTTCTTTCTCAACTTGTCACATATGGACACTTTGCCAAGCATCACTTTTTGACACACACTGGGTGCATGTGTAGGGGTTTGTCGTAAAGTTAGCAATAATAAACAATGAACATCCAGTTAGACTTTCAAAATAACATTGTGAAATGGTACATGGTTAATGTTTTGAAACAAAACTACTTAGTTGCGTTTAGGAAAAGATCATGGTTTGGGTTAAAATAAGCATGTTGGTTACGTAACTTAAATTACATAAGTTAAGTAACGTTACTTGCATAAGAATCAACACTGACTTTTTGTTTCACACAGGAAATAAACATCAGCCTCCTGTGTGAACGTCTAGTGTCTGACCCATCCAACTACTCCAACCACCTCTGTACTTGGACTTTTCTACTTAGACCTACTTTAAGCATTCAACAATGATGCTAAACGAGTACCCAGTGTGTTAAACAATGATGATAAAGGGGTACCCAATGCATTGAATATTGATGCTAAAGGGCTTCCTAGTTCTTAGATACCAAGGGATCTAGAAGAATCATCCATATGTGACGACTCTGGCTGCTTTCTCATCTCTAAACAGCAATTGCAATTGTGGTAATCCAAAAAACTTCCAAGTAAAGGGCTTCTTTTTGTCACTGATCAGATTGTCATTCTAAGTGTCTTACAATATTATGGAAAGGATCCCTACAGATATAGGCCTTTTGTGAAAGATTAAGATTGTTTTTGTTTTGTTTTGCCAGAAAAAGAAGTAGTGCTCAAGGAGAAGGCAGCAGGTGAACCGCCGCCTTGTTAATAAGAAAGCCTATCAAACAACCAAAACAAACATTTGCTCTCTGTGTGTTCACAGTTTTATTACCTAGTCTGTGCTTGTAAAATCTCCACCTTGTCCGCAATTTGTAACGTAACAAGCTACCAAGTTTAACGAGTGAAGTCTAAATGCAAGTGAACACATTTCTTTATAAGATGACCTCTTCACTTTCACTAAGGGGTTCAAGCGTAGAAGATTTGTCTTTGAGATGAAGTACTTCATATGCAGTGGCTTATGTTGATTATTTAGTTAGCAACATTGGTAAAGTATTCAGATATTAAATTGCAACTCACCACTTAACTTTGAAGACTGAGCAGGATTCTGAGCAGATGTCTTTCCACAAGCTTATTAGTGGTGAGATTATACACTGAACTTTACAGAATAAGTTGCTTTTTTTGTTTGTTTTTTGCTGAGCTTGACTTTGCCCTCACACTGTATGGATTCCCTTGCTTTTTCAAGAGAGAGAGAGACAAGAAGAAAAAGTGAAAGAACAAGACTTGAGTTATCAAACAGTGAATTAAACTTCACACAATGAGGTTTAATAAATGGGTTTTTGATTGTAAGGTCACTAGTTCAAATCCTGATTGCAAAACTTGGGCTAGTGAAAGAGAATAAGAAATGTTCTCTGTTAATCAACTGAGTGGGCTCTGGCACAGAAACCAGAGCTCACAATACAGTAGATGACAGTAATTCCAAAAAGCATCTCCTGGGTATAATTTGTTAAACTGAGCAATATAAAATGTTAAGTATTTAATCTGCAATTTGATCGTAGTGAATGGTTAAAAGAGCACAATTATTGAAACAACAAAAATTCTCAAGTACTCAAGTAATTTAGTATTTCATCAAAATTAATTTTCAAAAATGAAGCAGCAGAGGCCCAGATATCCTGACTTTTAGGCCCCATTTCAACCTGGTATTAACATGTGATTCATGGGCCTGACATTTACACCCTATATTTATATTTAATAAACACTGTTATTTCAATCTTGCCTGCATTGTGATACGATTTTAATATGCAGATTAGTTAGACGGGGCTAGCGGACTACAAACAAACATAGCATGTCCCAGGTCAAAGGAAGCAATGCCAAGGAGGGGCGACCAATCGCTTTTAAATCCCTTTTTGCAAGGGAATATTTACTTGCTACTGCCATTTATAACTTTTGCCATGCTTGATTAAGCTAGCAGGAAGAGGTAGAGTTATTTAACCTTTCAACATGATAGGTGTCACACTGTGCGGATTGGGTTTCCAACTGGATGAGATCCAATCACAATGCAAGTCAATCCACATCCACATTTGGTTTGAACAATGAGATCATACTGCTCTCAGTGCATTCTGTATGTATTTACACCTTGCATTAACCAAGTGGGAACCCCCGAGTATGAAAAGGGAGGTGCATGCAGAAATCCCTTAAACCTGCATTCTATCGAATGGCCAGCAACTCCTCTGGCTGCACAAAAAGAAGTCTGGTTCTATTAAAAATAATGGCAAAATGACCCTACTTCTCACCTGATTTATTACCTCAGTAAACACTTATTTAATGAGTTTATGGTCTAAATCGCTAGTTTCATGTCTACTTCAATACAGTGTGATGTTCATTTAGTAAATTAACGTCCCATTTAGAGGAAATAGACCACAAAGCAGAGTATGCTTCAGGTCTTCAAGTCGTTACTATGGCGACCAATCAGGCTAGAGTGACTCAAACCCACGGTGTAAATTTAACCAGCGCCGCTGAAACAGCTTATTAGAAGTTCGCTGTTCATTTTCTGTGGTGAGTACATTTTCTATTAAGCCTGATTTTCGCTTGACAAAATCATCCCAGTTAAAATGACAGTTGACGTGAATTACAGATGCACCTAGCCAAGCCAGCTAGCTAGCTAGTTCCACACAGAGCCATTGGCTCCACAGTCTCTTCCAAATAAGGTCATGTCTGGTGCCACAGGTTGCAAAAAGTCAACATGGTGGTGCATTAATGGCCAAACTCGAGGCTACAAAATGGCAGTTCACAAACCAATGGTTGATGTCACAATGAATATGTCCACTTCTTTTATACAGTCTATGGCATTAACATGTGATTTTCTTATCCAGATTGGATATCCAGATACAGATATATAATAACAGGTGTAAATGGGGTCTTTGTTCCTAGTATGTATTGGTCAATCTCAAGATGCTATATCCTGCAGTTATTTTATTAGACCTTGTATCTGATAAATGTCCATGTCTTTCAACCTGAATATTTACGGTGGCCCGAAGGTGTCAGAACAAATATAAAAGCACGAACACAAAAGCCACAACACAAACACAAAAGCCACAACACAAATACAAAAAGCCACAACGGAAGTGAACCACAACGGAAGTTGACAACGAAAGAGACTCTTCATAACAGTTGATTACTTTCCACAATGCTTGTCTGTACAATAGTACAGTGGCAGTGTAGCTGTCCCGCAGTCTGGGGGTCTGGGTTTGAAATTTGGAAAGAGCATACTTCTTCAGGTGCCTTTTTCCGCATAATAACGTCAGCCAAATTAGTAAATGTAGGCCTACATGGAAAAAATATTCTTACCAGTTTGATAAATAAGTAATACTTTGCTCAGGTCAAATAATATACAGCGTGATATTTGTGTGAATTAAACAGCTGTCTGTGCAGATTAGCTTCAAAAAGAGAGAGATTATTGCTCATTAGGAGTTCTCATTTCTCTCTCTCACGTGTTTGCGTGTGTGATAGAGAGAAATGAGATGAGATGAAGAAATGAGATGTTATGAAGAGTCTCTTTCGTTGTCAACTTCCGTTGTGGTTCACTTCCGTTGTGGCTTTTTGTATTTGTGTTGTGGTTTTTATATTCTTGTTGTGGTGTTTATATTTCCGTTGTGGCGTTTGTGTTTCCGTTGTGGTTTTTGTATTCATGTTGTGGCTTTTGTGTTCGTGTTGTGGCTTTTGTGTTCGTGTTGTGGCTTTTGTGTTTGTGTTGTGGCATTTGTATTCATGATGTGGCGTTTGTATTTGTGTTGTGGGATTTGTGTTTGTGTTGTGGCTTTTATATTTGTTCTGACACCTACGGGCCACCGTAAATATTCCCAGTTTGTGATGGAGTAACAAGTTTCCTTGCTGACAATTGGTTGGAAAGGGAAGTGGTCTCAAATATTTCATGTAGTAATCTAATTTCTAAAGCACAATTTCACTTACTAAAATATGAATGGTCCTAATGCGGAAGTGACTAAACTGCAGTCTCAGAAGCTAAACTTTTTATTTGCTTTCTCGACTGATATACTACTTTAAGCACAAGTATATCCATGTTCACTGTTTGTAAGCATGGTTCAATTCCCTCTTGAAACTCTTAAAACTTAAAATGAACTTCGAGGGAGGTGTTTGTTTTTCAAATTTATTACTGTCATTACACGACCAGCAGTGTGCTACGATAAGACTTGATTGAGTGACCGAGAAATGCTGATAACAGGAGAATTAGGTGGCTTCATTCTCTATCTCTCACCATGCAAATCAATGATACCCAACTGTGAGACACAACAGCCCCACAACAAAGAGAAGCTGCTAAATAAAATACACTGCCTGTGTACTATTTCATCAGGAGAACAGCAAACAAGCTCTAGCACCACTGCAGTCACTGTTGCTTTGCATTGCAGATGTAATTGCATTCTTAAAAAAACATAATGATTCAAACAGGAAGAGTATAAAAATGCATACTGTTTGAGATCTGAAAACAAGTGGAATACAATTAGGCAGGCTTTTGAGTAGTGTGGCAGAATGGGGAACATCCAGTGCCTTGTATCTGTATAATATAGAGAAATGTCTTGATAAATATTAATTATATGAGCACGCTGCCTCACCTTACAAAACTGATGTGAAAAAACTGACTGTGACCTTGAGCAATGTGAATACCATTCTCTGTTTTCTAAAGGTGAGAGCAATACTGTTATTTAATTCACTATCATCAACATTTGAAACAAGCTGCAGTTGGGCATGTAAAGACATATCTGAAGTTGCTACATTTGGTCAGTCTGGTGCATCTGCTGCAATTCATGGAAATCTTTCCAAGCTAACAGCTGACAGTCTATGAAGCCAGCAACCATGCAATCTGACTATCTATCTATTTTTAAGTCTGGTGTGAAATTTGATAAGTGAATCAAAAGTATTGGACGATCAGCTCATGCAAGGTTTTCATTTTAATGTTCTTTTTCATGTTTTTGTCCATCAGCTTGTACCTAACTGAACTACTGAAACAACCCTGTCTTCTAAAAAGTACACTCATACACAACAAATGTTCTTGTTTCCATTTTTATTGAAACTATCTATAAATAGTATGTAATTTGTTTTCCTATAACTCACTCACCTAAACTAATATTAACACAACAAATGCAAGATTTTTTACTTTTAGGCAACTCAAAAAATTTAGGGAAGGTTGGCTAAAAACTCTGACTTGCAACATGAGAAGATATGTCATGACATTTCAAGATTTAAAAACAAATGTTTTTTTTATTTACTTGCCTTAAAAACATGTTTAAGTAGACCAATTTGAACAACAAGTGGGATGCGGAATATAACCTCTGATCTCTGGTGTCGAAGTCATGCACTTTTTGTATGCCCATCCATCCACCCCACCCTATCTCCCTTGACTTTTTCTGTAATGTTGGGCATGCACCAATTAACTCTTACTATTAATATTTTCCTCTAAAATGTATTTTTAAAACATAGTAGTATTTAAATATATTTTGTAGAAGGTGCTAGTTATAAACACTATCCTACAATTGGCTACCTTAAAACCAAAACTAGTTTACTGTATAAAAAAAAAAATAAAAAGCCTGCCTGTTTCTGAAAATAAATTAGTTCAGAAACAGGCACACACATTCAGAGTTTTTCTTTTTCTTTTCCCTTCACGGTTCACTGTCACCTCCTGTATCATTCTGCAAATGGTTCTTGCAAGGCTTTACAGACATAATTGACTGTCAGTTCAACAGCTTGCCCAGTACAACTGGAAGTCTCCTGTAGCTTGACCTGTTTAGTACTTCCTGTGCCAGACCTGGCAGGTTTGGGGCGTGTTAATCAGGGTTAGGGGTGTGGAGCTTGCTCACTGATGTGTGGACACTGACATTTTGTAAAGTCCTATTTAAAGCCATTTGCACCAGCTTCCTGATGTGGTCACTTGATAGTTGCTGTGGCTCGAGTGATTTGATGGTTTGTCAGCTGTCCCTCAGTTCCTAATTGCAGACTGATTTATCACAGAGGAAGTGATGCATAAAAATCCAGCAGCTGTCATAGTGAAGTATTAATTAAAATACTTACTAGTTCCATAGAACATGAGATGTCTGTGTTACAGTACATGTAACTTCACATAATCACATTTTAATTCAAGAAAAATCACTCAAAGGCCATTGTGTACCAGTCGTATTGACATAATTGTTTTTCATTGCCTGCCTCTAATTTATGAATCACTGTTTCTTTTGTATTTTTCATTGTACTTGTTCCATTAATGTGGTATACAAGGCTTTTGATGGTTGTGATAAAATGCCTAATTTTCCTCCCCACTGATTAATGATGCTTGTATGTAATGTATCTGTCTAACACATTGCTCATGATTTCTTATTTTTTCTATGCACCGGGATTATGTCAGATGATTGCAGTAAAAAAAAGTTTACATTTAACTTTATCAAGAATGTGTATTAATTAAGTTTTGACATTATAATGTAGATAAAAACTTGATGATAGGGTTGAAGATGATAGGGTTTATGTGGAAAATGATCAAATGCCACTATCTGGCCATGTAATTCTGGAAATTTTGTGATTTTGGAAATTTTGTAATTTTGCATTTTTATTTTGGATTTATAGTTCTTATTAGAACACCTAGCCAGGTTTTAGTCTGATGAGCCAAACTTGCCTCATATTCTTAACTACAAAAACCTTTTTCTCCCCTTGGAAGATGTATTACGTGGTCTTCTTAATTATAACACAAAAAACTCCAATTTTAACTATGGATAGTCAGTTCTGCTGTCTTTAATACATCTATTTATCAGTGAAAGAGCAATAATAATTAAAATGTAAAATATTTTTATTAATAATTAATCCAATTGCAGAGTTTACAACCATGCTATTTACAACCATGCTTTGAGCTAAAAGACAGCATACCAACATTCTCATAACAATGTTAAAATTCTGATGTTTTCAAAGGTTGTAGAGACATTTTACTCAAAAGCTCAAATGTCAATGTCATGGTGGCACTAGAGGGAAAGTCTGGTACATTATTATGGTACCATTTCTTAGAACCATAAATGTCTGTACGAATGTGTGCTTATCCACCAAGTAGATCTTGAGATATTTCACTGTATATGTGAGTCATTAGGGTTCATCCTCTGGCAACCATGAATGTCTGTACAATATTGCATGACAATCCATCCAGTATCTGCTGAAATATTTTAGTGTGGACAAAAGTGGAGGGACTAGCAAACTGACATTGCCTTCCCTGTAGTCACACAACTAGCATGACTAAAAATTTTAATTTGCTGGGATACCCTTTTTTTCAAAAACATATTTCAAGTTTTAATATTGACACTAATGGTTTTTAAAGCCTTCGCAGGTTCCAAATGTCATTATGCTCTCACAAAAGTCAAAGTAAATAGCATCAAGAATTTACACATTTTAGGCTGGAAAGTAGGTGTATCGAGGGACTGCTCTAAAGTATGTATCAGGAGTTCCCCCATACCAGATCACTAGCCAGCAGAAACGATTACGTTTACTTCTTGCTAGGTAAATTATCTGTCCTGTCGGCAGTTAATGTGTCATTACAAAAATCTTCATTGGCAGGCAGTTTCAGCTGCAGGGCATGTGGAGTGTGGGTTTTCATGAAGAGTGGCTATTTAAAGGAGTTAAAAAAAAACATACTGTAGTAGCTCTCCCAAGGGACTATGCAAATGAGATTAAAGAGTTTGACTCATCCAATAACAAGATATTTTTTCAACCAAATATTTACTGTCTTTCCCTTAAGGCTTTGCATGTGTTCAAGCTAATATGCTCAATTGGGCCTGGATTGCTGAATATGCAAATTCAAGCTGTCACAGGATCATGCTATGTCTAAATGGATGGTAATCTGAGATTGTACAATATGTCTAGAAGTGCTCAACAGATCAAATTTAGCATTGTTCTTAACCACAGTTCAAAATTTCTTGTTTTTTTTGTTTGTTTTTTTACATATTTGGGGTGTTAGTTATCATTTTCACAAGTTATAAAGGACCATTCCTTGCAAGACTTGCAAAAGCAAAGTCACATGACGTCTTAAGTAACTCATTGATAGGAGATTTAGTAATACAATATTGCATGAGGTTAGAGATGTTGGTCCTGGGGCCAAACTAATGCGAAGGCAGTGACTGTAGTTCACTTTGAGGACAATTGAGACTCGCAGTTTCAGACATCTTGGTGTCTTTATTTGATGAGCTCCTCTGTTTAATGACATTGTTCTGCTCTCCTTGAAATGGTCCTCTAAAGTTTGAATACACAACACTAGTGGCACACTTCCTAACGCCAGTATACATTGATCTATGTAGTGGCCTCCAGTGGGACCATACCATACATGTTTTTGCAAGTCTCTTGTCACTTTCAAAATGATTTATTATGCCATTTCAAAAAGTTTGATGTGAAGACATTTGATGTATTTTAGTGCCACTGCAATGAATTACAATTACAACACACAGGGATGTATTTATTTCCCATGAAATAAAATGTCTCAGCATAGGAAAGGATACCAGTTTCTCTTTTGTCTTCCATGTAATCAAGTACAAGTGAAGCTTTTAACAAACTTAAACTTTGCTGTAAACAGTTCACCCTTTACACGTTTAGAACTTTTTCAGCCGCTAAATGTTCCACTTTTTTCCTAGCTAGCTGCTAACGTTGTCTATTTGTCATTTGGTTTTGGGAAAATGTGGGTTTTTCCTCCTTTTTTCCTAACTTTTTTGCTGGAAATAGCTGCCTGCTGCTGCTTGAAATTACCCTCATAAAATCAGTGTGAGCAAACCTTAACACTAATGCCTTAAAACCAAAACAATTAAATAAAAGTCACTAAAAAGCTATGTAGAGCTGAGGGAAGTATAGAGTTGAGTAATAATTCTCATTTGGTTCATCACTACAAATGACTACATCACTACAAATTCACATTACATAATTTGATATATTGTTAATATAAAATAGATTAAAACAGCTTTAATTTCAGAATCAAGTGGAAAAGTATATTTTTTTATAAAGGGGACCAATTTGCGATTCAAATCGAAACCAGGTTTTTGTGACTCAAGCTTTTTAGATTGTTTGATCTGTCAGTCGTGAGCCACAGAGACTCTTCAGTCAGACGGACAGTCCACTGAAGCTTTATTCATTTTAATTAAGATGGCAAGAAGCCTGAGAGAGCTCAGCAAAGTAAACAAGGCACAGGAAACTGTGATGTGAAAAAGTAAATACAAAGCCAGAGCTGCACCAGCAGCATGATAATTTGAAAGTTCAAAAAAATCAGATGCTTATTTACCTGCTCACAATTACCTCAACTGTGTACCCATACAGCCTGAGAGTAATTTAGAGAGCACTAACAGCTAAATCCACAAAGACATAAAAATAAAACTGTGGAAAGTATATATGACAATAAGATTTGAAGCCATAGATGATTTCCATATGTTCCAGACCTCTAGAAGTACTATTACAGCATTTTTCACATATGAAACATGACTGAATATTATGTTAATCCACACAAACAGCTTTGGTACCCTGAAATACAGAATCGGGGACCAAAAAAACAGATTATCTGAAGATGCTGAGATGACTCGATCACCAATGAATTCATTGGGAACATCTATTCATCCAAATAAAAAAAGAGACATTGAATATGCCCCACTATGAATTTGTACAAGTCACAGCAAATTCTACTTAGAGTCAGCGCCAGTCAAAGAACATGTACAAGATTGTTTGTCAACACATGTTAAGCCAAATCATATTACCAACACATTTTGGAAGCAGAGCGAAAGGCAGATGGAAAAGCATTTTGTGTACTTCTTATAATTCATGATTTCTGGTAGGTACTCAAGGAACATCCAATTCGCATCCCCCACTGAGTATTTCATCCATTGTGCACAGCAGCAAATCTCTACCCCACTTGTCTGGAAGTGATTCAGCTCACAAAGACTTTTCAGAGTGGTAGGGTTTTCCTAGGGGTAGTGCTCCTTACATGTGGATAGGGCTGAATAGGAGATAGGAAGCATTGCCAGAGATTTCTTTTTTGTCTGTGAGAGCATTAAGAGTGTCTGTGTGGTAGCCAGAACACATAGATGTTCTGCAAATATAATATAACTTAAAAGATTTTGGAGACCTTACATTTAAGCCAACAATTATTCTGGATAATTCCTTGAGAAAGCACTTTGCCAGTCCCTCAGCCCTATCAACACGATGCTTAACAGAAAATATAATACTAGCATGCAGAATGTTGTTTATATAGTACATTTAATAGGAAATACATTGTGCTTCACAGAAAAGCAATTACTATTGCTATCAGTTGTAGACATAGAAAATTAATTACTTCTATGTAACAACCAACACATGGTATTGCTGTCATGGAGGTATTTTATTGTGAAAAACTCTCATTCGTGTCCAGTTATTTTCATTTCCAAGGTCCCTTGCAAAATGTTAAATGTAAAAACTAGAAAGACAGAAAAGAAGCTATCTGTTACACATACATACACACACAACACACACACACACACACACACACACACACAGACTTGTTGCTATACCTGGGCCACATCACCTGTTTCCAAAACCTTGAGAGACACATATCCTAGCACACAGCGCAGACAGAAGACAGACTCAGTGATCCACCAAAGCAACATTTTTTAGTGTGTTATGATCAGACAACAGTTTCAGAAAAGATATTGTATGTGGTGGTGAAGCTTCAGTCTTGGATCAAAACAACAAAAGGAAAAATAACGCTGGGATGTGTTATTATACTGCTGTCATGACAAAAATAAGAAAAATTCTGACTTTTACTTTCATGAATGTAACATTTAAGTATAATGCAAGGCATTCATCTCTATCTATCTATCTATCTATCTATCTATCTATCTATCTATATATATATATATATATATATATATATATATATATATATATATATATATATATATATTTTTTTTTTTTTTTTTTTCTATCCCAATCTTTTAATCATAAATAGTATTTTACAATAAATACTTGGACCAAAGTAATAAAACAAATGCAGACTTTTAAAGGAGGCAGAGCTAAAATGAAAACATTTCTCCAATTCACAACATCTTTTAGGGGGTAGTGGGCAGTTTCTATATTTTTATTGCAAGTTTTGCATCAGCATGTGCACACAAATAAAATTCAGTCATTATAATTATTTCCAAGTTGGAAATAATTATAATGACTGAATTTTATTTGTTTGCATATTTAAAGCTGATATCATCCATATTTTAAATAATAGTGGACCAAATGACTATATGTAATATAGAATTCACCAACAATCTCTATCAGCATGTTCAGCAAAAATTCTAACTGCCCAACACCAAACTGCAGACTAATAAATTTAGCTAAATTGCTAAAATCACCTAAACAAAGATGATTGTGTCAACAAAATACTTGAAGGTGTAGTAGTCTTTTCTCTCCATCTAGAGTAGTGCATGCTCCGTGTTCACAACTATTAAAAAAATGGTTGCGTGTTACCCTTTGCATCAACGTTTCAAAGGATCCATTTAACCTTTAGGTGCTATCTAAGACAAATATAAACAAACTCTTTAAAATTTCATCTGGTTATCTGGATGTGGTCCATATGTGAACATTGTGATGGTTCCACAAATAAGGCTGGCATTGTAAATATTTGCTTTGAATTATTAAGATTTAACAGTGCACTCTTTTTTTACACTGCCAGGTGCTAAAATTACTGATTTGAAAAATAGTCTATATTGTTATGAGTACAATGCAGATCACAGAAGCACTAGGTTCCATATCTAGTAGGAGGTAATTTAATTGCCCCTTATATCTTACTGATATTTTAAAACAGATGCATTAAGAGTAATGATAACATGAGTGTCAGAGAACGCCATGGGGGAGTCCATGTGCTCTTTTTTTCAAGATGACCATCGACCTGAGCTGAATTAATGAGGTGCGACTGCAGGAAAACTTTGCACGCCAGCTGTCAGCATCAGGGTGCAGCACTGCTACGTTTATCCCTGTCAGAGCAGGTCACTGTTTCAGAGACATGTATGAGAAAAAATATTGTCAAAACATTTGCAAATGCCAGACTGCAGTCCCCTGCAGTCAGAATGTACAGGGTCTTATTAGCATTCATTACGCTGTTTAGTGGTATTACATTCACAAAATTTCTGCATAACCTATAATGTTAGATAAGTTTCATCTTTAGATGAAAGAAATCATTGTACGGTACTTCCTTATAGTCATTGTTTAAAATCACTCTAAGCAAAAGAACATGAAAATAAATAACTCCAGTCTATAGTTTCTCATGAGCAGTTTCCTTATCTGTCAGTTTAGGCTCATCCTCATTCAAAACACATTTTGGTATGTGTGTGGGTGTTTCTTCCTGGACAAAACATAATGTGAGGCTTCTATCTACATCTCTGCCATATGCCTAGTTAACCTCATCTCAGCAATAATGTTTGGTAAAAGGCAGGAAATAAAACAGTATGCAAGTCATTACATCTTTATACCAGCAATTGGATCCATCCATTTGGTGTTAATAGATAATGACTTTTGCCAGTAAATGAAACAGTACCGTATGATCACATTTTTATTTTATTTCACTAAATGCACAATTGAATGGTGAAAGCAACTGGTTGTCCCTATACCTTCTCCTATGAAATAAAAATTCATAAGCAAGGCACATAGAGTATTTTACACACAGGGGTGGAAAAATACACAGATCCTTTACTTACTAAATAGAAATACTGCAATACAAAACCACATACTCCATTACAAGTAAAATTCTTACACTGAATTTTTGACTTATATAGGACCAAAGTATTTCAGGCAAAATTTACTCAAGCGATCAATCAGAATTGGCCATTATGGAGAATGAACCCTTTCATATCGATACTTTATAATATTGTTTTAATTATTACATGTCTTTATGTTAACATGTACAAGGTACAAGGTTGTTTGTTAATCATTATCAGTGTTGAGAGTAATGCGTTACAAAAGAAATGCAATTGCAGTAATGTATTGTTTTTTGCTGTTATGCAGTAATCTAACACAGTATTAAATAAAATCGATATTATACTCGTTACAATGCGATACAACGCATCTTAACCTGAAATTAAGTGGTGTGGGGTTTTTTTAATAATATGTGACACACAGGAATGTGTGGTCACATTATGTGATTTTATTTTGCGAAGTCTGTGATTTCCAGGTGTTTATTGTTGGAGCAGAGCCTAATTTAGTTAATTTGATGTAATTTATGTCAGGAGCAAAATAGCGATTTTTGCCACACGGGGGCATCACCTCCCTAGCGAGACAGCTTGGTGTGGCTTGCTGCCGACCCTCGTCTTCAGTACGACAGAAGCGAGGAAGAGAAGCACACTCACTACCTGATGCCTGTCTCATAATTTTCGTTAGTAAGTGTAAAAAAATCCACGGGGTTTAAAAATATTTAAGTGTAATGTATATTTTATTACCTTGTTGTGCTCTGTTTATCTGAGCCTCTACTTTGTTGGTTTTAAGTGTGGTGAATCTAACGTAGTCGGGAATGCTAACGCTACTAGGCATGTTAAGCTAGTTGTGTATAATGTGTGTATTGAACTTGGTTTTCTCAAGTGCTAATGTACGCTCCGTGATTGTATTCAGTTGATTAGGCTCTTGCAAAAAGCAGCTTTGTGAAGAATGTGTTCAGAGATAATGGTTGATGTTTATAATGCATATTTACTGTTCATTAAATATATTAGTAAAATGCTAACTCTTGCTACTCATGTCGTTCACCTGTGGGTTTAGGCCATTGTATTTTGTCAACTTTATGCTAAACGTGTATGATTTCTAGCAGCCAGGTTAGCTGGAAGCATTTATGCAACTACTAATTCAGTTATTATAGCTGTGAGCAGCAGACCAAAGACATTTGGAGAACAATGTATTTGATTTTATTTCTATATGAAGACTAGTGAAGTGTGGAATGTGGGGGATACTACCATTCTAACAGAAACTGGAATTTTGTTATCTTGGTTTGTCATGATGTGACCTTGAAATTGGAAAAAAACAGAAATGTGGTGTGAAGAATGTAGTTAAAATATACATGTGTATTAAAGTACGACAGAAGCGAGGAAGAGAAGCACACTACCTGTTGCCTGTCTCATAATTTTCCTGTTATGTACAGAAAATCATAATCTGCCAACAGACCACACGTCCGGGGCCTGTTACAAATACACCAACACAGAGAAACATTTCGGCAGCAGAAAAACAAATACATGAGATAAAGAGTAGCCTAACGTTATTTCCTGTTATGGGAATCCGATGATCGAGATTGCAGGCAGGGTGCAAGCTATGGGGGAGCTCGTCTCCTCTTAACAAGATGGTAGCTGATTTTATAAAGGTTATGTGTTTGTGCTTTAACAAATTTCTTTTATGATTATATATAGAGGCTTCTGTCAGTTCATCCTGACCGATCCTGCTGGAGTGTTGGGGGATTCAAAAAATCAATGACATTATGCTGCTGTACCTTGTGCGTAAATGCACACAGCGTCTTTCTTATGGGGAGACAAACGCAAGGAATTTAAATGTTGCAGCTGGTCTGAATACAGCAAATTGCAAATATAGTGTATTGATACAGTTGGGTTGTATAATCCTTGTATGGAAAATCTTAAGACTAACTAGTAGCTGTATATAGTTAAAAGTACAGTATTTGCTTCTGTAATGTAGTGGATTAGCAATGTATAAAGTAACACCACACCACTTCAAGATCGTACTTAAGAACTATACATTAATAGTAGGCTTCTACATGTACACATAATGTACTTTCCACCACTCTGTACACATATGTAAGTGTGTGTTTGTCTATGGTTAATTTGGGTACACACTAGTTTGATTAGTAGAGAATTATTCACATCATTGCAATTTCTGCAGCAAGATTTCTGTTAAAATCACACATAAGTAGAATATGTGTGTTTCTCAGGAATCTTTTATCTAAACTGCAGTAGCTAGCATGAAAGATGGTTAGTCATAAATAAATTCTAAGTTTAGTTTTGGGTTAACTGCCTGACTGTTTATGGTATATTCTAATGCAAATGACACCTTTCAGTCTCTATGTATGGCTAAGTGCTAAGAGCAAGAGAGACAGCTGCTGTTTCTAAGTGTCTTCCCCTGCTGATTTTGACAGAGAATGTTCATAAAACATAATACAGATATTTAGTGCTACAATCTTATGTGAGTATTCTGGTGATAAATGTATTATTTGATTTTGAAACATAAGTCTTGTGTCCATATAGTATTATTCTCTATCAGGGCACAATAGTTTTGTTCCAACACTTGGGAGATAACAATACTTTATGGACACACACCCTTATGAGACCACATCTACGTTCTTTAACCTGCTTGATATTATATCAAATAAATATTAACCTCCTCTTGAGAGCAACAAATTGCTCATAAAACGTAGTCTGAGAAAAACCTCCACGGTTAAAAGTAAGCTCATCATTAGTCAACTACGTTTGATGCCTTTTTCCATTCTGTCAAAAAGAAGGTGACCTTTTAGCAGGCAGATACTGAAAGACTGCCAACAAATGAAGATGCCCAACACAAAGGTCATGTGCTTCTTTAAAAAGGACATCAGAGAAAAACATCTCACTGCAGTCAAGAAGACAGTGATTGGGGACTGCGTTTTTCTTTGGCAAAACAGTTGCAAGAGCATGATAAGTATTATTTAGAGCTGAATGCCAGGCAAATGCTGACAAAAAAATTGTGATGATGTCTGAGTGATTTTTTTTTTGCAAGAAGGGACTGTGTGCCTGTGTTTGCGTGTGTGTGGATGTGCAATCATGATGTAATATAATCTGACAAGTGACAGTGATGCTTTACTACTCTGAGAATCCACAACAGTGCTTGGCTAATAAATTTTGAAAGTGTTTTATGGGAATTTCTGGAAGAGTAACATCTTTAGCACCAGTCTCCCGATCATGTGATCCTGCCATCTGGCTCTTTAAATGACTTAATGGGTACGTGGTTTGGGAAGCATCCTGTCTTCAGTCAAAATCTACTGTTTTCTGAAGTGATGAGAGTGCATCCAGCCGGGGGCAGAGCAGGAGGGCTCTCATGAGGAGCCATCATGTTGATCTGCTGAATTGGAGAGACTGTGAGTGACAAGGGTGTGTCTTCTTAGCATTCACAGAAAGGAAAGGTCTTCACACCAAACTTAGCTGTGACCGAGGGGCCACAGAGAGCAGGGACTGTCATGTTCGATTTAGATTTGCTCAACCCAGGTAGTGTTTGTTTTTGACATAGCTTATATAGAAAGATAAAGCCTATGTACAGGGAAGTACTACTATCTCTCTCTACTAGTACTTTACTATCTCTCTGGATCAGCAAATTGTGATTGTAGACAAATTTTGTAAAGCGTGTTATTAGAAAAAGGGGGCACAAAATGCAGGTTAAGTGGTGGAAAATATATTGTGTCAATTTTAATGTTTGTACCAGAATTAGCTATAGCATTTAGCATTTGATATATTTAACACAAGTGAAATGTGTATTTCTTGTAATTCAATTATAGGGTTAAAGGACACAAGTAAGATGAACTTGTTCAAAGCACAATCACTGTTTACAATTCACTCACTATCACAGAAACTCAACATGAACCTGTTTTGTCATTAGTGAAGATTTACATGCATAGAGATTGACAACCATCGTTAAAAACTTTACCATTAAATGAGTTTTCTATCAATTCTGAAAAGGGCTGCTATGTCCAATTTCATCAGTAAGTTTGGGAGTGTTGCCAATTCAATTTTACTATAAGCTGTAAAGTGATTATACAAATGGTATTTGAGAATGTTGAACAAAATGCTATACTGTCACTAATTGGAGTTTATGTGGTGTATATACTGTATATTTCAAGCTGCCTTTGTGGTAATGGACAATCTTAATTAATAATATTAGATAGAATGTCAGAATCGCGAGATTTCAAAATGGCTCAGTTTTCAAGCCAGGTGGCGCATTAGACCAGGTGCTCATCTCCTGTTTCCAAAATGCATCACAAACTGCTTGAGAAAGCTGTTCTACTATGATAATTGGTGATGAAAATAAATCATGTTCAATAAGATGTGCTTGTGTGTAGCGTGTGATGTGCTTTGCGTTTAGGTGGTAGGCTACTTGAGACTGGAAGAACTCCTACAGTAAACTAATTCCGCATTGTACAAGGTGCAAACCCGGCGGCTTCAGAAATGTTTGTACACAAAGTGCTGTCCAACAGCTGTCTGTGGACGTGTTGCTACAGTTAGTGTGAGTAAATACCGCACAATGCGTTTTTTAATCAACCGGCGATCAATAACTAACCTGGCTAGTTGTAAACAAACAGCTGGCCGAGCGAGGTTGTAACTGGAACGCCGTCAACTCGGGTGTGACGTCATTCCCAGCTCCAACCTCCGAGGTAAATGGAACGCAGCAACAGCTGCATCCATGTTAGCACGTCACGTTTGATTTGGTAATTTCACAGTAGGCAGACACACAGGTTCGAAGACTCGTTCTTGCCCCCTACAGTGCAATTCGGTATACATCTGCGCTAAAATATCAAGGTGAAAGTCATCATAGCTTGCGTAGTATAGACCCAGCTCCCAACCCAACTTTGAGAATAGATTAATGGCGATATTTTTTTTATCGCCCGATAAGAGTCTCACGTTAACGCAGCACGTTAACGCTGATAACGGCCCACCACTAATATATATATAGCTCAGTGGTTAAGGCCACTGACTTCAGTACAGGTGATCGGTTCGATTCCCGGTCAGGGCGTGGGTATCCAGGTGGACCCTTAGGCAAGGTCCTTAATGCTACTGGCCTACCTCAGGCATGAGTGAAACCGCAAATACAAAGAGTCATACCGGCTCGGACGTCGCCCGGTTAACAAGGTCGCGCCAGTTGCTAGGGAACCAGGGCAACCTGATGAGAAATGGGCTACTGGAACAAGACATACATGGACTAGAGCAGAAAACTTGGATCTGATGCAATGCTACTATACAAGCAACCCCAGTGAGAGGGGTTATATGCAGAGACTATGGGATATATGGATGCTTCGAAACCCATCATCAACACTGACAAAGAAACAACTCCTAGCTCAGTGTTCTAACATCCGCAAACGACAGCTCCTATCACAACTAGAGATTGATGAGGTACAACAAATATGCTACAGCAAGGGGGAGCCAGGACGACAGGTCAGCGGGGAGATTTCATCATCATCCCCAGACTCAGAGATTGGGTCCCAAGCCCCAATAAGCCCTTACGGCACAGAACTCAACATAAGGGCGGCTGACCTACGATTGAAGATCATAGCCAAGCTGGACCCCCTAGTACAACGACCAAGACTGCCAAGGCTAAGTGACAAAGTACCCTCTGAAAGTCTGCTAGAAGATGTGAATGCAGCACTACATACTATCCCTACTAAAGCCATAATCGAGACCAATGAGCTGATGTACGCCACAGCAACAGTGATCCTAGAGATGCTTGGCTATAAGATGAACACCACAAGCCACAAAGAGCATTACCCCCCATGGAGGAGAAGGTTAGAGGCCAAGATCAAGGCAACACGAAGAGAGGTTAGTCAGCTCTCAGAGCTACAGAAAGGTGTAAGGAAGGGATTACCTAAGAAATACAACAAGCTGTCGATACCTGAGGCTCTAGAGACTGCCAAACAAAGACTCACCGCCCTGGCCACCCGCCTAAAGAGATACAAGCGGGAAGCAGAAGCAAGGAGAATAAACTGGATGTTCTCCACCGAACCATCCAACGTGTACTCTCAGTGGAAGGGTAATAACACAAGATCAGATCCACCCAGGGCTGAGACTGAACAGTACTGGAGGAACATATGGGAGAAAGAGGCATCCCACAACACCAATGCTCAGTGGCTAGTGGATCTAAGAACAGATCACAGCAATCTCCCAGAACAAGAACCAGTAACCATTACACGCAGACATCCAAGAAGATGGCGGTATGAGAGCTGGACAGCACCAGGCCTGACATGATCCACGCCTACTGGCAGTACAAATGAACCAACTGCTGATGGATGGGACCCACCCAGAATGGTTAACCCAAGGACGGACAATCCTGATCATGAAGGATCCCCAGAAGGGAACAATCCCATCCAACTACCGGCCAATAACCTGCCTCTGCACAACATGGAAGCTCCTGTCAGGCATCATAGCGGCTAAGATGAGTAGGCACATGGCTCAATACATGCACAGGGCCCAGAAGGGAATAGGCAGTAACACCAGAGGAGCCAAGCACCAGCTACTGGTGGATTGAGCAGTCACTCGAGACTGCAAGACCAGAAGGACCAATCTGTGCACTGCCTGGATTGACTACAAGAAAGCCTACGACTCAATGCCACACACATGGATACTGGAATGCTTGGAGATGTACAAGATCAACAGGACACTAACAGCCTTCATCAAGAACTCAATGAAGCTGTGGAAAACAAGTCTGGAAGCCAACTCAAAGCCAATTGCACAAGTCACCATCAAGTGCGGCATATACCAAGGCGATGCACTATCCCCGCTGCTGTTCTGCATAGGCCTGAACCCCCTCAGCCAGATCATCACAAAGACTGGCTACGGACACCGATTCCGAAGCGGAACAATCATCAGTCACCTCCTCTACATGGATGACATCAAGCTGTATGCCAGAAATGAGCGAGACATCGACTCACTGATCCACACTACCAGGATCTACAGCAACGACATTGGAATGTCGTTCGGACTGGACAAGTGTGGTCGCATGGTATCAAAAAAGGGGAAGATGATTAGAACCGAGGGGGTTGAACTACCAGAAGGCCACATCGCAGATGTTCAGGACAGCTACAAATACCTTGGGGTGCCACAGGCTAATGGTAACCATGAGGAGGCAGCAAGGAAGACCGCCACAGCCAAATACCTACAAAGAGTGAGGCAGGTCCTGAAAAGCCAGCTGAATGGGAAAAACAAGATCCGAGCCATCAACACATACGCCCTGCCAGTCATCAGATACCCCGCCGGTATAATAAACTGGCCAAAGGAGGAGATAGAGGCTACTGACATCAAGACAAGAAAGCTCCTGACAATGCATGGAGGGTTTCACCCCAAATCCAGCACCCTGAGACTGTACACCAAGCGTAGCGAGGAAGGCCGAGGGCTAGTGAGTGTCAAGACCACTGTCCAGGATGAAACAACGAAGATCCAGGAGTACATCAGGAAGATGGCCCCCAAAGATGAAGGGCTTAGTGAATACCTCAGACAGCAGAAACCTGAAGGAGAGGACAAGGAAGATGAAGAACCGTCATGGAGGGACAAGCCGCTACACGGCGTGTACCACAGACAAATAGAAGAAGTGGCTGATATCAAGAAATCCTACCAGTGGCTGGAAGAGGCTGGACTAAAGGACAACACAGAAGCACTAATCATGGCGGCACAAGAACAGGCACTCAGTACTAGATCAACAGAGGCTGGGGTCTACCACACCAGGCAGGACCCCAGGTGCAGACTGTGCAAGGATGCCCCTGAGACAGTACAGCACATAACAGCAGGGTGTAAGATGCAGGCAGGAAATGCGTACATGGAACGCCATAACCAGGTAGCTGTCATAGTGTACAGGAACATCTGCCACGAGTATGGGCTGGAAGTCCCAAGGTCAAAATGGAAGACACCTCCTAAGGTAGTTGAGAATGACCGAGCTAAGATCCTGTGGGACTTCAAGATCCAGACTGACAAACTGGTGATGACTAACCAACCAGACATCGTGTTGATCGACAAACAGCAGAAGGCAGTAGTGATAGATGTGGCAATACCAAGCGACAGCAACATCAAGAAGAAGGAACTTGAGAAGCTTGAGAAATAGCAAGGGCTGAAAGAGGAGCTAGAAAAGATGTGGAAAGTAAGAGCAACAGTGGTGCCAGTGGTAATCGGAGCACTGGGGGCTGTGACCCCCAAACTGGGAGAGTGGCTACAGCAGATTCCAGGTAAAACATCAGAGCTCTCTGTCCAGAAGAGTGCAGTCCTAGGAACAGCTAAGATACTGCGCAGAACCCTCAAACTCCCAGGCCTCTTGGGGAGGCTTGAGGATATATATATATATATATATATATATATATATATATATATATACCTATATATAGTATATATATATCATACTCAAACTCGGTCCTCTCACCAGGCCTGGTATATGGGTAGGTATGTATACATCCATACATATGCATACGGATACCTCTACCAGAGGCATATGTATATATATATATATATATATATATATATATATATAGATGATGAATAAAATGTTGAAATATTTAAGCTTTATTTTGATATGTACCAACGGAAAATACTGTAAATCATATTACCCACAAATCTTTAAAAAAGATTTTTTTTTAATTTTCATTTTTAAAGGAAACTAGCTTCTATGTTGGCCCCATTTCAACTGAGACAGTGCCCTATTGCATTGTGAATTATTGCCAAAATCTTCCTGCACAGGCTTGCCTTTAAACAGATTTCTAAGTGTTGTGGACTAAATAGTTTGCATGAAATTTGTGATCTCGCCTTGCACCTCACACAACATCAGTCTGACCTCTTTCAGACTGTCAGTCCAATGAGGCCTCATTAAAATGGGTTGTGTGGAGAGCTTAGATGCAAAGCCCTCACCTCTACTTCACATTGTCTGAACATCAAAACGTGTCATCACATATACACTATATACTGTAACATTTTATCAGGACAGCTCATGAATGGATGAAATGTATTTGCACAGGAAACTTTCATATGTCTGTAAGCATAATGCTAAACCACATCTCCGGAGTTACACTATAAGCAGATCAGGCTATACTGAAATGCTTTTATGATTCTGTATCACTCTGTTGGTACCTCTACAATCAAAGTTACTTTACACACCACGTTTCATACAGTCGTGAAAAATACAGTTCTCTGTGAAAAATGTGGATGTCCAACATGTTGATTCCCAGTTCCAAAACTATTCACCATCAGAACAATTTAGAATAAACTGCACTACATTAGTCAACCATATGCTGTAGGACAGTACAACTGTTTGCCATGTAGTTTATGTATGCACAAACCTGTTTCCTAGAAATTTTGTGAAAATATAGTTAATTTGCAAAAGCATTTACATTTTTGAAGGAAATGAATGCTACATTTCTATTAACATAATGATGAAATGTTGTTAATTCACATATCTGGCTTGTCTCAAAATGTTGATACTGAATGTATTGGTAAAATGTGCAATACAACATCTATTTGGAGTGACTACAGCATAATAAAACTCATTAGGCTCTGGTTGTACTTCAAGATTAAGTTAACGACAAACTGTGGTCTGGTTTAAAACAGAAAAGGTGGTAAACCACAATCTTTCCCTTAACCTAAACAAAGTACTTTTGTTGCCTAAACCTAACCACAGGTGGAACTCAGAATGCAACACCTCAACTCTGGTGTCAAATTCCTGCGCTATGTACACGTGACATCCACCCCAACTACCTCCCTGTGACTTTGGTTCAGTAGATTAATGTAGAACTTTATTCATTCAAAAAAACCCACATTGCCTATATTAGGTTTGCCATCACAAAAATCAACAACAATTTAGTGCTATGTAAACATAATTTCTAAGAGACAGCATTGGTAGGCAACATAGAGTATGTATGTTTATGGACACACCAATACATTCACATACATTGATGTTAATGTGTATCTAGTAATACAGCAATTATGATATGTAATTTGAACTCCCTAATCTTGTCATATTACTTTGCATCAAGGCAAATTAAATTATTTCACACTATAGCACTTCATCACAAAGCCTCAAAGGACTCTGTCAATAAATAATCAGCAGTTACAAAACAAATTATGCAATACAGAACGAAAGTAAACAACTGAAATGATTGTGATAGCCTGTGTGATAAAGTTGAAACCATGCGTTAAGGGGTTTTTGTTCAGGAGCAACACTCTTGCAGATGCAGAAGACTGATATTGTGTAAAATTGAATTCAATAATGACAGTTTTGAAGTTGATTGCTAAAGTTTTCTCATAAATTATTGCCCATGGTAATCATCACATATTAAGGTCATGTCTGTGGTGAGGTTGTTTAAAACACATAAAAGCCAATTCTACATAGGCTAACTGATATCCCCAACCATTAGAGAAGACAATGAATAAGGTCATTAAAAGTATAAATACAACCTCTCAACTTTAGGAGCATTAAAAGTGTTAAGGATAACTTTGACATAAAATGGGGTCTCTCTAGGGATATGATCAAATTGTCAAAAAATCACAGTGTGTCTGAGATTTCTGGATTTCAAAGTGGTTGTTTTTTAATGTGCATGAAATTACACTTGGTACTTCCTGCAACCATGTCTGTAAACACTGTGGGGACAGTTTGATCTGAATGTGTCTTTTGAATATAGTCCTTAAGGTATTATTTAGAACAAAGAGATGTGTTTAAAATTCATATAAATCAAAAGCACAAAACCAAACTTGGTATCAGTATCAAAACTTTGTGTTATCAAAGGTGTGCAGTGTAATCCCTGCTTTCATGTCCCACTCTACCAGTGTGTTCCAATCCATTTACCTAACTTTAGAAATAAGCTCCTCTCATTGGAGCATGAGCACCAGTGATTGGCTGCTTCATGTGTTTGTTTGTTGTTTGCTTTGACCAGAGAGACAGTCTTTGAGTACCTTTGATGTGAGGACCGTCTGTGATTTGAAATGGGAGCATAGGCACTGGTGAATGTCCCAGCTGACTTATCCGTTCTTCAGTGTTATTGGAGGCTCATCTTATCAAACAGTAGGAAACAAATTCATAATTAAGGACATTTGTAGTGGGGATTCAACTTTCATTATAGCACAAGCCAGCTTAAAGCCCCCAAGCCTGATACATGTTCGGCCAACAATGTCATAAAGGACAATATGGCTGCTGTAAGGTCCATAGTGACAAGACCAAATGACTCTCTAGCCAGAGATAATCAGCTTTGTATGACATGTTGACATGAACAGAGTGTTATGGCATATTGCACTTTGATGCTGGCAACACTGGCACAAAGCTGATTTCAAATAATGCAATAGGAGAACACAAAGGGAGACATTCCCGCAGTGCCTAACTGGCATCTGCATTAAACAACAATCAGGGAGCATAAGCTGGTTATGAGTGGATTGGTGCATTAGGACTTAAGTGAGGGCAGACAATGTCCATCCTGCATAGTTCCAGACTGATACTAGATCCATTAAAGGAGTTCTGCCTTCTGGTTCATCCCTCTAGAAAGGTAGACAAACGGCTGGCATGGTTACCAAGAAATGAGAAGCACTGATGTACTCCTCCGCAACAGTCACCAAATGAACAGTAGCCAATGTCAAGAACAGACAGTGCTCAGGCACCAGTTGTTCTCGACATAACCAATGTTTAATAGGCGGTATTTAGGGCATTTCTGCTTTATGAGGAGCAAGTACAGAGTGGAAAGACACAGGCAATGACAGAACAAGAAGGGGAAATCACATGCAGCAAATTTAAGTATGATTTTTATCCACCTTGTCATGAGCACATAATGTAGTACGCACCCTACCCTGCTGAGCCTCACCAACCCCAGCAAGGTTTGAGCATTGTTTTGGTAGCAATGATAATGAGACAGAAACCTTAACATCTTTGGTAGATTTTCAAGAAAAATTACAAAGCCACCTCACATAGCAGTAGTAGTTAATCTATTCCACCCACAGACCGGTGAGGAATGTATTATACAACCTGTAGTTGATGCTCTGGGTTCAAAGCAGTGCTTCAAAAATTGCCTGAACCACCCTTGACTGCATTCTTTATTCTAGGACTGCAAGTGAAACCAAGACAACACATATTAATATTGCATGTGCACATATATAGCTGCACAGAGTCACACATAAACCCTCAAATTCAGCTGCACAAATCAATATCAAGACCCAGTTTCTTAATTTCTGAATTCATTTGACAAATGGGGAAATGGGAAAGCAGAAGTATGAAGTGGGGAATAAAAATTACAGAGCACACAGCAGGAAAAGACAATGTTATCTTGGAAAGGCCTGAACAGGGCAAGGGGTCATTAAATTATCTGTGAACAGAATGTGATTTCCTGTGGGCAGGCTTGTAAAATGTGATTATTATCTTTTGTTAGCCTCATATATTCATTTATCTTACCTCCAGAGATGCTGAATTAAGTCTGGAACAGTTTATTGAAACATTGCTGATAAGTGTTCATTTATTCAACATGTGGTATATGGATCCCTTTACAGGCTGAGTGGGAGACAGACTGGAGTGACACTACAAAGTCTTAGCATTCAAAGTTGACAAAACCTGGGCATCATTTTTAAATATATCATGAGTCTCTTTACATAATAAGGAGAGCATCCCCATTATGAAATCCATAATTTAAAACAGACTCTTAATAACATTTCCACAGATAACTGAGAACCCCACCTGTACTCGCCTCTTCATAAGGCACAAACAGAGTAATACCTGATAGGCGACACTTAATTCCAATCCATTATTAAGAGCAGGTATGTATATGATCCTGCAGCACAGCAGCCCACACTTTGTATTCAAAAGCGTTTTCAGGCCCCATGCAGTTGTATTACTTTCAGTTACAGCTCATGAATAACATCAAACAGACCATGAAGTGCATAGAAATAGAAAATGTGATAACTAGGAGGGTGTATCCAGCCACTGTTTGAAGTACCTTTGAGCCTCCGGATCTTGAAATGTGGGTACAAGGAAATGCACATTGCTGTAGTGCTGTGTAATAAAAATCACTGGGTAAATTGGTTGATTAGAAGATTATGGACATAGTATGAGAGAAGAAATAGCCAAAGGCATAATAATAATAAAATCAGAGGCTGCAGCTTTCTAATGTTGGATTTAAACCAATATTTATTCAAAACCCACATCAGCTTTCCTTCTGCCTTTTGGAGGATCTTGGAAAATATATTTTTACATTCTGTGTATTTCATTATCTATCTCCACCACTTACGTGAGGCACACATGCTTATAAGTGTTATTTGGAATTCCTGTATTTGAAGCAGATTATCTATTGTACACGTACCAGTGAAGCATGCCAAATGGTTGTAGAAATGCAAATTAGTGTTTTCTAAAGACCATATTCTGCATTTCAGCAAAAGTAACCACGAAGCTCATCCCTGAACACATAGCTGAGGGCTAGCTCATCAAATTCTCTGAGCTCTGTCAGGTTAAATCCATTACATACTCAAGGATAACAAGGCACTTAGAAATATGACCTTGCTAACTATTCCCTGTCAAACATGGATTGGGGATGTTTACCTTTAATGAAAGAGATGCATCATGATTACAATATTCAAATCCAAAGTAATTATCTCAGTTGTAATTCTATTTTGTCAAACACTGTTTTGACCCCTGAATGACAGCAGGGGCACATCGAATGGGACAGGGTATATTTTTAAACAATTTCATTCAGAAATCTCCGTCCTCTGTATTTAAAAATGTACATACTTGTTATAGCACCAACAGCAGCAATTCACCCACTTTATCCTCAGGGGATTGCAACCTCCACTACCTACACATAAGCCAATTAAATTGCTTTTACACAAATACAGCGAAGGAATGCATCTAGGCACCTGCTGGTTTTTGTTTCCTGCATTTTACATTTACTTTTGGGTTGCTGCCATTGCAGTTTTAAATGGGATTTCAATTGATGATGATCCTATGATAAAGTTAAATGAATTTGAGTCACTGCAATGTACTGTAATTACTGTTCATTCCATCTTAGATGATGCTGAGAAACAGATTTCTAATCCTTTAAAATTAAAATAAATTTCTGTCATATTCAATTTGAGTTTCCATACATTTTACAAAATACACTGTTAAAATTAATATTTTATATATACAATATATCAAATGACTAAGTGCGTGTGAAAAGGGTGGGTCATAGTAACGAACACACAAAACTGGCACCTGACTACAGTTATTCCCCTCAGATGTATGTAGTGTCTATCTAGTTCATTGTTTTGGTTTTACCTGTACTGTTGTGGTTCACTGTTACTGCTCTTATTAGTATATTTTGTAGCACTTAAAAAACAACAGGCGTTGGTGGACCAGTAGGGGGCAGAAGTCGTTATATAATAATAATAATAATAATAATAATAATAATAATAATAATAATAATAATAATAATAATAATAAAATATAATAATAATATATAATAAAATCCCATTGCCCCAGTGCACTGATGGGGATACTGTGCGGTAGGAGATGCCATCCTTTGGTTGAGACGTTACACTGAGGTCCTGACTTATTGTGATCATTAAAGACCCCATGGCACTTGTTGCAAAGAGTAGAGGGTCATAGCAAAATTCCCAACCTGGCTTTCTCCATTTGGCCATCTAATCATCCCCCAGAGTAGTTGGCTCAGTGTTAGCCTCCCTCTCCGCCTCAAGCTGATGTGTGGTAAGTGCTTTAAGTTTCTATGATAAAGCGCTATATAAATGTAATGCATTAACTTTATTATTATTATTATTATTATTATTATTATTATTATTATTATTATTATTATTATTATTATTATTAAATTGGACTTTCATTGGCCAGATCAAAACACCATGCAAATGCCATTGTTGCTCTGTGTCTGCTGATTGTGTAAATAAGTTATTGTTTGCTAACACTTTCTCCATATGAACATCATAAGGTAACAATATGTCATGCCAAAAAAGCATCATCATTGAAAAAAATATCATAAAAATTGCAGTGATTTTAACATCATTTCACTAACAAAGACCACATCTGTGAAGACGTAGATTAAGAATGGTTTATTGCATGATGTGGAGGTGAGCCAAGATTATGTGAGAGGGATGGATTGGACTTCCGAAGGAAGGATGAAGGGGTAAGGTCTGAGGGGTGATCGATGAGGGGGTGAGCGATAGAAGAGAGGGATGGAGGGATGAGGGGAGGAATCAGGTCCATGGCTGTTGGATGTAAGAATATAGAGAACAGTGTCTGCTGGCAGGAAGATGGGCGGGAACCGGTGGGAGTCGAGACTCTGAGTGGGGGAGCCGTCTATTTGTGGGTAGGTGCTGGAGAGGACTAGTGGCCAACAATAATTATGATCAGAAAATTCCTGCCTGGAGTATAGTTCAAGAGGGATCAACCTTGCAGGATAATAAGCAAAAATTTTTTTAGAAGGCATGGATGCTTGGAGTGAGACTAAGTCGAATCAAAAAGAAAAGGTACGAAGAAACGTTTGGCTGGTGGCACAACGATGGGTCCAGTCGCTGTCACAAATAAATCAGTGTATGGGAAACACTTCACTACCACCCTCCTTCTCCACCAAAAAAAGCAGTCTCTCTTTTTTAACTAATGTCATATTCATAACAGCAGCAGTGTGTTTTTACGAAACATAACGTTTCTTAATGCCACTGGCTGAAATAAAAAAATAAAGCAAGTAAAACTGACTTTTGAATTACTGTTTTTCTGCACATGTAGCCTCTTTACAAGAGCAGTAATCAGTATTAATCAGTATTATTAGTAAAACATAACATTAACGTCAGTAGCTGCTGGAGTTTCATGTTGCTGTGCTGCTTCAGCAGATGTTTCAATAAATTAAATGTAGAACAGTTTGCGGTTGAAAGCTTTTTTGCTGCTCACACAGAGTTTACAATAGACGACAATGTTCTTTGCACCTTAGACTGTGACACAATAATGGCAGTAGTTACTTACAGCTGTGGAAAGAACACCTCTCTCCATCATTCTCCATTTTCCTTTAGTTTTTGGCAGTGCTTGAAGTGGAAAAACATAGGTTTTACCGCCACCCCCCCACCGCACTATCCACATGAAGCACCTTGTAAATATAAATACACCCCACATGAAGAAACTTGTAAATATTATAACATTAACCAGTTTGCGCATACACCACTTAATTTCCTGTATTCTGAACACATTTTCTGCACCAAGTTATGGAGGAAATTTCTTTATTTATATGAAAGGAAACCAACTTAAGGTGTAAATTCAAAATATGAATATATGAATCTAATTCAGTAATCAGCTTTTGGACAATGCAAATTTGTTTCTTCTATATTTCAGTTGTATTGCATGTTTTCTTATTGTGCATTGTTTTAGTTGTTATTTCTAGTGCAAAGGCACCCGAGCTCTCTTTTAACAAAAGCTTTCAGAAAGTGATGGAGACATTCTGATATCTGTCAATTTTTTTTTTAATGTCCCGCCCCATCCAGACTGTGATTGGTCGGTTCACGACAAGTGACATTGTCGAGCTACATTCATCACATGGATGCTTAAAAGGTACCCGAGCTTCTCTTCCCGACAGAATTTAGCAGGCAGGCGAGAATGGGAAGAGGTGAGCGTCACGTAGCGTCCAGATAACCTGATATGGAGAGGGCAGAGGAGAGGACTGGCAGCTTGGGAGAAGTCCCGGTACGCCAGAAAATGTTCCGGTTCGCCAAAGAGTAAAATGTCGAAGTGTCGGTAGTGCGTACCGGGGCGTTCCGGTATTGTACCGAATTCTGCCTGCCAAGAAATGCATGCACTTCGCGGGTGCTAACAGTCATCTATGCTGAGAAAAGAGGTGGATGCAAATCACGGCAGGTAACGTTAGCCTCCAAAATCTGATCTGCCGAATTATGCATCCACCTGTTTAGGTCCTTCTCAGACACTTTGCTGTCTCATTGATCAAACAGCTTTATCGCCACGTATGTTTACTGCATGTCAAGGAATGATAGCCTACTTCTAGCCTACTAAGTGTATTACAATATTAAAGACTCTAAACTTTCATAAAACATATACTTCGAATCAATTTATCATCAGTCCACAAAGAATGTTACAGCGTTTAAAAGCATTATTTGGAGGTGCATGCAATTCTCAGCAGGCAGGCAAAACTTGGCACAACACCAGTCCACTTCAAGCACTGGTTTTTGGCAATCAAATGAACAAAGTCCAGTGCCGCTGACCTGCAGCGCAGTCGCACATTCACATCAAGAGTGGTGCATTCAGTAACACAACACAGCGTTACACTACTAGTAACTGGGAAAAGTAATAATATTACAGTCCTCCTCTTGTTTGTGCAGATAAGAAAATGATTAACTATATATTGTATAGTAACTTTCTGAACTGCCTGTTCCCATTGTGACACTGACTTTGCCACTCCAGTCCAGAGGGAGAATCCTATGGCCCTATGTAAGATTGTGGGAACAGCACAATGCTTTACAGCACTGTAACACATCCAAAAGTCCTCAGCATAAGTAAAAAGTAGGCTATATAATGTACAATCTTCTTTGAAAGAAGCTAACTCGGGATCTCAGTAACATGACAGAGGCTGCGAAGAGAGCAAAGAAGACATGGGAGGAAATGAGGAAGAGAAAAAGAGAGTGACCGAGGGAGAAAGAGACCAGATAAGGGTAAATATCGGACTGGCTTTTGCTCGTAGGCATGAGCTAAAAGAGATGATGGAAGGATGCAGAACAGATGCTGAACAGGCCTTCTTGCTGTTTGAATAGTCAGTAATAACTTATTAGCTAGCTTGCTATCTCTTGTGTATTTGCATTTGCTTGATGTTGCTTGCCTGGGCGCTTTAAAGGGGGGTTGGGGGGTGTTAGGACAATTTCACGGGCCCCTGATTGACTGGGGCCCCAAAAAATAATTATAAACTAATATCAAATTATCTAGCTAGCTACGGACTAGTGTTAGCCTACATTTCATCAACATTGAATCAGTGCAGCGAAACTTTTAGCAAGATATTTATATTAATTCATTGTCCCTGCTCCTTTTAGCAAACTAACAACAGATGAGTCAGCAGCACCCCAGTCTGCCCATAACTGTAGCCTCTCTGTTCCAGTGAAGAAGGTGAGCAGCACGTTGTTAATGTTGACATGCCAGTTAGCATCATTCCAGAGACTGTGGGGAGATTTCTTTGTCTCTCTTACTCTTTTTACCATAACAAAAAGGACAATGAAATATTTCTTAATGACAGAAATTCAAACAAATTATTTTCTCACATAATGGTCATTATGAAATAAATAAAATAAAATAAAAACATCTTCCTGTCTGTACTGGATGCTGGACAGCAGCTTACCTCAGCCTGCATGTAAGTTACAGACTATTAAAATAATCCAGTTTGACACGTTCATTTAGATTGAATTATGGCCGTTAAATGACATCTATAGATACAGACTATATTATTCGCATTATAAAGGGCAATTATTTGAGAAGCAAATAGTGAACTGCATTCTGTATGCAGACATGCATGTACAAATCACCAACAATAAATATTGTGTTAGTACTAATATTGAACTACAAGAAGCCAGACACTTGCAAGCCTTTAATGAGAGTTATGTAAAGCTTTTAATGGTACAGTTAAGTCTTAGAGAAGTAGTGACAGCTCTGTGCAGAGGGGGTCCAATTTGATTTTTTTGTCATGGGGACCAAAATTCCTAGCGGCCCCCCTGGTTGCTTGTGTAAGCAAAGTTGTCGACTCAAGAAAATTTAGGAAGAGGTTTCACTGACAGAGGTTTAGCTACTAGCTACATTTCAAGTTAATGTTAGCAAACTTACTAGATAGCTACTTGGACATTGTTAAAGTTACCATAAGTGTTCTTGGGTCGGTAGCTGTCTAGCTTTGTTGGCTCGTTAATTTCCAAGCCTTTCTCCATAATGTGTACACCTTTCTGTTATTTTAGTGGTTTATAATGAACAGCGTGAGTTCACGTTCACAAATGGATAGGTTCACTTCACACATGAAAATTTTCAATGATCACATGAATGACATAGCAGTTGTATGCAGATAGAAAGCACATTTGCATTTACACTTGTGTTCACTATGGTCACAGTTTGTCCCTGACCACCTCCAGAGGTGGTTTTGCCGATCGGATTACAATCATCCTCAATTAGTCATGGGCAGATTTACACCTGTACTTTAATTGCAATTCAATCACCCAAAACACATTTTAATGCCAGGTGTAAGCAAACTATGATAGTAAATGACTTTACTCTGTATTTTTTTCTGTATGTTGTTTTGGGGCTGTTTGTAGGACAGACATAGTCCTTGTGCAGTATGTGCCATTATACTTGACAAATAAATTTGATTCTTATTCTGAATACCACAACCCCTCATTCATAGCCACATGTTGGATAAAAGTATGTGCACTTCCAGTAAAGTGAAATTATTTATTCCCTTCTACATTAAATATCCACTCTCCCAGAGCAGTTTGAGAGTACAGACTTTTTCTACTGCTTCAGCAAATATTTAAGCTATTAAAAATGAGAGCAGAATAGAACTTGCATGTATTTCTTATAATTTATTATAATACAGCTTTTATGTTTATTTCTCCGGAGTCAACACACTGACCTTGTGTTGGCTGAACTCCTATCATTCTTGCAGGTCTTCACTCTTGCTATGTCAGCTCTGATCCAAACAAAAGCAGTCTTTGACTAATCACTACACCCCGGCAGTAATAAAGATCAAATAAGGACTGAAGGTGAGCCTGACTCAAATGCGATTTTTCCTCACTTCACAGAGTGGTGAGGCACACTCTGTATTCAACAAACACTGACACATTTAATATGAAGCACTTTCATAGCCACTTTTTCTTATTGAATGCTTTCCGAGTTGGCAGGCATGCACTTATTAAGCCATAATAAATAACGGCAGGCAGGAGTCTCCCATAGGCTGTCCTGAGTGCCACCAGTGATGAGAATGCAGTAGAAACAAGAATGCATGTGGGAAATAATGTAACATTACACATAAAGAAACCCACCATATTGTTGTATTTCCATTTCGGACAGATATGAATGGTCATGTTGTCTACCAAACCAAACAGAAGACACAAAGGTCTAAGCAGAATACAGTGCCTCAGATCCGCAGATACATTGCCACACCGATCCGATTTTTCATTGTATAAGCTCACTTTGACAAATGAACCTCTATCATAGCTGGGATTTGTGCATAGCAATTGATCATCCCATGGAGCTGTGCTGAACCTGCAGGAAATCATTGATCTATTGGCTCAAGTGGTGTGAGAGCAGTTCATGTTTGAGGCCCTAATTGGTGATCTAAATCTTCATTATTCACTTGTTTAGCAGACTACAATTTATGGCACCACTTGATCCTGTTTGACCAATCAAATGCATAGACACCAATAGCAAGATGGCTGCTCATTCATTTAGCTGCTCACACAAAAATAAAAGAAATGAGTAATAGAGACACCTTTGTGCACCGCACCACTTTAGTTTCCATAATTGAGGTCATAACTTATCTCAGACATTTCATCCCACACAGCAACCTACCCAATGGTACAGTACTTCAGTGCTCTGTCTGAGACACAGTAACCCTTGTATACACGTGCACTCATATTGTATTCCATGCTACCTGAAACCTCATGGTGGACAGATGCTTAATGTATACGCCTAATTTACATGCATAGTCTACAGTACTGTTTATCAGACAGCATAGCCCTGAGAATTCACAGGATATGTATTACATCTTAAAAGGAAACTGTAACATTTTTACCACTATACTTTTAATTTTATACATTTTTTTCCCAGGTGTTTATACTAATAGTAATAGCAATGTTGTGATCAGATGTGTTTCTACTAGTACTGAATTTGTGGATGAGGAAGTATCTTCCTATGAACTTTTATTAAATTTGGCCACAACAAATAATTGGATAAGTTACTAATTAGTTAACATGGTTGTTTATTTTTAATTTGATCAAAGTTGATATTTTGCTCCTATTTCCTATTACATGTATGAGAAGGAAGGTGCATTTTCAAATTATGTTTCAATGAACAGCAAAAAGTGGGGGCAATAGAACTATTTTATGACTAGGTAGCCATCTTGGGGTCTTGAAGACAGCAGCAACTTTGGATAATGAAGCAGGCATAGCAATGTGTTATGGGAATGTCTCATATTGAAAGAAGAAAACGCCATCTGCAAACACAATGATTCTGTGTTCAAATACCAAATAGCAAATAAATAACACCAATGCTCTTTCACTTAAACAATGTTCATTTGAGTGTGTTGATGGATCGTCTTTGTACCTTCATCAGAAACCCACCATCAACTCAGTGTTTGCACGTAAGAACTGCAACGCACAGCATGAAGAAAAAATAACCCATTCAATCTGTGTTTATAGAAAAACACAGTCTATCAGTATGGTTGACATCCAATGACTTCGTAAAATGATGCATCTGCTTGAGCCAGCGCACCATATCCCATCTCAAGGCACCATCACCTCGCGCATGGAGAACAGGTAGAAGAATGCTGAGATGCAAGCACTGCCTGCAACGTTCCATAGACAACCGATAGCTGGACTGCCGTAACATCTGAGAGTACTGCCACTTGCGATTACATTGCTGAAGACTGGCGAGTCACCACTGTGATGTTGCTTGCTAAAAGCTTGCCAGGCCGGCATTTGACAGATCACATTGGTAAAAAGTTAATTAAAGGCAGGGTAGGTAAGTTTGAGAAACTAGCTCGAAACGGCCCGATTTTTGAAAGTATCCAACAGATAAACTCCCACCCCCTGCCTTCTGGGCTCCTTCCAAAGCCACTCCCCCAAAAACACGTGAATGCGCGTTACCGAGTGCTGGAGGACGAGCACAGTGTGACGATTGGAGAGCAGCGATGCAGCGGCTCACATCAGGGGTAAGAAAACATTTGACTTTATCGTCATGAAAATAAACAACTAACGCGGCTGTTAGTTCTCACTATCGAGCTAGCATGTTTATATTGGATAGGTTTAAAAAAACTGATTTTGATTCAGTAACAAGCTGGTTAGCTTACTGTTAGCAACAGGTAGCTATGCTAACCGCTGCGGTAACATTGGGCAAAGCTAAAAACAGGCTGATACACATTTTCCCGTTTCCATCAGTTACACCACTCGTAACATGTACGTTGTTTTGCATGTTAGAGCTTCCACGGTGACAGCATTATTGTCTCTGATGAAGACTGTACTCCAGAGCCAAGCACAGACCGGGACAGGACCGGCCCGGGGTCGAGGCGAAGCAGAGGAGGGAGGGCTGCCAGGGAGGCCTGCATCGAGCTTCATACTCCAACAAAGGCATATGAACAGGTATATATATTTTAATATTAGCCTGTTGTCTCCCAGTGTACTTATCTCAAAGTCTCTCTGGTGTTTCCCCCAAAGCCCTTTGGGTGTCAAAAATAAAGTGCTGTGTAATCACTATTATTACTTTTTTATTATTGTTTACTGATTAGAACAACTACAGCTGGGCTCATCTGTGTCATGTACATTGATCTGGTGTGTAATGTGGACACAGAAGTCCTGTTAGAGAACAACAAGCCCCTGTTCAATAAAAATATATGATCATGTTGATGAATGTTCTGTCCAGTTACACAGATCTTTCCCATTTGGAGTTCTAACAACTATATATTCCTTTACAGACCAGAATCTGAGGACTGTGGACAACATCCAGACTACAGTGTTTCCATGCACCACACATGGCTGATCATCAGACCCAGGACAGAGTAACAGACAGTTCAGTCAGACAGCATACAGACAGTTTGTAGTGTGGCAATGTAGAGACCTTAGACAGAATCGCGATACTGAGTTGCTGTTTCTAAAAGACATGCAGCTGTTCTCCTGATCCATTAGGACAATACAGAGATTTAATCCTAGCAGGGTGGAAGATGTAATGTCACTAAATGCTACACAAATAATTCCTTCCACTGTGTGGATAAATACCTGAACATTGTTGATTTTATTCCCAGGAGGGCAGAGAAAATACAAAGTATATTTTTCCTTGTTCTGGATAATATTTTCTTTCTTTTTATAAATAAAACATTGAAAATGATAAATGCCATTTCTTTACATTTGCTGCATAAACAATCAAGCAACTACTTTTGTCTTATGTCTCCAATAATGACGTCAAAACGTGGTATAACACTCGTTTATTGTTATTAAATACTACTAAAACTACAACCTATCACAAATAGATCATTTTAAACATCATTAAAAATAAGTTTATACAGGAATCGACGAGGTGTGTCCAAAGGTATCCTGACTGATTAGGAAGACAGTTCAGACTTGCATGTAGCATCATATCAGAGCTGTGGAGATGATTAAATATATCACAATCACCTCTCTGACATGATTACCACATTTCAAAAACAATCATATTACTTTTTGATTTATATTTAGTAGGGCTGGGGTAAACGATTATTAATTAAACGATTAGTCTGGCGATTATTTTATCGATTAGTCGACTAATCTAACGACTAATTGGACGGTTATTTTAAAGATTATTTTTCTGTAGCTCGATTAATAAAAACCATAATGTATCTCAAATAAATACTTATTTATTAACAGTGTTTGAAAGAACGGCGTTACGTAACGGCGTTATTTTTTCAGTAACGGGGTAATCTAACTAATTACTTTTCCCGTCGTTACAACCCCGTCAACGTTACTGGTCGTTAAATGCGGTGCGTTACTATGTAATAAACTGTGTAATCCGAAAGCACCAGCTGGCTCACACAGCTAGTCAGGAGGTGGGTTAATAACGTGGTATGCAGTGCTTGAAGTGGACCGGTACGCTGCGCTCTCCATATCAGGTTCTCTGGCAACAGCGTGGCTCACCTGTTCCCGTTCTCGCCTGCCTGCTAAACTCTGTCGGCGGGGAGAGACGAGAAGCTGGGGTGCCTTTCAACCAGCGATTATGCTGGCTAAGGCAGAGTCATGCTTCTCGGTAGCCAATCAGAGCCAGTGTTTTTACACACATGCCAGCACACGCGCCACACATGATTTAGGGCGATTTTTTCTTTTGTTGGGGCTTTTATTGGTTGCTGTTTCGTCCTCCATTCTGTAATGTTTCGGTGTGGCGAGCTGTACATCCGCGAACGGTGCAAAACCAAAACAAACTTTGCGTTGACGCAAAAAATTTGACGTCGACGTAATTTTGACGTCGACGTCATCGACGCGTCGCTACAGGCCTAATATTTAGCTGTATCTAGCAACACAGTTGCGGCAGGGACACCTGACTGAACCCCATGTTGACGGGGATCATCAGGTCTCCTGGTTCTGCTTCTAGGCATCTCCTCTGTAGTAGGCAACTATCGGCGGAGGAGGAGGAGGAGGAGGAGGAGGAGGAGGAGGAGGAGGAGAGCACTCTGGATGTCTTTTTGTTGTACACCTTGCTTTACCTAATAATACAAAAAGGAGGATCAACTTAGTGAAAAGTTTGTAACACCTGACATTATTCTCTTGTAGAGCAGTTAGCATTTCCACATAAAATGCAATCAAAACAATAAATCAGCACCATCTATCTGTATTCCTCATACTGTTTAATATTTTTGACTCATCACTTATAAATGTGTTGAGTAAAATGCATAGGAGTACTCATAATGCAACACACTGAACTGTGTCATCAGCTTTTCTCCTGGCTGGACTGTGGACATGGTGGTTATGATCCAGGCCAACCAGCGTGGTCCTTTCAGTGTATACTGGTGAGAAGCACAGGGCTATGAAAGACTCCAAACCTGCAGGTGACCTGAAGGCACAGGTGAAATAAAACATACAGGACTTTTTTTACTTCTGGTAAAATAAGTAATGACATCAACAAGTAACAGCAGCAATTACAAAAGGTTTTCACACAGTAGGTTTAGCTATGAACAATGTCAAACTAACGTTATATTATATTATGGGTAGCTTATATACCAGAAACACAGACACTTGGGGACCTTTAGCCATCATTGTTTATGTACACTAACGTTGACATGTCTCTCATAACTACAAACACACAGCTACATCACCACATTTGTAAAAGTAGCATACAGTCAAACTGCAGACACAAGATAATCACACAAACCAATTAGATACAAGGTGTAAAGATAACGTAAAGTTAGGTGTAAACATAGTACATTTAGCTGACGCTTTTATCCAAAGTGACTTACAATTGCTATATATGTCAGAGGTCGCACGCCTCTGGAGCAAGTAGGGGTTAAGTGTCTTGCTCAGGGACACAGTGGGGATTGAACCCGGGTCTCTCACACCATAGGCAGGTGTCTTAGCCATTGGGCTGGCCCAATATCTTACTAGCCTCCACCCCCTCTGCTCTCTGTTTCTTGCGTCATGGGCCAAAAAACCCCAATCCTCAGACGTCCAAATAGTAGGTATTTTACAATATATTCTTGTCTTGTAGTCATGCACACCAATTGTGTGCAAATGTTACGTCTCAGTGTTTTATCACACCCCTAATCTGACCCCCTACTGGATCGATGGTGTATTGGTGAGGGGTGTCCGACCGATTTTGGTGGGCCGACCCGGCCAAAAATGCCAGGGCCAATTTTTTTGTCCCAGTCCAGCCCTGTTGCCATCAATGACAGATTCGCCATCTACCACAAAAAGGTCATCTTTGCAGCTGGCAGGCTAGTGAGCCAATTTAGCATGGTTGCCACCAAAGCCCTACAAGAAAAGCAAGAGCAAATGGCACTGCCATGCCACTACTGCCACGCCACTGGCTCATCCAGTCCACCAAAACTTGATGAATATCTATTTATGACATGTTCGGCCAGCTAGTGGAGCAGGGATGGAATGTGGTTTCTGTTTTATCTGACCAAACTGCCTGCAAGCTGGATACTGCTAAGACCCTGGAGCTGAAAGAGGAATATTGGAGGCTTATGGAGGATGCAGCACCAGATGTAGCCACACTAAAATGTGCAACAACAAAATAAATTCTGCATTTTCCAAAATAGTTGATTTAGTCATAAAGCAAGCTAGGGGTGGTTTCTTTATTTTTTTATTTACACTGATCTATTTCAGCCAGTCAATGATAGCCATAGGCAGTAATCAGAACCCAGTTAGTCTGAGATATTTGTTAGATTTTCATTTGTTACCTTTGGTTGATTTTGAGAATCTTTCTTATAAGACTATAAATTAGTGGAGATTATTTTTATAAGCATGCTCAGCATGTAATCTGATATTCAATTATATGTCTTTAATATTTCTATGCCTCTATGTCTTTATATGTTTCGTAGGCTATGCAATGCTATCAGACAATGTGCAATAATTTCATGAAGAAATAAAGCCTTGAAAAAAAGGCGCTTTTAGTATTGTTTATTATTAATTTATAAAATAAGATTACTCATAAATCTGTAAGCTTGTGTAATTGAATACCCTTTTCCTATGTCTGTGGCATTTTCTTTTCTTTACTTTTTTGGGGGTAACGCTTTCAAGAGACACATTTTCATATTATACCCCTCATAAATCTCTCTGTCACAAAGACTAATTTTGCATTAGTGCCACTTTGATTATTCATTGCACTTGTGCAAATTTAAATTAACTATGTGCCAAATCTGCAGTGACACTCGGATATGCTAAAGATTCTGCTCACAGTGTTTTGTTGTTATACCTATGCGAGCGTGTTACAATTTGGCTTATCACAGTGAACCTTGGATTACTGTTATTCTAGTAGATGTTGATTTTATCGTAATCATCATGATTAATATCCATGACAGCTTCAGCAACAAGTGAAAGAATCAGGTAAGCAGAAGGGGGTGTGTAGACGAATGCTCACCTTTCTCTCCTTGATGAGGTAGTGACATTTGTAAAGATACTGGGCATTTCTCCATCAGTGTGGGGGCACTGAGCTACAGTTAAAGCTTCATGTTTTCATTAACATTTAAGAGCATGGCACAAGTGTAAGAATGTTATTAACAAAACCAGGCTTCTCATTTCTAGCTGATGACCATTTATTGTTGGCTAAAAAGATAACTCTCTCTAGCAGACTTACACAGTGTATAATGTAAGCCAATGCTTATGAGTATTCAATGTTTCCATGTGACACATTTTAAAATGAGAACCCTGTAACGGTCTTAAATATGTAAAGTTACTTAATGGCTGCGGCTAAAGCTACATGTCTCAGGCATAACATGGCATCCTAGCCAGTTGTCCATCCATATACAAGGACTTGTATAGCATTACAAGGGAGCACCACTGTCAGCGTATTTTAGTGTAGAACTAGTTCGCCCCATAGCCTGGTATTAAAGATAAAATGTAAATAATGAATAAATAATAAAATCTAATTAAAATGTTATGTTGTTTCATTCAAACATAACCCTTGAATTATTTGGAGGCTTCCTATGTAAAAACATAGCTGGACAAGCAATACAGGGGTTAGATTTGGGTTATTTTTTGTTCAGATCTTCAAACAGTATCCTTCACTTTTACAAGAGAAAATAATTTAAAAATATGAGGAATAACTGTAGTTAAATTCGTCTGGGGCTATCCTGGGCACAGCCCAGAAGTTGCTGATCACCACAGTTTACAGTAAACTGGGTCCTCTTGTACTGTTGACAGCTCAGAAAATGCATCTAGTAATAGAAAGTGAGGAGATAAATGGGAAGAAGGGGCAAATGAGCCTCACATTTTAACACTGAGGAAAAAAAGAATGATAACATTAAAGGAATAGGATATGTAAAAGGAAAAGGAAAAATCTAAATACTTTTTTAGTTGTTTGGTGCTTTGCCATAACCAATTCGCCAACTCCTCCAAATTAACTAACATTCTTGTTAGTGGTGGTTGATTTGTAATGCAACTGGTAAGCCTATATTAACGCTGAAAAACTTTTTGAACACTTAAAAACTCACATTATGAACTGAATGACAGTGCAAATTCATTTCAAGTAAAGGAATAAAACAAAGGAGTAGATTATAGATGCATCTCAGAAAATTATCGTGAAAAAGTTGTTTTTTTTCATTGATGTGAGTCAAAAAGGGAAACTTTAATATATTGTACATTCATTACATTTAAAGTGAAATATTTCAGGCCTTTTTTGTTTTAATCTTTATTATGATTATTACAGCTTATAGCTCATGGAAATCAGAAATTCATATCTCAAAATATTATAATAAAGAATTTATAAAACAGAAATGTTGACAGTCTGAAAAGTCTTGAAAAGGTCAAAAACAGATTAATTTATGCACTCGTGGTCTTGGGCTCCTTTTGCATGAAAAACTTCATCAATGCGATGTGGCATGGAGGCAATCACCCTGGAGTACTTCTGAAGTGTAATGGAAGCTCAGGTTGCTTTGATTCGTCTGTATTGTTGGGTCTGATGTCTCTCATTTTCCTCTTCAAACCAGTTATTAGTTGTTTTGGCACTGAAAAGGACAACCAAATCAGCATCTCCATAAAGCTTGTCAGCAGATGGAATGATGAAGTGCTCTAAAATCTGGTAGATGGCTGTATTTTTTCTAGACTGGAGAAAACACAGTGGACCAACACAAGCAGATGACATGCCACCCCAAATCATCACTGACTGTGGAAACTTCAAACTGGACTTAAAGCAACTTGGATTCTGTGCCTCTCCATTCGTCCTCCAGACTCTGGGACCTTGATTTCCAAATGAAATGCAAATATTTTTTTTTATCTGAAAAGAGGACTTCGGACCACTGAGCAACAGTCCAGTTCATTTTCTCTTCAGCCCAGGTAAGGTGCTTCAGACGTTATCTCTGGTTTAGGAGTTGCTAGCAATGTGACACTCACACTTGTAGCTCATTTCCTGATCAGATCTGTGCCTGGTGGCTCATAATATCCTCCCCCAAGGTCTTGAATCGGCTTTGCTTGACAATCCTCTTAAGGCTGTGGTCAGCCCTGTTGCTTGTGCAACTTTTCCTTCCACACTTTAACCATTCCAGTCAACTTTTCATGAATATCCTTTGATCTAGCACTCTGTGAACAGCCAGGCCTTTCAGCAATGACCTTCTGTGGCTTACCCTCCTTGTGAAGAGTATCAAGTCAGTCCTCCCCATGATTGTGATTTTGTGTACTGAAACAGACAGAGAGTAAAGGCTCTTCTCAGGTTGACATTTCTGTTTCATACATTCTTTTTTGTAATATTCTAATATTGTGAGATATGGATTTTTGATTTCCATGAGCTGTAAGCCGTTATCAAGATTAAGACAAAAAATGCCTGAAATAGTTCACTCTGTGTAATGAATCTAGAGTGTAAATGAAATGAACTTTTTCACGATATTCTAATTTTCTGAGATGCACCTGTAAGCGTGGGAATGGTTTAGAACCTTAGCAATCAACACACTATATAGACACAACACTATGTAGCAACCCGGAGACATTCCTGAGTAGGGTGTGATAACAACATAATACACATCAGATTGAATCAAGTAAGGAGTACAAATAAATAAAACTAAAACAACAACAATTCAGGACATTTTGTAGGACCGTTTTTAGCCTCCCATGTCTTATTAAAATGTACCTTACCAGCATTTGATTTGAGAAGGTATACCATAAAGCATATGTATAATAAATCATACATCATAAAAAATATATATCTTTAGTGCAATGTCCTCTCAGCCAGTGAACAATTTAAATTGCATTCTTTATACTTCTATACATACAATTTTCACTAGAGCCACATATTGTTGGATGAGTTTTAGCTGCTTGCACACTGCCCAACTAACACCTACATTCTAAAGTTGAATGACCAGACAGCCTTTTAGAAAACTTCACATTACTGGATGCATTAGCCCTTTAAAGGTATTTCAACAGATTGAAAGGACTGGTTAAGCTATAATCAGTCATAACTCATATATAACGCTCATAACTTAAATTAATTCATTTTGAGAACCGTTCAGCCACAAGTACTGAGGTGGAATCAGTTTTTGGCAAATGCAAAACTGCATAGGTTATATAGGCTGCATTGGCTATTTAAATGTATTTCAACTGGTAATAAGGCCTAATTGAGCTATAATCTGTTTTTTCAACTGTTTGTAAAAGGACTGGATTGGTTGGCACAGAGCAAGCACAAATAATGACATAAGGATAATTGCAAGAGAGACACTTCCTTTATTTTATTTATAGCCCCTCCCAGTCGTGAATCATGTTGATTAAAGACTACAGTCCGTTTTCCAAATATTAACAAGTATATTAAACATATGCCTACTAAACACAAATTTCATCATCAACACTATGCTAATTGTATTGCTGATAATGACGTTTTGTCAGGCCTAATAAACTGCAAACACTGCAACTGTGATTATTCTGCTACAAGAAATATTAACATTTCACAAAGATATACCATTGTTACCACAGACATAAAGTGATGCTTATTTTCACATTATGACTGTTGAACTAAAAACAGCTCTAGATGTAGATATGGGGCATTACAACATCATTGCTTGCGCTCCCGCAGAGGGCAATGAAGTTTCAGCGGATGATCAATTTGCAGCACAACACCTGTCGCTTCCTCCAGTGCATGTTCTGATTAATTTTGTGCACGAAGAGGAGAGGCTGTTCACAGACGGGTCCATTGTTAATGAGAGAGAGGAGCGAGTAATGGACACCTTGCTAACCTACACTGACAGCAAACAAAGTCATGCATGCTGACGTCCGCATGCTAGTAGAGGCGTAGTTGTCAAGGAAACACACTCAGAAAGTTCAGTTTGTTGGAAAACAGGGCGCACATTGGTACAACTTTCTACAACTACACCCGACCAGACTAGACATGTCAAACTCTAAAGACTACATCCAACTGACACCGACGAACACCGACCACACTTCAAAACAGTATCAATTTTCTATAAAAGTCTGCATTATCATTGAGTTATGCAATTGCTAGTAAAACCAATACAGAATTGAAAGTGGGTAATAGTCTTCATTCAACCCATAAAGGGACTTTGCTATTGCAATTTTGAGGTGAATATATGCATACTCCTAGTACACCTTGTGTATTAAATGGCAAAAAGTCAAGAGGATTATTTCAGTATTAATGTGTGCCTGTGAGCAGGCAGCAGGGAGTTGTGAAGGACAGGACAGTCTTCGGGGCTTACTTGTCCATTCACTTGTAATTTTAAATGTTTAATCCTTAATGACCACCACATTATATTCTTTTTATTATCTACGAAGCTATTATCTCCTTGGATACGTGTTGATTAAAGAAACATACTTACAACATCAAAGCACCCTGAGCTTTAGCATACACTTATTCAGCAATTGTTGACAGCCTAACACAGGACTTCAGGCAGAATCTCATACACAAGAGAGTAGGACAACCTCTTTCAAGGTTTAAGAGATAATTATAGATGATTATACAGTAAGTCAGGTTGGGAGTTGGGTGGGATCCAGCCTGTGCCAGGTGGTTAATGCCAGGGTCACAATGGGGTCATGTTGACTGAGGGCCAAGGTAATACAAGCAGGATGACTTTTAAATACTACACTCTTTGAATATTCAGGACATACTGTAGTGTAACTGATTGCTAAGGGCTTAGATTGCATTTTAGCTATGGTGCATCAGAATGACTGATGTCTTGTAACAGTTGTTCTGCAGTGTTAGAATGCAAATTTAATTAATTACAAAACACACATCATGTACATGTTCTGTATGGAGATACAGCTTAGAGATACAGCTTAATAAAAATAGCTTGCTCTACCAGTGACTGTTGTTATTTATGGCATCCACTCTTGTATTGCATTAAGAATTACACACTATCACAAATTCTTACAATAATCTAGCATCACCTATTCCCAGAAAGAAGGATACTATATTATAGATCTGCCCATTAGGTCCAGAATTGCATTCAGAAAATACTGTCTTATAGCATGCGTGTTTTGCTCCTGCTTCAGCATCAGTATAGCATAATTTTTCATTTCATTTCACCATGTGGTTTCTCTTTGTACATTAGGGAGATTATGTGTTGTAGTTAAGTATAAATGAGGTTAACCTGTAAAATGTCCTCAAATTGGATGTGATATTGCTCGATGCTAAAAACCTTTCCATATTATTAAAATATGAACTAGTAGTCACAGAAGACTTTTATGTCTGAGGATACATATTGACCCACCACTACATACCCTGAAGGCATATTTTTATGTCTAAACACATACTTCCTGACCTTTCCCTACAGGAAGCAAAGATATGACAGATAATAGAAATCTTAATATTTCAGCTGTAAAGGTTTTGTGATGATGAATATTGCCTGTAATTTAATTATTAAATAATTAATTTAAACTTAATTATCTTTTACACTATCATCCCAGCTCTGCTGCAGAACGAGCTCCTGAAGTTTTTGGACGATACCGCCCTTACTGGGCTTCTATCTGGTGAGTATGAGTGTACGTACAGGCCCAGCAGAGGATGTACTTCTTGCGTCAGCTAAAGAAGTTCAGCCTGCCAAAGTCAGTGGTGGTGCACTTCTACCCCATCATCATTGAGTCCATCTTCACCTCCTCAGTCACCATTTGGTACACTGCTGCCACTGCCAGGGACAAAGGCAGACTACAGCGTATCATTCGCACTGCAGAAAACGTGATTGGCTGCAGTCTTGCATCCCTCCAGGACCTGATCCTTCCAGGATTCTGAGGCGAGCAGGAAAGATAGTCTATTTTATTCTTTTATAACTAAACTAGTACATCCTGTTAATTCCATATTTTTATATTTATATATATATGTATAATATGCATGTCTGGCACCGAAAGCAAATTCCTTTTATGTGTAAAAACTACTTGGCAATAAAGCTCTTTCTAATTCTGATTTGTAATTTCCTATAGACCATGTGGTTCTCCTTTGTTCCAACTCAATAAAAACATATACTGTTTCAAAATCAGAATGTCAAAGGCCTTAAAACTGTGTTTTGCATAACTAGAAACCTTAAAAAGGTATGTGATGACCACACATGAATATGATGAAAGCAAACAACAAGCAAAGCATAAGCTAAAATACATCATCCTACACACCTTCCCTGATAGAGCGGACAAGAGACTGACAATGCATATTATATACTAGCTTGTGAAAGCTGTGTGGAAATGTTCTTAGTCCTTTCCCTGCAGCAACATTTTCACCTTGTTTAAAAAAGTAATATCCACTTGTCTGTCAACGAAACAAAGTAAAAGCAGGCATCAAAGGAGGATAGAAAAGAAGAACAGGCTTATCAGAGACAAAAGTTCCTCACGACAAGTCTACATTTTACTGTATAGTCAGGATGTCAACCTTTTCCTGTCTTCTTTTCCTCAAATAAATTAAACACCAGTCTTGTCTAAGACACACACACACATACACACACTCACACATAGAAAGGAAGGTCATTCATCACTCCAAGTTTCTTTGTCACACCTATCATAGTCAACTGGTAAAAATCAGGTGTGCCAGTTCAAACACCTGCTTTTTATTTTGCATTAAAAAAACGGCCTCACTGTTATGCAGTTTTTCTACTTGCCCTCATTTTTATATTTATAAAACCCTTGAAAACAAAGTATCTGCAATGTGTTTTAATAGTTTCTAGCATATAAATCATTAATGTGTTTATCTTTTTACGCACCTCCCAAATGTTTTCTATGTTCACCTCTTACTTAAAAACCAAGAGGGAGCAAAAACAACAACATAGAAACATACTGTAATCCACAAGAAGTAGAAACACTGTGTCAAACCATAGACTGTATAAAAGAAGTGGACGTAGTCACTGTGACGTCACCAGTTGTTGATCTTTGTCAACCAAGCACCGGACGTGACCATTTTTGGACGAGACAGGGGTGCTTGCAAGCTTGATTAGTTAGGTGCATCTGATTTTAATTAGGATGCTAATTTTGGCTATCTATAAACAGGCTTAAAACAAAACATACAGGAAAAAAATTACAGCCAATTCCTAATGAGCTTGTTAAACAGCACTGGTTGAATGTACACAGTGCAATGGATAGGAGTCACTCACCTGATTGACAGGTTGCCATGGTAGCATCTTGTCAAATACAAGGTAGTCCCACCCTACAGCATAATCTGCTATTTTCCTCTAAATGGTACCATAATTTACTAAATGAGCATCATGCCATAATGAAGAAGACTCAAAACTAACAATTGAGATGATAAACTCATTAGGAAAGTATTTACTGAGGTAATAAATCCAGTGATAGGGAATCCCTAAGCAGCCATCCATTCAAATATTTATTTTACACTGTTTTCCCGTGATAACGGGATAATTATCTTGTGATCTCGAGATAACGGCTGTTATTATCCCCAGATAACAAGATACTTTCCTCGTGATGTAGAGATAACAAACCATAGCTGAATACAGGGGTCAGCTGGTGTGTTTCTTTAGGATAATTCAGAGCACTTTACAGTGTGACTGATCAGCTCAGTTGGCAGAGCACAGGACTCATAATCCAAGGATTGCAGGCTGGACTCAACAACTTTTTCTTTTTTTGTGTGTTTTCTATTATCATCTTCCAGTTATTATGAAGAGATTCAGGAGAATCCAATTACACATTTCCCTATTTCAATGGTTCTGAATACTATCATTTTAATCAGGTACGTTATATTCCGTCCATCCATCCATCCATCATCAACCGCTTATCCTGTGTACAGGGTCGCGTGGGGCTGGAGCCTATCCCAGCTGACATTGGGCGAAAGGCGAGGCACACCCTGGACAGGTCGCCAATCCATCGCAGGGCCACACGTAGACAAACAATCACTCACACTCACATTCACACCTAAGGACAATTTGGGAGACACTAATTAACCTAGTCTGCATGTCTTTGGATGGTGGGAGGAAGCCGGAGCACCCGGAGAGAACCCACACGCACACGGGGAGAACATGCATACTCCACACAGAAAGGATGGGGGAACCGGCCCAGTCTCTAATATTACTGCATTACATCACACATACAATAGTAAGTTTTTCTGCTTGCTACCTAAAAACTACAACACAACATAGTAATTGATAAATAGACAATTTATGGTGATATTTGACTACAGTGTAGGGTTAACTACACAGGCAGGCAAGATTATGACTCGATTATGACTTCAGTGACTTTTACCTCAATGATCCAATCATGTGAATTCCAGCAGGTAAAGGCAGAGCAGACACTACTGCCTGTGACAATAAAGTCCATTCAAACATTTAGTTCCTTGGCTTAAAAAAACAGTGAGTAACATTTCTCTTGTAATACACTAAACTTTCATTAACCAATAGCTATTGTTGTTATTGTTTTTATTTTAGATTCAAATGTTTGTATTATGTGTATCATAGAACATATAGAAAAGCAAGCTTAATGGGTCTTGTAAATTGAAGTATACTTACACATTTAAGGATGAATTTATTTTTTGGAAATAATTTTCTTTTTCTGTGTGATTCAAATATGTGTGTTTTGAAATGTGACAAGGTAGATATGCACAAGAGGTTTTTAATTGATTATTATTCCTTATGCAGTGTCACTTGTTTTAAACTACGTGCATTGACAATATTAATAAAGGTACAGCTTATGAACAAATTCAGAGTCACTTGTATTCAATTAGAAATACATTAGATGATCAAAGTAATAAAATAAAATTATTGCAAGTAGTTCTTCCTAACGTGACTTGATGTAAAAATGTCAATACAGAGCAGAGTAGCCTACTTCCTCAGGACCTTGCTCTGTATGAAGAGAAGGCTGAAGCAGGTGGAGAGAGACGACGGAGTCGCCGTCGGTGGGTTCGCGAGTACTACCGTTTGGTCCAAGAGCTGAGGTTAGATGAGGCCCGGTTCCAGGATAGTAACTACACTACGTGTAGTGCTATGGTGCTACGGTGTGGTATTTGTCCCGCCCCTCCTCTACTGTGATTGGACAGCTGTGTAAAAAGTGATATTGACGAGCGCAGCGTTTTCCCCAAAGTTCCCCAAACATTTTTCAACTCTCGGCGACTGGAAAAAAACGCTCAGCGCCCAGCGCAGAAAAGATGCTCAGCGCCTCGTCACACTCCTGGCGTTTTTAGCAGTTTTGAAATACGCGGCGCTCCCATTGGAATGTATTGAAAAAGGACCCTGGCGTCAGAAAAAAACGCTTTGGTGGACACGGGGCCTAACAATGGCTTGCTGTTATTGACCTTTCTGGACATAGTGGGAGACTATAGACAATCAGGTCAGTATCACATGCTCCCAAATGTGGGGGGATAGTGTCATTAAGCTGTTACCAGAAAAAAGGAGTCAAATTACACACAAGAACAGACTTTTAAAAAGAGCAACAGGCTTTATTAGCACCAAAGCACCATCTCTAAAAGCATTTTCCTATTTAAAATACAAACAATTACTTCCCGTAAATATACCAATCTGTAATGTCAGCCTAAATGAATTGAGGGTAAACTAAGCAGGCTCTCACGGACAACTAATTTGTCTCTAGGTGATAGAGGTTAAAAACACATGAACTGTTCGACCCCTCAGAAACAATCAAATGCCTAATTATTATCTGCATTCACTCTGCCTCAGAGTGTATCACAGATGTGCTGAAAGGCTGTTAGAAGCGCTTGGACACAGGAGGCAAAAAGCTCAACTCTAGAGCTAAAGTTAAAATCAACATGGTTACATAACCTAAGGTAGGAGCTTAGGCCACTCTAATGGAGCTGCTACTTGAATTACATCACTGTCCAAATCTGTGGAGTACTGGACATTGGACAGCCCAGTCTCTTCCACTTAATCTCCCTTATTATTAAATATATGGAGGAGTAATATTCAGTGGCATTTACATGACAGTAATGTCTTCCTTTAAAGCACTAGGTGGAAATCACACTACTTACTTACATGCATGAATCAATTATGACATATGACATCTAATATATGTGCCTATCAGCTGATTAGAAAGATAGATAGATAGATAGATAGATAGATAGATAGATAGATAGATAGATACAAACTTGTCCATTTCTTCATCAAGCATAAATAAAGCTGAACAGGTGTGTTTCCAAGTTTAGTACATGTTGATGTATCCCTGAGCAAATAGTATGACACTCATGTGTCCTTACCTCCTCAGCAAGGAGAATTTCCCTTGGAGGTAGGGTAAAGTTAAATCAAGACATCTACATCTACCTCTGAATCAGATAGATTGGAGAAGAATTATTATATTACGTGGCAGATAAAACTTCTGGATCACAGGAATGTGCTGGGTGTCTTTCTAATCTTTATTTTAATGAGGCTTAATGAGCTATGCCCGCCCTAATTAGTTCTCCCTTAACATGTCAGAGTTTCAATTCCACTGTTGATCAATGGGGTGGAGACGAGCCATTTCATTTAGCTCAAGGCTGAAAGTTTCAGACAACATTTTGTGGGAATCCCAAGCTTTAATGATTCCAAATGCTAGGGCTAACTTTGCAACAAAACCTGCTAGACCCACAAGATAAGGAATTAACAAAGAGAAAAGCAAGAACAGACAAACCATGGAGCATAAAAACTGCTACTGATGCATGAATGTGAGGGAGCAGCCAGGTTCATGGGCAATTGTTAAATCTACATAAATGCCTTTTTGGTTATGGTGTCATTGGCGACATATGTCTGAGGGTGTGATAGTGTACACACAAGAGGTAATGTCACCTACACCCAGATTACTTGATCACGGAGAGATATCTGGTATACTCTCATTCGTCTAACATGTTAGACTGTCAGCAGTAAACAGATGAACCTTCCCAGGAGCATCATTGACTGACATGCTGAGATTGGAAATATCAGGGCTCTCACAATCAGCACATAAGACAGGTGAGGTTGGTTCATCTTTGGACTGTAAAAAAGGCTGATAATATCTGGATGTTTTCAGAGCTCAGCTCCAATGAAGGCAGGAGATCTGTAGAAATAGGAACAAATTTAGTGTTGGAAAGTAACATGCTGTGCTGACTTAAGCACAATGTTATAAGAGCAGTTATTAGCATACGTAACGACAATGATTACAAAATAAAGGTGTTTAACAGAGAGTGAGACAGAGTAGTGTAAGCATTAGTTAGTTGATTTAACACATGAGGTGATGTTCTGTTTGGTTTATAGTCAGAACAGTCCCAAAATAATCTTGCAACTTTCTTTTAAGTGTGTAAGATTTTATCCATTTAATGGGATAAATGTGTGGAATTCATGACTAAACTATGCAACAGTGGATGTACACAGATAACATTCTTGTAAAATAATAATGTTAATAGCAAAAGTGTATGTCAAGGAGCATCAGGAACTGTAGCAACATGTCTCATTGAGCTCATTAAAGCCGGAGGCAGGCAAACTGAAAAGTACAGAGTGCCTAATCATTGCTGCCTCTCTTTACATCCTGACAGCAATCAATAAATCAAATGCTTTGACGCTGTTGCAGGACTGTAATAAGCACGGCCAATCATTTCTGGCCTACCTGCCTGTCTACCTACCTAACAGCCCATGCACTCATTGCTCATGAAATGTGTTTTAAGGGAGTGGCTTTGGAGGGAGGTTTAAAAGGAGGGGGTGGGATTTTTTTCAGTTGGATGCTTTCAAAATCTGTCTCTTGTTAGTTCTCCACCGGTACCTACACCAACAATTTAATCAAAAAAGCAATCACACACTATCCAACAGCTCAGCAGCTCACACCACTTCAAGTATGCAATAGTGCAGAGAAAAAATGGCAATAGCCTACACTAGGCATTTTGCGATTGACAGCGTTGCCACCTTCTGTTAGACTGGATAGGTAGAGAAAGGAATGTCCAATATTATGGTAATAGTGGTGTATCATGGACATGAAGTTGTTATTGTCTGTAGAGACAGTAGAGACAGTGCTCAGTTATAACTTTAAGGTTTTGGTTCCTCTGTGTCTGGGTTTCAGTGCTGTCTGTTGGTTGGTTATTACTTCTGCCCCATGTCTGCCTGTTAAGTGTTCCGTCTGTTCCCCCAGTTATCACTCTGCCTGCCTGCATCTTTGTTCCCCTTTGCTGTCTCTGCCTGCCTGCCTCTCTGTTGCTCCCTGCTGTCTCTCTGCCTGCCTCATTTACCTTGATCCCTTTCAAATGTGTTGCTCCCTCTCTGCTCGTTAGTCCTTGGCTGTGTCCGAAATCACCCACTCCTCACTATATATTGGACTATATAGTGAGCTCGCCATTTTGTAGTGCTGTCCAAATGTCTAGTGATAATTATTATACCCTATTGTTGAAGTACGCCGACTTCCCGAGTCCGTTGATGAGAAAGGATCAGAAGGAGATGAGTTATCAGATTCTTACAATATTTTATTGAGCTCACAAAGCAGATATATATCTGGAGACTCTGCTCTCTTAACCATACGAGTCTAAGGTTCCCCACAAGAGTCTGAGATTCTTCCTGGTAAGCAATAACTATATAGTTGGAACTGCACCCAGATGCACATCTTCTTTTGCCTTATTTAGCAATGTCTGGTAAAGATGCAAATATCATGGATGACCTATGACCATGTGTAGCCGTGCTTGTACCAGACAGAAGATTCTGGACACTGTGCAGTGTATGGTGTGTGTGTGTGTGTAAGTATTGGGGAAGGACAGTGTATCGTGTGTGTATGTGTGTCTGTCGAGTGATGTATGAGTGTGAGTGTATGCTCTGCATGCTGCAGGGTTCACTGGGTGAAAGGTGCGGTTCCTGTTTTCTGCACAAGCTCTATGATTAATTATATGTTGATTAACATGATGCTAGACATTTTGTTCCTTTCTTATCTCTATGTCAATCTTAAGCAAGTCACACTTCTAAGTATACTAAAGAGCAAAAGCGACCCCTTTATAAATATATAATCCCACACTATATAGTCCACTCAGTGTATCCCAGAATGCATTTTGAAAAGTAGTGTACAACTGATGGTCACTAGCCAAACCATATATACCATCATGATAGAAAAAAACTGATTGTCCGACGGCAATGACGTAATTGACGGCGCCGAAATAACGATTCGGTGTCCGAAAGTGTTGTTTCAATAATGCGAGTGAGCTCCCTATATAGTGCTCTACATACAACTCCCTACAGAGGGGGTAGGGACTATTTTTTTCTGGAGGGACTGAGTAATAGACATTTATGGAAAGCCCTTTGAACATTTATTCCATATCCTGGATATCAAACTTTATTTTCCTTGACTAGTTCGGTCTTTGGCGGAACTAGTTCGACATTTTGTCGAACTAGTAGACCAAAAGTCTCAACTAGTTGGCTTTTTGGCGAACTAGTGGCCATCTGGACCGAACTAGTAAAGCCCAAACACGTACTAGTTAACTAGTGCGCAGCAAAAGCTTTAACATGTTAACTAGTCGACCGTAAATTCGGCTTACTAGTTAACTAGTGGATGACAATTTTCTGCACTAGTTAACTAGTGAGAGCCAAAATGCTCACTAGTTAACTAGTAAGAGCTAAAATGTCCACTAGTTAACTAGTTAAAGCCTATCTCGTTCTTACTAGTCAACTAGTAAGGCTAAAAATGTTTTACTAGTTAACTAGTAAGAGCTAAAATGTCTACTAGTTAACTAGTTGATGCTATTTAGACCTTACTAGTTAACTAGTAAGGCTTAAAAAATTTTACTAGTTAACTAGTGAAAGCCAAAATGCGCACTAGTTAACTAGTTGGACTGTTTTTGACTTTACTAGTTAACTAGTGACACTAAAGATTCTACTAGTAGTACTAGTGGAAAGCCAAAATGCTGACTAGTTAACTAGTTGCACAAAATGCAAATAAGGGGGTGGTAGCAGAGCATATTTTAAACCTTCCTATTGGCTGTCCAGCAAGAATTCCCTCCTGGACAAATTTAACCCTTTAAAGCCTGACTGCCAGCTCCTTGATTAATATCTATGCAGAAAAATGTGTGAAACCTGTGTACTGTCAGATGAATCTTTATTAATGCTTGATTTATTTTACTTTTTGCCTTTTTAACAATGAAAACACCAAGGTTTTTTCTCCCTTTTTGCATCGTTGGTGAAACAGAAACGCAGGCCGATTCGGGTTCGGATCATAGATCGTTCGGCGCTCCGCCATCTTGCCGGCGGCCTACGGAAGCCGTTGGGTTCCTTTCAGTTTCGCTTCTACCTCAAGAAGAGCGTGTTCGGTAGAGGCGGACTTTGTCGGTCTCTGCTGGCGAACCGTAGGAGGTACAACCTCATGCAATATTGCGATTTTTAGAGGAGAATCAGACCTTTATTTTCAGCCCTGTAGGATGTTCTGTTCTCAATCTGCGGGCCTTTAAAGCATGGGAATGCTTTTGCTCATTTATAATGAAGCTTTATGTTATTTGGAATGTGGTTGTATGAAGAGAAATAGTGTTTTAAAGATAACTCCCAATAAAAGTGAACATATTAACAGTAAATATTGCAAAAATATGGACATTTGCCAGGCATATGTTTTGAAAATTGTGTAATAACTGTTGTATATCAGTTTCTTTTCATCAATTTTACAGTTGCAGTTGTGTTCCAGGTGTATTAAAAAATATCCAGCTGCATTATAACCTACCTTATGATGGTTTTGATGGTTTATTGCATTAAAACAGAGCTTTTTTTACCAGGCGAGAATGAAAATATCATATTTCTTCTGTATTTAATCTCCTTGTAATCTGTAATGGTAAAATAAATATGTTAATATACAATGGATTTATATTCCTTTGCTTCTGACATTTCAAAGGAGACCAGAATTATGCATCTAGGCCTAATGGTTGAGGAGATATTACTGATTTATTTTTTTATATGTTATTTTAGGCGTTTATCCTAAAAATAGGTTCTAGGGGTTAAGTGGTTGTCATTACAGATCAAAACAGTCCAATTTCCTCCTTTTTAAAATAAACAATTGAATTACGCCTAACCTCCAGGCTACCACAAACAACAACATTAGGCCAATTGTAGAAGAAGAGCATTTAATCACTAGAATAACAGTTAAAAGGGAATTTTGAATAGGCTAATAACAGTTTAGATTTAGTTCTGCTCGGATCAGGGTCCCTCTGGACTCTGATTTTCACTCGGCGCCGCTCTTCACCTCCTCAATATCCGATCCCTGTAATCTGCAATAAATAGATCAGTTTTATGATTGTTCTGACGATAGTTCAGAAAGACCTGAATGATATAATGTAGCCTAATGACTCTGCCTTTCATCAAACATAACGTTTCATTCATGGTAAGCTGCTAAAATGTCCCCCTGAAGCAGTTAAAGAATGCTGTTAAGTCATCACATTTCAGAGCTGCCCCTTTAAGGCTCTCCAGCACACAGTTTGAACGATGACCAATGAAAAGCCTTGTCCCGCCTGCTTTATTTGCATGCGGTCCACTAGTAGCACTAGTAGTACTAGTGGACCGCATGAAGCAGTTTACATGTTAACTAGTAAGAGCTAAAATGTCCACTAGTTAACTAGTTGACACATTTTGGACCTTACTAGTTAACTAGTAAGGCTTAAAATGTTTTACTAGTTAACTAGTAAGGTCAAAAATGTCCACTAGTTGACTAGTAGAGGCTCTTTTGACCTTACTAGTTAACTAGTAAGGCAAAAAATGTTTTACTAGTTAACTAGTAAGAGCTAAAATGTCCACTAGTTGACTAGTGGAGCCCCTTTTGGCCTTACTAGTTCACTAGTTCAACACAAAAAGTCATACTAGTTAACTAGTGCGGTCCTAAAAGCGTAACTAGTTAACTAGTAAGGCTGATTTTGTTCTTACTAGTTAACTAGTTGAACGAATTTTATCTTACTAGTTCAGCTTTCCATCGAACTAGTAAGGACTTTGACCGAACTAGTTCGACATTTTTCGAACTAGTCGACGACTTGACCGAACTAGTTCGACAAAAACGCGCACTAGTCGACGACTGCGCGCAACTAGTTAACTAGTGAAGTGCTGCAACTGTCATACATGTTAACTAGTACAATTTTATTCCTACACTAGTTAACTAGTCGCGACGCACTAGCTCGATCTAGTGCGCGCTTTTGTCGAACTAGTTCGGTCAAGTCGTCGACTAGTTCGAAAAATTTTGAACTAGTTCGGTCAAAGTCCTTACTAGTTCGGTGCAAAGCTGAACTAGTAAGACGAAATTCCTTCAACTAGTTAACTAGTAAGAACAAAATCAGCCTTACTAGTTAACTAGTGACGCTTTTAGGACCGCACTAGTTCACTAGTACGCCAAAATGTGTGTTACTAGTTAACTAGTAAGGCCAAAAGAGCCTCCACTAGTCAACTAGTGGACATTTTAGCTCTTACTAGTTAACTAGTAAGACATTTTTAGCCTCACTAGTTAACTAGTAAGGACCAAAATGTGTCTACTAGTTAACTAGTAGACATTTTAGCACTTACTAGTTAACTAGTGAAACATTTTAAGCCTTACTAGTTAACTAGTAAGGTCCAAAATGTGTCAACTAGTTAACTAGTGGACTTTTTAGCTCTTACTAGTTAACATGTAAACTGCTTCATGCAGTCCACTAGTACTACTAGTGCTACTAGTGCTACTAGTGGACCGCATGCAAATAGAGCAGGCGGGACAAGGATTTTCATTGGTCATTGTTCAAACTGTGTGCTGGAGAGCCTTAAAGGGGCAGCTCTGAATTGTGATGACTTAACAGCATTCTTTAACTGCTTCAGGGGGATATTTTAGCAGCTTACCATGAATGAAATGTTATGTTTGATGAAAGGCAGAGTCATTAGTCTACATTATGTCATTCAGGTCTTTCAGAACTATCGTCTTTTAATCATAAAACAGATCTACAATCTCACAATAAACCTAAATGTATTAACTGGCTGCTTAGCCGTGGACTAAAATGTATTTTCAGACGCAATAATTTGATCTGTTGAGATCAAAACAGACTGTGGAAGTGCATTCATATGAAAACACAAGTGAAAAATATAAAATATTTAGAATACTAATTTATACTATTATTGCAGCTCTAGAAGGATCAGGACTGTCTTCCAGAAAACAGGAATATTGGAAAGTCAGAGTTTGCTGGCCTTAGATGAGGGACTCTCTGAGTTTTCACTTACAGAAAGGGGGGTAACTTTGTGAACCAAACCTGCTCAATATCGGGTTTTATTCAACAGACCCTGAGTTCTCCTCCCTCTTACAGAGCCAGACAAGCTGTTTAATTTCCTCATTCATTCAGTCCCAGTTGAAGTGTGTTAATTAGCAGAGATTTATTGTCAGAATCTGTATCCTGTCTTAAACAGCGGTTTTTGACCCAACATTCAAATAGTCTCAGCTCAGAATAAAACCTCTGCCTGTCCTTTTAACAGTGTGACTAAGTGACTGTGACTGAGTGAGCAGGACAGTGGTGGAGCTGCAAAATGTAGTTTGAAAGTGTGAAACACTTTTTCAAGGTAAAATCAACACATTGTGTTGATTCTCCTCTAAAATCGCAATATTGCATGAGGTTGTACCTCCTACGGTTCGCCAGCAGAGACCGACAAAGTCCGCCTCTGCCGAACACGCTCTTCTTGAGGTAGAAGCTGAAACTGAAATGAACCCAACGGCTTCCGTGAGGTCGCCGGCAAATGGCGACAGCTCGAACGATCTATGATCCGAACCCGAATCGCCTTTGTTTCTGGACGGAATCCAGCTATAAAAGCGCTAAATAGATTACGGACCCGTTACCGTGGATGCACGGGAAGATGTGGCATTTGTAAAAAAAAAAACATACAAAAAACTGTCATGGCTCAGTGATCGATGCGAGCCCCCCCCATATATATATATATATATATATATATATATATATATATATATATCTATATATAGATATATATAGATATATATAGATAGTATATATGCTCTCTATATATATACAGTATGAGAGAGAGAGAGTATAGCCTTCTCTATGGAGCAGAGAACCTGCGTTTCTGTTTCACCAACGATGCAAAAGGGAAAAAAACCCTTGGTGTTTTCATTGTTAAAAAGGCAAAAAGTAAAATAAATCAAGCATTAATAAAGATTCATCTGACAGTACACAGGTTTCACACATTTTTCTGCATAGATATTAATCAAGGAGCTGGCAGTCAGGCTTTAAAGGGTTAAATTTGTCCAGGAGGGAATTCTTGCTGGACAGCCAATAGGAAGGTTTAAAATATGCTCTGCTACCACCCCCTTATTTGCATTTTGTGCAACTAGTTAACTAGTCAGCATTTTGGCTTTCCACTAGTACTACTAGTAGAATCTTTAGTGTCACTAGTTAACTAGTAAAGTCAAAAACAGTCCAACTAGTTAACTAGTGCGCATTTTGGCTTTCACTAGTTAACTAGTAAAATTTTTTAAGCCTTACTAGTTAACTAGTAAGGTCTAAATAGCATCAACTAGTTAACTAGTAGACATTTTAGCTCTTACTAGTTAACTAGTAAAACATTTTTAGCCTTACTAGTTGACTAGTAAGAACGAGATAGGCTTTAACTAGTTAACTAGTGGACATTTTAGCTCTTACTAGTTAACTAGTGAGCATTTTGGCTCTCACTAGTTAACTAGTGCAGAAAATTGTCATCCACTAGTTAACTAGTAAGCCGAATTTACGGTCGACTAGTTAACATGTTAAAGCTTTTGCTGCGCACTAGTTAACTAGTACGTGTTTGGGCTTTACTAGTTCGGTCCAGATGGCCACTAGTTCGCCAAAAAGCCAACTAGTTGAGACTTTTGGTCTACTAGTTCGACAAAATGTCGAACTAGTTCCGCCAAAGACCGAACTAGTCAAGGAAAATAAAGTTTGATATCCAGGATATGGAATAAATGTTCAAAGGGCTTTCCATAGACATTACCACTAGTGCTGTTGACCCATGTGATTAATCAAAATATTGAATATTTTAACGCCAAATTAAAAATATAATCAACTTTTTACACCAACTTCTTCCCATTATTGCAGCACGGCTTTCTTTGATAAGGGCACTGCAAACGCGAGTAATGTCCGCCAGTTTCTGTGAACGGGTGTAACACGATGACAGAGGGGACAGTGTCCGCTCTGCTGATCGACAAGTTTTGTTACAAAGAGCTTCCAGATGCAAGTTTTGATAAAATCAATTTCAATTTCAATTTCAATTTGCTTTATTGGCATGACTGCAGAACAATATTGCCAAAGCATCATACATATAACATAACAATCATCCCAATACATATAACATATCAATCACCCCCATACATTTCATTATAGAATTCGAGTATAAACTAATCAAAGTATCTGTGTTTGTGTAAGTGTAAAAAAAAAAAAAAAAAAAAAAAAAAGAAATGTATATATTAAAAAATAAAATAAATAAATAAAACAGTGTGTGTGTTGTAAATACTAAAAATAGAATAAACAAAACAGTAAGTGTGCGTGTGTGTTAAAAAAAAAGTATATATATATTAAAAAGTTAAAACAAAATAAATAAATAAAACGATAAGCGAGTGTGTGTGTGTTAAAAAAAAAAAGTATATATACATTAAAAAGTTAAAACTAAATAAATAAAACGATGAGCGTGTGTGTGTGTGTGTTAAAAATAAAAATATCTAAAAAAGAATTAAATTAAAATAAATAAATGAAACAGTAGAATGTGTGTGTGTATAATCAAAGTTGTGAACATTTATTGCAGTGATGAATTGGCCGTCCACTGAAGAACAACAAGTTTGAGGTATCATCTCTGGGTGAAGCAAAGACGATGTTAGCAAAGACGCTAACGTTAGTGCTGAGACCGGGTCAGCTAGCTGTGCTCGTCAGACGACACTGGCGGAGTGCAGCCAGGGCTTTGTCAACAAAACGACAACAAGCTAACTACTGCAATCGCTAAATGGATCGCCGCAGACTGTGGAACCATCAACATACTGTAGTTCAGGACTGGGGGCTTCAAGAGATCATTCAGATCGCCACAGGCGACCCGTCATACATGTTACCTTCGAGGGGAACTTCTTGTTACGAGAATACGTGAACTGTAAGACACTGATAAAGCTACAAAAATGAAGCAGCTGGCAGAAGGTACTTTTATTGCACTTACTGGAGACCACTGGTCTTCAGAAAGTACATACAATTACCACAACTACCTCTGTGTAACAGCGCACCTAATGGATGACAACTGGCAGCTGCACTTATTCACTTTAGAGAAGAAAGACATTTTGCTGAAGCATACACTAGTTAGTTTCTCGAAGTTGCAAATGAGTGGGAGATAACCGGCAAAGTCACAACTATAGGAACCGCTGCAAGGAGTCTACCATTTGAGCATTTGCTGTGTGGGGCGCACATGATACAAAGGGTGATCACCGTGGCTTTACGGGACAGCGGATTTGACAGTGTTTTACCAAACTGCCGTAAAATAGAAAAAACAGAACAGAGCTCAAAGTTCAGCAAGCCTCTCACGGACTAATAGAGGAGTCCCTTGTCCAGGATGTACTGACGCGCTGGAATTCAACTCTTGAAATAAGATGGCGGATTCAACACATCAAAGATCCACTGAAAGCAACGCTAGAACAGCAAAGCACAACTTAGCCATGCTAACTTCAGCTGAATATGACAGGGTGTCAAAGTTGGAAATGTTGGAGCCCTGCAGGTAACGTTAATGTAATTTCTTTCAATGTTACTGATTAAAAAAAATCAATTTAAGTTATTTAGACATTATTTAAGGCCTGTACCCTAAACAGATGCCATCTGAATTAAAACTAGTCATAAAGTCAATTGTGTAGTGCTGTGTTTTCACTGTAGGTACATCACTGAGCTCCCAAATGGTGAAAAGTACGTGTCCTGCTCTGCGGTGCTGCCTGCACTTTGTCATCTCCTCTGTACAATGGAGGTCTCAGATGTTGATCCTGCATATATAGTGCACTTCAAGGCTGCATTCACAAAAGACTTCCCTGTGCAAAAGGAGAAGTCAAACATGCCATGGTAAAACATAGCAACCGCTCTTGATCCTCGGTTCAAGGACCTTAGGTGAGCAGAGAGGGGAGAGGTGTGGCAAAAGCTGAGTGAGATGCCGAAGGACAGAGAACCTGCAGCACAGACCTCTGGAGAAAAAGTGGAGCCAGAGTCACTGAAGAAGAGGAATGTAGCACAGATCCACACTGTTTGAAGTGAATCTTTAACCAAGAATATAGACACACTATTCACTATTCACTCTGTCTCTTAAGACATTATGGCATCCCATTTGTAAAATAGGCCTGTTTTTTGTTGTCATTTGAGTTGATGTTGCCATCCAGACATTTTACAGGAAAGCAATTTGTCACTTTGTGGTAGACATGACCTTGTAACAGTTGTCTGCTAAATATGTCTGCAGTTCATAGCGATGCTTCAACAAATGTTAGAGGAAAAAAAAATCAAGAATTTGTTTACAAAACCAGTTTCCCATGCATATTTCAACACTACACATTTACAGTTGAATTTGCGATTAATCATGATTAATCAGTGTTATGAGTTGTATTTTTTCCCTGTGGGTTTCTGTTTTTTGCCATTATTTCCTTAGTCCTGTGCTTTTGTTCATGTTCAGTGTTTTTCTGATCTGTGTACTTCAGCGTTTTATCATTATGGTCTGTGTCTTAGTCCTTAGTCTTATATCTCCATGTTTTAGTGTAGTCTTGTGTCCTGTTTGGTCCTGTCTCTGTCTGCGCCCTGATTTTGCTGTCTTTCCATGTTTTGTGTTTTACTTTGGTAGATCTGTCCTTGTGTGTTCCTGTGAACTTTAATTCCTGTTTTATTCTGGTAATCTTCTGTACTGCTGTCATTGTCTAGCTTTTTTCTTGTGGTTGATTACCTGATGTATTTCAGCTGTGCTATCCTCCCTGCTTGTTTACCAGTGTAGATATTGTCCTCGGTTGTCTTCAGTCTTTGTCACGTTCTTGGGTCGTCTGTGTTGAGTGTGTTGTACCTTTGCTGCGTGTTTGGATTGCTTCATGGCTTGTACTTTGTTCTGGGATTTTTCCTTATGGATCATGTTTGTTTGGAGTTACCTTTTGTTTGGACATTTGCTGCTGTGCTCCCAGCGTAAGTCTGTCTAGTTTTTGTGTCAGTAGATCTTTTCTTAAACTGCAACAACTGTGCCTACAGTCTGCTTTTCGGTCCACACCTCAGTCCTCAGTTTCTGCACTCAGCACCTCATGACACACAGCCTATGACTGTGATTAACTTGATTAATTTTTTTAATCGATTGCCAGCACTAATTATATTACTTATATGTTGTATTGTATAAGCAAAATGCTCCACATTCATTACCATAATACAACTAAACAATGAATGGCTTATTAGAAATGTAATTGACACCTGACCAACCTAAATAACGTCATGGTAAAAACACAGAATAGGTGTCCTACACTCAATTACAAACATGGGCATTTGTATGAGGACTTTGTGACCCTGTTGTGTCACAAGACTAGTATTTCTTCAGGTGGAATCTGATGGCATTCATGTGAATCTAGAACATCAATGAGTGTGTCTTGATCAACAGATCCAAAGTTGTGTAGCACCTGCTCTAAGACTTCTCTTTCTGGTGTTGATATGTAGGACATGAACGATTCTCTGATACTAGACACCATACATGGCTTCCTCCAAGAATGGAAGGGGCAGGTGAATGGGGAAAATATTCTACTGTGAGCCAGGCTTTGACAAGTATTCTTCTAGTGGTTTGTCACTTATGGCTTTGGTACTCATGTCTGAGATAGGGGGCCTTTACACTGCTTTAGAACTCATTCCAGAATTCAGATAAGCAGTCTCAGAGTACACCTGAGCCTACTCCCTTTTCAAAAGATCCATCAAGTAGTTTCATTTTGATTGACACTTGTTTGTTCATAATTTCTGGATCACCGAATGCATTCATTAGATCAGCTAGACAAAACCCTCTCCTTACTTCAACAACCACAGCAGGATTGATATCATCCAGTGGAACTGTATCATCAAGATTGCCAGATTCACTCTGAAGAAATGCTGCCCCTATGAAAACCTCATTAAAGATGCACTTCGTCTGGTTGTCACTCACAATTAAGCCATTCTCTGAACTAGCATTTTTCTGAATACTGTCTAGAATATCTTGTTTCTTCACTCCATTTGTAATGCTCACTCATAACAAAGTGTTTGGTTAATCAGGTGTTGTGGTTCTTGCACAGTATTTGTCTGAAAAGTTTGTCATATAAAACCACCAGGACAGTTCATACTAGCTCTCCACTGGTCTGTTGAATGTCATCTGGAGGAGGTTGTTCATCTTCATCAGGTATATGTTCAGATGACAAGACAACTATATTGCCCGTTAGGAGAACTTTGTACCTTCTCCAGCTTTCTGGTGCAGCGGTATAGTCTCAGTAGCTTCACCTTAGTTTTTTCATACAACTCTTCAAAAGTTCATCAACCGCCCTGTGACAGATGTCCCGCATGTGAAAGTGAAGACTTTTGAGCTTCAGATACTTTGATTTCCCTTTTGGGAAAAACAAGTTCTCTGCCATAGTTTTAGTCCCTCCTTTTGCAGCTTGAACCTCCTTAAAATCAGTCATCCTTGTTGTAGTTCACCCTGCCTAGTTCATTTCTCCTGGTTTCCCATGTGTTTTTCTTAAAGTTCTTCACTGTGTTTTTCTTTGTGGAAGGGTTACAAAGGCCCTGTCCCAATACCTCCCCTTCCCCTAGATTTCTGCCCTAACCCTCGTTTTTGCGCGTTCTCGTGTAGGGGTAGGGTGTCCCAATACCTTAGGGAGCAAGGGGGAGTGCTAATCTTCCCTTAAAATCAACCCTCAAAACGTAGTGAGGTCCGATGCAGGCTCAAAACGAAGTGGGAGATGAAATTACCCCAAAATTGTAAGTATATTTTCGCAAATAAGCATTTTAAAATGTCGAAATATGTTGGAATATGTTAGTTTGATGCACATCCAATGGACTGTTGAGTTTTGAACACTGTTACAAAATATTTCACGAACATATTTCATTTCATCTGCCGATGTTAATGATATCTGCTGATTGCTTCGAGAGAGTCTGCCCATCAAATATAGGCTACATTTGATCTGCGTTACGTTAGTTAACTTTATTGTCGATATCGGGTTCCAATGATTAACTTCTAAAAGACGTTAACGTGAGGTAAAAATATTAAAAACGAGCCGCATTCGTCTAACGCATCATCGTTCCCATCACAGCACACTGTCATTTCTCCCTAAACCCAAACTTCAGAATCAGCACTGAACACAATCGGTGATTGTTGTAAAGTGCAGTGTCTGTTGTTTCGAAATTACGAAAACTTGCCCTGTTCCCATGGCAGCGCGCTCGGAAACAGACTGCAACTAGACAAGCAAACTTTACTTTGGGTTTGGTATGCGCGTCCAAACGATCAAATACACACAAAAATACGTCGGCGAATGCGTCTTCTGTTTTCCACATGTCTTCTCTGTTGATTGATCAGACGTAGATAAACCAACACAGCCCACACAACAGGCAACACAACCACTGGACCCGGCATTTTCCTTGAATGAAAATAGTAGTAGGCTACTACCGGTAGACACGTCGACGCTGCGCGTGACGTGGGTGGGCACGTTCGCTACGCAAATTTGCATATAGTGGTGTCCCATTTCATAGGGAAAGATCTTCACCCCACTTCCCTCGTCGAGGGGACTTTACTGTCGAGGGCACTCAAAACCAAGTGGAAGTTTTAAGGGGGGAGAAATGGGACAGGGCCAAAGTCTTATTCGTTTATTCGTTTTCTATCTTCATTGTCTCCTTCTGATGACTGGTGTTTACAGCAGAAGGCCACAACTGCTACTCTGGCACAGTAATGGGGTATGTACTTGGCAAGATCATGATCTGACATAAGTGGAATTACAGTTGTATCAAAAAGGATACATTTAGAGTGGTAAGTAAAGCAAAGCAATGTAATTTGATATTGATGTCAATATACTACAACAGCCCCAAATCTATTCTGTACAATGTTGAAAAAGACACACGAGTAAATACATAGATAACTGCTTTCCATCCATCGTCAACCGCTTATCCTGCGTACAAGGTTGCGGAACACCCAGAGAGAACCCACGCAGACATGGGGAGAACATGAAAAACTCACACAACCGGGGTTTGAACCCACAACCTTCTTGCTAACCACAGATTAAGATTAAGCAGATAGTTATACATAGATAACTGTATCTGCTTAATCAGTACACTGTAAATTTCCAGCTAAACTGAGGCTTTTCAAGACTTCTCTCTCTCGCCATTCACTGTTCTAGCGCAGAGTTCTGCGTGCATGATGTGCGACCGACAATTGCATGCACGTTGCGGTTCCTCTCGGGGCTATTTAGAGGAGCTGACTATTTAAAAACCATAAAATATTCTTTGTGTGGTCATCAACGGTGATAAATTATCCGAAAGTCCAGTGAGGCGCGGTCAACTTGGCACAACACCAGTGAAGCTAGAGCTCTGTCTCTACACATACAAATGTACACTGACGACCCAGGGTTAGGGTTACAATTTTAAATTTGTTTATGCACTTTAAAAACATCTATTGAAAGTTTTATTCTTTTTTTTATTTTCAGCATTAAACAATATGTATATTGTAATAGACTGTACTTTAACTTTGGGAGAAAACTGGTTGTTCTATATAAAATAATTAAGCACCCCTGTATCACCAAAATGGCACGAGCCTTGTGTTGCAACGTAGCTTCGACTGTGAGATAGCCACATAGCGGCGTTAGCGTTAGCCCCCTAAACAGCTAACAGCTGATCTTGGTCTGCCAGAGAATCCAACGCAACTTTTCCTTTTTATTTACCAACAGAGCCATGCTGTTGTTTCACAACTCTTGACTGGTGAGCAACCTGGCAGTGTTTGAGAGCAATGTGCTCATGTTTGTTTCTCTCTGTCTGCAGAATCCGGACCTGATGTGGCCCATTCTGCGTCCAGAACTGCCAAACTGCTGCGTTTGTGTTTATTTCTTTGTTCCCCTCTCTGTGCTGGAGTTCAAGAACTTGGTGGCTTGATCCAGATTATTATTAAATTGGTTGAATTTTAATGAGTGTGTTTATTCATATAGTGTGTCAAGCTTATTACTTAAATTTACTGCAAATCTGATTAATATTTCCCTCATCTCATGGATAGGGACATTAGGCTACTGTATGAATGAACACTTTAGAGATGATAGTAATTACATAGTAATATACATAAATCTTTATATGGCTGGTCTGGTTGTATACTTGGGAAAGATTGTGAAAATGGAAGGATTTAGGCGAGTGGATAGTGTCAGAGCAAAGATTACCAGGAAAAGGAGCAGTCTACCCTGCCATTGCCGCCAGACCGTGTGGATCTTTGAATAGGAGTAAATAGGACTGCAGACGAAAGACCAGCGGTGATGTCACGGCGGCGTATGTTAGAATTCTCTGTATAAATATATGCCTATGGCGAGTGGATAGTGTCACGGATAACCTACGAAAGGAGACAGTCGTGTGACAGCTACGTCTGTGTGTGGATAGGCTACTCCGTCGCCAGTGCACAATGTCGTTGATAAACTTAACGGCCCTGAGCTCGTCACCGCCATCAGGCTTGAATTTTTTTACTCGAACTTCTTCTTCATTTTTATTGGCAGTTGGGAAATTAGATTAGGGAATATATCTAACAAAGCTGAAGTACTGTTTTTTTTTTGTTGTTTTTCTTTAAATTTTTTTTTTTACAAATTTCTCAACTGGCATTACTTACATAATTGCGTAAGTGAAATTTTATTTTTGTACTTTAAAGTATTTTTACAGCAACAAGGACCATGTAGGTCTATACTTCTTGTATTGAAAATAATCTTTTATATAATCTATAAAAAATAACAGTGAATCCAAACAATAAAGCACAACACAGGCTATGCTCTGTAGGCTACTCCAGAGTTCCCAGTCGCCAGAGGAATAAAAGCATTTATAACTGTACAAAACATGACTTGAATTCACTCAATAAAGTTAAAATAAAGTTACACTGACAATGGGTACTGGTGGCGACGTACTTAGTGACGACGTGTGTGTCACACGGCTTTAAGGCGACGTACCTAGTGCAGATATATTTAGTAGGCGTATATTTATATTGGAATTCTAATATACGTCGCCGTGATGTCGCCGCCTGAAGATGTTCCTTCCATACACTCGCCGCCAAGTCGCCGTTGGTCTCCCGTCTGCAGTCCCAATCACTCCCATTCAAAAATCCACATGGTCTGGCGGCGACGGCAGGGTAGACTTCTCCTTCTCCTACTTCTGGTAATCCACGCTTTGGCACTATCCACTCGTCATAATATGCCTACTAAGTACATCTGAACTAAGTACGTCGCCTTAAAACCGTGTGATACACACGTCATCACTAGATCGCCACCAGTACACCATTGTCCCTTTATTTTAACTTTATTGAGTGAATTCAAGTCATGTTTTGTACCTTACAGTTCATAGCCTGTGTTATGCTTTATTGTTTGGCTTCACTGTTATTTTGTCCTATAAAATTCCACTGAAGAAGATAATGCTTTCACTTCCCCACAATGTGAAAATTGTTGTATTAGACCTACAGTTACTTATACAATGAATCATTCAAGCAATAGAGCTATGGTACATGCTTATTCACTTTAGTAAAGTTTGATGCTGTTCTGATGCTTTTGATTGGTTCTCATATTTTAATTTGCAGCGCTACCCCTCTGCCAGTTAAACTGCCTCTCACTGTCTTTTTAAAATGGTTAACATTTGAAAACAAAACATTTATGGCAGCATCAAATATGGGGAAAATATATATTATCCCAGTTAAGGATGGTAGGCTATTTTAATAGGCAAACCCCACAATTGAGTTTTTACAGCCTAATAAAAGACCTGGGCTGGTATTTATCAAGCTTCTCAAAGCGTCATTTCAGTGCAGAGAATTCATGAAATGTACTCCTAATTTTAAACTTAAGAATAAAAAAGCATGTTATCAAATTTCTCAAAGCTAAGAATCACTCTTACTCTCCCAGTTATTTAAGACAGCGCAAGAGGTCTTTCAAGTGATTAGGAGTTGCCAGTAGGGCTTGTGATGGCACTGAGGAGACAGACATGCGGAGAGGAGAGGAAGAATTCTGACAACGCGCAGTTAATAAGACTGAGTTGGACAATGCAAGCATAATCTTTGTCAGCAAGTTGGTGCAGGGCGTCATCTCATCACTGACTTTTGCAATGACTGACTTAATGCGTTTTCAGTAAAATTGAAGGTGTTGATGACGCTTCGTTTATTTGCCACAGGACAAAAGCAGCAATACTGATGATTTTGGCCCATCACAACCATCAATAATAGTTGTGGAAACAATTATAGCACTTACAGCTCCACACACTGTCATGCGTTTCATTGACTTCCCAACAACCCACCAGTAATCTGATAGATGCAAACACAGTTCATGCAAATAGCTTGCAATACAGGAGCACTATAGGCGCATTTGATGGCACTCATATAAAGATAAACTTTTTAATCTTTCATTTATTAATGTGTAGGCCTATATCATAATGTGTTTTAAATTCTTTATTGTTAAATATGTGTTGAATATAAACTACTGAGGAATTTCACCATTCAATGTGAATTTACTGAGAATATTCTTAAAGAAGGAAATCTCTTCAGTGATTGGTCCTTGGCTACATCGTCATCTAAAATCCTGTTTGCAGCACAGCAAAGTGTCGTGAATCAGCACTAAGACTAACACTCAAATTAGCACTACAATGCTTGAAAACTAACTTTTAAGCTCAGCTTTGAGCCAATCATTTTTTTACTCTTAAGTCAGTTCTTAGCAGCGTTCTTATGAGTACTTCTGAGAAGCTTGATAAATACGGGCCCTGGTCCAATGCTAACAAAGTTTGTGGAAGGAAAGGCTATTGCAGATTTCATCCACTAGATGGAGCCAGAGCCTTTGTAATGTGCAGTAAATGCACTAGAATAGAATCAGAAATTTTGAACTAAGTGCTGTAGTCAAATTGCACAAACTTTTAATTTGCACATTCTTTAGACTATTAACTGAACAAAATATAATACAACCTTGTTCGTAACATTTGATGTGAGTTTTACAGGCGCTTGTCTTGTCAGAATAGGCCTTGTGCTGAGTGTTTAACCATTTGATGTAAATGGGCATAGCTAGTGGGCATAACTTACATAATAAAGTTTGTGTAAGTGTAAAATTTATTTTTGTACTTTCAAGTATTTTTACAGCAACACTTAAAGGCTGGACCACGTAGGCCTATCCTTGTTGTTTTGAAAATAATCTCTGGTTTCACACTCCAGTCCAGGTGGTGGCGGCAATCCACCTCTTGGCTAGTTTGCCAACTGCCAATAAAAAGAAGAAGAAGTTTGAGTGAAAAAAATCAAGCCTTAAGGCGATGAGCTTGTCAACAACGTTGTGCACTGGCGACGGAGTAGCCTATCCACACACGTAGCTGTCACACAACAGTCTCCTTTCGTAGGCCATACTATGGAAAGCCATCCAGTTCAAAAATATGTGACTTGTAGCACGTAGACAACATGTTGACAACACGTCAACAACACGTTGTTTGCACGTTGTTAACGTGTTGTCGACGCGTTGTCAACATGTTAATTTATCGCGTGTTGTCAACGTGTTGTTAACGTGTTGACAACACGTTAACAACACGTTAACAACACGTTGACAACACGTAGACAACACGTAGACAACACGTAGACAACACGTTGATTTCACCTGATTCTGAGCCATTTGGCCACTTGTCTAGTTTGAGCTGGTGAGTGTTATACTTTCCCATTGGCTGCTGAGTAGTAGGGTTAAACCTTTTCTGTAAGCCTGGGGGTTGCCTACTGCTACTAAACATGCTAAGATCTTTGAATTTCTCTTCCTTTTCTTCCTTTAGTATGCAATACAAAAGGAAAAATTTAATATTTAAATTGCTGTTGTAAGACTTGTAATGTATTATTATAATAATAATAATAATAATTATTAAAGCTATACATTGCTTTAATCAAGACAAATTGCCCCCTTTTGTTCCTTTACTGCCTATTTTGGTAAACAAACTCATCAGAGGGAATTCATGCTTTTTACACCATTCATCAACTTTAGTTTTATATCTTAAAAAACAAACAGTTGTGCGGGGAAAAACTAACAGCAGTGGTACTCATTTAATGTTGGATACATACTGTATATGTCTTTGGAAAACAACATGAGCCTTTTTCAGCATTTTAATTTATTTTAGGACTTTGACCAGCAGGGGGCACATTGTAACTAATTATAGAGCTTGTTAAAACCTAAAGGGACCTTCTTGTTTAGATATTAGGCACTCAGACATGTACACAGGTGATATTACCCTTTTGATGAAATGTACAGCCTTCCAAAGACTGTCAGGATTAGAATGAATGTTTGTAATTAGGTCAGATAGTAACTGATTTGACTTTCCTGACAGCAGATGTACAAACTCCTGTTCCAAACTCCTAGGTCTTCCTCATCTTATTAAAGCCTAAAACTTGAGAAGTCAGTGTTTAGCCAGTTACAGCCTATTATACATAATAAATTATATATAATAATGTGATTCAACAGTTTTTATTGTCCCCAATATTGTGCAAATGGTCTGATGTCTCTTGTTAAATATCAGCAGACTTTTAATGTTTTTGGCAATAAAATCATGAGTCTGGCTATCCATAGCTGCTTTCACACCATTATTTTCTGAGAGTATTGTCACGCTGCATGAAAGGTACAGAGCATGAGGGGTCTGATTTGATCCACCTCTGTGCGAGGAACATGGGTAGTAACAGAGATGGAACAATGTTTGTGTGAAAAGCCACAACCGGCATGCTGGTGTTGTGTCTGTTGAGTCTTTTTCTGTCATACCGCTGGTTCCGGAAAATCGCATCACTATGTGAAAGCATGGTTGCAGGATTGTGCTGCAAGCCTTTGTTTAGCATGAATGAGCAGAAGCACCATTTTGGAGATACTGGGAAAATGAAATGCAGATCAAACACCGAACACACGCACTGCAGCACATGCTATGTTGTGAGCATGTGAAACAGTCGCTTTATGACCAATTTGTGGAGCGGGGGGGGGTTCTCCTAGTGTGGGATCAAACACAGCCTTCTAAGTGGGAGTCCTGCACTTTAGCAACTGAGCTAACTGAGCACCTGTCAGGATCGCTGGAAGCGCAGAGCAGGTGAGAGCCCAAATGCAAGACACAGAGCGCTGAGATACAGTTCAAGGCTATTTCATCCAGGGCCAGACAAAACAGGCAGGAACCAAACTCACAAGTACAAGGAAACTGGTACATCCAAAAACCCAGAATGGGTAATGCATCAACTTGCAGAACAAACAACAACTGACTGAGCATGCGACAATGACCGGAGAGGGAATGAACAGAAACACCAAACATTTATACACAGGGACTAACGAGCAGGGTGGGAGCAACACAGGACTGGGATAAGAGTTAACGAGGCAGAGAGACAGAAAAAAAACAGAGACTGGATGGCAGGCGTTTACTGGAGGTGAACAGACATAACACAAGTACTGAACACTAAACATATCAAAGTAAGAAGTAACAGATCAAAATAACAAACTAATCAAGACACCATCAGACATGTCACCACTAAACTAACACCAACAAGGAACACAGACTGAAGCTAAGATAAAACAGAACTCAGATCAGACACAGGTAAGGCAATACAGAAGTACACAGACTAGGAGTAGACATGAACTAAGGTACAGGACTAAGAAGGAAAACACTGAACTGGGAACTAAGACACCAAGAAGACAGACATGAGTGACAGACACAACAGACTTTATAACAGATACTGAACTGATCAAAATATCAAAAACCCACAGAGAGCTAAACTAAACATAGCCAACAGGCAGAATGTGACAGCACCATAGGATTTGATTAAAATTTTTTGCCTTATGTTCTGACTCACCCTCTATTGGATAAAAACAATTGCTCCAATGCAAAACTTATATGCCGACTCCTGCTGTACATCATTACTTTTGCATTTTCTTTGAATGTACAATGTAGTGAAGAGCACTGCCAAAATTCTACAAGAAGAAGAAGAAGAACGTAGTGATCGAAACCCGCTCTGTAGCGCAAGGTGGCGACTGACCATGTAAGGGGACCTGTGGTTATGTAGATAGAATTGGCTCATTCAAAGGTAATGGTAATGTAAAATATAATTTTAAATAATTTAAATTAAAAAAAGAAGTCTGCAGGAACCTTTTTTGTATGTTGTATAAAAGAAAGACAAAGCCTTGTTATGAGCTTTGAGATGACATGTAAGCCACTTTGCTTTCGCTGTCAAGTTATTGACACAGGTGTGTCCAACTGGTTGAGACACCAGGCAGATATTGTTTTTCACTTTAGTATTTCTTTTGTTTTAAACAAAAGTCGCTTTTTATTGAATGTATTAAAATCCTGTGAATCAAGTCTTATGTTTTTTTATAGCTTACATATTAGTGAGAACCCGTGAAGACAGAACCTAAACCATGTATTAAGTATGTTGAAAGTAAATCCATCTTGAAGCGTTTCCAAGCCTGAAAGCTTTGACAACAGCCATCAAATGCATACACAATATCAATCATAAATAACTATATAGATACAAAACAAAAGTTTAAATTGCACTTTAATAAATCCATCCATGTCTTTTCACTCTGTTTTATTTTTAGTAATTCTGTTTTATTTTCAGAGACAGAAATAAAGCAAGATGACCACTGCTCCACCCGGCTACATTTTTGCTAAGGTGCTGGAAGCATCAATGAATCCAAACTGATGCAACAGAGATTAACACACTTAAATCTGTGTATCAGTTTATTGAGCTTTCGGTCTAACAGACCTTCATCAGAGCATACATAACTCAACATTGGATAGGCAGGCAAAAATAACCAATCACATCCAGTCACTGGCAGTACCAACACATCTGTGCATGCCCGTAGACTTTAAGTCTATGTTCAAACCCTGATGACAGAGGCTCTACTTCCTGGGAATTGAGGTTTTGAGTACTGAAGGGCGTACTGTGATGCATGCCAATAGAAGCATTACTTGTCCTTTATAATAGTACAAGTCAATGTAATCACAAAGTAAGGGAAAGTAAGGGAATTTGAGAGGGATCAGGCTTGAGCCATCATAAATCAGAAGTCCCCAGATCTATAAGAAAAAAACATCTCAGAACAAAGGGCTAATGGTTACCAGGTGAGGGGCACCACAAACCATAGACCATAAACTGTACATGAGAGATGAAGAAAAGAAACATCTTGGATTACAGCACAACACATCAAAGGAATTTAAATGCACTTTGGTAAGCCTCATCAATCATCACTGTAAAGAGTAGGCTCTATCCCGAAAGCTTTTTTTTTTCCAATGCAGCATCTTTATCAATTAGTTCCTCATTAGAATGACATTTGAGCGTAAATGACTCTTGGGTAAACTGTATTCCAGAGCTTCGATAAGCACTGCTGGCTAGGCAGAATGTAGTCTTATCTGTTTATTTTTGAGATACTGGCTGCCACTGCATAATTCGATCATATCCAATGAAAACAAATGTTTATGATCATATCCAACAGAGAACTTAAGGTCAGGGGGTTTCTTTGGGTTTAACCAACGAAGTGGAGCAACTGTTGCAGGAAGAATTGTTAAGATTTGGCCTGTCAGAAGGACTCCCTCCCATACACTCACTCATTGCCTACATTAGAGCTCATTAGATCATATTTGGCTGCTTATAGTCAATTTTGATTATACTGAATTCTCAGTAAATTATTAGAATTACACAATTTGTGATTATGTCTTACATTTAACTAACCGTGCATCAGAACACTTACAATAAATTAGGTTAGCCTATATTCCAATTATTTTTAACTACCTAAAACAAGTGCATATAACCTTTAACTTTTGGAGCTTCTGATACTGGTTTCTAGGGTTGTAATACTAGTGCAAGTCAGTTACAGGCTGCTTAATTGCTTGTTAAGCTGCAGCCAATCACAACACTGCCTCCCTCCTCCACTTATTTGCGGCGTCTTTGATCTATGCTTGAGACCTACGCTCTTTGCTTCAGCCCGGTCTTTTGGTGGAGGTTCACGGTTTAGGATGCCAAATCGCGAAGATTACGTGAGTGCCATGAGTAACAGATTTAATAATATAATTGAACGAATTCAGAACAGACAAGAGCAGCCGAGGTCTTCTGAGAGTCTTGTAGAAAGGTAAGGACTTTGAATTAGCGGGGAAATATCTGTAAAGGACCCCAATTCACTGTGTTTCAAAAGGTTTAACGTTTGCGTTCTTCATGCAACTTTATTCATGTTATTGGAGTCTCCTCTTAAGTTAACCATAATAAACATTTGACGGAGTAACGTAAGTAAATCCTCTTTGAGTAGTGTTAATGAAATATTCTGTGATGTTGCCTCAGTGAATTTATTTGGGGAGACAAGTTGAAGTGTTGTAACTTAAGTTAGTGTTTGCCAATATTAGCTTATGTAAGTTAGCAAGCTAACTTAGCAAAAATGCCAACGTTATGCGTCGAAATGACACCTTTTTGATAGAAACATTTCTGCTGTTAAAGGTTTTAATAAATAGAGGACTGCACTCACGCCGAATGTTTCAGCAGCTCATTTTATAATATTTATTGATGCACTTTATTAGGCTGGGACTCGCCATCTAAGTTTAGCATAGTACATCTTAGTAAATGAAAAGCAGCCAAGGATGTCCTGAAATTGCCACCTTGCATGTATATATTTAATAGGCCTATGTTAAAATTAATAACCATTAATTTACCACTTGCCACTAGTTATGGATATGTTACGTATTTTTTTCCCGGCAACATTTTCTGATACCTTTTTCAGGCTGAGGATGTTCAGACAAAATGCTCCCATTAGAGGACCAAGGAGAAGGGAGCAAACAAGACTCGCAACTTTCAGAGTTGGTCTCCTCCTCCATCCTGATATGGAAACATTCCACCCACAAAAAGGTATTTTATTTAATACATTATATATGCATTGTAGTGATTCCCACAGAGACTTGGGCAGTGGGGAGGCATTTTCTATTTCACATTTTTAATCACTTATTTTATAGGGGTGGGAATAGGGCTGTGTATTGAGTTCAATACTTTTTTGGCACAGACTGAATTGCTTCAATACCACAGAGTATCAAAAAATGCCTTGTCTTTCATTACCAAACCGTACAAGCAGCACCGTTACTAGTTTAACTACATTTCTCAGTAGCTTGATGGCAGCGTCGATGTTTCTAAATCAAATCAAAGCTTTTTATTGACAGAGCAGCGCGGCAGCTTCCACACATGCTACATTTTCCAAAGTGTTTCTGATGGATCAGTAAGTGACACCACCGCCGCACACGGACCTCTTTCTATTGTGATAGTTGTCGCCTGGACACCTCTTCCTCTAGTGAGGAGGAAACTTTGATATGTAGAGGCAGAAACTTGTTTCCATCAGATAAGAGATTTCTCTCTCTTTCTCTCAGGCCTGTCGCCATGAATGTTTAGGTTGCCATGGTGGCAGAACACAAATTCACACAAACTATAAAAAATATGTAATTAATAAACAATGAAATTACACAAACTACAAGGAATAAAAACAACAAACACAATATAGGCCGATGTTACATTGAAAATATGTCTTGGTTTTGACAAGTAGTAGCATTTTTCAGAGGAACAATTATTAAAATAAACTATTAATGATGATGTGATAATTACTTGTTACTATTAATAGTTACTTTATACAAACAATAATGGTTCTCCTTTTGTTGAGAAAATATACCAATTTTTAAAAAGTATTGTTCAGGAACCGGTATCGATATCGGTGGAAATCTCTGGGCACCTCCATGATTCGATTACGATTCAGAGGGTCACAAACAATTTTTGGTTCATCTTGAATCATCACTTTTTTCTATTCAGGATCCTGGGATAATTACTTAGCATTTCATTTGCACATTAAAATCCAAAAGAAACATCTCCTAATTAGCTTAAAAGGACTTGTTTGCATCCCTAATTTACTTTTTTAACCTCAGCTCTATGGTCCATTTCTTTACCATCCAGACTCTTCTGAAAGCAGACATAACGTTAATTATGATATAGCCTACAGTATGTGTACACAGGACAGAGCTGTACACCACTTTAGTCTAAGCTTGTACCTGATGTTCTCAATCCTTGACCTTAGGTTGGTTAGTAATGACACACAGCTGATAATTAATATTACTTAGTTACTAATTTAGCTAATGTTGCATAAATAAATATTTTAGCGCATTTCACGGGACCCAAGGACGCTTTACAGAGTTACAGTGACCGAACAACAAAAAGTCATTCAGGATTGAATACTGGGTAAAGAGCTGTGTTTTTAGTAGATCTTTGAAAGTGTCCAGACTGGAAGCGTTTCTGTGGGGATAAGTTCGAGGGTGTGGGCTGTGATGCTGAAGGCTCTGTCCCCAAAGTCTGTAGTCTGGGGGGGACACAGGATACACGAGTAGCCGAACCGGAGGCTGCAGTTTCAGGACCGGAACAGAAATTCAGGCAATGTGTTTTTCAGCTATACGGCTAGCTTAACATTATATTCTCCAGCATTGCATTCTCCAAGGAACAGGCAGGTTGTTGTGTTTGGCAGAATTTAATGAAGGAAAATGTCATTTGTAAAACTGCAAAAAGGACACAAAAATACAAACATGTAAGTACATCCTATGTACTAAATACTGTCTCTAGTACATTATTAAAGAAAGAATACTAACACAACGGGTGCTGTCTGTTAACAGGCGCTGAAGGTAGGTATGTCAATCCAACAATATACTAACATCCTCCACCAATATTCATTACTAATTTGACTACAGTCAGACACAAGAAATAATAACGTGTTAATACCATTGATTGAAGATGACTTACGGATGAAGCCGTTTTGTTGACTTTAAGACACAGGATTGCGAGGATTGCTAAACTGTGATGTTTCGTCTAAGAGCCCATGTGGAAAAGGAAGTTCCTAAACATTACTTCATGTCATCCTTACTATTTACAATTAGCTTACTTCCTCTTCAGAGCAGCTTTTGCAATCACCAGTAGGTGGTGCTAAGAACATACAAAATAAGCCTATAAACTGGTTCCAATAGTGTCAAATACAAGGGGACACTAGTCTGTATGCGCTCCGCAGACGGTCCTGGCACGGCACTGCGCGAGTTCTGCCTTTTTCGTTCCGTCAACATTGTTTCATTGTAATTAACTTTTAGTGATTGATTTTTTTTTTTTCTCCCACCCAATTTACAGCTTAGACTAGAATTGAATCTGTGCCCTTTCCCTTCAGTTCTCTTTTCCTCACACTTGCACACACCAGCTGCAAACACAGCAGTGTGCCCCTCCTCTTCCGTATTTCTCTCCTGTATGTGTCTGCTCGGTAACTTTTTCCGCGATTTTATAAAGTCAGCTAAAAAAGACAGCTCGTGTACTGTAATTTTCCACCCACAATTTCCTTCATAGCAGCAGACTCAAAATCCAAAATGGGTCTCCATATATACCTCATCAGCCCACCCAAGTTAAGTGTTAAGTGGGGAAATACTGCATTGTATGTAAAGAGAATGTTTCACAAATACCTTGCCTGTAGTGACTTTTTGTAATTTTCATTCTAGCGGAAGCTTTGAGAAAAATTAAGGTCCCAGTGTCCTTGTCGGCTGAGGAGTTCCACGCTGTCCTCAGAAATGCGTTTCCAAGAGTGGGCAGCACTGATTTTGAGTTGGCAAGGGTAGATTCTCATAAAAAAATCACGAGGCTTCAAGTTTCTCCACTTTCACCATCTGTGCTGAAAGCCAGCAGAGAGCTGAATCGATCAGCTTTATATATACTCCCAAAGGTACTGTACATTGATCATACCCTGAGTTAATGCCATCTTAATCATCTGAATTTGTATGCATGCACTGAACCATGTTATAGCAACTTTCACTCTTTACTTTTTAAAAGGAGAGTCTGGAAGAGCAGGGTGGAGAACAGCAGGATGGTTGTCATGTAAGTTTATTTATTTATTTTGTCTCTTACACCATCAAATCTGTAATGCAGGCATAATTTTCGCAGTATATTGTAGGTGGAAACTTGAACCCGACAAATGTATCTGTCAGCCGATATGATCTAATTACATTTAAATTGCCATTTTAAATAACAGCCAATATGACTATTAAAAAAGAAACTGAGTTGAATCACTCATGTCATGAGTGTTGCATAGATTGCCCACCAGATGGCGCCTTGCAGCTCCCTTGTTAACACTGCCTCACCACAAAAACCACAGAAAACAATCAGCTTCATTTATTGTTAAATGAAATCTCAAAGTTGCAAATCGTCATTAGACAGTCATGTAGTATTAGATCCATTCAAGAGCAGGTCACTGTATCGTAAACGCCGTGTTTTAGAACTATATGGTTGAAATGTTTCCTCAGAGCTTTGGATAGAATTAAGAGTGCTGGTAAATAGATGTGAATATGCTACATTAAAAGTAGTCATCATGTGTAAGGTAAAATACAAATGCTTATTCTGTTTACAGATGGCTGAAATTTCTACCTTCTAGCAGCAAATATTTATTGATGAGCAATTGTTTAAATGTTCAGATCCATAATCACATTATATTAACATAATCCATTTAGTAAAAGCTATATATAAATCCATTGGCCCCCAAAAACAATTAGTCAGGCTCTAGTGTAACATCCCAATCAAATAAACAATACGTTATTTTTGTCTCTTTAGGATGCAGAAGTAGTGTTGGACTCTGGCCAAAACCTGGACCAAGATGATATAGGCACTCCTGTCAATACCGTCGTAAGCTCCAATTTTAAGCTCTTTCTAGGCTTATTGTTATTTCATATATAATGGCATATTGCATCATTGGCCAACAAATGGTGTGTTCTGGTAAGGATGTACAGATGGTCCATACTTCACAAAACTGCCTGGCGAGACCTAATACAATGGCGAGAGATGTAAGTACAGTTATCAGCACTCTATCATTATCTAATTAACATTTTCTATCAATATTATTACCCAACCAAAATGTAAGCATGTTTTACAGGTCGAACGGGAATCTCATGACACAGAGATAGTGGAAGTAGCAGATGATGATGCGCATGTAAGCTTTTGTCTTTATGACTTTCATGCTAGGGACTGAATATAAAAGATTAACCAATCATAATGTTTTTACATTTTCAATGTTGCCTCTAGGATTTACATGAATGGCGTGCACTTCGAGCAAGACAAGATGAGGAATACATGCAAAGTCTGCAAACTGACCAGGAAAGGGTAAGCACACAGCAACTTTTTATGAAATTTTGTCTCTGAATTCAGGCGTTTACATGAGATTTAGGACATTTGTTTGTTTATATATTTCCTTGTTTTGTTTTTTTCCTCCTTCCCCCACAGGACCAGGCATGGAGCAGAGAACAAGAAATTTACAACAAACGCAAAGAGGCATAGTATAAGTCATTTGTTTAATTGAGTCTGGGGTGTGAGGAAAACCACAAAATTGGCCAAGCCCCAACCATTGCTAATGGCAAACCAGTGCGACAAGAAAGTGTTCATACTTTAATTATTCTATCTTCTAGTGTTTCCCCTGGGACTAAGTTGTAGCAGCGGAGGTGAAGTGAAAAACATTTTGTGCGCATATTGAGCCCTGCTGTATGTGTGAATGCACGTTAGAATAGCTTCAAATTTCAGTGCTTTACCATAGTTGTAGGTGCACATTTAATTGGGGGGTCCGATCCGAATCATAGAAAGGATTTACATGTTGCCTTCTGTGTCAAAAGTTACAGCTTTTGACATTTATCTGCAAAAATTAATATACTGTATAAAATTGGCAACATTAGAACTAGGGCTGAACGATTAATGCATTTGTGATTTTAATCGCGATTTAATAAAGCGCAATTTTCTAATCGCAAAGGCCGCGATTATACTCTGGTCCCATGACACTAAAGCGGAAAGCAGTCTGACGAAGTTAATGCTTGGTCTGCACGTTACGCTGTAACTTGCCTTATTGTTGTAAAATGCCCTTAAGCTTAACAGAAGCTCATGCTACATAACTTGGTGGTGGTGGGTGAAATCGTCGAGCCATCCGCGGCTTTGATGGACGGAAAAATGCACAACAGAAAGAGGCGTGTAGCAAGATAAGCGTATTGTGGTGATCGGCGCTTGCGTCAAAGACACAGCCACCAGTCAGTTTGAAATTGGCGTTTCAAACTAAACGCCGAAAGAGGCCCAGTGTGTCCCGAGTTACAGCCTGGTTAAAGCCGGTGCTGCTCACCAGCATCGGATGCTGCGGGGGGGAGGAGGGGGACTCCGGTGTTGTCTGAGAATTACTAAGCTTGTCTATTAAACACGAGAGGCGTCACTCTGTTCTATTTTAGTTAGCCAACTTTTGAATTGAACCTCAAACTGAGTATTTTTAGTTTGCTTCCGGGGATACAGAAAGATGGACTCCAGGAGATCTGAACTGAGATCAGGACTCATTAATTGGTGGTTGAACTGTGGGTTTTGTATTGAGCGCGCTTACTGTATAATACCCTGTGGTGAAAAGGCCGACCTGATGATATTATATCATATTATTTAATGCCATGACTTGACTCAAATTGTCTTTCTGATATTATTATAATTTGATATATCTTATTGCTCATAATAATAATTCTACCTAATTCATCGTAACACAGGCCTGAGCCACAAGACAGAACAGTGTAAGTTTAATCCATCTAATATGATACTATACACTGATTTACTGCTTGTCCGTTTTGAATAATACAGAGGGTAAAGAGCTAAAAAATTAATCGCACATTAAATCGATATCGCAATATTGGTAAAAAAAAAATCGCAATTAGATTATTTTCCAAAATTGTTCAGCCCTAATTAGAACCACCGCCCTTAATTACAAAGTCTCATTAGCTCAAACTGTTTGTTGTTGACATACACCGCACACACTGCATGAGTCCAGGTTGATTTTGCTCACCAACAGGGCTGCAAGTAATGATGGATTTTTGATTTTTGACTAATCTGCCGACTATTTTCACAATTAATCATTTAGTGTAGATAAGGTGAAAAATGCTCATCACAATTTTCCAGAGCCCTGAGTGACGTCTTTAGACTGCTTCTTTTGTCCAACAGTCCATAACCCAAACAGTATTTACTGTCATAAATGACAAATATTCTTTAGTAATAGTATTCCTTACATTTTAGAAGGTAAAACCAGCAATGTTTCACATTGTTGCTTAAATGACAAACTATTAACTGATATTTGAAAAGTATTTGTCAATTAATTTTCTTTCGATAGATTGACTAATCGTTGCAGCTCTATTTGACAATGTGGTGATAATTATAATATGGAATCAAATCAATTAATTTGATCAAAAATGAAGTAATTTGCAAAAACAAAACTGCAATACCTCACACAATGCTGTTAAGCCACAACAAATCACAGCACAGGAAACTACTTGACTACAACAGCCCTAATTGAACCAAGCATAGACTGATTTATTTAATTTCTTGTGCTCTTTCGACAGGCTTTGGAAAGAAGACGGCTTAATTTGAGCAATCACACTGAACCGCAGGATGGCATTCCACTGCAAGTGAAATATCCGGATGGCCATGTTGTAAGGAGGAGATTTCTCCTCATGCAGCCGATTCAGGTACTTGAAAATTGTGTTTGGATATTGGTAGACAGATTTTGTAATTGCTAATTTACAATAACTTTTAATTTAACAAGAAATCCAAAACTTTCAGAGTACGGCTGTACCGGTTTTGAGACTGAAATCAGTAACACAAAAAACACAGAAGTTCAGTCTCGTGTCGCATATCTGAGAGACAGAACCGGGACACACCGACTTCTATGGACTGTTGCACTCTCATTAAGACGGTTGCAAACTGTGCTGGTGGGGGTGGGCTCGGTAGTGGTGTGTATTGTTGGTAATTTTCCACCTTTAGTTTCACGTTATTTATTTGAATCTGCTCTTCTCCCCATACTCACACACCTAGGCTGCACCTTTGGTCTCTTATGACATTGTGCCAACTCTTTGTGTCTCTGTTATGCATCTCTGCTGGTTTTCTCCATCAGCTGTGCGTTTCATAAAGTCGCTGTGTTTAATAAACTCACCCATGATTCACTTTTCAGGTCGCCTCATGTGGATCGAAACTGATAGATAGATAGATAAAAATATATGCTACATAAGAACTTAACAGGAAGAATTTGTCTGGGCTGACTTAATATATTTCTTTTTTGAAGCACCTATTTGACTTTGTCGGCTCAGATGACATGGCAACAGAGGTCTTCTCTATTCAGCAAGCCAGGGCATCACCAATAAGAAGTACAACAACAGGCAGAATAATTGATCACATCACTGAATCCTGCACTGTTTTTGTAACCTGGGATGATGTAATGGACACAGACACTAATGTAGGAGTCCTTTTTTTTTTTTTTTTTTTCTCATTACTATCAAAATTTTTGTATGAAATGGTAATGTCTTTACTCAGGGTTTTGGGTTTGTTTTGTTTTTTTTTTTTTTTTTTAGGACACACTGGTTCCTGAAGAGACCACTCTTCAAAACAACTCATCTGAGTCCTCTGATACCACTGCTGGCTTCCTGGATTTGAGTCCTGTCAAAGACACTACTGAGTAAGTGGTAATTTCATACTTCCATTAATGATTAAATGAGTCAGGGCATCAGGCCAATAGTGCTACATACAGATTTTGAATGTTGCAAGCCCCGCCTGAAAAATGTTTCTTCAGCTGCCTCTGCTCTGACTATAACTGGCGGTGGTTGTTGTTGTTGTTGTTCTAGACCAGATCTGAAAACCTTACTGACAACTCTAGCATCAAAAGTCTGGATTGGAGAGACGCCCAGCAGTAATATGATCAATGTATGCAGAGAAAACATAATGGATGGTGCCATGCGAGCCTTTACAAGAAGGAGTTTCAATCCAGAGGCCAAATTAAGTGTCATATTTATGGATGACTTCATGCAAGCAGAGGGTTCAGTGGATGAGGGTGGCCCTACACGCGAGTTTTTCCGACTTCTTATGATGACTCTCAAAGATAGCACCCTATTTACAGGGCCACAGAACAGTAAGAACCTGTCCCTGGACAGCCATGGTTAGTACCCACACATGGCACTTGATCAAAGTCATATTCTAACAAACTGATTGTATTCCTGTCGGATTAAAACTTTACATTGAGTTATAAACGCATTATTCTGCAGAGATTTGCCACCTTTTATTGACTGCCAAAATGTCAACATACAATAAAAAATGTATTGTTCTACATTTCCATTATGCAGCATTACAAAGAGGTCTCTACAGAACCTATGGAACTATGATTGCTGTGGCACTGGTGCATGGAGGAGTGTTGCCTTCTTTTTTTTCTGAAAGGCTCTACCAAAACCTGTGCTCTACACCCACATCACCACCCACTCTCGAAGAGGTAGCAGATTCCGATTTGCAGTGGAAACTCAAAAGGGTATGTGAACTTTCTCCGTCCTTGCTGTGTGTTTTGTTTTTTCCCCTCAGTGAAAATATCTTAAAGGCCTGCTTCTACTAAAAAATTGTATATGATGTCATAAAGATAAGTGAGGCCAGTGATGTAACAGAGGCTAGAGCTGCCATAGAGGAAGCTGCAGAGAGCCTGTCCTTGTTGGGGTCCCTGAGGCATATCACCACCATGGAGGGACGAGATGAGTTAGTTCAGGCTGCCGTTTGTTTCTACGTGGAAGGAAGGACAAAAGAAGCCTTACAACAGTGAGTATTGTCTATAGTTCCACATTTTTATCTGTAATGGTGACTACAAATTGTAAATTGCATTTTAACTCCTTAATTTTGTTCATGACAGTGCTACAGTGCTTGGACCAGATTTGACTTATATTTTGAGGAAAATGCTTGGGTGAGCTAACATCAGAATTTATTGCTGGAAAAGAAACCTGCATGGTGCCACATACTGTTAAATTGTGCACTTGCTTTTGTTTGATTGGGGCCACTGGTTGACTGTTTACAAATGAGTTGTGTGACACTCTGATTCATTCACTTAACCTATGGCAATTGCTTGGTTCTCATGACCTGGGTGTGTTGGGTGTTTGTTTGTTTTGTTTTTTGGGTAACATGGTTTCATATAAATCGTATGTATAAAACATGGTACCTTGCTGGAAAAACACCTGATCATATTGGTTCTTTACAGACTTTCTGAAGGACTGAACACACTTGGTCTCCTGGACCTGATGAAAATTCACCCCGGCATCTTTAAGGAGGTGTTTTCTTCATCTGAGAGGCCTCTGAAGGCCACAGACTTGATCTCCCTGTTCGAGCTGACACTGTCCCCTCCTGGAAGCAACAGGTGGCGCCTGGAGAAGAGAGTGGAAGGGTACTGGAGAGACTTTCTCCTAGATGTTGAAGGTAAGTAAAGGATTCACTTCTTTGCAGAGAATTGCGATCTTGTTTCAGCGACTGACTTGCTAACACAAACCTGCAGATTTTAATTATTGTATTGCCTCACTATTTCACAGATGGTGTGTTTGAGGTCACAATGGAGCAAATTTTGGTGTTTGCGTCTGGAGCCGACAGAGTACCTGCTCTTGGTTTTTCCCCTCACCCAACGCTGAACTTTATTCACGACACAGGGCGGAAGTACCGGAAGCCAACACCTGCATTGTAAATTTGAAACTTCCTATCCATGACACTTCACGGGCAGTTCACGAAGTTTATGTGTGACGGCATTATTCAAGCTCCCACTTTTGGTCTGGCTTAAAGTCGCAGACAATTTTAATAATGGCTGGTTGAACTTTGAATGTCCTGGCTTGCTAACTTTGTTCTGAAGAGATGATGTTAAGAAGATGATTGGAGGTAATTGTCTATTTAGGTCTTAAGTTGATGACCAGTGTGAAACATGTCCTAGTTAAAAGCTCTGAGTAATCACCCAAAGTAGATGAGGTTTTTGTTTGTAACAGAATTTGAGCAATGCTGTTTGAAAGTGCATCTCTACTAATAAACTGCAGCACAGATCAGAGAATTAAAACTTGTTTGTGTTTTTTTTGGGAGGGGTGCCACTTCTCCCTATGCTATTGTCATAATGTAAATAGCAAAGTTTATGCTATATGCTTCGGAGTGTGCCGACGGCACATCTCTGTGTATTTTAATGTGTGGACAGTAGGTGGCGGTGTGCTAAGTTGCAGTGTGTTGAATGCTGGTATGGGTGAAAGTTGAAGGGGAGGGGCAGAAACGATAGACGAGGCGGGATACAAGGAGCGAAGGTCATGGCTCTTTCAGCTTTTCTAGATCACTGTAAAGCTACATATGCAGAAAGTTCAAGACTTTTTCTTACGGACACTGTTTCCAGTGATGTCCTACGACCAGTACTGATAAGGTAAATATCTTTAATTAACTGCTATGTTAATTAACGCTGTAGTCAAAATGAGGGGGAAAAAGCAGGCTGCCATTAAGCTAACAGCTAGGTTGTAGGCCTGGTATTGTAGGAAATTGGAGATTGTCCACGCGGCTATGTAACGTTAAATAACTATTTAATGATTTGATGAATGAATTTAACATTTATCACTAATTACGTTTGTAATGTAACGTAACAAGTAATGCTTCAGCGGCCACCTAGTACTGTAACGTTAGAAGTTGTAACACTTAATCAATTGAGTTTCCTGCCATTATGACTTTTAGATATAGGCTACTTTACCTGCAGGCGGATTTCTATTACATACAATCGACTGTAGAGTTCCTATTAAAGAAATGGCAACATTTACTGTTAATACCATGAAATTGAGTGCCAGATTCCCCAACTGGGCCAACCCCTTTTTCTTTTAACATCTCTGGCATGCCCCATTTGATACTAATGTAGCGTTACATTTTAGCAGTTCTGGCATTAATGATGCGAAACTGTATTTTCTGGAAGATATGACGCTAACGGTAGTTTTAATCTGCAGGTAACTCCCCTTCCCCAATTCTGTAATCGCCAACACCTATTGTCGGTCAAATTAGAGCTAATATAAATCCGTAAATGTGCAAACTAGCCACACAGATATATGATGCTCTTGTACAACCTATAGATGATTGTAACAATGTAGCTTCAAGTTATACTCAGTTATGTTCAATTGGATACAGATTGATGGGAATGCAACATTTGTAATTAAGATTAGTTAAATGTCCCATTTTTGTTTTAATTCCTCAGACTACAGACCCTTGAGAGGAGCATCAGATGGGCAAGAGGGAGGATTCTCCAGTGGGATGATGCAGATGAACTTCTTCCATTAGTGACCGGTTTTATTCAACTAGTGCAATCAGCTTTGTCAACTCAAGAAGGTATTGACTTTGATTTATATTGTGGCTCATCTCTTTTGTCAGTCAAACTTTATGAACAAGTAAATGCAATTTAAAACTGCAAGGCATAATACACACATAGGAAGAGGAAAACAATAGTAAGGTAGGATTTCATAGGGCAGTTGTCATGCCTGGAAATTACATCATGCATTATGTAAATGTTTTCAAGTTTGGAGACACTTAAAGGTGGAATTGAATTGGATTTGAAAGTGAAAAAATTACATGACCTTAAAATAAATACAAAAGCAAAATAAGGTGTGTGAGCGTGTGGTAGTAAAAATAAAACTACTTGCCTTCTCAACTAATGACACACTGTGTTGACTTATTAATCTTAATTCTTAACTAAAGGACTGCCTTTGTAGTTGTCTTTAACAAACAAATACAAAAATGCTCCCAACACATATTGGCCAGGGGTTCGTTACATGCCATGTGTTCTCTTGTAATGTGTGAGCCACAGGCAGTACTTCATCTCAGGTTGATATAAATCCTGACTCTGTCACCATAATTGTGTTAGACTCTAACCTCTAACACTTCCCTAACCATAACCATTTATAATGTAAACACTTGTGGGGTGCAGTGTACAGCTTGGACAGACACACTGTTGTAGAGTTTGACTCCAGTGAATAAAGTAAGATTATAAAATATATCTTGTGATATATTGTAATGTTGTCATCATCATATTGTATTTTCCTTTTTCTTTCATTACTGTTTTAATGTTTTTTTTCTTTAATAGTTCTTCTAGGGACAGGTGTTGCAAATTAGCAATTGCTAAAAACACTATGGTACACACATTGGATTGCCGTTTTCACTGTATCTATGTTGGATGTATCGTTCCCTAATAAAAATAAACTGGGAAAAAAGGCTGGTCGTACCCAACCACTCGAGGGTAAGAATACTAGGGTAAGCCAATCAGGCAGCCAGCTCACCTGTGAAAAACCCTCTGGGAACAAAGATGTTGGCTGGCCTCATCCCTCATCTCTGTGTATGATATGCAAGTTTCCTTGCACCTTTAGTAGCAAATAGGTGATAACTTATAACTTCAATCCTATGTTTAGACAGTAATTGTATTTGAAGGTAAACGACATTTAAAAAGGCTAAAAACACGAGGGTAATACACCGACATCAACATCTCATCTCTATCCCTGCACCTCCACAACTTCAGCTGTATGAGTGTAATCAAATATAGCCCTAATCATGAGAATGCTCCGTCCTTTGCTGTGTCGATTTGTAATCAGCCTTTTAAAATTCATACAGTCTTAATTTGATCTTTGGAATAGTGGCTGACAGGCATGCATATTACTTCATATCTTGTCATGTATTTTTTTTATTTTGGCAGCATTAGAGACCTCCGGTGTCGAGCCTCATTGGTCCGAACAGGTGATTTTGGACGATCCAGCTACCTAATCACTGAAGAACACCTGAGATTCCTGCTTTCATGTGGATTTGTAACTACATGAAATTGCTGAAATCCTGGATGTCTCAGTCAGTACAGTTAAACGAAGACTGAGGTATGAACAACAGTTACAAGGCATACCCACAATATATTTTACTGAAATTGCTAATGTTTAAATGATTTGATTCAAAATATTGTGTTCTTTTGTCAATTCACTAGATTTTTGTTTTCTATATTAATATATGTTCAGTAAAATGGTTAGACTTCTCAAGCTGGCAGTGGGTATCTGTAGGTCAAAGTAAAGTGGAATAAGGTAAATTTCAATATTGTAATGCATATAGGTAAGACATTACATTTGAGTGACACACTTGGTCATTTTGAGCATGAAAACCAATGGCCATATTCTTTACACTCAAAACCAACAGTTTTGCTTAGTTTATTGAGGACAAGCTTTCTTGAGGATAACTTTTAAACATGTTTTTCAATGTGATTTTATTTTCAAGGTGTAGTCATTACTGAAGCTGCTATTATTATTGATGCTGTTATCTTTATCATATGTTTGTGTAAGATGGTCACGTTCAGTAAAATGCATATACACTCAGATTGAAATGGAGTTCTTTTCTCTCCTAGGCGGTTCAACTTGTCCTACCTGATGAGGTATGCACATCTTTCTAATGCAGACCTTGATGAAGTGATCCTGCAGTTGGTTGGAGAAAATGAAGAGATGGGAGCAAATGCTGTTTTGGCCAGACTAGCTGCTATGGGTGTTCGTGTGCAGAGAAGAAGAGTGAGAGAGAGTTTGATTCGAGTGAATCCAGCTGGAGCCGCACACAGAACATTGTCTCACCGACTGCACCGGAGAACCTACAGTGTTGCAGGACCCAACTCGCTGTGGCACATAGATGGGAACCACAAACTCATCAGGTATATTCGGTTGATAAATTAGTCAATGAGAATAAACACTCAACTAATAGAATAATTTAGAGGGCTCTACAGTGCAAGCATTTCACTCACCTTTATGAGTGGATATTCTGCATGCAAACAAGTGTTTGTTTGTTTTTTTGCCATACTGCTGTGCGTTACTTGTGTATCTGATTAACTATAATGACATCAGAATACACAAGCACAGATGTATGTTGTTAGGACACAAGTTAATATTCATGTTTTCTGTGTGTCTGTTTTGTATTATATTATTGATGCACTGACGTTAGATTACAGTGTTTCCCATACTTAATGTATTTATGGCGGTCTGCCACAATATCAACGCTGACTGTCACACATTGATTATTACTTATTTTTTTACTACTTCAAATGGAGACATCGTATTTGACTGTAGAGTTGCGTGCAGCGCATATATTCAATCAGCACCTCCTCTATGGAGCGCTCGCTACCTCCCCCTCTCTCTCACAAACACATTGACAACTGAACAGTCTGTAAACAGCCGCTCCTCTTTGTACAGCCTGAATCAAAACACGATCATGCACTGGAGGAAGGGTTGTTGCCGGCTTTTCTGCGCAGAGAAGATCACTGAACTAATCCGAAGTTGAATGGTTGATGTTAGTATCATAAACACAGCTGCACAAGTCTGTCCAACACAATGGTGTCATTTTCTGAGACCCACCTTCAAATAAGTTATTAGTAACATGTATGGGGCCTACTTAATAAAGATAGTTATGTTAAGAATAACCTACAGCTGGGTGGCCGAGGCTAGGACACTGTACATAGCTACTAGTCAATATTGACTGCCACAACCCCGACCAGCAGCCACAGTTACGCTGTCATTCTATGGGAAACACTGCATTATGTACAAAATTGCTCTTTGACTGTACCCCTATATTTTTGGCAGGTGTAAGCATAATAGCCTGAATTTATTAATGTAATCTTAACACAGAATAACAGCTTTTTGTTTCATTTTTAGATGGAGAATAGTAATCCATGGCGGAATCTGTGGCTTCAGCAGGCTGGTTGTGTTTTTGCAGGCTTCAGATAATAACAGAAGTAGCACAGTGTTTGACCAGTTTGTTCAAGCCACTGCTAGGTATGGGGTACCTTCTCGAATAAGGTGTGACCATGGGGGAGAAAACAATGCTGTTTGCTTGTTCATGAACATTTACCGTGGATTAGAAAGAGGAAGTGCCATCCGGGGCAGAAGTGTACATAACCAGCGGATTGAGAGGCTGTGGAGAGATCTCTGGAGAGGTATGACTAATGTGTACCACCAGCTTTTCACCTTCCTTGAAAATGATAGAATCATTGACTGTACCAATGAGCTGCACTTGTGGGCACTGCATTATGTTTACCTGCCACGGATTAACCGGGACCTGGAAGTTTTCAGGCAGCAATGGAACAACCATGGCTTGCGCACTGTTGGCCACCACACACCATATCAGATATTTGTCCAAGGATGTCTTCAGAGGCAAATACAACCACTCACAGCCATGGCAGAGATTTTTGGATCCAACACTGCTCAACAAGGTGCTGCGACTGCAGTTCCTGTTCTGAATTGGCAAGAAAGAGTAATGGTTCCTGCTAACCAATTCACTCCAAGCCATGCACAAATGCAACAACTCCAGGATGTGGACACTCTGGCAGGACCGATTGGTAGTCTAGCCATAGATGCACTTCAAAGTGTAATTGACATTTTGGAACAGTAATTTTTTGTCCATGGCTCTGTATTGTTCCCTTGTTGTTTCTTTCCCTCTCCTGCCGGAGGGACCAGTTAGTCTCTCCGTGTCTGCTAGAGGAGATGCCGGTAGACCAGACCGCTCACCTGCTGTGGAGGGGTGAGCAATTGACCAGTTCGGCTTCAGTCTTCTTTACCGTCCTCTTGGCTCTCTTCTCCGCCTCACATACTCCCATTTATTTAGTGGCATTTATGCTCTTACAATCCTAACTTTTTATTTTTGGTGATGACATCAATAGTATATTGCTTTCTGCTTCTCAGGATTATACAACAGTTTCTTGCCAGTCTCTTTGCCAACTCTGGATTTCCTGGCTTACCTCCCCTCTCAAGGTAAGATTACATTATAATAGCTTCACAGTGTAAGGTCTAGTGGCAGTGTAAGCATTGTTTCTAATTCTATTGTGGTGTCTGTGTCTCTCTCAGGACTGTATCCTGCACTCTAATCCGGGGGACATTGAATCCCAGGGGAATGGGAGGGTTAGATGCCGTGATAACACAGGTAAACCAAACTTCATAGAAGTTAACTCAAACCTTATGTCCCTGCCACCGTTTAATTTCTTCGCAGATGTGTTTTTGTCAGTAGTTACTAGGTCTGTTGTACAACACAGGCCCTCCTCCAGCTGATAGAGACGATCTCTTCTCTCCCATCATAAAATGTGAATGGCTGCAAGACAAAATGAACTAAACTGACAGCATGTGTGTCCGGTTGCAGGTGGGAGAAACTCTAGGTTTAGAGACAAAAGTGACTGGAGCTTATTAACTTTACATCCTATAAATGTAGCTAAAGTTACATAGCATTATAACTGACTCCTGTTGCTGCTATTTTATTTCTGATGCTGCTATAATTAGTTTAGATGCAAATACAAGTTGAACTACGCACTTTACAATGCTCCAACCACACCATGTTCACTCCGCCTTACAGAAATAGATTTTTTTTTTGTCTTGTGTAGTTATTGTGTTGTGTGGACTCTTGTAAGTTGACTATTGTGACTATAGGGGAGATGTTTGCTAGTGCTTACTGCCTTCACTTTCCAGCAAGTAGGGAAACAACAGACATTGTCCAAACACAATGATGAGCTGCACCACGTCTGTACCACCTGTTGGTGGAGCGCGTTCTGTGCAAACTAGAACTTTTTGCCTGTTCCTAGAATTAAAAATTGGCTACTTGTGGTGCTCCAAGAGATTTAGCACTTCTAAAACGCCCATCAAAGTCAAGTCCCAAATAAGCTACAAATGAAAGAATGTTGCTCTGATAAAAAGCTGTGCCATCACCTCCGGGACTGGGCTTTACGCACTGACCCAGGACTCGCACATGAATCGGGACCAGCATGCACCAGAGTCCGGGGACGCGGGGCCTTTAGCGGGGGTGTCGGTGCTTGCTGTGCGGTCATAATATAAAGTTTACTCTCATAATAAATGCAGGGCTTTGTGCGCGACATGTCTGTGCCCGCCTCACCTAAAGGGCGTGGGGCTGTGTCCATATCGGCAGCCAGTCTCAGTGCTTCAAGCCATCCGCTTATGCTCTTCGTTGTTTGTACAACATTTTGTGCTTATAGCCTTTTCATTTGAAGGTACACACTTTATTAAAAGCAAACTCAAATGAAAGGCACCAAAAGCTACGATGACAGAGTCCAAATACAAATCAAATCATGTTTTGACTGCTCAAATATTATATAGGATGTATGAAGTCCGTGTTGCTCAAATATAAACAACAAAATTAATATTTCAAATGTTTCTGTTACAGTGAATAATATATCATGTATTTTAGTTTGTCATTGGGTTTTGTGCTGTTAGGAAATGATTTCTTAGCATTTCAGCTCTAACTCAAACCTTGCGTACATGTACACCACCTCCTGAGCTGGCGTAGGATTTGAGAGTGCCGTGCGTCAGCGTCCATATTGATAAATGTCAAAGTCGCCCGTGGTTTTGGGAGTGCAGCCAGGTGTGCGCTGGAAATTTGGTGTACGCAAATCACTGTTAGTGAAAATCATTGGTCGCTTTTCATATACAGTCTGTTAGTTGAGCATTGATGAAAATAACCATGTGATATTTTTGTAGCGGTGGTCAAAATTCAGAAGCGGCAATGTGCCGAATTGGGGGAACACTGGTTTATATCATGTGCATTAGGGATGCACCGATACCGATACCAGTACTCAGGTCTCGACCCGATACAGCGCTCATGTACTCGTACTCGTAGAATTACTCCGATACAACAGCACTCGATACCCTTTACGGCAACGTGACCAGTGTTGCCAACTTAGCGACTTTGTCGCTATTTTTAGCGACTTTTCAGACTCCTTTAGCGATATTTTTTCAAAAAAGCGACTAGCGACAAATCTAGCGACTTTTTGGACAAACCTTAGCAACTTTCAAAATTCCAAATATCGCCAGTACTGCTAGTGTGAGGTCTTACTTCCCCGCTGCGTCTGTTCAGTCAGTGAGCGGCTGAGAGGAGCAGCACATTCCGTTGACTGCACGCCAGCGAACATAGACATGAATGAGCTGCGCATGTGCACGCTGTGTTAGAAGGAACCAATCAGTGATCACATAGCAGCTGTCTTCTCCTTTGTTTTAATTCAAAACATTTAATTTGACCGTTTTTTTCTTCAGGAAAAGTTGAATGTTAAAAAGACAGCAACTGCATCAAGATGTATTTGTTACAGTCAGGTGAGAACAAAACATGCAAATAAAACTAACAAATTGTAAGAACTGTAATGGTATTATTAAGTACTCATATCGGTACTCGGTATCGGCAAGTACCCAAATGTAAGTACTTGTACTTGTACTTGTACTTGGTCTGAAAAAAAGTGGTATCGGTGCATCCCTAATGTGCATGCCACCAACTGTCTGCCGCTGCACTGCCGCACTTCCGAGTTTCACCTCTTTTGTTCCATCGAAATCAAGTTACCAATTAACATTTAGGAAATCAATTTGTGAATCAATTCAGAATCATCCACTTCTGCATCGCTAATGCATCCAAGTATCGATTTATTTACTTCCCCACCACCAAATAGTAACCACAGGGGTACTTCCTTTCTCCTGTAGACTGCTGTATGGAATGTTCAGTGCACGGAGAGAACTTCGCAGTAGGAGAGCCAGTCAGACAGCTGCCCTGAAACCACTTTTGTCATCCAGAATGTATAGTACCATGGCTGGAATTGGTGAGTCATAACAAAGAGAGTTGAGCTTTTGTAAAATAAACTCACAAAACAGATCCTTAATGGGATTTAATACTTTATATTAAATGCCATTGATATTCACAGTGCTCATTCAGGCATTAGGACCTAAAGGAATTTAGAACATGCTTTGGCTACCTGGTATAAACATTTATGTGGGGTCGACTAAAAATAAACATTTCCTATTGTTTATTGTAATGACCAGTGTAGACCAGTGCAAATATGTGACTCATTGATGTGTTAATGGTTTTTGGAGAGGAATGGAGGTTAATGGTACCAAACAATAAGCACTTATATATAATTTTGCCAGCTTTACCTTCAGAATTGCCTTAAACGAATGTCAAATTACAATCAATTATACAGTATTAGATGTTAATGCAGAATTAGTTCACCCATGCTGAAGTTGCCCTGCTGTACCAGTCATTTAACATTAGCAGTGAGGGATATTTGACTTACCAGAAGACAAACGTCACAGAACAGCCTGGTTGTGTAAAATAGGATGTAAATAAGGAGTCCACTTGTTATAACTCTTGTGAGAAAACTTCCCAAAGCTAATGTAATCTATATTCTGTTCTATGGCCACATGGCATGTCCAGTGTGTAGGAAGAGTTTAAACAGAGAAGACAGCAGCAGCCAGCCCCATCAGAGTATCCACCCTCCATGGATGCCGCAAAAAGGAGAGATGGTCCTTCTGAGACACCTACCTGTCTCATCCCTTGCTTCTCCTCGCCAAGACACAGCGCTTGTCACGTTCTCTTTGCTATCTGTTGCAGTCATAATCATCTCAGTCTGAAATTTCTTTGTATTTTTGTTTGTTGTATTTAATGCCTTTCTGCACCATGTAAACAGGTACCAGTACAGACATCTTAACAGTCGGTTGAGTTCTTCTCTACCTTCACCTCTCAAGCAACTCCATGTCTCTTGAAATGCACTGCTGCAATACGCTATTGTGGGGAAATGCCAGACTTTATCATACCATGTCCTCTTTACACATCAAAAAATTTGCTAAATCCTGCAACTGTGAGCCCTCAATGGCATATAGTATGGCTGTAGGGGTTACTTTCACTCCTGGCATTTACAGGCTTTGGACTTAACAATATGAACACAATATAGCCCTGCAATAAATGTTATGTTTTTGAAGGATAAAATATTTTTTTGAGATTTTGGCAGGAAGATCTTGATCTCTGTTTTATTGACAAAGACGGCGTGATGGGCAACTTATGGGGTATCTTTTAAATCTTATGTTTACTAAATAAAAACCTTTCTCGTGATTGTCTGGCTCTGTGGGTGTTTTTGATGTAGTCAGATAGATTGAAACATTGTAAACTTTTTTGTTAATGAAATGGCTAAGTAGGCAGCTTCAACTGTATTCACACTGCTTTCTATTTACTTTATGAGATATCTAGCTATATAAATTAAGACTTAGTCGATAAGTAATTGTATGTTTCCCACCCCAAGCACCTGGTTAAAATCAGGACATCTTATTATTTTACCATTTCATCAGGATTAAGGGTAAAGGCTATTATGCCACCTGCTGGTCATAACCCTACATTCAATAACATGTTAAGAATAAAGTTTCATGTTTTTTAAATACATATTTATTCCAATGGCCTGTATCCTAAACCAACATTAAGTGAGTACCACCGTTGTAACTTTGCAGCCACACAACTGTTGATGTAAAACTAAAGATTGATGAACAGTGTTAAAAGCAAGAATGTCAACTGTTTCTTTTTATGGAAAGAGGCAGTAGTGGAGCAAAAGGAGGCAATTTATCTTAAATGAAATATAATATTACAATTTATTTAATGTCATAAAACTGCAATACAACTATTACATTTTTATAGGTTACATGCAAAAGGAAGAAAAGGACCAAGAAATTATAGGCTCCTTAGTATGTTAAAATAGTGGCAGGCAATCCCCCCAGGCTTGCTGAAATGGTTTAACCCGACTACTTAGCAGCCAATGGAAAAGTACAACACTCACCCGTTCAAACTGGATAAGTTGCCAAATGGCTCAGAATCACATGAAATCAACATGTTGACAACATGTTATCAACATGTAGTCGACGTGTTGTTAACGTGTGGACAACGTGCAAACAACGTGTTGTCAACGCGTTGTCAACACGTTGATCAACAGCGTGATAAATTAACATGTTGACAACGCGTCAACAACACGTTCACAACGTGCAAACAACGTGTTGTTGGCGTGTTGTCAACATGTTGTCTACGTGCTACAAGTCACATATTTTTTGAACTAGCTGGCGTTCCATACTATCCGTGGCACTATCCACTCGCCATAGCTGTCACACAACAGTCTCCTTTATCCGTGGTACTATCCACTCGCCATAGAATATTCAACTCAGACGAATTCCTTCGCGTTGTCTTGGCTTCGCCTTTATGGAACGCCAAAAGGGTCACAATACGCCACTTTCCTACCTCGTTTTGTTAAGAAAACATCGTAAAAAGCGCCGTTTGAACCACCAGGAACGCCGCTTTTTACGCCGCCGTAAAGCAAACGCCGTAAAAAGCGCCGTGAAATTGTGTAAACAACGACGCATTTTTCGTCGGTCTGGAGGCGGCGAAAAAAACGTCGCTCAGTATGCTCATATAACGCCGCTTTTTACGGGCATCAGTGTCCCCAATGACGCGTATCATAACGCGTTACAAGACGCGTAGTGTTAAATGATAATGATCTCCACCCTGTCTTTTCCAAAGCCAATCAATTTGAACTGTTATCACCCAATCAGTAAAGAACAAGAACAGACCACAGCAATCCAACCCAGCGCAAGGATGAGGTTCCCTGCCATAGTTGATAAATTTACTCAATAGCGGCAGGGCACCAGCCAGGTGCTATAGCTCGCTCGTAACGGCGCTGACTTGTAAGAAGCAACACCCGGGGATCGCAGGTTCGCGTCCCACTCACATCTTGTTTTTTTGAGCAATGTTTGTATCGTCTGTTTTCTATTAGAATGCCAATAGGTAAACTGAAGTTGTAGGCACACAAACCTTACTGTGTTTTCTTCAATTTTATTAAATTAATATATTAATGTGCCGACTGTGCAACGTCTGCAGGCTTGAGAAAGGAGGAAAGCTGGTGTGTGCAACCGACTGTTCAGCAAATGCAGGAGAGGAAAGAGGAGCCAGGAGAGGAGCATGCTGGCCCAGTTTGGACTTAATAGAAAAGATGCAGTCTGGACAAAATTTGAGTCTTTACAAATGTGTTTCCCCCTACTTTTATAAACAAATCAGAAGTAATCCAGCACAATCCAAACATAATGCAAGACCTCCACTAGGTGGCACTCACATACTACCAATAAATTAGACGTTTTAAGGATTTGGCTACAGTACACATGCATTCTTGTATATTTTAATTTCTAGAGAAATTCTTTTGTATCAGGCTTGAAAGACTTAATGTGCATTCATCCGAACCAACAATTTATTTATGTATCAAGTCAACAACATGCTTAGGCCTACTTCTGTCATGAAAGTCTTGGTTGCAGTTGGTTGGATGCAGCAGCACAGACGATCAGACCACTGGAGCAGAACGGGCAGAACAGCAAGTGTGTTCCTTCATGATACATCTTGAAACCTGGTCTGGTACAACTTTTCCACGAAGTGCATATCAGACATATCTTTTCAGCCATCTTCATCACATTGTGGATAGACTTCCTGACCTGTGGAAAGATGCAGCCCTACCACAGCTGAGTCTACATCCACTTTCATAACTTTAAGCACGTACTTGTTTGGCTAAAGGAAATGTGAGTCTGTGCTCATTCCCATCTGCTTGATTAGGGCACTCTCCTAATCAAGGATGAAGTTGAACTGCTGCAGGTGCAAAACTTGCCACCTAAAATATAGGCTACTCTACAGGTGCATCTCAAAAAATTATAATATAGTGGAAAATTCATTTAGTTAGTTTTATATTTTTGTGAAAGTGAAACATATATACATATATATATATATATATATATAGTGAGTATTATTAAATAAGTATTAAAAGAGACTCTGGTATATTGCAAGTTCTCCCACTTAGAAATCATGGAGGGGTCTGAAATTGTCATCGTAGGTGCATGTCCACTGTGAGAGACATAATCTAAAAAAAAAAAAAATCTGAAATCACAATATATGATTTTTTAACTATTTATTTGTATGATACAGCTGCAAATAGGTATTTGAACACCTGAGAAAATCAATGTTAATATTTGGTACAGTAGCCTTGGTTTGCAATTACAAAGGTCAAACGTTTCCTGTAGTTTTTCACCAGGTTTGCACACACTGCAGGAGGGATTTTGGCCCACTCCTCCGCTCAGATCTTCTCTAGATCAGTCAGGTTTCTGGGCTGTCGCTAAGAAACACGGAGTTTGAGCTCCCTCCAAAGATTCTCTATTGGGTTTAAGTCTGGAGACTGGCTAGGCCACACCAGAACCTTGATATGCTTCTTACAGAGCCACTCCCTGGTTATCCTGGCTGTGTGCTTCGGTCATTGTCATGTTGAAAGACCCAGCCTCGACCCATCTTCAATGCTCTAACTGAGGGAAGGATCGCAATAGGGAAATCTCGCAATACATGACCCCGGTCATCCTCTCCTTAGTACAGTGCAGTCGCCCTGTCCCATGTGCAGAAAAACACCCCCAAAGCATGATGCTACCCCCCCATGCTTCACAGTAGGGATGGTGTTCTTGGGATGGTACTCATCATTCTTCTTCCTCCAAACACGGTTAGTGGAATTATGACCAAAAAGTTCTATTTTGGTCTCATCTGACCACATGACTTTCTCCCATGACTCCTCTGGATCATCCAAATGGTCATTGGCAAACTTAAGACGGGCCTTGCCATGTGCTGGTTTAAGCAGGGGAACGTTCTGTGCCATGCATGATTTCAAACCATGACGTCTTAGTGTATTACCAACAGTAACCTTGGAAACGGTGGTCCCAGCTCTTTTCAGGTCATTGACCAGCTCCTCCCGTGTAGTTCTGGGCTGATTTCTCACCTTTCTTAGGGTCATTGAGACCCCACAAGGTGAGATGGAGCCCCAGTCCGAGGGAGATTGACAGTCATGTTTAGCTTCTTTCATTTTCTAATAATTGCTCCACAGTGGGCCTTTTATCACCAAGCTGCTTGGCAATTTCCCCGTAGCCCTTTCCAGCTTTGTGGAGGTGAACAATTTTGTCTCCAGTGTCTTTGGACAGCTCTTTGGTCTTGGCCATGTTAGTAGTTGGATTCTTACTGATTGTATGGGGTGGACAGGTGTCTTTATGCAGCTAACGACCTCAAACAGGTGCATCTAATTTAGGATAATAAATGGAGTGGAGGTGGACATTTTGAAGGCAGACTAACAGGTCTTTGCAGAATTCTTGCTGATAGACAGGTGTTCAAATACTTATTTGCAGCTGTATCCAACAAATAAATAGTTAAAAAATCATATATTGTGATTTCTGGATTTTTTTTTTTTAGATTATGACTCTCATAGTGGACATGTATATACGATGACAATTTCAGACCCCTCTGTGATTTCTAAGTGGGAGAACTTGCAATATACCAGAGTCTCTTTTAATACTTATTTAATAATACTCACTATATATATATATATATATATATGTATATATGTTTCACTTTCACAAAAATATAAAACTAACTAAATGAATTTTCCACTATATTATAATTTTTTGAGATGCACCTGTAGAGTAGCCTATATTTTAGGTGGCAAGTTTTGCACCTGCAGCAGTTCAACTTCATCCTTGATTAGGAGAGTGCCCTAATCAAGCAGATGGGAATGAGCACAGACTCACATTTCCTTTAGCCAAACAAGTACGTGCTTAAAGTTATGAAAGTGGATGTAGACTCAGCTGTGGTAGGGCTGCATCTTTCCACAGGTCAGGAAGTCTATCCACAATGTGATGAAGATGGCTGAAAAGATATGTCTGATATGCACTTCGTGGAAAAGTTGTACCAGACCAGGTTTCAAGATGTATCATGAAGGAACACACTTGCTGTTCTGCCCGTTCTGCTCCAGTGGTCTGATCGTCTGTGCTGCTGCATCCAACCAACTGCAACCAAGACTTTCATGACAGAAGTAGGCCTAAGCATGTTGTTGACTTGATACATAAATAAATTGTTGGTTCGGATGAATGCACATTAAGTCTTTCAAGCCTGATACAAAAGAATTTCTCTAGAAATTAAAATATACAAGAATGCATGTGTACTGTAGCCAAATCCTTAAAACGTCTAATTTATTGGTAGTATGTGAGTGCCACCTAGTGGAGGTCTTGCATTATGTTTGGATTGTGCTGGATTACTTCTGATTTGTTTATAAAAGTAGGGGGAAACACATTTGTAAAGACTCAAATTTTGTCCAGACTGCATCTTTTCTATTAAGTCCAAACTGGGCCAGCATGCTCCTCTCCTGGCTCCTCTTTCCTCTCCTGCATTTGCTGAACAGTCGGTTGCACACACCAGCTTTCCTCCTTTCTCAAGCCTGCAGACGTTGCACAGTCGGCACATTAATATATTAATTTAATAAAATTGAAGAAAACACAGTAAGGTTTGTGTGCCTACAACTTCAGTTTACCTATTGGCATTCTAATAGAAAACAGACGATACAAACATTGCTCAAAAAAACAAGATGTGAGTGGGACGCTGAACCCGCGATCCCCGGTGTTGCTTCTTACAAGTCAGCGCCGTTACTGAGCGAGCTATAGCACCTGGCTGGTGCCCTGCCGCTATTGAGTAAATTTATCAACTATGGCAGGGAACCTCATCCTTGCGCTGGGTTGGATTGCTGTGGTCTGTTCTTGTTCTTTACTGATTGGGTGATAACAGTTCAAATTGATTGGCTTTGGAAAAGACAGGGTGGAGATCATTATCATTTAACACTACGCGTCTTGTAACGCGTTATGATACGCGTCATTGGGGACACTGATGCCCGTAAAAAGCGGCGTTATATGAGCATATTGAGCGACGTTTTTTTCGCCGCCTCCAGACCGACGTAAAAATGCGTCGTTGTTGACACAATTTTACGGCGCTTTTTACGGCGTTTGCTTTACGGCGGCGTAAAAAGCGGCGTTCCTGATGGTTCAAACGGCGCTTTTTACGATGTTTTCTTAACAAAACGAGGTAGGAAAGTGGCGTATTGTGACCCTTTTGGCGTTCCATACGCCTTCGCGTCGCCGGCACCGCCCCCTTCACGTCGCTTCGCGCCGCCCGACAGGAAATGGCGGCCCTACGCGTCTTTGTAAACTCGCCGCACCGAATCCTTGCTTCACTTTTGGTCTGAAAGAACCATTACCGGCGGTGAATGTAGCAGACATTTCAAATATGCTCAGCCGTTTATCAATTGTAATTTTTTTTAGAAAGGTTGAAAATACGTTGAAATATTTGTAAATATCCCGTGATAACAGCACAATAGAATGCCGGGGAAATCCCAGGAAAAATGGGAGTTTTGACAGGTAACGTACGTTAACATTAGCTGGGTAACGTTAGCTGTGAGTGAGTGACAGAAATAACAGAGGATTGTTAGTTAACAGTTTAAACTGACAGGTGACTTTATTTTTACCCCTTAAACACCGTTATGCTATGCTATTATAACTAGTATGCTTACATGTGTAATAGCTAAAGTTAAATATAGAGTATAATAAATAGTGGCGTTTTCCTACTATATGTTGCTTACTAGTTGACTTTGTTAATTTGCTTAGGTCCTACCCAGCCAGCTAACTCCAGCTGTAAAATTATTTTAGCTTAGCAATGTTGGAGGCTATAATAACTGCCACAGATGAAATTTATGAACATACACAATGTGTAACGTTAGAGAAGCAAGTCAGAGACAAACCGCTGCATTTGAGAGAGAGGTTAAGTAAACATGGTATAAAAATGTTGAGTTAATATCCTTGAGGACAGGAATGATATAGCGTGTCAGCTGGGATTTATAAATAGAATGAAGATAAAGCATACAGAAAAGTGTGGAACAACAGTCAACAAATTTTCAGACAATCTTGCAGACAGTGGTCTATGGAAAAAATTATAATTAGATGATGACAACAACGATGAAACAGGTGGAAATACAGAAAGGCAGTGGACAAAGCCGGAGTATTACTCCATATTACACGTATGACATTAAGTAGTCTAGTAACGTTTTCACATGCACATATATAGTACATGTAGTGTGGCAAATATAATATATGTATATAATATATTTTTCTTTTTTATTTGTTGAAAAGGGATCGAGACCTGGAGAGAAACATAAGAAACATCTGTGATTGAGGTCAAGGCAGAACCCAAACTCAGGACCTCGCTGCCATAGCTCCAGAGGTTTGCTGGCTTTACTGCCTTCTGTAAGGTAGGTGATGGGTGTCATCAAACTATTGAACCTTTGTTTCTCATAACACTTACAACTTAGAGTATTGTTTTATCTGTATAATAATATTATTAGATATGCCTGTTAAAGGGTATTTTTAATGATTTATATTTGTTGGGCAGGCATGCGTTGTAACAACTGTTAAGCATATGTCTATCCACTGGTCAAAGCCACGCATACATGATTACTGTTCAAGCCTAACTGACAGCATTAATGCTCTTTACTTTAAATTAATTACAAAGCAGCTGCAAATATTGGGGTTCATCATTAAATATAGCTTTGTCTAGGTTCCTAATTTTGCAGTTGATATGTGGTAAAACTTTAAGATTTTAAGGGAAAAAGGAGCTGATGCCTCAGTCATATACATTTTAGGATCATTTTTGAGAAGTTTACAAAAAAGTCAAGTTGTAGAGACAAACAGCAAATAGTTTGTAGTTGCTGGCTATTTAAGAACATGGGCCATGACTGTGGACAGTTGGTTGGAAACACTGTTACCTCGATAATGAGATTCAGGAAATGCCGTGCTGGTGCCTCCGCCACAGGGCTTGCCCAGGCTTATCTGCAAGCTGTACCATACAGTGAGGGAGAGAGAGAGAGGGAGAAGGAATAAGTGTTATTTTAATATAGATGATTGCCTTTCACAGTAAACACTTGTGATGAATATTGAAGGCTGCTGTCAGTTTTAGAACATTCATGACATTTTTAAGTTGAGTAGCCTATCTGACAATGTTTGTTAAAAAGGTCTGATCATTCAGCTACACACTGTACCATCTGGCAGTCATAATGCACAGACTGCTTTAAAAGAACAGCAGGAATATGTGGGAAGTTTGTCTTATTTTAAATAGATTGTTTTTCTTGCAGTATGGACCAACAACCTGAAAATACTAGCCTCTATTGTCCATAGTTGAGGATATGAATGAGACGTTTTCCATAAATCTTGCTTAGTTTTTCAATGGCCCCCGTTCTTCACTGCTATCTTCACACTTGTGGTCTTTTTTTGCAGATCTTTTAATTTCAGTTAAAGTGTAAATTCGGTAATTTTCAACTTGGACCTTATTTTCCCATATTGTTGTGTCTATGTGACTAATGGGGACATAATGTTTTGAAATTGGTCCAGTACTGAGCAAGCGCACTTCAGTCGGCAGGAGAGAGACAGTGCTGCAACATAATCCTTGAGGGCAATTGAGCCCTATGTCTGACAACATTGTGAAAAGGACCCCTTGTTTAGTCCGAAACAGTCACCATATTGCTCTCGTCAAAGCCAACAAAAGTATTTTTAATTTGCAGAAAACTGTTGTTGCTGGTCTACTACTGCTTTTGTCGGTTAGTTTGTTTTGCGTGACTTTGTTGTTTTTGTTTGTGTTATTGTGTGACTTTGGTGTTAAAGGTTAAAAATACAAAAGTTACACAACAATCGAGGCAGCGGTAGACCAGAGAGGTAAAATTACAATTTTTGCCAAGGTAATCTGGTGGCTTTGACAAAAGCGTTAGAGTGTAACTGCTCATTATTTCTGGTCAAATAAAAAGGATCTCACTCTTTAAATAAAGAGCTGTCTCTTTAGGGATCCTTTCCATGAAGTTGAAGTTTTTTTTTAAAAATGTTCCAGTTACTCAAACATAACACATGGGGTCCATTTTTGACCTTCGAATGTGACACAAGCAACGGGGGGAGCTACTCCATAGCTCTGGTGACTTTTAAGTGTTGATGGAAACATTCAAAACACCAACAACATTTTATATTTATCTGCATTAGTGTGGGCATGACATCAGACAATGCTACTTAACTTTGGCAACTATCACATGTCATATCAGACTTCAGGTATAGAATGTCAGGATAGTTGTGCCATTAGATTTCAGCCATCAACTGTTGGCCTTGACAATTGGTAACAAATTAAATAAGTTATTATGTCATTGGCCAGTCATAATAGAAATATTTTTGCTTGGGATGAAATGAATGAACAAATGAAATAAATTAAAGTCCCCTGTGTTCATACCTCATACCTCATTCTCACTCTCCTTAACGAAGAAACTTACATTATAATACATTCAAAAGATTTTGTAGCACTTTTGTTGACTTACAGTCAATAGTATTTACATAATTTAATCTAGTTTTTTTGTTTTGTGATGTAATTCATTGTGAGAATTATGGACAAGGACAAACTTAGCATCTTGCAATTCAAGCTAACTATCCACAGGAGCAGCCAAGGTTCTTGTACAAACAGACGTGCAACACACATTGGCAAGGTCTCAACGTGTCACATCACAACATGTTAGTCTCAATTGATGCCTGTCCAGACTGGAGTAGTCAAGGTAAAGCATAGCTCCACTGATGTGCCATCCTGCCAGAAAATGTGATAAAAATGCTGTGTTTCTAGAGAGTTGCCGCACGTTGACGTTGGGAAATAGGACAGTGTCTTATTATGTCATGGTGACACGTGACAACCAATGATGACGGAGACCATATGCTGTTGGTGTGCATTGCCCTTTAGACTGTCATTTTTCAGGAAAGAGAAACAGTGAAAGAAAAGAATGGACACCCTGGGTAATACCTTGTTTGAGATGGTTTATTTAGTTCCAAAGTCTTTTTTTATCAGGTATGATGACATTTTTGATGTGACTCCCCAAGGTAGATGTACATGATGGATGTAATACAATGAGGAAGTGATCCTGCTGAAGGCACTTTAACATTTGGCTCAGATGTTTGGTGACAAGGTGCTGATGAGATGTGACCTTGCAATCAAAATATCAAGGTCGGCATTCTCTTATCAGAGTGCAAATGGAACCAATATAAAACCAACATACTATTTGTATCATGTTACAGTTATACATAACTGACAGGTTAAATTTGGGGGATAAATGAGAAACCTGTGAGTGGTTACACAAACAGAAAACCAGCAAACTCTCTTGGACAGTGAAGTCCAGGCTTAGCAAGATATTTGCCCGGCTATAGTAATGTTAGTTATTCACAGTAGGTGCGTGAAAACTACTTGTATTGTTGTCATGCAGCTCTTACTACATAACAAATTGAGTATACTTTGAATGGTCTCTCAGTAAATACATGTGGGGAGGCGAGATACTGTAAATGTGGTAGGCTTTTCCAGAAATGTTTCAGAATTGTATTTTGCTTCTAATTGTTTTTCACATTGTTTGTTATTGTGCTATACCTCTGGGCTAGTAATCACTGTGTATGTACACACAATGATAACAAAATTTCTGGCAATTTGTTTAGGTGGTTAATTATGTAATTATACAGCTGCTACTGCACATGTATTGTCCTTGATTCCATGCAATGTGCTGCTCTCTTGCTTGCTATTTTCATCTTCCTCTGCAGTCAATCTTGACTGTTCAGTAGTTGCTGGTCAACAGACTCCACTAAGCAAAAAGTTATAACAAAAGAGAGGTGTAAAATAACGTGAACTCTTGTGGTATTTGGTAATCAGGTAACTAGGATGAATTGATTTCCTTTCTATCTATTTAACTTTACATATTTATCAAGCATTATTTGTTTCTCTGAGGGGAATGCGCGGTGAATCTTTCTGTCTGACATGGCTGGCAATAGAACAGCAGTAATTGTAAAAAGCTAGACCAGGAGAAGTGCATATCTGTCTGTGTGCGTGTGTGTGTGTGTGTGTGTGTGTGTGTGTATGAGAGGAGGAGAGAGAAAACGAAAGGGTGGGGAGGTGCAGTGAGAAGCAGGGAGGGGGCATGTATGAGGGAGGGTGAAGGCGAGGGAGAGGGAGTGAGAGAGAGACAGACGAAGCGGGAGAGCAAGCGGGTCGCCTCATTCTGCTTCTTTCTCACATCCATCCTGCGAGATCCTATTCCAAAGAGGAGAGAGCTACATAACAAGCACACTGGAGAAGGAAAAGGAGGAAAAGATCCATTTAGGAGGGAGGATATCGAGGAAAATAACACATAATTAGGGCATCCATGTCTTATAGCTTTGGCAGAGGTGTCTGAAAGTTTCCTTCTGGGGGAGACAATCTCCCCTTGTTGTGGGGATGAACAGCGGATGCTGAATTTCAAACCTGAAGGCAGGAGGAAAGCTGTGAAGACCGGCCGGATTCACTTGCAGTGGAGCTGGTAGTGCGCACCAGAAGACTCCCTACAGTGCTTCTTTCTCTCGCCCTGTCTCTCGCACACTAATTTTCCGGCAGAATACATAACGCTATTTCACTGTACCAAGGTGGAATATCGAGAGGAAGCAACCCTAAACCAGGGAAGTAAAGGGGAACGGATTATGTACAGAATCAATGAAGGACATCCTGTTCACACAAAGTAAGTTCTAATCAGAAAAGGCTTTAAGTTTGGCTTTGATTCTGAGAGACTTGGAGATTTTTTGCCCTTTTTCTGTGTTGTGGAGCATCACCAAGCTTCATACAGCTTATCTTTTGGACTATAAGGTTCTGGATGGTATTTCAAGGTAAGGACACATCCATGGGCTCTTCTGCATTAATAGCACTCTCTAAGGTTTTTGAGAAAAGGGCAGATTAGAGATCTGAAAAGCTTAGCATGAAAGATACAGTCAAGTGGGATAAAGAGAACGGAAGATGGGAAAGGTGTGTGGGTGAGTCTTACCCTAGACTGTATTTAGCCAGTTTTATAGAAAGTGCAAAGTTGGGATAAATGTCTTAATAATACGATATGTCCCAGGGCTTACAGAGAACATGACTGCTTTGTTTGTAGATGGCTTTTGGAACGCTACTCCCCTCTGCGGAGAAGAATGGATCTATGTGTATTTGCATACTTGTGCATGTGTGTTTGCTGAGAGCGGAGATGCCTGTCTGCAAAGCAATTCATCTCTTTGCTTCCTTGCTACATAACGGTTCTCACCAAGGGAGGCTGCTAGTGGAAGGGGCATAATTGCGATGGTTGTTTGTCCTCATTTTTGCAATAGCTACGATCTGTGAGTGCAGGGAATTACTTTTGTACAGTAGCCAGATTTTATTCATAATGGTGGGTGCCTCTCTGCATTTTAAAGGCTGCCCTGTCACTTTTATCTCTGCTCACAGAGAACTGATTGGGTGCAGTATTACACTATACTTTCACCTGCAGTTTCAAGGTAAATATAAGTTTGTCAGTATGATTCTGGTCCAGCAATGCCTCTCTTTCCATGTCTTAATCTGTTTTTCTTGCCCTTTCTCTCCAAATGAGAATGTGATGATACACTAATGTATTTATATCTCTATCTTTCCAACTACCTTTTCAGATAGAAATAAGGCTGTTTTAGGGAGATAGTGTACAGACTAACAGACAGAAAGATAAAGGTATACTGTTGTTTCTCATTAGGGAAGAGTGAATCTGCTGCCCTCTTGATCAATAGCAGACAAGTGCAAGGCTACCTCCTTTGTAAGGCAACGGTTGAAATATTTACGATTGCATGAGCATCCTGTTAGTCCCCTAAAATATTTAAAATAACTGAATAATATTTAGTCTGCCTTAGTTTTCAAAGCCTAACTTTAGACTGGGCAGATGATTATATCCTCATGTAACATACAAAACAGTGACCATTAAATGCCTTTGCCTCTGGATATAAAAATTCAAAAGAAGTCTCTCCTCTTGCAAAACATCCACTGGGGGGAAGTGGAGCCTGATAGGAAGTTGATGACAGCTCCTGTGTATCTGGTGTTGACTGGCTATATGTGACTCAAATCACCAATTGTTCCTCTACATATAGGCTGTAGCTTGAGTGCAAGAAGCTGCTGTGCACACATGTGCTATTGAAATCACATTTAGCATTCAAGAGGCATAGTATGCAATTGCATCCTAATGAAAGAGATGCAAATCTCTCATCTGCTCTGCCTGCGTTTTAATCTAATGAGCTACATCAACAGTATGTATATGTCAAATATGCTTAATAGTGTGTACATACGTGTGTAAGAGAGCGTGTACGGGTGGAAGGGAGTTTCTGAGTGTATTCGGTATCTGCGTGGGTGTGTATTTGTCCAGGGCTCTGAGCTTCATCCCTTTTGATGTTTTATTGAGTGTTAACCATGGTAGGACTGACGCATTGCCTCTGATATGGAGTAGCATGGTTAAAGGAAAGCACTAAGACCGACTTTGCTCTTCCTTGTAGTTCCTTTACTCTGAATTAGCAATACTGTGTCTGCCTCTTTTAGCTCTTTGGATGTGGTAAATGATTTGGTTCAGACACTATATGTGCATTGGTGTGAGACTGTGTGTGTGTATAAGCAACCAGGGTATATGCACACATTGTGTGTATAAGCAACCAGGGTATATGCACACATTGTGCATACATATGGGGTGTGTGTGTGTGCGCGCCCAGGTGAAACGTATGCTCTGAGTGTATATAATCCCCTTCTCTCTCCCATTTTCTGACGTTAACAAAGGAGTCAAAGACAAGGCCCTCCATTTTCAATGATATTATGCATCCACTGAATCACAGGATGGACGGAACAGAGGGAAGGAGCCCTGCACCCTGTGATTATTCAGTGCTGTTGACAGCATGTTTACATAAGGCAAAAATAAGGGGAAATGTTGATGGCAAAATGCTGGGCTTTTGATTTATTACTCTCAGAAACAGAGTTTGAATCAGTATGCATGTAAGCCAGTAGGCAGCTGAAATCTGACACACCTGCTTCCAAGAATAATAAATCAATTCCAATCATATGTGTGGCTTTTTGGTATGGTATCAGTAACATATCAGTCAATTGTAGAAGTTACAAATCAGGCCAAATATTTTAACATCAGTTTTCATGTTGCCAGTAGTACAAGGAACAGTTCATTACTATGAATATTCTGTGAATATCAGTAATTGATATAGCTTTTCTAAACATGTCATACCTCATCATGTGGTTAGCTTTAAGGGAGTGGTGCACTGTTACAAAATTACAGCATATGGTATTAAAAGTGCCAGCGAAATATCTGTTGTGGTATATCCATTGCATTGTTTGTTGTAATGGTGAATCCAACCTAATGTTTTTATTATTACATTTTTTTGGTTATCAATTAAACGAAAACTGACATTGGGACACAAAATGGAATAAATCAAACGTATTTGATACTTGATATGCGTTTATAGCTGTGAAAAATGTAGGGCCTAGGTCTGAGATTGAAATCTAATCGAATTTGCTCTAAAGTTTCAAAGATAAGATACAATGCAGTGGCATCTTTGCACAGCCATATACATATTTTTAAATATACATATTATTCAGGTTTTTCAGGGGCTCCAAAATATATGAGCACATAATATACCTATAAATACTTAAGATAATTTCTATTATTTGTATATTTTAAATAATTTTACCACCTTCCGTGTAAAAAAACATGTTGAATACTTAATTTGTTGTCCGAGAACAGATGGATAAAGAGCTCTGTCAAAAACAAGGCCTGTACCCAGAAGCAGAACAGCGTATTTTTAGCTTGTCCATTAAGGACACGGAAGAAAAATCAATGATCACAGACTGAAACACTGGGTTTCAAATTTAAGTTTCTTTTTTTTCCTATGACCTTTGGATACAGTTGGGAATATGTACTTTGGAAATCTCACATTCTAACTAGTGAAAGTGTCAACATAGATGTAAATGAAAGCAGGCTTTTTTCTTTGTTAGTATAATTTATGTATTTTAAATAAACTTGACAAGCAACAAATAAATACATTCATAGATTCCTTTGTTGGTAGTGTCTTGGTAACGTTAGTACAGTAGGAGTACTTTTTTTTAACATTTATATTACATGGCAATGTGAGATTATTTGTAGCTGTCACTAAGAAACACATTAACATACTCATGCTAGATATTATGAGCTACACATCTGTAGCATATACACCACCAGCTGGCAGAGACAAACAGAAGACCTTATTTTAAATGGAGGTCTGGTCAGCTGGAGACCAAGCCGTGAACGGATTTGGCTGATCTGTTGTCAGCCCCTTTGAATCCCTGATGAGGCGAAACACAATATGCTCGAACAGCTGGGTCATTTATGGAATATGCTTACTCATCATGGTCGACTGCCACTAAAAGGAGTAGGAAAGAACACAGAATACTTCACAATGAAGCTCATTTAAAATGAAGCTCATTTATTAGTTTCCAAAGCTATGACAGCCCTTTCCTAAAAGACCTTTGGATAAGCATGACAACTAAGCACTCACCATAATCTTATAAAAGTGACATGAACTAAAGCATTGGCCAACTATTAAGCACAATATTCTCCATTCAGAATTTGACAGTAAGGGCATATGTATGTTTTATTGTGTAGCTCTTTTTTGAATAAGCAGTTATAATTGAGGCAGTTAGCTACCAGTGTCACTAAAGGTAACATACGGTAGTAAAGTAGTGTAACTACAGCTTCTTGTATGTGCAAAAAAGAAATGCTTGGCAAAAGAGATAAGGTAAAGGAACACAAAGAATTTTTGTTTGATGTCAGTTGAAGACATGATGTGCTAAGTGACTGCTGGTGGCAGTGTAACCCTTTTGGGATACAGTAACCAGGAGGCTGTCTGGAGCTTGAGGACTGATCTACAAACAGCTTCCATTGACAGTGACCTTGCTGTCTGTGTCACTTTGCAGTGTGACCTTCCTGGGCAAGCTGCCGAGGGCAATAAGTTGGCTTTGGAAAAGTCTCTTTCCATGTGTGTTGACAAGGAGCATTAGTAAGGGTCAGGGATGACGTACCTGGCTAAGAATACAGGGCAGAGGATGTTGCACCATGTGGCAGATGAAATAAAAAAAGAGGAAAACAGGGGAAAAAACTCTTTTGGGCTATTTCCGCAGAAACAAACAAGTATCGAATGTCCTCAAGCTGTGTAAGCTTAAGTGATAGAAACCTTATATTATAACGTTGATCTGAACTTTTGTTACCCTTAGTACAAGCCTGTAGTCTGCAAACTAGTGTGTTTCTTCCTAAATCATGATTATACAGAATTTTATCGCTACTACAAGTTCAGCTGTTAGAAATCAGAATAAAATCATATGTTAGATCTGAGATTTGGTTCCCCTTAAACAAAATTATTATATATCTATGAAGATAATAAAAGGACATAAAAAGGCCAAAAAAGACATGATGGCAGTATGCTTTCCTTTTACTTATTCTCTATGCAGAAATAATCAGAAAGGTTTCTTAAGAGGTACTGAGTCACCAAATGCCACCTGGAAAAGACCCGAAACTAATTTGGGAGCGTGTTAAATTCACATATTTTGTATTCCAGTGTCACATTTACTAACAAGGGTTTTTATGGAACAGATCCCCTATTGTGATGCAGTAGGTGATGTTGTTAAAGCTGTGCTGGATTTTGCCTCAGTAGATCATTACCAATAGCTTATATGTAAATATGCTGACATCCAGTTCATTTGTAGTGTCTTGTTTGAACAGACGAGTGCAGTGAAGTACATATGCGACATGTACTGCAACATTTTTGGCCATCATGTTTTACAGTGCTTCTCTGCGGTAGGGACACTGTGTCCTTTGTAGCCTTGTACTATGCATGTTTCATTTCACCAAGAAGTCATTTGAGACACAAACATGCAAACACAACAGCCACACCACTTATGTGCCATTAATGACCAGTCTCCTTTAAAAAAAAAAACGAATTAAGGATCATTAAATATTTACACAGTTGAATAACCTGCCTATATCCTAATAGCATGGAAAGATTGATGCTGGTTCTTTTTTAGTGAGGCCAATGTTGGAGCCATCCATTTTGTGTTTTGCCTCCATCAGCCACTTTAGGATTGTCCTTACAGTGACTTTGCCATCTTCATCCTTTCCCTGCACCCTCAGTTTTTAGCTGTGAAACAGGGTATTTAGAGTATTGACCGCTTTGCTCTTTAGATGATAACAGAAATGCTGTGTCTCTTCTGTCAAGGTGAGGGGCTACTTACATATTCAACTCTTCGTCTTCTGCATTGTCTTCCTAAGCTTGAGCTATAGTTCCATTAAATGATGGGTATTAGCAGAGCAGATCAAGAGCTGAATGTCGAGGTTAGAGAAATAATTTATTCAACATGTGCACTTTGTCAAAACGTGTACATTTCTGTTAATCCGAGATATATTAAACCATAAATATGTGCATGGATATGAGAAGACTAAACTTCACTTATTTGATGCTTTTAGCAAACACATTGCAAGATAAAAAGATCTTCCAAATAGTATTAGACAGGCAGCTGTTTAAAATGTATCCTTGAGCTGTGAATATTCGGGCTAGTGCCCAGAAAGGTCATTACATTTAGGTCATTACATACACTACAGTAGCCCCTTTAATGCTTCACAGGTAGATCTGGATATGAGTGTAGTCTTTTCATTGTAACAATAGCAGAAATGTCAGTACAGGGATACTTCCTCTGCCTTTGAGGCGAACATGGACTCTCCAACAGCACTTGTGTCTCTTACATTGGACAAGCTCCCATAACCTCTCAGCAGGAGACCAGCTCTGAGCAGGAGACTGGGCCTGCACTTGTTAGTGCGGGTCACTGATCCTGGCCTCCTTTGGGCTTATAGCTGGTATAAAACAAAGTACAGCTTGGATGTTTGTTAGTTGCTTATGCTTTAAGGAGTCTGTGGGGAAGAGTAAGAACGTCTGCACACCTTAAAACCCCAATAAGAGCAGGAGACTTGCCGTTGTTTTGGGAGAATGAAGTGGCTTGTCTCCCCCGGGTGGTGAAGGTTCACACAATGTTGTTCTGGGTCTTGTAGAGGAGTTTTCATCTCCTGGTGAGAAAAGGTTCCTTGTAGGAAACAATATGTTTCAATCTGAAAGCTCAGTTAAAGAGTGAAACGAGAGGAACAAATACGAAAGAAAATAGAAGGAATACAGAAAGGAAATTATGCATCTAGTACAGTACTTGATCATTTCTATAATTGGTGGGTCTCCCTTTAATTGGGTTTTAGAGTCTAAATGTCAGTCTTGACTATTCTATTGGTGTAAAAGAAAAAAAGGAAGATGACAGGAGATTAATTCCCGTACAGGCACAAAAAGCTCATATTATACTTGCACTGTTCTATTAAGATGGTGACAGTTGGCTGCTATCCAGTAAGAGCAACCAACTCAATTTTATAAAAGTATTGCTCCTGATCTCCAGTATACTGCAGTCACCCCCTGCCCCATTTTAAGCTGTTGCATAAACTGCCAATAAATAGGGAGGAGGGGATGCAATTCAATGTTGCCCTTTTAATTTATTGCATGCTTCTTTCTTATATTTGTATTATCTCAGATAACTGTCAGTTGGGCAAGAGACTCATTACAACCTTTGTCATGCCGTTGCTCCTGGGCTAGTGAACATACTGAGTAGATAAGAACTCCTTCTGCTCTCCCAGCCCCTCTCCCGCTCTCTTTATCGCTCCACCTCTCTCCTTTCCTCTTCTTACCCGGCTCAGTGTGGTACCAGAGGTTTGACTGTCAAGTGGACTGTCTGTGGAATTTTGCAGTCTTTCAGGGAGGCGATAGAGGTTCTGACGGCAGCACATAATCTTTCGCCTGCTGCGGTCTTACTCTTGTTCACCTTTTGGTTACAGGGGCATATTGTCTGATGATTCACTTGCTTGTCTGTAGCAAATTGTGTGTGTGCGTGAGACTGTGTGTTTGCTGGTTTATGCATCGCTATTGGGTAGATGGAGAGAAATTAAGGTTTAAAGGGATTGACAGTGCAAAACATATATTTCAGAACTTATGTCATGATTTCTGGTTTTATTAATTCAGATTGGCACTTTATCGGGTATTAATAAGCTCTCTCATTACGCAGGGCTCTACAGTGCAAGTATAGTATTGAAAAACTGTTTCACAAGCACAGTATGAGTAAAGACCACAACCTACCTCAATCTTCCACCCCCCGTGCTAATCATTCAAAATAGTGGGACTGGCCATTTGAGGTACTGTTGCCCAGTAGCTGTGCTGGGGCAGCCCGTTATACAAAAACAGTCAGAGATGCCACAGTGGAGACAAGAGTATAGATAAGAGGGAGAAGATAAGCAAGGTTTAGGATTGGCTAGCTGGCCATTTAGTAATATCGGGTGCTGTTTCTTGAAACATGTTCAAATTTTCATGAAGTCGATGTTCTCATCGTCATGTCACTTTTCGTGAACCGACCAATCACAGCCCAGATGGGGTGTGGCATAACAAAACGGTTGACATGCTGCAGTAAACGTAGCCTTCACATAGCTGAAGCCTACAGCGTAGCCTGATGCGCACCTCCTCATAAATGCAACTAAGCGTTGCAAGAACTGTGAATGGTAGGCTTGGTAGCATTGCATTTCTCTTCTAGGCATTTCTGGCCTGTCCTTTTTCTCACGGGTGTAGGTATAGACAGTGCAGACAGTGCAGCTGCACCTGGGCCCTCATTGAACCTGTTGCGAGCTGGACTTAACCAGTAACAGGCTAAAAATTCTTTTGTATTTTTTATCATACATCCATGATTCCAATGTTATTATGTGGTGTGTGTGTATGTATGTGTGTGTGTGTATCAATTATCTGTCTGTCTGTCTGTCTGTCTGTCTTCAAATGTGCACATCCACCTTTGATATGGTGTAGTTTTATCAAAAAAGTATGTAGCAAACGTATAAAAACATTATCATCCACAGATTCCACATAATGACTATTGTCCTATTTTCTTTGGTATTTGTGTCACATAGCATACATATGCAATGATTATTGCTGTGTAAGATGTGTATATTGTTGCCCAACTTTAAGTTTCTATTTGATCATGTGACAAGACGACAAGACTCCGGCTAGGTGAAATGCAAAATCTGACAAGCACACTAGCTAGCATTACACACAAGCTAGCAGTCATGCCAGTAAAGACAGGAGAGAAAAGAACAGGAAGAGAGGGTCGCAACACTCCCAAATTGGATGGATCTGGATTTTTTACTTAGGACATTGTTGAAGATTTTTCTCAGTGCAAGGATGCCACTGAAATAGGTAAGTAGCTTTTTCAAGGATTTGGTGTATCTTATGGGCTGCTGTGCCCCTTAAAAGGCTGTTATCATTTCGGGGTCAGGTCGCCACCGAGCACCTGTTTGATGGTGTGTATGTGCTTGTGGGTACTAAACTGTGTGTGCCAGTTTTCAGGACAAGTTGATGTTGAAAGTAGCCTATTGCAGCAATATTCTGCATATTAGACACATTTAGCATAATCTCTTGTCTTTTCTTGAAGAGGAATGTGGTTGCCCTGATTTGTGAGGTTATTATACCTCAAATGCCTGAAAAAATCTGTGGTCATTTCAGGACCACACAGCTCCCCTGCACTCAGATGTTTATAGTCATGTTTTAGGATTTTGACAGTGTCAGCACTGTCCATGCTTCTGATAACTTTCTGTTTCTGTAACTGCCACCTTATTCCAGGAAAAATGCCTAAAATAACATACCTAAAATGAATCAGGAATAACTCCTCATCCATTTGGCCTAGATGCATAATTCTGGTCTCCTTTGAAAGGTCAGAAGCTAAGGAATATAAATGTGTAAATTATGTATGTAAATTAGCATATTTAGTTTACCATTACAAACTAAATGGAGATACAATAAAGAAATTATTGTCATCCTCGCCTGGTAAAAAAGTTATATTTTAAATGTAATAAACCATCAAAACCAGAATCAAATGGATTATAATTCAACAGAATATATTTTAATGCAACTGTAACTGTAAATTTGATGAAGACATGCAGTTACAACAGTTATACTTTTTTTTTTTTTAAATATACCAGGCAAATGCCCATATTTTGGCAGTATTTACTGTTTAATGTTAACTCTTAATAAGAGTTACTTATAATACACTATTTCTGTCCATACAACCATGTTCTGCATAACATTCTTCAAAACATTGAAACATTGATTAAAAACAGTGAATATTCATCAACATTCCTATTAACAAAAGCACTCCCATGCTTTACAGACATACAACTCTGGATGTCTATGTAGCTACTATGGGTCGGCTACCAGACCACAAAAAAATATGGAATAAATACTGTCCCAAACGTATTGTAACTGTGTGGAAAAGTTTTGTACTTGTGAAAATGTGTTGTAGCTGGGTGGAAATGTTTGAATGTGTTTCTGAGTATTAGAAAAACCTGTAGTTTACAGGTACGGATCAATTCTACAGGTACAAAACAAACATACAGTTACAAGTACTTTTGTCCCATATTTGACACATTCCACACAGATACATTACATGTGGGACAGTATGTATTCCACAGTGCCACTTCTCTTCCTCTGCAGAAAAAGGCGAGAGAAGGCAGGCACAGCGCCCAGGTATTGTGCAATAATCAAGATGGCAGCTGCTGATATTTTTAGCAACAATAGCAGATTTTTGGACTGGCAACTGCGAAAATGGCAAAAGTAAGTCAGCGGTTGTAATGATATATGTATATTGGCTTGTTTGTCGAGCTAATTAGTCTGTAATTTTTGTTTGAGAGGTTGGACATGAGGATTGTGATTAGAGATAACTGGATGCTTATAACTGCAGCCATGTACAGACTTTCAACACGATTTATGTTGTGATATAAGCTCATTTAGATGCTTGGTGTTTGATGTGTGTTCGGTGTGGATAAAAATGGTTTGAGTTTCTAGCTGAGCCTCCTAGCTTCAGAAATTTGCTTCTTTCTGTTTCTGAACTTTCTGTTCTTCTTATTATCGTTTCTGCCGCTGTACAACGGACTGAAATTAATCTGCTGAAAATAGCAAAAAAAGGACATTCGGTGTTTGGCCTAACAAGTGAAAAGAAGAGTCAGAGAAAGACGCAAAATTCGTGATTTACACGGTTCTGCTGAACTGTCTCCTAGCACATCCACTTCATCTGTGGCTGACTTCTTTGAAAAGGCAAAAAAATGGTCTGAACCACTTTGAGTGTTTCTGTCACTTGTTTGTGACAAGGTGATTAAGCTAGTCGCACCTAAATTTGGAGTGCACACAAATTCAAGCCTTTATGGTAAGTCCACTGAAAAGGACCAATGCGAGCTGACAGGCAGGTTAGCATTTAGTGTTAGTGTTGCAGTATGAGAGTCCTACTTGAAGAGAGGCTATGGAGTCTTCATGTTATGTGATACCAGAACCACATACAACATTATTAATGAAATTGGGTTGGAATTTAGCGCAAAAATACACATGTGACAACGTCTGTTTTTCAGAATAGGGTGTCCATACAGTATGGAAATAAGATTGATTGAATTATATTCACAGAGTATAAAACATATTACAGGTGTCAATTAAAAGTATATCGGCACATGTAATTTACTTTTTTTGACCCTCTTGGGCCACGGACCCACCCACCATAGTCTCTTCAAATCCTGTGGGAAACATTTTGACTATTTAATTGATGCAGTGGTTAAAACAAATTTCAAAATAAATGGAACAAATGTGAAAAACCTTGTTTTGTATTTGGGAAAGGTTTTCACTAAAACTATAGGTTTTCGGGTTTGCTTCAGCCAAGAATTTTCATTTCAGTGCATCCCTAGTTTTCAATGTGTTAAATATTCAAAACATCTATTTTCAATGTTTTTTAAAAGCTTTAACATCATAATTGTATACAAGGAAAAGGAGCACACACATGCAGTATGAATATGCATGTGATAAAATGGTAATAAACTCTTTGTTACTTGAACATTTTTCACTCTGCTCCTAAATTTCTTTGCATCCTCCAATTTTTTTTTCGTTTAGAATGACATGTACTCCTTGGGAAAAAGGTTAGTGTAGGGACCTGTTATGTGCTAGGGAATATACACTTAATTACCAGCAGATTTACTCTTTGCTGTTCAAATATTATTATTTTTAAAAGAAAAGAGCAATCCCTGTGAACTAAATATCAACAGCCGTCTCATTGGTGGGAAATGCCAGACAAACAGAATATTTATTCTCACTTAAATTTGTAATCTGTCATTACAGTATGACATTCTCTGTGAAAACACTGCCTGCCCACTGTGGGCTTTGTTTACATCGTGATTCATCACAATGACTTCACTTTGATAATTTCTTTTGCTATTGACATTAGAAAAGTGATTCTGTGTTGTCAACACATGATTTATATGTATTTACATATTGTAAAAGGTCTATTTAAATGTTTATGTTGTCTAAACAGTAAACAGTTTACATTTTAAGTTGTGACATGAAAGGGTACAGAACCTTAACAGGATCTCTTTGAGACAGTATGCTATAACATCGCATCCAGGGCTGGGTAACAATACTTTTATGGCACTGATCGAGACTAAAAAAGCCATTACCTCATTTTGTACTAAATTTAAATACCTAAGAAGAAGTATATCTCATCAGTGTCAGTGAGCCAGTAACAATGCAGCATACTTGTACCATCATCTACTAATTCTAGAGATTAGCTGCTTAACATTTCCTGTATTAGAGGCATGCAGGAAAAGTTACGCCCAGAGATGGTGCGCACTGTTGTGTTTTTACTGCCAGCATTATCTGCACATATAGATTAACTTTGTGCTGCTTGTTATGTGTGTCAGCGATGGATTACTTGGAGCCAAGGTGGGGATCTTTTCTGATGGCAAATATGGTGTTGCATACAGACTGACAGGTGAACGGAGAGAAATACTCCTGAAATTGACAAGGTGTATGGTTGTCAGACCTGGGCTAGCTGCTCTTAAGCACAGAGAAAGTAGAGGTCTCACTCTGCCACTATTTCCCAGGTAGCAACACAAACATCAGCCACATTCTTCACATCTTCTACTCCAGACTATAAATTACAATAGTGTATTGCTGTTTGTTTATAGATGTTCCTTTGGACAGTTATTTGAATTTTCAAGTTCAATACTGTACAGATATTCATTCAGTTTCTTCATTTTACTCCAGGTATCCAGGTTGATTCAGTGCACAATGTAAAAACAATTTCTCAAGCTTTAATGGTACCAAAAATGTCTGAATGTCTTTATTTTATTTATTTCATTAATATGTATCCACTCATAGAACTGTAAACCACACTGTATAAAGGTCTCCACTCAATGGCACATGCTAGCTAGATCACAAATGTGTCTTTACAGTACCATGTTCAAACATGGGATTTGAATGATATCCTATGCATGTGAATAAAATTGTGTTTGACAGCAACAAGTTTCCTGCAACCTTTATGATGTGGGCAAGACACCTCAGAGAATAAATGTACATGTCCTCAGAAACACTCAACACATGTAGTGTAAATTCAGTTCGTCTGCCACATTAGTACTGCAGGAACTGTATTGCCCACTCCTGTTTGATAAGCTGGGAATTAAACCTCCAAATTTAAGCATCGACCTTTACTTCCAAGTATACAAGCACCACTGCTATTGTCAACATGTGTAATTCCTAGACTTGGATGCAAGCAATGCTCACTTTGAATTATAAATCAATGAACATGTATTAGTGTAAAATCCTCCAGCACTTGGGGCTTTGCTTGTGATGGAAGAATGAATAGAAGGGAAACAGGGGCACCTCAGGGGATACCAGGCTTTCCAACTCTTGGTCCACTGGTCACAGCCTGGAGCTCATTCATACAGATATGCAGAGACAGGAGGCTTATATAGCACTGGCTATGAAAAAAGTGTGTATGTCTTTGTGTGTCTGTGGGAGTGTGCTTTGATTAGCTTCCGATAGTTTCAGAATTAGCTACAGCCTATATAATGAAAAAACACTGTTGCATGAGGCATAATGTTGAACTAAAAATCCATATGATTTTATATACAGCAATTTATGTAACACTAGTGATTCTACCTCTAATCAATCTATGAAAACATATTTACTGCTGAAACAACATTTCCTGAAAATCATTAGTTATTCTGGTAGCAGTGACAATGGTTTTGAGTCATTACAGGAGGAGCTCTCTTGGTTGAACAGACACAGTAAAGATCCCCACCTTCAGAAAGTCAGACTTCAGCTGCAAATTAGAGAGAAAGGAATTATAGTACTGGACATGGGGCTACAACTTGATCAAAAAGTGATCTGTGCAGTGTGCAATGTAAAAACAATCCACAAATGGGTGCTTAGGAACAAAGATGATGTCACTGCCAAGAAAAGAGGAAAAACTCACTGTTAAATATTGATTTTTGACTTTGATAGACTGTTTAATGAGCGGCCATGAAAAATGTTTGTAAATAAGCTGTTTGGTGTAAAAATGAGTTACACCTTTTGTATCTTAGCAGTTCATGGTCGTTTAACTATAATGGGTTTGAACCAGTGTGTCTTCATGTAACAGAGGAGATACAGTAAGTAAGAGGCACTGACAGTGATCAGTTAACTCAATTTAGCTGTGACTTTTTTCTGCTAGAAACCTGCTTAGCAATGTAGCACATATGTTCACTATGAAATAGTTTCATGCTGTATGTGAGTTATTGAAAAAACTACGACTTCTTTGGAAAGAAAAGTAATGAAAACATTTTTTTAAAAATTTGCATTGCACAGTATTATTCTCAGTAATATACTGTATTATTGATATGTAGTACACCAGGGGTCACCGACTTCTGAGAGCTACCTGAAGGATAGAGAATTTAAAAGGGGGTCTACTTGTTTAAAATAACCTTTCTGAATAATGGAAATCTGCTTAATTTACCTTTAAACAATAAATATTATGCCTCTAATAGGCTGTACTGTAAATTAGGAAACTGTCCATGTATGTTCACTTATCACTATCATTATTCTTGTTTTACCAAATGCTCATAGGAAAACACATATACAGTAAATGTTTCTCGTAATGAGCTAACTTGCGGGTAGCATCGAAGGTCTTGTGGTGCGTAAGTTACTGAAATGGCTCTCTGTCTATGCTGTCACCACAGTCTTCACACAGATAAGATAAGCCTTTATTTGTCTCACAGGAGAGAAATTTCAACATAACAAAAACAAATTATACAATACTGAAATAAAAAAACATCTATATTTCAAATTCACAAAAATAAAACCGTGCAAGTGACGATATGCATGTTGGCGTGTTTATCCTGGAAACTTTAAAACAGATAAAAACAAATTCCAATATTAAACAATGTAAAGTGACATTGTGCATAGAATTTTCACTCAGTCTCTGAGTTGTGGTTACTGCTTAGCAATGCTGATTATAAAGTCAAACGGCTGCAGGAAGAAAAGATCTTCTGAATCTCTCCTTCACACAGCGTGATGAATCAGCCTGCCACTGAAGGAGCTGCTCAATGATGTTAGTACCTCATGAAGGGTGTGGGATGAGGTCTCCAACATGGATGAGAGCTTAGCTCTCCCACTCCTCTCTCCCACCACCTCTACTGGCTAAAGCGAGCATCCCATGAAAGAACCGGCTTTCTTAATCAGTATGTTTAGTCTCTTCCTGTCTGCTGTTGTGATGCTGCTACTCCAGCACAGCACACCAAAGAAGATGGCTGACACCACCACAGAGCCATAAAAGGTCCTAAGGAGAGCACCTGCACTCCAAAAGACCTTAGTCTCTTGAGCAGGAACAGTCTCTTCTGGCCCTTCTAGAAGAGGGTGTTAACAATGTCTGTACAGTCCAGTTGATTGTTGACCTGGGAACTAAGATACCTGTTGGAGTCCACAATCTCAATGTCCAACCCTCACAATCCTCACGAACTGTGGACTGCTGGTGAGATAGTCCAGGATCCAGGCTGAGAGGGGAAGGTCTACTCAAGCGTCCTCCAGCTTATCTTTCAGCAGCGTAGGCTGGATGGTGTTAAAAACACTGGAAAAATCATAAAACAGATGAGACATACACTGTCTGACTCTACAGTTGTGAAGAACTCTTCTTTTTCTGCCATTGTTTACGGCATAATGTGAAACTGTTAATAGCATAGTTAGCCTAGCTCATCATCGTAGCGGTACTAGCTAGATTGCGTGGAATGAAGGAGTGAGAAAAGGGAATGCATGACGGAAGTTACAAATTAAACATTCATAATAAATCGTTATATACATGTTAATCTAGTTAAAAGAAGTCGATTTTTAGGCAGCTTTGCCAGTAACTCATTCTAGTTTTATAATGTGACCTGCAGGCTACTTATTGGCTCCCTGAGGTTGACCAGGCGGTCATGGGCACTGTGTTGGCTACCCCTGTAGTACACTGTATCATAACATGGTGAGACTGACAATTTTCTACATATATAAGGCAACATTATGTAAGATTTGTGCTGTGCGTCACTTCCTTGAGTGTACTAACATGCAGTACAGTGCGTACACTATGTACTTACTTGCTTAGTACGTTATTTTTGACAGGGTAGTGTTGTCTCAAATCAAACACTGCTGTTGTGTGTTAACCGGGAAATGACTATCACAAGATTGCACAATCCCCCCAGCACAGAGGCCTGCAGAGCTCCAAAATAACAGCCATAATAATAATAAAAAATAAAGTAACGACAGACCCCTTTTCATACTATTTCTGTTTATTTATTATCTGTTTTATTTTTTTTTTTTTAAGTTTCACAAGCCAAGAATTTTCTGTATATCACGAGCCAGATGTCTCTTCAGTTAATTTAAACTACTCAAATGTAATGACAGAATAACATGCAGTATGAACATTAAAACAATATATCATATATCCTCTGCCTTAGTTGCTAGGATCAGCTGCTGCGTTGGCAGCAGTGGTACGTTTGACCGCGGGAGCAGAGGGCTCTGTGCACGGACAGCTAGCCGGCCTCACTACCTCATCCCGCAGGTTGGCACGAGCGTTCCCCGGCCACCACTTGCAAAGCTCCTCAACTCCAAAAACGTTCAAGCACATTTTTAATCCACAATCACTATTTGTAAAACTATCAATATTCGGCATCTAAACATTTGATTTCTCGCCTCAAAACTTCTCAGAAGTGGATTTAGTGATAAAATAGTGTACGAAAATGTTCTGTTGTTGGCCTCTCTCTCTGCTGCTTCCCATTTCTCCCGTGTTGTTGGCTAAAATGGCAGCTCTTGAGGGTGAGAAGTGTCCACCGTTTCACTCTCTACTTTTTTAGCCATTATGAGTGCACCATCCGGGTACTCACATGGCACTGCATTTTGCCGTACTTCTCAGTGTGAACACACTTTTGCACTCAAAATAGTGTAAGCATGGAAGTGTGCGAATTGAGACACAGCATTGGTGTTTTTTGTGATTTGGCGTTTCAGTGTAATTCACTGCTGTCGTAAATAAGGACAGTTGTACATGTGCATTTGTTATGATTGCATTACTTATGATTCAAAACTGAGAAGCCGACAACTTTGCTAATGCAGCCTTACATCAAGCAAGTGTGATAACACAAGTCATAGCAAAGAAGTTGATTACCTACTGATTACTACTATGTACCTAGTTACTAGTCCAACAGCAAGAAGGCCAGCGCAGCAATTTGTTCTACATCCTTCCAGCTCTTTTAGCTCACGCCAATGAGTAAAAGCCAGTCCGATATTTACTCTTTTCTGTTCTCCTACTAGGTCATGCACTCTTTTTGTTTTTCTCGCTTCCTCTGATAACATCTTGTTCTGTCTCTTCGCAACCTCTACCGTGATATCCATACTGAGAATACGGAGATAGCTTTTTCTTATAGCAAGCTTGCTGAAGAGTCTTGATGGTGTGTGAGGGGTGCCGTAAAGCATTACGCTATTTTTGCAATATATTTCCTAGATTAAATTCCCCTATTATAAGTCAAGGTACCTTCAAAATGATTTTGAAGCTATTATTTTAAGATAAAATTACTAGGTAATGTTGCTTTAAGACATATGTGTACCCTAAAGGCATCCCACGAACATCTACACACACACACACACACACACACCGCACGTACACACACACACACTTAGACACAGATTTGAATAATTTAGATGCTATGAACATGTTAAGATGCATTATTTCTAAAACCACTCAACAGAAAGTAATGGTATTATTGTACATGACTGCATCAGGAAGCCTGTTTAACATGTTTCTGTTAAGACTTAAGAGTGGGAAAGCACTCAGCGTCTTTCAGCTAATTAGCAGCTTAATGACCCGAGACACAAAAAATGCTAGAAACAAAATCATCACATTTATTGTTTTACCTTATGCAGTTTATATAGATACACTGTGAAAGAGCTTAAACGTTCCACATGAGGTAATCTCAGAGGCGGCTTGCACAGTTAATGATCACACAGTTACTTATTTGCCCTGCAGGAAGAAAAATACATGACTTAAACAACTTACTGCAGGGGTATATGATTGACTCATCAAGGTTTGAGAGGTTGTTAAAAGTACTTTCTGTGCCCATAGTAATTATGACATGGCACCTTGTGTACAGGGAGGTTGAGGAGGACATTATCTTGACAATTACTGTTCTTTTAGGAGATGAAAGCCGTCTACCACACTCTTTTGTGGCCACTGCCTTTGGTCCTCAGGGTTTCCCATAGACTCAGGGGCCCTGGTTTCCTCTCTTCCGGCGCATCACCCATCTAATCCCATTACTGTTTGTGACTCACTACTTTCAACTGTCGGGAGGAAAAAAGTGCATAAATAATGTATTCCTTGGGTGTATCCACCCCCGGATCAATGGCAGTACAAAGACCATCTACAAAGACGGTTGGCTCAAGGCCATATTTGATCACTTCCACTGCGCACGATCACTGCTCCCTTTTTTGTCAGCCCACTGAGACTCAATTATTTCCAAGCGTTTTTAAGCTATTGTTGAAAGAACACGAAGTGAATATTTAAAGTTGGTGAGTGGAAGAAAAATCTTTGAGACATGAAAACAGCAGATGGATGGTAATAGTGAACTGTTATACAGAGATAGAAGAGAAGAAAGAGAAGGAATAAAAAAGAAAATGATGTGATGCAGCCCAATCGTGAGTAGGATACTCATCACTGGGATACTAGGAAAAGAGTTGTATGCATAGGTTTAGAAACCATGACAAAGGAGAAATTGTTGAAAGAACACGAAGTGAATATTTAAAGTTGGTGAGTGGAAGAAAAATCTTTGAGACATGAAAACAGCAGATGGATGGTAATAGTGAACTGTTATACAGAGATAGAAGAGAAGAAAGAGAAAGAATAAAAAAGAAAATGATGTGATGCAGCCCAATCGTGAGTAGGATACTCATCACTGGGATACTAGGAAAAGAGTTGTATGCATAGGTTTAGAAACCATGACAAAGGAGAAATTACAGAGCACTTGATCATTTGAAAAAAGTTGATCATGAGCATGTCATAGCATTTAACCAATCAGTAAGATCTGAAGAGCAACTTGGATGGTCTCTCCTATCTAGGTTAGGGAGACAGTGTTAATGGCTTTTAGGAATCAAGTCAGAAACTTCCAAAAGATTCAGAAGGTGTCTAAGGTCGTTTATGAATACACTGAAGAAGTTGATGTGCAGCTTTGTGGTCCAAGCAACAAGTGACAGCAAACTTCTTACCACAGAAGCACAGATTTATTTTCCTCTCATGTCCCTTGCTGGGTTTGTTCCTTCCTAACCCAGATGGCTGGGCTCATAGCCCAAGATTTTCACCATGAAAAATATTTTTTTCATTTTCTACGCTGCAAAATCTTCACTCCTTCAGCAAGAATTGATGGTAACATCCAATTGGCACTGTACCACCACTCCGGCTGTGCCGCGGATAATGAGTATTTGTGTGAAGGGCAAGGCACACACTAAAATTAGATCAAAGGTCTGCACTCTATAGGCATCAAACGGTGGACAGAAGCCATGCTCCAGCACGGGTAGTGCCATGCCTGTTCAGTTACTCAGATGTCAAACCACTGGTAATGACTGTATCTGCTTAAGGAAACGTCTTTTGATGTACAATTCCCTAGTGAGCATATCTTGGTTTCATCAGTCTTATTTGCATTCTAGACAATATTTGAGGGATTAAAACTGTGTGGAAAATCAGCAAACTGTTGCAATGTGATTCTGCAATCATTTATCAGTATTCTTTGTACAGTGGCACAGAATAAAGACTTCACCTGCTACAAGAGTCCTTAGTCACACCTGGGCTTTTTTCCGCGACTATTTATCTTATTGGATATTAAATCCCATAGATTCTATGGTAAAATATTTAGAGCTGGACCTGAATATTTGAATATTCGACCGTCGGGTACACATTCGATTTTCAATTATGAGATTAATTATTAAAGTGTTTTTTTTTGTGTGCCTGACCTCTGCTGACAGCACTCCAGTTCTTCATCAAAGGGAAAACGAAATGAAGCTCTCACCTATGTGGGAGCACTTTAAACTGAGTGATGATAGCAGTAGTCTGGAAGTTATGATGTTTATTAATTTTACAATTGCTTAATATCATTACAGATCAAAACAGTCAAATTTCCTACATTTTAAAATAAATCAGTATCAAACTGTAGGCTGGAAACAAACAGCAACACAATGAACGCATTTAAATAAGACTAATTATATTAGGCCAATTGTAGAAGAAGAGCATTTTATTGCTATAATTGAAATTAAAAATGAATTTTGCATAATAACGTATTAGATATAGTTCCGCTACCAGAAACACCGCTCATCCCGTGCGCTCTCTTCCTGGACCACCGTCCGGCTAAACTATTCCCGGATTTTGCTCTAGACCTGCTTGGATCATTCTCTCTCAGTCTGGACTCTCAGCTATGGTGGGTGATAGGAGCTTTGACTATTCGCTCTTAATTACTGTCAAAGCTCAAAAAATGACATTTGGGCCAGCCCTAAAAATATGCTATATTGTCATTTAGACTTAACTCACTTTCATCTCCAGCAACTATGACAGAAAAGCAGATTTTTCAATGTGCTTTCAGAAAATCAGAAACTGATTTTGTAAATATGGATGATGCACGAAGATTTAGTTTGCTGTTCACATATTAAACATTTAGATGAACCACTTACTTGGAGGAAGGTTAAACTTTAGGTATGACACAAATTAAAACTACATAAATCAAACTGCTCTATTACATTTTGGTCGTCCAAAATTTTTTCAAGCAACAAGACTGTCTGTACTGTAACAATAGGACACAAGCTTGGTCAAAGCATATAGCTGAAGACGACACATCAAAAACAAATAAATGCATGCTCTTCATTTGAGAAATAATGGTAAAGGGATTAGCAGAAAAGATATCAACGCAGTTGTGAGCAGTGTGATGATTTATTGTTTGAACAGAGTAAAGGATTGTTTTGAAATACTTTTACTGGCTGCACTCTAGGGTTGGGTATTGTTTTTTATGATTCCAATGCCAAATACCTGAAACAATACTTGCACACAAAAAACTCTCTCAAAAGACATTAAAGAGGGTTTTAAAAAAAATATTTTTAATATAAAAACACAACACATTTACATAATAAATTCACAAGATATAAAATCTCAACCACTTAACCCAACTAAAATAACACTTAACACTAAATAACAGTAACAGAACTAGCAGCAAAATCAATTTTGAGTGGGTATTCTTCTTTCTACAACATCATCTTTAAACTTTACTGTTAAGACTGCTATATGAAGCTGAGGCAGATATTTATACTGTTTATTGTTATTTTATTTATCAAATGTTCCCAGGAGGGCAGCTAATAATGTCATGCCTGTCAGTGAATATGTGATATGTGTAGAAGCCTGTCAATCATTTATTTTTCTACCTGTGATTGGCAGAGATGAGTGGGGTTGTTGCTATTGTTCCTGCTAGCCTGGGAGAGTGTGTGTGTGTTAGCCTCAGGACAGAGAGGATGAAGAACAAGAGAAGTTTACACGTGTAGCTTTCTGCTGAGCCAGGTTTGTTTCCTATACAGTATGCTCGGCCCACAATAGCCTGTATTGTTGCAGCATTAATAAAGGCCGAGCGATACCAGCTGTCGTTTCGTAGCCTTTCATTTAGGGACGCTAAATTTGTACAGTGGTGAATAGTGATTAGGGGTGGGGACAATAAATCGATATAGCAATATATCGTCCATTTTTCCATGATCCTGTATCGATATTCCAGCCCATCATCCATCGTCAACCGCTTATCCTGCCTACAGTGTCGTGGGGGGGCTTGAGCCCATCCCAGCTGACATTGAGCGAAAGGCAGCGTACACCCTGGACAGGTCGCCAGTCCATCGCAGGGCCACACATAGACAGACAACCACTCACACTCACATTCACACCTAAGGACAATTTAGAGACACCAATTAACCTAGCCTGCATGTCTTTGGATGGTGCACCCGGTGAGAACCCACGCGAACACTGGGAGAAAATGCAAACTCCACACAGAAAGGCCGAGGCAACCGGGGTTTGAACCCACAACCTTCTTGCTGTGAGGCGACAGTGCTAACCACTGCACCGCCGTACTGCCCCCAGCCCATCATATCGATACATTATGTTAATAAAATAAAATAGCGTTCGACTTATTAGCTCAATGCTCAATGAATCTCCATTAACGTGCTAACGGACATTAGCATCACGATCGCGAAAATACAATCTTAACAAAAAAGTACACATTTTGTTTCACCTGCTGAACATCCTGAGTGACATACTGTGCAAATATTTAAAGTTCATGTTTCCTGAGCTATATGTGAAATAAAAAAGAGCTGCCAACTTCACTGTCTTGATCTGCCACTCTGCTGCTTCTGCACTCATCACAGACCAGCTACAGCAACCCCAAAGGGTCAGAACAATATTCCCAGTGGTCTAAAAATACAGTTATCAATAGGAAGAGAAAGGGGAGCACAATGCTGTGTCACTGAACAGTTATTAATATAATGTGATGTACAGATTAGACTTAGGTGGTACACAGCAATTTGTATTTGCAGTAAAAAATTCAGTGAATTTCATGTGTCTTTTAAAAAAAATGTTTTGATAATTTTTCATAGTTGCTCTGTAGTTTTATTTACAGACTGCAGAATTGTGCTGTTTTCTAACAGTTTGGATTTGCAGCTAACAATAAGTAAACTTTTTCATGGGCATTTTGTATTAATAATTAGATATTGTGATGTATCAGAATTGTCAAGCAATATATTGATTATCACAGAATTGCCGTATCGCGATATTATCGTTATCGTGAGCTGCGTATCATATCGTATTATGAGGTACCCTGCGATTCCCACTCCTAATAGTGATGATACTTATGTATATTTCGGAGCACGAGAGGGAAAATAGTTATCGACACTTTGAGGTACCGAAATTTTCGTTCTAATACGGACCCATAGCTTTTGGGTCTGATTGGCCCCTTCCAGCACTCGCATAAGCTGAGGCTGGTTGGAACCTACTATCGGGAAAAAATGATCCTATAGTTTGGCGGGTTTAATCCTATAGTGTGGCAGGAAAATGGAATTAGCAAAATCCTCTAGTGTACACCGGGCATTACAGTATTAGAATTTAGAATCAATTTTTTTTATCTCTTTGGCTTATCATCTACTTACACCTCACTATCAACCACTGATAAAACAATGTTACCATTAAACATGTAGCACTAATTGTCAGTTGAAATGCATGAGGCTGGCTTCTATCATTGTGGCTTTGATTAGAAAAGTCTGTGGTGTTGGCAGAAGTGTCTCCTCTTTGTCACTGCTGCTTAATTAATAGGAGTTAACACCTTAGCGACTTAGTCAGTCTTTCAGCATGTTGAATTGGAAATGTGTCATGTGATCCACACATACCACCTACTGTATATGAGTGGGTCACCATCTTTTAATCATATCATGGAAGATTGAATGTTATTAAGAGGTGATGAACTGATGCACCATCTGGTCAAACAAGTCAAGCAAAACACAAAAATTACCACATAGAAGGCTTCAAATGGGAGCCCTGATGGTAAATGAGCAAAGTGGTTCAGTTTTTCATCATGTGTTAATGATCAAGCACAATGAAAACTACCTGATGTGATTGTTCGAATATTTTTCACAGAAGGAATATGTCGTGTTTCACAATTGTACTGTTTCTAGAAAATGTTCAAAATAACTCCTTGTTGACACTGAGCTCAGGTAACCTTGTGTGTACTACTTTGATGAGAGAAGGTCACTGTCTGTACTGGAGCAAGATGCAGTAGATTATATGCCTGCTAGCAAGAAGTACACCTGGAAGACAGGGCTTGACCTAGGATGAAGAACACAAGCTACAGTAGTGAACTTTTGTTTCCCCTGCTGGCAGTGAGAGTAATTACACGTTGTGGATGCTTGCTTTATGGTGGATTCCACCAGGCACGGCCGCATTGCGTTCCATCTGCGTCGCAGCCGCTGGAGCTGATCATGACCATTGATTGACAAGGGAAACACACCACTTCTCTGTGTGATTATGGACCCTTGCCAAAACTGCCCGATAGCGGCAAAAAAAAACTTTGATAGGGTGCTGAAATAGGTCTCAGTCATACATTTACATATTTAGCTGACGCTTTTATCCAAAGCGACTTACAATTGCTATACATGTCAGAGGTCACACCAAAGGCGGGCGTCTTAACCATTGCGCCATCCCACCCCCAGTCATGACAGCATGTGAGCAAGTTACTCACATAATCACTTCCTCTTTAGTGGTTTTGGCTTCAAAATAAAAAGTACAAGAAGCTTGTTAACTGTAATGATCCAGATGGAGTTGAACTGAGCTTTTACTTTGAAAAATAGTAAAAGACATTAAAAGAGTCTGTTGCCTGCTTGACACGCCTCTAAAAGAGCCATCAGAAAATGTGATTTCCCTAAATGTACTCTGCCTGGAGATACTGAGAAATGATAAAGCGTCCATAGTTGGAAGGATTGTGCAGTGGATAAGATGCTGCCTTTGGTGTGAGAGACTCTGTTTCAACCCCCCACACATCTACCAATGTGTCCTTGAGCAAGACACTTAACCCCTAGTCCAGAGGTTTGCGACATAATGAGCAATTGTAAGTCACTTTGGATAAAAGCTAAATTAATAAATGTAAATGTAGATGGATGCAGAACAGTCACTGAAACACAAAAACTGCAGCACATGCTGTAATGTGAGATACAGTTGCTACAGAATCAATTTGTTGAAGAGAGAAAAAAGAAGGTTGACCCAAGGTGGGCTTGAACTCACAATCCTTAAGGTATGAGACCTGCACTTTACCAACTAAGCTTACAAAACATGATGTTGATGGAAGGCAATATTATGTCTTAAGTTCTTACCCACCATCTAAAGTTCGAACATATTGCTCTGATGCTAAACGTATTTACCGACCCCTGCTGAATATTATTACTACTTCTTCTTCTAACATACGTATTCAACATAATGATGAGTGTCTACACTGCCTAAATTCTACCAGAAGTAGAACAAGAAGAATGTAGTGACGAAACGCGCTCTGTAGCGCTGTTTGTCTGTTTTCAGCTACTGTAGAAACATGATGACGCGTGGAAGGAGGGACACCTTCCATGGGCGTCTAAAGCTTTTTTTTTTATCTGGAGCTTTACAATCCTTTCTTGGATACTTATTAGGTTTTTACACCATAGGCTCTACCAGAGTCATAGTTGCAGAAAATAAAAGTCTGAACTTCCAATTCAACACAAACTTCTCAGTGTCTACAATTGCTAAGCCAGAAAGCCATATAGAGAGAGAGTGCATCATCTCAGTTCAGTTTCAATTCAAGTGGCTTTATTGGCATGACTGCATACAATCCAATCCAACGTAGCCAGAGCATACTATCACAAACTATACAAGTATAATGAACACAAATAAACACTAAACTCTGGGATGCAACCCTCTTTAGCTCTGACAAACCATTGCTGGTTGACGTAAAATGCAGCACTACCAGTGCACTAGTGCGGACATAGACACCAGACATTAATGTAATTATTTTTCAGCAAAGTCTAATATTTGGCATTGTTGTGAAACGCCCCAACACTGTAATACTTCAGATTTTAGGTTTTGTTTAACAGCTATTGTCTAAATGTTTGTATGCAGTCAAGAATGTGTAACATTCTGTCAAAATGCAGGCAGAATGTTGTTCTTATAACATGTGACTGAAAGTTATTACAGAGGAGAGGTGCCCCACTAATGAGTTTAAGACATCTTGATTTGTGTTTTTATGGTAATTGCCATGTTCATGTGCAGATGGTTCGTAAAATATTTTAGTGTCTACCCCTTCTGCAGTCTGCATTGCGCATGTAGCTTTGGGAGTTTGTTACCTCTTCTCCACTGCTGTCATCTGTACTACTGGATTTTATTCCACTTGACTGCATTACTTGTCTCTTATCTTTTCTACATGTGACAAGATCTTGCCTTTAAGATTTTTGTCTCATAGGCATTTACAGCATTGTTGATGCTGCAGAACAAAGACATTTAAAATATCTTTTTCAGTATGGATGTGGACGTCTGCTTCTTCATAACCCTTACTACTGATTTCAGTTTTCATATTACATCTTAACATTTAGTAAGTGAGATGCATGGAGGTTGTAGGTATGAAACGAATGGGGATAACATGCACATAGTATGTATCAAGAAGGAGGTCAGTGCACAGGATGTTTTTGCTGTCAGGTGACAGTTCCAGTATGTTGGCTGTAAGACAGACTGATTGCCCTTGAGATTCAGGGGCTTGCTCCAAAAGATGCTTTGCAGATTGTATTAGAGTGTCTGTCTGACCCTCTAAAGCAAGAACTTTGATCTCTCAGCCTCTCCAGGAAGCTGTGACATTTGGCTAGCTTTGACCTTTTGAAGCAGTTTTTGTATATATGAGAGAGAGAGAGAGATCCCTCTTTTCTGCTCTCTACGGAAACCATGAGGAGGAAGCAAGGAAGAGAGGGAGGCAGGTCCTGAAAAGTCAGCTGAATGGGAAAACCAAGATCCGAGCCATCAACACATACGCCCTGCCAGTCATCAGATACCCCACTGGTATAATAAACTGGCCAAAGGAGGAGATAGAGGCTACTGACATCAAGACGAGAAAGCTCCTCACAATGCATGGAGGGTTTCACCCCAAATCCAGCACCCTGAGACTGTACACCAAGCGTAGCGAGGGCCGAGGGCTAGTGAGTGTCAAGACCACTGTCCAGGATGAAACGATGAAGATCCAGGAGTACATCAGAACGATGGCACCCAAAGATGAAGGGCTTAGTGAATACCTCAGGCAGCAGAAACCCGAAGGTGAGGACAAGGAAGATGAAGAACCGTCATGGAGGGACAAGCCTCTGCACGACGTGTACCACAGACAAATAGAAGAAGTGGCTGATATCAAGAAATCCTACCAGTGGTTGGAAAAGGCTGGACTGAAGGACAGCACAGAAGCACTAATCATGCCGGCACAAGAACAGGCACTCAGTACAAGATCAATAGAGGCTGGGGTCTACCACACCAGGTAGGACCCCAGGTGCAGACTGTGCAAGGATGCCCCTGAGACAGTACAGCACATAACAGCAGGGTGTAAGTTGCAGGCAGGAAGTGCAAAAAATGGAACACCATAACCAGGGAGCTGTCATAGTGTACAGGAACATCTGCCATGACTATGGGCTGGAAGTCCCAAGGTCAAAATGGAAGACACCTCCTAAGGTAGTCGAGAATGACCGAGCTGAGATCCTGTGGGACTTCAAGATCCAGACTGACAAACTGGTGATAGCTAACCAACCAGACATCGTGTTGATCGACAAACAGCAGAAGAAGGCAGTAGTGATAGATGTGGCAATCCCAAGCGACAGCAACATCAAGAAGAAGGAACACGAGAAGCTTGAGAAATAGCAAGGGCTGAAAGAGGAGCTAGAAAAGATGTGGAAAGTAAGAGCAACAGTGGTGCCAGTGGTAATCAGAGCACTGGGGGCTGTGACCCCCAAACTGGGAGAGTGGCTACAGCAGATTCCAGGTAAAGCATTAGAGGTCTCTGTCCAGAAGAGTGCAGTCCTAGGAACAGCAAAGATACTGCGCAGAACCCTCGAGCTTGAGGATGACACATAGCACCCTGCAACGGGTGAGAGGGGGATTTTTTTAATATATATGATGGGCTGGACAACAGAAGCTTATTAAATGTAATAGGTTAATTGATTTTGTTTAAAGTTACCTTACAAGTGTATGACAACAGATGATAAGATAGTGCTTGTTTCATGATAAGTCTTGTTTGTGTGGTTTCCCATATCAAAGCTGCAGTGTTGTCACTCATCTTTGACATGTTGTATCTATGTATTCTTTTACCGTGTATTGAATTTTGCTCAAAGGTAACACTTGTGCATAGTGGGCCTGTAACACAATGAGACAATACAGTGCAAATTTTTTTAAGAAGGATTTTTAAAAATCGTTTTTACTAAGCCCATCAGGTGTAATGCTTTGTCCATGGAACAGCACCTCTAATCCTGGTTTGCTGGAGTTGAGTACATAATGTACTTTGCTTATAATTAGACAAACAAATATAAGTTCAGTTGGCACTTGTACTTTATATAATCAAGAAGACTTTGTACAACCACAATGCAATATTCTCCATCCAATTAACCAAAGTATTTCCTCCTCCATTGATTACAGAAACGAACAGTGCAAAGATAATATGATTTGTCGATGAAAGGGCAATATTTAAAATGGAAGTGGTAGAGAGAGTGCCTGTTTTTTTTCCCTCTGACCAGTCATTTGAGCTGAGTTCAGTTCTGAGCTGTAGTTATTTACCAGAAATGAATCTGCTAATGTAGCCATTTCCTTTTCTTTAGAAATGGCCTGGCATTAAGAAGCTGCTGAGTGCCTGTGGAGTATATCATAATGGGAGAGATATCATAAATACTCTTTACAACGAGTCTGCTTGTATGTTATATAAATGCATCAGACACAATGTAGGTGTGTCACTAGTGTAAACATTTATAGAATAAAACATAAGCAAAACTTTACACCAACGTATGTCAACAGAGGAATGTGGAAACAGCGCCCTTGTTAATAAAATCCTGCACATTAATAAATCTGTATTACCATAAGAATGCAGAAAGCTAACTGAGCAGCATGAGAAAATAGTCAAAATAATAGCCAGAGTCAGTCAGAGTGAGTGTTAATCAGCGAGGTTAACAGAGCCACTTTCAGTGAAAAACTATTGTTTTGCCTTCATTTCAACAGGTTTTAGCAGGTATATCTGGCAGCCGTTGATTTAAAACATCATTTGAACTTCAGTATTTTGTCGATGCTAAGGCTGAAAAACAGTTTGTCCAAATGTTTGCGCAAACTTTCATGTCACAACAGCTTCTCACTTTTATACAAAACACAAAAGTCTTTAGGACACTGTTAAAAATACAGTATAGGCAATGATTGAGCTTAACCAACAAAATATTTTCAAATTTAAATAAATGGAAGTTAGTAAATACTGCAATTTATTTGGCATGGACATAGACGGCTGTTAAGGATATGTTGGGAGTGAGGGCTTCCTTCACTGGAAAGAACAGTCATCTAAATACCTTCTAAGTCTGGAAATGATAACAGGGAATTGACTCTCACTCAAGGTGAAACTTGTTTGAGCATAGCAATTGGCTAACACGTAGACAGTCATGAAGAGCATGATTATCTGTTAACTTATGGATTTTGGATGTTTGCCCTTACCATGTCTTTCCTCTGTTCCTGGTATTTCAGCCTTAGATCATTAACCCCAGACCACAATCCTCACCCCTGTTTATGTTCTGTGGTGATCATGCTGGCCTTCATGACTTCAAATAGTGTTTAATCACTTTGTCTGGTGATTTTCAAAGACTTCTTCTTGATGCCTGCTGCTTGGAAGTGCAATTTCATGTGAGCCATCTATGAAGCGCTCTTATTTTATCTGACATTTTTTAACGCATATGAAAAGAGCCACTCAACATTTATATTCCTTTAACTAAGTGAATGTAGCTCAGCATGTTAGTCTGATTCCCTAGCACACTGTTGTTTTAACCATTTACTCAAAGGTTGAAACAGTAATGTACCTGCATCCAAGATACAAGTTACAAGGTGTACAATGGAATTATTCAAAACCTATTGTGTACTGTAGATCACAACATTGTTACAATGAATATGACGACAGCAAGACAATTCTATATAACAAAAAAATTTCATCAGATATTAAAAAGGCAATTAAATTGATAGCCATCACCTTATTTTTTCAATATATGCCTATACCATAGTGTTGATCATATCTTAATCACTGTAATATGACAAATAACTACATGTACAATGTTTGTTTGCTTATTTCAACACAAACTGACATCTTCATCGATGTAGCAGGGAGAAAAAGAAGAATGTGTGAAAGGCCAGGTTAATGCTGCTCATAGCACCACCACACAACTGCCCACTTAGACATATGTGGCCTGTTGTGAGGTAAGAAATTAAAGACCTGTGCGTGGGCATGAGTTTGCTGGCCAAGCCACATTGGCTGAGGCACAGTTATAATTATACGCAAAGCATTTTTTTCAGCCTCTCCTCATTTTATGATTTATTGCTCAACCACAGCTGTCAAAACTCAGGCTTCACCGATTGGCTCTTAAATGGGAATGTTATTCAAATGCAAGTGCAATGCCACTGAGCTCCCCGACTGGTTCAACTGTAGCTCCCAATGGTAAGCTATAACCAGTGTTGAGCCAGACAGCTTTTTCTGCATGGCAAAACAGGGTGTTAATGAGTAGAATAGATTGCAGATGAGGATCAGTACACCGTGACATGTTATTTCTTCACCTGAGACTGCTACGCATCATCTCAAGAAATGATTGCTCAATTTAAATCCACTCTTATGGAGTAAGCTATAAATATATTGTAAGGTGATATTTACTGGGGCATGTCCTCTCCTCTTGGATCAACATATGATCAAGGATGGATATTGTTCACAGCTGCACAGTTGCAGCTTCACACATCTTGGAAAGTAAGCAGGCTTCTCTAAAGCTTAGTCACATTGAGGTTGCCATTGTACACAAAGACTACAGATCCCAAATGCCTGCTATTCTAAATCCTCCTCAAAGAAAACCATTGGGGTTTTTTTCTGTGCAGTGCAACACATTTTTTAGAGGCAATTACTCATTGGGCATATGCAAAAAGTGCACATTATACTCTGTGTGTAACATGACATTTTTTAATGAAAAGACTCACAGCTACTGTACACAATCGGCAAGTTACTGCCAACTCGGATGAGAGTTCAGCATGGGCTTGAAATTGCCAATAAAATTCCAGCCCTGCTCAAAGCCAATATATTTATATGTTGACTGTAACACTTTAAGTCTCTGTGTTTCCCTTTCTAGCTTCTGTACACACATACAGTATTTAGCTAAAACAATCCTTTACATATATTATTATTATTATTATTATTATTATTATTATTATTATTATTATTATTGTTATTATTATTGTTATTATTTACATATAAACCTATCCTAGTACACTGGTATCAGCTCTAAGTAATCAGCCTATCCATCATAATTAAGTGAACAGAGTATAAATATTAAGATATAAATAGAAGTAATGTAGCTTTCACCCAGGATTAGTCCGGCAACACTCACACACAGACACAATCTGTAAACTTCTCCCTAGTGTGAAATCTCACACAAAAATAATAATGATAAATCACAATGTGAGAATATCTCAATGACAGAAAGCAAGCTCACAAATGTTCTCAAAATCATCACCTACTGGCTGAATCCACAAAGAACAGACACTAAAGAAGCTATGATTACTGTTAAATATCTCCATTACACATTTCACTCTATATGTCCTTGATTACCAATCTAAAACACAGACAACATCGTTAGCTAGCTGGCAAGTCAAAACCTTTTGGCAATGCTTTTTACTCATTGGTGCATTGGTGATTATACTGAGAGTGGTGTGTGTGTGTATGTGTGTATGAGGAAGCGAGACAACTACAAAGTTAGTCTGCATGTTAATCAGTTTACTGATTTTAACATTGAAACAAACACTTAATAATTACAGTGAACGGTTTATAGTTATTATTAGAATGGTCTAACCCAAATCTGCAAGATAGTGAGTCTGAAATCATCCCGTTTAACTGCAAACATTTGGTCTAAACTACAGTACTGTAAACTGGAGTTGTGCATCTGCTCAGGTGCACATGCACTGCATTGTGCAATGATCATATATATAGTGAGCATTTAATGCATTATCTACAGGTACATGGTGGATTACATCATCACATTTCATCAGCTGTAATCATCATCATGACTAATTTGACAAACTGTAAACTTGACTGATTTTGCTTTTTTCTATGGAGATCTAGTAGGGACTATGTCTTTATAGCTGTGCTTCCATAATCTTAGATATGCTCTAGTTGCTAACACTCATACAGTACATATGCATGTGAAATTCTTGCTTATATTGTCAATGGCAAGAATATAAAGTAGCTGACAATTCTGCTTTTCATAGCTGAATGGATGTTTAGCCTGCTGATTAGCTCGGTCTTAGGTTTATTAGTCTTTGGTCTTACGTTTTACACAAATGAGTGAACGTAGCGGCCATGTAAAAAAGTGCCTGGCGTAGACTCAGTCATACAAACAAGCAAATGCATGTCAAGAGTACAGAAACAACAGAGCCTATCTAATTAGCTGCGCAACAGAGCAGCAGCTCGATTAATGCCCTCTGTTAGACTGGACGGCAGTTACAGCCAGAAACCTAATGGTTCATTGAGAATGAGTGATTATTAGACCTTGAGTCTTTGGCAGTTGGGACTCGTTGAACCTTTTATTGACGAGACATCTTAGAAACACAATGCAATGTGCAAGTTACCGTAGCTGACCACATCAAGATAGTTTATCATTATACAACACAAGGTTGTACAATTAAATGAAAGTTTGTAGTCCCTTTATGTTACACACATAGAACAGTAAATGTTTATTAGACTATGGTAACAGATAAATAAAATAAATCAACATAAATTTATATACAAATACATTTGTATATAAATTGTACATTTATATACAGTACTTTTTTTTTTGAATTTGCATCTGGTAGAATGTAAACAACAGTAAGATAGTGATGTAATATGCTTTTCATCTTCACATAGACACAAACATTTGGGAAACAGTGTCCATCCACTTTGACTGCATTCAGGCACCTAACATCATTGATGTAAAACACAGACAACACCTCCTCTTATCATGCCTGATTCTTTTGCTCTGTTGGCTCAGAACAGGGTCTGCCCAGCGAGTGCTTGATCCGGGATGTTGATAGAGCAGATCTCTGTAACGATGTGGCCACAGTCAAACTGTCTCTGAGTTACCATTTCTTGGCCAACCTGAGTCCTGACCAGGCATTAGTGAAGAGCAGCCTTAAGTCCAACCTGGACTAGGCTCCTGTCCTGGCTCTCTTTTCTTTCCTCTGGGGTGGTCATAGTGCCTGGTCCGGTTTGATCGGGCTGGGCGGATTGTCTCAAGGCCTGCTGCTTCTTTATCCAAACCCTTGGCTTCCTTTTCCAATGACTGACATTTCTGTCATAGGTAATATGTGTTTCAGCAATAAAAATAAAAGAATTACAGATGACAAAAGAAATGTAAGATTCAGAGTTTACATGAGCTGCAGGTCACAGCATCTGTATGCATAGCCATTGCCATAGTCCAAATCTCCTTATCCAGTTGATTAGAACATATTCAGCTTAGATCTTTGAATCAAATCCAACAGACATCATTCAATGATGTTTCAGTAATAAAGCCGAAGATACAAACCATAAAAACCAAAACAGATTGAAACAAAACTCTAGCGAAGTTTCAGTTTTTGAGCTTGCTAACCCTATTTTGTGCTGATTTTCTATATGTTTGCTCCTCAGTTGTAATTTCTGGAAGCTGTCACTCTCATCCACAAAATTTTTCATCTTTCCATCCTCTGCTCAGATCTTTAACTTAGGACCAAAAGACAATGAAAACACATAAGGGAATAAAGTCAACAATATTCAATGGCTCCTCAGTCATCGAACTCCAGCCTTTTCTACTTTGTATGCTGTGGCATGTGTTTACCATCCTGTATCTGAAACTCATGAGATGATTTTTACGGTAATTGGTTTTATGGTTAACCAAGCTTTGCAGTCAAGTTTTAAATGGGGTTTTCTGGTTCCTAAGGTTTACACCAGACATGGGTAATGTGACATCCTGGTTTTAGCTCTGCTCATGACCTTGTTGGAAGGGCAGTTCCCTCCTTAAATTTTACAAGAAGTCATCCAACACCTGAGTACATCACCAGTGGGAAGCGAGCACTGGCTGTGGGATCTAATCTTACCTTAGTTGCAATAGATTGGGACTGGGGTTTGAGGTAGTAGTATACTGAAAAAATTGACAGCTTGACAGCTTCTTTAGCACTGTAAAAAATGGATTAAACTTTTCTTTGGATATAAATTCATACTTTTACAAAAACAACAGTCCCCAAAGAAATGTAGTAATAATTTAATATCAGTTTGTTCAGATGTCATTTAATCACTGGAGGGTCAATGAATTCTCCACATCTTATTGCATTTCAACAATTGTAAGTCAATAATTTGAGAAATGTGGACATTTACATTTAAAGATGTTTCTTACTTACAAATGTGCAACAGACTGCCCATGCAGGACTTCCAAGAGGATGAGAGCCTGTCACCATTTGAGCCAATACACAAAGTCATCACTTCATCCTCACATAGGAGTGCTAATCAGGCTTGAATAGTAGGCAGGATACTGTGCAAGGGTGGTTGCGTGGCAGAGGTGACAGAAGGCTTCCTGTGTCTGACAAGCCCTTTCCATAATCTCTTGGCAGTGATTGGGCAGCTTGGCTATGGGCATAGTATAGCTCCGGGCTACTTCTCTGTACTCCTGCAGTTTTGCATTCCATAAATAACAAGGGGCAGACGGAGGCAAAGACAATGAGAAAGTGAGGACAATGTGGCAAGGAGGCTGAGAGCCTGAATAAGAAACAGACAGTTGCTTGTCCTGAAGACAAAAAGAGCCAAACGGTGATTTGTTGTTCAGAACAGAGGCAGATTGGGGATGAATAGTAGCATGACATTGGGAGAACAAAAAAGGAAAACACTGCAGTAGAGAGATAAGGCTCCCTGTATAAAGGTATTGGGAAAATAAGACAAGATGCTCTTTCTCACCCTGAAAAAGGGTTTAAGCAAATTTACTCACATCATTCTTGCCTATTTATGTGGTTACTGTGCAGGGATAACTAAAAATAATGAAAAGTAGCAACATTTCTAAGCAGTAAACAGTACACCATTTCATTATAGGAAACATTAATTGGCAAATCCATGGTACAGAATAGAAGTCAAATAATATTTATGTAAACTGTAAGCATAAGTTTAATCATCATATCTTTCCCAAGTTCTGTTATGTTAAATTAACCACCATAGTGTGGACTACTCAGTTAGAATTCTTATGTATGTAAATGGAATACTGTCCCACTGGGGTAAAGTATGTTTAACTAAGTTGCACTCAGTGCTTTAGGCCATTTGAGTGTGCTAATGTTTAATATCTTATTTATAATTTAAATGTCAACAGAACATATGAGTATGCTAGTAAAGCAAAAAAGAAAACAAACTGCTGTTAGATGAGGAAAAATGGATTTGTACACACCGTGGAACTCTGACTAGCCACTTTACGTACTAGTTTCTCCACATCAACAACTAGAGCTGTGATTCTACCAAGTGTGCTACCTTATCTAAATAATGGTCTCTGACGTATAACCACTGGGAACCATTGGGGGAGGGGACACTGCAGAGTTTGCATAGTCGAATGGACCATTTTGGATGACATGTTTTATTCATTCAAATATGTGAGAGAGCATTAAGAGCGTGCGTGCATAGCACTGCTACCTCTATACAGCCAACAGAAGGACACCGCTGGTTTTGTTTGGGTCAGTGAACAAACAGGGGCTGAGTATGATAGCTAAAGCAGGCCCACCGTGCACATATGACACTGATGCTGTGCTTGTAAAATGACCTTCAACCATAGTACTAGACCAATAAAACACATTTAACACATTTTTCAAAGCAATCAGTCAACATTTACCAAGGGTACTGTAGTACTCTTTCCTAGGTTTTGTTACATATCATATACAGAGGATTATCTGTTAAGAAAAAGGAGATATCAAAGCAAATGTCCTCCATGCTGTAGTAGATTTGATTTAGATCACTAGTTTGTCATCACTGTTTTTTCAACAGCCTTGCCACTCAGTAGTTGGGGGAAATGTTAAGACTGCTGTTTTGCAGTAACAATTAAACAGTCTTCTGTAAGATTGGGAGGGATTGTCACTGCACATACTAGGTACAGTGTTGGAAAGTCCGGCACACTTGACATGGTTAGGTGCAAACAGAGGATGTCGTTGGTCTGCTATGAATATTGAACCAAAGATCCACTTGTTAAAAGGTCTAATTCAGTTATTAAGTATTAAGTATCAGACATGTCTGACAGTAACCTCTATGAACAATTCCCTCCTTGCCATAGCACAGAAACAGCTTTGGTAAAAATCACCAATTATTTTCTTATGGCCGCTGACTCCGGACTATTAACTTTTCTCATCCTCCATGATCTGAATGCAGCCTTTGACACCATCTCTCATAACATCCTCCTTGACAGATTTGTCTCTGTTTCATACACCCTTGGATTGGTTTAAATAATATGTCTCTGGTCGCAATCAGTTCATCTAACTTAAACATTTCAAATGAGAGCTATCCCGTCACTAAAGGTGTTCCCCAGGGCTCTAGCCTGGGCCCCTTCTGTTCATCATCTATCTTCCTCTTGCCCATATCTTCCATAAATTTAACATCTCTCTCTTACCATTGACAACACCACAGTTTCCCCCCTCCCCTCAGGTCAATAGTCTGGATGTGATCCTCGACAGCACACTTTCATTTCAAGCTCACATTATTAATCACTTGGTCTGGATACTTCCATTTACATAAAATTAATCGCCTCCGACCGTACAGCCATTCTTGTTGACACACTGCTTACTTCCCGCATTGACTATTGTAATTCTCTTCTCTTTGGTCTTCCTCTTAAATTCATACATAAACTTCAACTGGTTCAGAACCTGTATCATCACCAGAACCCCTTCTATTAATCATGTTACTCCTGTCCTTCAGCAGCCTTATTGGCTCCCAGTTAAAATACTGCATTGATTCCAAGACTCTTCTCCTGACCTTAAGGCCATTCACCACCTTGCTCCTCTGTCTCTCACTGACCTCCTTTATATCAACACACCCACCCATACTCTTTGGTCTTCTGCTTCTAATCACCTGTGTACCTTCTTCTCGTTTGACCACCATGGGATCTAGAGCCTTCAGCTGCTATGCCCCTTGTCTCTGCAACTCTCTTCCACCAGACATCCGTAACATTGACCCGTTTCCATTTTTAAATCTGAAAACACATCTTATAAAACTGGCGCGTATCCCACGTGATCATTATTTATCAGGTCACAGCAATCTTTGTTTCCAATTTTTTGTGTAACCTGATTTTATGCACATGTAGTTAATAATTAATTTTATCAATTTATTGCTATGCTGTTGTTTTATGTTTTGTGAGGTGACCATGAGTGTTCTGAAAGGTGCCTATAAATAAAATGTGTTTTTATTACTATTAATGTACTGTATACCTAAAGTCTTCAGTAGCTAAGAACTTGCAATCACTTTGGCAGGTGACAGTAAAGTCACAGCTGAATTAATATAGCTCACAGAACCACCTAGTATGCTGCAGAACTTTGTCATGTTCTTTCATTATTATTTTTATATTCCATTATGAAAGAAAAGTCATGGTAGCCTATATGAGGGAATAAGTAACACCCTTTCCCAAGTTTTGTCGAAGGCATGATTATTCAGCAGCATTAACCAAAGACTGTGCCCTTCCAACTTTAAAAGCTCAGTGCTCTCATAATCCATGCTCAGTCACTCATTAAAATGTTATTAGCTCTTTGGCCACATCTTTGATTAAAAAACAGTCTGTATTATGTTTTGTGCCTTGTTTTTTTACATTAAACATTATCATAATGGCATAATTCTTCAAATGCCAAGATACAAAGTTTGATTCCCATATTGATAGGTTTCATATTGAAACAATCTCTTTACTCCAATACACATTTCAGTGGCAGAGTGGCAGGTAATGATTGCTTCATGGTCAGGGTCTGTGGATAGTTTCTTTAAGGCACACTTGCTTCCCTGGCCACACCCCACTCTTCATTTCACGCTTGACTTCACTAGTCAGGTTGCAGTGTTTGACAGTCCATGTTGTGACATATGTGTGTGGGTTACATCATTGAATGAAATTCATGTGTGTTGATTGGCTGTCAGTCTGCAGAGACTGCCTTGGATTGCTGTTTCCTTCTCTTTGTCTTCCACTAGTCGAAGTTTAGTTTTCCTCCAATGGCTGTGGTTTCGTTTTTCCCTGGTGGCCATTTTCCAGCAGTCTGCTGGTTTCAATTGGTTATCTTCAGGTTTGCTCTACTGTGTCAGCCAATGGCATAATCAAATATCTGCACAAATAACTGGGTTCCGAAAAATCGAAGCCCTGCCCTGCAAGGACCTGGTACAGCATCATGGATGTTCATGTTACTGATGAATGAGGATTACTTTTTATCTTTTTTCTCTGATCCCTTAGGGGGCCCAAAGGATGAGTTTTCAAAATGAGACCTTCAGTTCCTTCGTTGCATGTGGACAAGGTCTTTGTGCACTGTGGCATCTTTTGTTTGAGCCCCTTAGGTCAAAGAGACATCTGTTGGCTTATCTAAATTGGGTTGTCCCTGAAACAAGATTTCTATCAGCTGTCACCTCTGCCATAAATGTAGGTGAGCTTCAGTCTGTGTCACTTTAAAGTGAATTATGATTCCCGCATAAAGCGGGGGGTATAGTCCTTTTCCCTAATGTTGGATTTCTTCCAAAAGTCTTGTTTTAGTTCTATTCAACACAGTCAGCTGAGCTGTGGTCACTCTTTTTTTCTGAGGGAGGGTAGGAGGTGTAGCAGCCTAAGGGCTTAGTACATTCAGCACACTCAGGAGATTTTGTAAAGATGAGGAAAAACTGATCAGTTTGCCTCAAACCCTGTTATTTGGACAAGCCCTTGTCAAATCTAGGGTCTCCAGCTGTAAAGCCAGTTAGTTCTTTGTTTTGCTTTATACGTTGGTGTATAAACACACCAATACAACAGGCAAAAAGGCTGCTGCTGTTTTTGTGCCTCTCTGTCCTTGAACTATGGGACACCTTCCCCTTTGATTTTTAGGGCCCGAGCACGAACTGTGCGAGGACCCTATTGAAACTGGAAGGAAACAGGAAGTGACCTTTAACGAAGCAGGTCCGCCGCACATTTGACCTACATGAACGAAATTTCTGTGGCACATGTATCATATCAAGAAGCACAAAAAAGCCTCTTGGAGCGATGCCCTCAACAGGAAGTCGGCCATTTTGATTTTTATGGTCATTTTTTGGTGATTTACACACTCTGTATTTTAACGAACTCCTCCTAGGGATTTAGTTGGATCAACTTCAAATTTCTGCTGTGCCTTCTACAGGCATTGACGATGAAAAGTTGTGCTATCTGTGAGTTTTCGTCAATCAGCGTGTCCGTGCCGTGGCGTCAAAGATCAAGTCTTCGCCATGACACAGGAAGTGCTTGTAACTTCAGTGTACATGCTCTATGTGTACACAATTTTACATGTTTAATAACAGTCCCGCCCTGAACACATGTACGTGCCGACATTCACCCACAGTCATAGCGCCACCTGCTGGCAACAGGAAGTGACCTTTGTCTGACCCTTAACGAAGCAGCCCCCGTCGCACGTTTGACCTACATGTATGAAATTTCTGTGGCACATGTAGCATGTCCAGACGTACCAAAAAGCCTCTTGGAGCGATGCCCTAAACCCAACAGGAAGTCGGCCATTTTGAATCTTGCGGCCATTTTTGGACGATTTACACACTCCGTACTTTAATGAACTCCTCCTAGGGATTCAGTCGGATCGACTTCAAATTTCTGCTGTGCCTTCTAAAGGCACTGATGATGAAAAGTTGTGCTATCTGCGCGTTTTTGTCGATGGGCGTAGGCGTGTCCGTGGCATGGCGTCAAAGATCAACTCTTCGCCATGACACAGGAAGTAGTTGTAACTTCAGTGTACATGCTCACATCTGCACCAAACTTTTTGATCAAGTGTCTTTGTGGGTCTCAACTCATGGCTATTCAGTACTCGTAAGGTATAAAGAAATGCTCCCAAAGCTTACATTCTTTGTTGATATGCTGGAAACACAGGGGAGTTAATTTGGGCAATACACTGAAGAAAACCCCAAATTTTCTATGTAAAAGAGAGACTTTTGTGGTAAATTGAACTAACACTTTTCAGCACTTTTCAATTGCTTCAAATCATGAACCATTACTAGTAACAGAGTGTTACCTTTATTCTCAGAAGAAGGACAGTTAACATGTTCATTTAATTATTTGAGAAATGTGAAGGTTGTTCCAAGAATGTGTAGTATTGGTTCCCTGGGATTATGCCATTAAACAGTTCAACAATGTATTTAGCTGATGAATATTACTGAGTAAAATATTACTTATTACAAAGTAATAAACTTATTTTACATTATGGCATTCTTGTAAATGTGTTATTTTCTTGTAAAAAAGCTACATTAACAGACAATGTTGCTTGCCAAAATGCACTGAGGTCTAATTAAATGCATTTCTTTCCCAATAACACCTTTTAAGATAATATTTTAAATGTTGTATTGTTGAAGCTTACTTTCAAAGCTAAAATACTGTGGTTACAGGCATATATGGACAAGGTAAAGGAAAATATAGGCTCACACAAAACACACCTTTTTTGATATAGGATGATGATGTCAAGTATATCATCTCCGTTTTCTATAGAGTGTGAAAATGAACCCTATTCATTTCTTTTTTTAAAAATACCTAATTTTTAATGCCCTAATTAAATTTTGTCAAATGGAAATGATGCTGAGAAAATTACTTGGATTTACAATGTTCAGGAATTTGGACTGTCCCACTGTTATTTTAATAAGTAATAGACATAGTTGATACAGGTGATCACTTTTTGGGACCTAGTTAGTTTTCTTTTGAAATGAAGTCCAACAAATCTCATTAAAATGAAAGATTTTCACGAGAGCAAATGAGAAATATAATAATGTAAAGTGCGTTTGTCACAGCATATGATGATTCTGATTAGACTTTATGCTCTGATGGCAATGCAGATTTGTTTTGTATTAATATTGCAATGGAGTATTGCCTTTTTAACATAGCCCCCTTTTCAAACATTAGCTTTGCTATTATATAGGCTGAATGATAATCTCCTGAAGTATAATGAATAGATTTTAAATGCAAACATTATAATATTCTCCACTTCTTGCTTTAGTTGGTAGCACATCAGTATGTTAAAAGAATCATGGATATAACCACTAAAATGGAAGGCATTCTCCAACTGATCCTTGTACACTGTACTATATTTTTTCCTGAGAGTTATAATCCAGGAATAGCAAATGAACCCTTTAAACGCTTTTGGTTAGTAGTTCATGTATATATGAAAAAAGTATTATTCCATATTTACTCCCCACTCAGTATCCTCTTTGTATAATTATTAGTGCCTTTTATCATGACAATTTAATTTTCCTTATTTTTATTTATTACATGTAGCTACCTGTTTCCATTGGAAATTGTTAAAAAATAGTGTAATACCATAGGAAGTTACATAAAGAGCACCTTTTTTTCACACCACACAAATTACTTTTTGTATTTGTACTCATGATTTCCTCAGATGAAGTTTTGATCCAGACCTGAGTTGAGTGCCTCTAAAGCTAACAGTGTGTGCTGGGTTGCACAGTGGTAGCACTTAAAAGTGTACAATGTCACAGTTTGGATGAAGCTCCCCTACAGGGCTGCCATGCAGCCCTGCTCCAGCTGTTATGTTCTGCCATGGTGCAGCAATGGGTTTTTGGGCCCAGATGCAGAGGATGCATAGTTAATGGTATTTATTTAAAGGAAGAGTAAAAACTTACAGTTAAGGCAAAATTGTCAGTCCAGAACAAACAAGGTAATCCATACAAAAACAGGATAAATCGAGAAACCAGAAAGTGACAAAGTAATCCAGATGTAACAAGGGAAACCAGAGGAATAATCCAGAGACAAGAAACTAATATTGAAACGCTGGTAGTAACACAGGTGAATAGTCACAAGCAATGAGCATGCACTAAGTGAAATGAGAAGCCCAACTAAATACACCAAGAGGGGCAAACATAATGACAAACAGGTGAAATCACTCAAAATCAGTGACATCGAAACAAGACCAACACCAGGGGCAGTACAACTGCAAATTACATTAAGGCAAATTGGCAGTCCAGAACAAACAAGGTAATCCATACAAAAACAGGTGAAATCCAGAAACCAGGAAGTGACAAAGTAATCCAGATGTAACAAGGGAAACCAGAGGAATAATCCAGAGACAAGAAACTAATATTGAAACGCTGGTAGTAACACTGGTGAATAGTCACAAGCAATGAGCATGCACTAAGTGAAATGAAAAGCCCAACTAAGTACACCAAGAGGGGCAAACATATTGACAAACGGGTGAAATCACTCAAAATCAGTGACATTGAAACAAGACCAACACCAGGGGCAGTATAACTGCAAATTAAAACAGAAAATTCTGAAAACTTAAAACACCAACCCTCTAGAACTGTGACACCAGTCTCTTAAAATCCAATATGCTGTTCTCTTTTCTGCCACCAGGGATCACAAAGTAGCACCCTCATACTACTCTTATTTATAAAAACAAAGAAATCAGTTATAATTCCATTATTCCATACAGAGTACAAGCTAACATACGTGGTTATCTCAGCCAGTAACATTTTGTTTTAAATGGAGTTTTTATTACAGAACATAAACACATAACAGAAAAATACATTGTGTTATGCTGTAGTTTTTAGAATGGGATTGTTGTTAAAGGGATAATGGGACAACTTGTCAGAAGTGAGATCATTCAATTGCTTTATTTCTACAGTATAACTATATACATTAGATAGTAAAACTAGATAATAATGGTGTTAGATTAGATTTTCTTTAATTCACAATGGGAGAAACTTGTTATCATTTAGAAAAGAGGATTGTGTCTCGGGAAATTTAGGGCTTGAATCTAACTTTTTCACTACCTTCCCAAAACTCAAAAGGGGGAGTGCTAACTTCATTTCTCAGCAGCCACACTGACCAGGCTGTCGGCACATTATTTAAAATTGTATTATTGTGAGTGCAGGCATCAGCCAATTATTCCAAAATGCTAGATATCGGTCCAATTAATGACTACTACAAGGTATGTCAGATATTGCATGATGTAAGGTTTCAAACAACTTCTCTGTGAACGTTCATTTTCAATACCGACATAACACTCAGCTGCTGTCATTAACCTGTATTTATGTTGACTTTATCACATGATGTCATGGTGATAAAATATATATTTGATCGGAGCCAGTAGCTTGCAATGATCACAGATTAACAGGTAGTAGCTACTTATGAGCTGTGACCACCTATTTCTAGCTATTTCTTAAGCTTGATTTATACTGCTCGGAGGCATTGTGAGGCTACCCAGCAAACCAATCACAGTGCTTACGGTCCGTGTCTACTTGAAGTGTAGTTACATTTTTGAGGAGGTGCATGTCAGGCTATGGTGTAACCTCTGCGTAGCCCCGTAGCCTACGCTGTCATCTGTGCCGTCGATTCGACGCAGAAGTATAAATTACACTTTACTCACATTGGTTTGTATGAATATGTTAATGAGATCAGAAAATTATGAATTCAGCTGCATTAAAAACCAGTTGATACAGTTGATCACACAACTGTTATTAATCTGTATTAATGTTGATTTTGTTGGATGACAATTATGCATTAATTATTTGATTACCATCACGGTGCAGCAGCTTGGATGACATTTGAGCTGTGATTAAATCACAGGTTATAGCTTCCTCGTTTGATTGTCTGACAACAGTAACAGAAAAATATGTAATTGAGTAATTGAGAATAGTGGACTGTTTGCCACACCTGCCGGGAAACAGTCCCCTCTCATGTATCATAAATGGTTAATTCTAACCTACAGTATTCATACTTTGTCAACGAGTTGGTCTGAGCACGAGGAACCATTGACAGTACTTCGCACTGGAGTTAAAAAGACAGCCTTCTATGTCTCTAAATTTATCTCATTTATTCTGTCACACAGCTGTCGTCAGTAGCCTGTATTTAGCCTGCCTTGATGTCTGGTTAAATATACAAAAAAACGAAAGAAAAGGGCTGCAGGCTGCCTATGTGTCACAACGACATTAGATCTAAACTCCTGCACTGCTGAATGAGCTGAACTGTTTGACAACAAAACAATTAAGGTTAATGACAACAGCTGTACTGTGTGATTGTGGAGAAATTCCCAGAAAAGTTATCAGTGGCCATCAGTGCGTCGTGGTGCATTATGTGCAGATATTAGAGGATGCTGAGAAAATACTCGGTATTGAGGTACAAGCGCTGGATAAAGTGAAGTCATTCCTCAAACTACCCACCAGACCTGCCCTACAGGCAGCAATTACCATTTCCAAGCCAAAAGGATAACGATGTGAATGCCTCTACTTCTCTGACAGTGCAGATGCTACCTTGTGGTTTCCCCATGAATAAAGAATGTTTAATATTTCCTTGACTTTTGCATCACATTTAAGGATGGAAGGAGAAATATAGTTGACGTTTAGGACATTTAGGTCATTTAGGTCATCCAAAGTTTGACTGAGCTTTGAACTAAGCAGTCAATCATAGTCTGGAGTGACCATGAGTACAGACAGCACAGTTAAAAAAAATAACATTCACATTGACATGCTGAATGGAGAGTGGTGATTGCTTCTAGAGGTGGGGGAAAAAATTGATACAGCATAGTATCGTGATATTTGCCATGGCCATACTGTATCGATACACAGACACCAAGTATCGATATTTGATTTTATAAAGTGCAGATGGGAGTAACCTTTTGGTACTAGAAAAATAAAAACTATTGCTTTTTTTAGTCCAATAGAAAACTTAACAGGACCATATAGAGGACTGAAAAAGTGATATGAACAAACAGAGAAATGTATCTTTTTAGATACACAGATGTTGACAAAGTTTGACTGTAGGGATCTAATTGATAGTTGGAAAGAGGTAATAAATTGCAATATATCTCAATATATTTAAAATCGCAATAAAATCGAATCGCAACATAAATGTCATGATAATTAAACATGTAGGCTACTTAATGGTGCCTACAGTGTACTCTGCAATCTAAATGCAGTGTGATGTGACATCACGTACCAAACAACACTGTTTACCTATGCAAAAATGTGTGTGAGATGAGCGCCCCCTACTGAAATTGGACTATAACACATGCTACGCTACGGCACAAATGTGCTGCGGCTGCATCAAAGGTGCACAGTTTTCGCAATACGGTGGGACACTTTAAAGTGCTACCAGTGTACCTTTATAGGTTTTTCCTTTCAATAGTGTGCAAATCTCTCCAACACTATATGTCTCTGCTGTGGCATTTAAAAACTTTGACTGAATCCTGTGTTCTCTTTGTGTTTTAAAGCCTTTGTACTGTGGCCTACATACTGATTCTTGAGATTTAAAACCTCCCAAAAGTATGCTGCAAGTGTCCCAGTGGGAAATGTGACACTGTTTACAAGAATGCTCCAGATATTTTATTGAACAACTATTATCTCAATCAGGGTTCTCATCCAGTACAAACAAATTGAGGATAATGTTTTGCAGTGAAAGATGCCTTAGAACTAGAAGAGGCCAACCATGATTGCGTATGGTTTTAATGTGAAGCTTAATGTGCTTGGGTTATTTGTCTAATCTTGGAACATTTGAGTCTAACTTTATGAACGTGAAGAAGTTGTTGCCAAAGTTTGCAACACAAGAGCCATGACACGAAGACACACAGCTCGCAGCTACTAATTGATAATTAATGAAAGAACCAACTTGTACCCAATTGTTTTAAGATGAGTCTCCATTTCAGCACAGATTGTCTTGCAGTTACATAAAACTGGAAGTGCATAAATCTGGATGTAAAAAATATGATTTCACAAATCAGTCATTATTATTATACACTATTGATTGACTTGTTTCAGCATGTTTGGTGTCTCTTTTTCTAGGGGCATACTGTAGTATTTCTGTTCTTTACATGTTCACAGGGAAACGGTCAGAAGTTTTCTTTGAAATTAGTCTTAACTATATCGCCATCTCTTCATTGTCTTGGTAAACTGAGGCCAACTGGGCCTTTGATGTCTCTGCCTGCAAGGCTCCGTTATTGTAATGAAACTGTATTGCATTGTCTCAGCACCAAATGTTGGCATGATGGAACACAATACTAATTCCAACTGAGGCTTGCCTGCCTCTGATGGTTTCAAAGCTGCTGGTGCTTTTTGTTTCCCAAGGGAGTTGCAAGCACTCCCTCACAGCTTTCATGCCCATCAATTATTTAGCGCCTGTTGCCTTTAGGGAACTCCTAAGAAATTATGATGATGAATGCAATCAGGAGACAGGAAATGTACATTTATGATTCTATATTTTTAAGGGTTAATATCATAGTTAATATTTCTTGATCAGGAGTTGGAAGATTGATTGAAATGCACATAAAAATGCACAATCACAAAAAGCACTTTGGTATTTAAGGGAGGCCTTTGAAAGGATTACAAAAGGCACTCTGTTTATAGTGGGTAAATACCCATGTGATGTTGAAATGTTTCCCCTATTTTCCCCGTCTGCACTGAATCCTTTATTATGAATAAGCATGAATGTTTTAAGACTGATAACTAGTTCAACATTCAGCAAAACAGGAACATTGTTTTTGTTTCTCATTGAAATTTTATAAGAGGACTAAAGGATGAGTCTTTAATGGACTATATGGATTAAATTGAAACAGTAAATAACCTTTTAGTACAATTTAGGACATTCCTTCCAGGGTATGACTGCAGTGTACAATATCAGAATGTTCCTTCTGTTTACGACATAATAAAAACGAGAATCTAAAATGCCATCAAGGAAAAAGTGCCATGAGGGTCGGGAAAAATCATCCTGGCACACCCGTAGTAGTCTTGCTAAAGGGAAGGAAGATGAAAGCATAATGTGTGATATGTGTGTCTCAAACCCCAACAATATAACAAAGTGGTGTCAAAAGTAAAATAGCTAAGCTAAACTATTTCAGATGAACATATACGGTACATATGCAGAACCTTTTTGATGAAAACCCTTTACATCATAATGTATCAGTATGTGAGTGGTAGTTGTTGTGTGCTTTGTTTTTCTCCTTGAGTTATACAATATACAATGTACAAGTGGAATATAGAACTAAGTGACTATTTTAAAAACATGTTCCCATTTTCCTATGGCAGAATACATAGTATATGTGCAGTACCTCATTTAGAGTGTGCAGTAGATGGTGGGATTTAAGCAAAATTATGGCAGCATATTTAGTTGCCACAAGGAATGAAAACATGCCAATGTAGCAGTAAGTTAGGTACAGCACTTATCCAGCTTCTGTGACAAGCATTTGGTTAATACAGGAGGTAAAAAAGTGAAAACTTTATGCTCTTATTTTCTAGTCAGGATATATACATGTGTTATTGAGAGATGTGTAGAGCCAAGCGTTTGTTCCAAAAGAAGTAGCCAAAAGAAAGGCCTTTTGTAGTCCCTAACACTGGTATTTGCTGGTGTTGTGAGTGAAATAACCAGCATTGTAGTAATTCTCCAACCTGGCAAATGTAGTTCAGTGCTGCAGTAAGTTAAGTTTGACAGTATGGCTCTGTTCTGGGATCTCTCTGCCCTTCCATGCTCCTTCATGGAAAGCCATGAGGTGGAGAGAGCCCCTCCCTGCCCATCCAGGGGCATGTTTGGAAAGCCCAAGGAAACAACAGTAAAAAAAACCCAGGGACAGAACAGAGAAGGCATTAATAACAGAATGACACGATAAATCAGATACGGCCTGAAAGTAGGAGCTGGGATGGCGATGAGTTACAAGCTGCTTTCAGAGGAAGAAGCAAGGGCAGCAGGCTTTAAGGCTTGTATGCATTGTATGGCATTTAAGATGGCTGCTGTCAGCTGATGTGCTGGGATTGTGAGGTGAACTTGACTTCGAGCTTGCCAGTTTACAGGACTCATATTAGGTTTGCAAATTTCATACATTTTCCTCAAAGAGGTCATATTATACTTTTTGGCTTTTCCCCTCTCCTTTATTGAGTTATACTTTTTTGTGTATGTAGGTTTGCTAAGTTAAAAAGCCCAAGGACCACCCCAAAGGGAGTTCCCATCTCCCACAGAAAACACTGCTCTGAACGGCCCGAAAACAGCTCGTTTGTAGTCCAGCCTTTTCCTTTTGTTCTCTGTAACATCACAACAAAATGCGTGCCATAATGCTCACGTAGAAACTAGTCAAACACACCCTCAAAAACACCGGTGGTAAAAAATACCCTGAGCTGCAGCACGCAGTGACGAGATGTCCGCCTACTGCCTCTTCTCTCCCTTCCAAACATTAGCTACCCTTCAGGCAGTCAATGGACTTAAAGTTGTTACCGTGATATAGAGACAGTGCTCAGTTAAAACTTTATGTATGAAAGATAGATTTGTTACAAATTAATAACTCACCACTCTGATACTCTTGCTCCAGTTTATGTTACTAAACTCGTAAGGGGATATACTGCTGAACCAAAGCCGTGTTTACTGGCTTCTCATGACCCGTCCTACTCTGCTTCTGATTTGCTAGTAGTCCTTAACTAGAAACTGTGCATGTGCAACTCCCCAAAAAAGATCTTTGTAAGATGCATCACTATTTTTTTGAAAATGAAACCATTGCTGTCATTTTTGACCACTAAATTTTTGAACCTGAAAATGAGCATAATATGACCTATTTAACCTATGAACATGTTGTGAACATGTACATGAATAACCAATAATAATTAACAATTAATATGAAACAAAATCTTGAGGCAAGATGGCCGACGTGTAGTTGCACGATACGCATGGCGTCTCAATACCACAAGTAACTATGCAGTCAAACTTCTTCTAAGAACATGTAAGAGCATATAATTTGATTTGAACATTACTATCTATGATATAAATCACCAGACCATTATACCACATGCTCAATCATGCCTAGACCTTCTAAGAGTAAACCAGACGCCGCTGACCCGGCATCTGCTGAAGATTGCGGGGCTCTGACTCTGGCGTCCATCGCCAAACTTCTCGAAGAAAACCGAGAAGTATTAACACTGGATTTTAAAGAAACGCTTGCCAAGCTTGAGCATAAACTGGATCGAATTCATGATACTGTTGCAGCGCATTCAGTGACGATCGGCGAACTCGAGAAAAATGCAACACAACAAGATTCGCGCTTGGCAACACTGGAAGCAAATTGTGTTAAATTAAGTGACAGCAATACCAAGCTACTCGCGAAAGTAAGTGACTTGGAATCCGGTATCGTCGACTTCATATCAGGGTGGTTGGCCTACCTGAAACCATCGAGCGCAGCAACAGCCGACAGTCTTCTACTCCAAAATGCTGGCCGAGGTGTTTGGACACATCCTCGATTCCCGCCTGAGTGTGAATGGGCTTATCGAACTCCATCTGCCAAACCGCAATCAGGTCAGAGACCGCGGTCGGTCATTATCCGCCTCCACAAGTACCTCGTAAAGGAGAAAATTATCCATGAGCTTCGGGCCAAAAGAGGCCAGTTGAAGTTCCAATCCCATCCCATCTCCGTTTACGAGGATTATCCACCTGAAATTGTGGCGCAACTGAAGGAATATAGCGAGGTGATGTCGGAGCTGTACAAACGCGGACTTAGACCAACGCTTCTATTCCCTGCCAAACTTTTTATCAAACCCAAGGAGGGAGGTAGGATGTACTTTCCAGAAGCAAAGCAATATGTTAAGACATTGCCTTAAACTGGCTGGCTGGTGAACTATGCGGTTATTTGAACAGGCTGCATACCAGAGATTGACTATTTAACTATACTCATAAATGTGGGTGTGAGATTACCATCAAATGGTACAAATGTGTCAATTTGTGCCTTATATAAATCTACTTGTGGCTGTGAGTGGGTGTGGATGTGAGGGTGTGTGTGGGTGTGGGTGTAAATGGAGCACGGTGCAAAAGAGAGTGCATCTAGGAAAATGTGTATGTAGTTCCTTTGATTTTTTGTTGTACTTAGGATTGAATGCTTCATGTGTAGGACTAAGTCAATTGCTTTTGGATGGGTTTGGATGAACTGGATGATCATGATGGGGAGATTCGGCACTGTAGTGACATTGGTGCAAATATCACTTGTAAGCAATATGACCTAGAAAATCTTAAATGCCTAAGTATGAATAATAACTTTTCAGTGGTTCATATTAATATCAGAAGTCTAGCTAAACATTATGATCAATTAGTGTCAATGCTTTCTGCATCTGGTTGCTGTTTTGATGTAATTGCTTGCAGTGAAACCTGGTTAAATGATAGGTCATACTGTGATTCTTTTAACCTTAAGGGCTATAAATTTTTTTATAAGAACAGATTAGGTAGAATGGGTGGAGGTGTGTGTCTTTATGTTAAATCTAGTTATCAGGCCAATGTATGTGACAACCTGGGCTTTGAAGATGACCAAACTGATTCATTGTTTCTCGACATAAGTAGTAATGCAACAAATAATCTCATTGTTGGCATAGTGTATCGCCCCCCTGATGCGAATCCTACTACTTTTATTAGTAAATTCGAGGAAACTCTTTTTGATATTAATAGGAAAAATCACAATTGTATAATTCTTGGGGATTTTAATATTGACATCTCTAGGGATGGTCCTATTAAAAATGATTTCATGAACACCCTTCACTCCTCCTCCTTTATACCAACCATTAATAGATATACTAGAGAAACTCACTCTTCTAAGTCTATCATTGATAATATTATTACAAACATCCAAAATTCGAGGTTGGAGTCAGGTGTTGTTCTGACTGATATAACTGATCACTACCCAACTGTGTTATCTTTAAACCTGGCATCCAAACCTCCATCTAACTGTCGTAAAATAAAGATTAGTGTCCTGAATGAAAGAACGCTACTGCAGCTCCTTAATAACTTAGAGACTAAGGTTTGGACTAGTGTGTATGAAACCCGTGATCCAGAGACTGCTTATGACAGACTAATTCAAGAATTAACGGGGGCCATACAAAATACTATTCCAATGAAGACTGTCATGTGCAGGAATGATGATCATCACCCTTGGCTTACTAAAGGGATTCTTAACTCTATCAAACGTAAAAATAAACTTTATAAACTCTATAGGAAAAATCCCAATGATGACAACAAAAGCAAATATTTTAAGTTTAGAAATAGACTCACCCATATTATGAGGAAGAGTAAACAAATTTACTATATTGAACATATAAATGCAGCCCAAGGTGACTCTAAAAGGACCTGGGCTGTGTTGAATAAAGTTCTAAACAGGGGCCAGAAGTCATCTGTGTTACCCGAATGTTTGAATGACAACTCACTTTTAATAGCTGATAGCTTTAATGATTACTTTGTCTCATTGGGTGAAGATCTTGCCAAAAAAATCAGATCTCCTAACGAATCCTCTTTTAGACAGTATCTCCATGGAAATTACATGCAATCTTTCTTCATGAAACCTACTGACAAAATTGAAATTTATAAAATTATTACAGACTTGAAGAGTTCTTGTACGGAAGGGGTTGATGGAATCTGTAGTAAAATTCTGATAGCTGTTGCAGACTTAATAGCACAGCCACTTACGCATTGCATTAACCTATCACTTCTGTATGGCATAGTGCCACGTATGACAAAAATAGCCAGAATTACTCCAATTTACAAATTAGGTGACAAAAACAATATGGGTAACTACCGTCCAATTTCTATTTTACCATCTCTGTCTAAGGTATTAGAGAGAGTGGTACACATTAGGTTAAGTCTATATCTGGATAAATTTCATATTCTTGTAAGATCTCAGTATGGTTTCAGGAAAGAGAATTCTACCTTTATGGCTGTTTTAGATCTTATTGAAAAAATCAATGATTCTTTAGACCAGGGTGATTGTGGAGTTGGTGTTTTCCTTGATCTATCTAAGGCATTCGACACTATTGATCTTAATATTCTTCTAGAAAAATTACATCATTATGGTGTTAGAGGAGTAGCATTTGATTGGTTTAAAAGTTATCTATATGGTCGGAAACAATATGTGATGATTAATAACCATATATCTCAAATGAAAGAACCTAAAAACGGGGTTCCCCAAGGCTCAATATTGGGTCCATTACTTTTCAATATATACATAAATGACTTTGTGAATTCCTCTCAAGTATTTCAAAAGGTGATGTTCGCAGATGATACCAATTTGTTTTTGTCACATAAAGATCCAACTGATTTACAAATTATTTTAAATGAAGAACTACAAAAAATTGTTATCTGGTTCAAGTGTAATAAATTATCCCTCAACACTAAAAAAACTAACTATATAATATTTCAACCAAACACAAGGGCATCGGCTATAATACAGCCTTGCCTCAATGTAGATGATGAGGAGATACTGCCAACATCTACTACAAAGTTCTTGGGGGTTCACATTGATAAATGTTTAAATTTTAAATGCCACATTGATCACTTGATACAGAAGCTTTCAAAATATGTCGGTCTGTTTTTCAGAATACGGCACTATCTTACATTACCTGCTCTTCTTACCCTGTATAAAACCTTGTTTGAACCACACATTAGTTATTGTAACGTAATCTGGTGTAATACCTACCCGAGTCATTTAAATAAATTAATAAGTCTGCAAAAAGAAGATTATACGAGCTATAACGTGGTCTCGGTATAACACCCCTACAAGACCCCTTTTCCACCGCTTAGGTCTCCTCCGGCTTACTGAGTTGAACATATACCATAATGCGTGCATTATGCACCAAGTAGTTAATGCTACAAACAGCCGGCTATCCCAGCTCATTCCAATTAGTAGTCCGCTTCATGCTCATGCCACCAGAAACAAACATCTAATCATTGGTAAAACCAGAAGACTCAAAAGAGCAAATTTGAGCATTACAAGTATCCAATGATTTGGAATGAGCTAGATACCAAGCTGAAGGTGTTGAAATCTGTACCCATCTTTAAGAAAACACTGAAAAAGGAACTTTTACGTTTATATTTATAACCTTGTCAGCAGCCTTTCTAGTCTACAGTTGATTTTAAAGCATTGTCCTGATCCACTTTTGTTGTGTTTTATGTTGTATTGTGTATGTATGAAAATTTTGTATGTGACTGGTGTTTAATTTAATTATTTGTATGTAATGTATTACTTTAATATGTCACAGGCTCCCTTATATAAGCTTTGGATAGCTTCTTTGGGAGACCTGATTCACACATATCTATATGTGCTAATTGATTTGTGTCATTTACTTGAATTTATGTGTGTGGGTAAAATAAACAAACAAACAAACAAATGCACCTCTGTTTCTCAGTTTAAGTTTTATTTAAACATTTCCAGTCACACTAGGCACATTAGTTATGTGGAACATTCATTCATGAAGCACAAACAATTTAAACTCAACCAGCAGGACCCCACATATTTGTTCCAGTTTTCAGCTAGGTTGTCTGCTGTGTATCTGGTATGGCCTTGGGTAGCAGGACAGCTGATATGCCAGCCAATGTAGTGGCATATAACTGTAATGTAACGTTAAATCTTTGCAGTCAAAGCAGTCCAACAGTCTGTCTCACCTTGTCAACTGAAAGTAACTGCACCTTCAGCTCGTCTTTCCTTTCATTGTACTGCTTCTCAACACTTCTAGTAATGCGATAGCCTGGTTCACTGTTGTTCAGAAGCTCAAGAAATCCCTTAGCGCGTTTTTAGTCTTCATGTCCTTTTACTCCATAAAGCAAAGCCTCTTAGTTATTGCCTCTGCATGCACATCACTACAGCCTCTTTAACACCGATAAACTGTTTCACTTTATGCTTGCAACTGTGGGGAGCTGAATTTTCAGTTGGTACAAAATTGACGTTGTACTGGGTCTATATTTTAAAGGGTAATGCCTGTATTTTACAGCCCATATATTATCTTACATGTTTTGTGTGTATGTGACTATTGGGACAACATCTTTGACATCGGTCCAGTATTGAGCAAGGTCTGCAGCCTTGCATGCAATTGCACCCCATTAAAGTACATGCACTAAAGTGCTTGTTTTTTGCCACTGATAGGCTCAGATTGTAAGTATCTGATCCCTACAGCTAGATCTTTTTTAAAGACTAAGATCCTTTTTATTTAACCAGAAACCTTTGCTAAATTCAGAACCAATCATTAACATTCCTAACTCGTATGAAAACCGACAGATCCTGACATTCACAAAGTAAGGACAGACCCCATCTCAATGCAGTGAGAGCAAAGGGCAGAGGTGAAGAACTTAAAATGACCAATGCAATGACACGAAAAGAGAAAGCCCCAGAAAGTATGTGTTTGTATGCGTAGGCGTATACACATTTAGCCTACTGTGAGCCCAGTGGTAATTTAGCAGTTCTCAGCAGGTTATCTTCAGGGAAAAGCTTATATGGGCAGTGGGTTGCTATGCATGTGTCTATTTGTGTGTGTGTGTGTGTGTCTGTGTGTGTGTGTGTGTGCGGTTGGCGGAGTTTCATTTCATAGTGAGAGATCTGCTGACCTTGGCATACTCAAGATTTCATCCCAGCGGCGTCTCGTCCCCCTCTTCTCCTTCTCTTTCTCCTCTGCCTCTCACCCTTACTCCACCCAAATCCCCTTCCAGGGCAGTGCTATTCTTGTGAAGAAGAGCCAAACTAAAATGATCTAGAAAAAAGGTGCCAGCATCTCTTATCTTTCACCAGAAATATTCAGCATAAGGCTGTGATTAAAACAGATAGCATAGTGGTAAGGACTGCTTCACACCAATATTAAGCCTAGATGCATTCATTAAGATGACTCTGTGTTAAAAACTCTCATGGCTGTTTGACTTTTCCTGTCATCCTCATTTCTGCTGGCTCATACTTTTCAGGGTAAACCATGCCCGAGATCTCATTATTTCAAAACATTGCTGTCAAAACGGCAGACATGCAGTGAATGGCAGATTGAGGTTTTTCTGTATGTGTTTTTCTCTTCAGGTCAAACACAGTCTTATCAAATATAATCTTAATATTATAGTAAAAACTATAAAAGTTAATAATTTGAATTTTAAGTATATATACGAGCACACATACTAATAGCTGCATCATTGTTAGATTTACAAAAATTTAATTCCTAACAAAAGTTAAACATTTTACAGTTAGCCTAAATTGTTTCAACAATGAAAATGATGGGGAGTTCTGAGTGCTGTTACACAGAGGCATATTTCTAGTGTATAAAGTGATTCAGGTTGATGGTAGAAGTCTCCCAGTGCTGCCTTAGTCTTCCTATGGAAAAAAAACTAAGTTATTCAACTGAAATGACAACTAGTGCCTGTTGTGTTGTTTATACACCTGCCAGTCCATGTACCTGTGTGTGTATATATACAAAGTGTGTACAAAATATCCATGAGACTCACTCTTTCATAAAGTGAAATGATGAAATAATTTCATATAGCCGATATGCATACACATTTTCATCAATATAATGTTATAGCATGATATCTTTTTGGGTAATCCAGTGAAATAGCTCATAAATCAGGGTATTTCATCCTGTAAATCCAATGTCGTCTTCTAAATCTTTTGTAACATGGGAGACTAGATATATTAAAAATATTAACACAGCAAGAAAATATGTAGACTGTTAAATAGTAATTGTCTCACAAAGTAAATCATCATATCACCCAACTCCAGGCCATTTTCATTGACTAATTTTATTAAATTCCTGTAAAAAATGACTAAGTCATTTTTAACCAGTCACTGGGCTGATGGGCTCACAAATGATTTGGAAGCTACCTGTGTAACTGTGCGGTGTGCTACTCAATACTAGGACTATGTCTCTGACTTTTGCAAATTGAAGCTATAATATGTTTCTGGGATCTACATACCAGCCTCTTCAAAAGTATTGAATCATATTTTAATGGCCTTTATGGAGTCCTGCAGGACATTATCTCTTAATAAATCAATAAACTCACTGAAATCACCTTTTGCAAGCTTATTTTATATTGCACAATGTTAATAATGCTGTCTGTCCCAGTGTATGCAGGGAAGCATGGATAGGAGTTATTTAAAGTCTGGGATTTACATTTATGTTTTACGCATCCAGCTGATGCTGTTATCCAATGTGACATAGAATATAATAAGTGGATGACACAAGCTTCTTGCACGCTGACATTCCAAATATAAACATAAGTCATTATTGCGTGTCCTTACAGAAGTCTTCTCTTTTTGTGTTTCAGGCTGAATCTGTGTAGGCACCTACTGGCTCTCCTGGCAAAAACCAGACATGTTCTTTGCCTCTCTTCCTGCATGGTAAGTTAATCTTTTGTGTCCTTATTAGCATGAATAAATGTGTTCCTTGGGGCTTCATGATAGACTTGTTATAGAGTTTGGTGTGTTGGCTATGAATATCCGTAGTGCTATGAACAGATGCAGGTCAAGGAGTGCCAGACACTACCTACTTAAAAGAAAAGCTATTCTGGAAGGAATGCCTTTGATTTAAGGAAATGGATGTGGAAACCTAGATAACAGTCAAAGATGATAAGATGACTCTTGTCTTCCTCTTTTTGTTTATACAAATATTTTGTAAGCAATTTGGACACTACAGGAACTGTGACATGATTGAAAGAGCCCCTGGCATCCTTGCAGTATGTCAGATTCCCTCGTGAAGATGCTAGTTATTTACAAACTCACCCGCAGGTGCATTGATAGCGGGTGAAACCGTGGGTGGCTTTTCAAAATAGGCCAGCAGAACACACTGTTCTTTTCACATAAAGCTTTTTTGAATCTGCTGACAGTCAGAGCAGATTTAAAAATAACATTGCTTTTGACTTCTCTTTATCAACTCATCATTATGAAAAGATGTGATAAAGAACTAATGAGTTTTAGCATTGAGGCTCTGATGCGCTACTCTACACCCCTATTGAAGGTTTTCAGTCTAGTATTTAGGGCAGCCATACACTATTTTCCATTTAGTTTTTTTGTCATTCTGCGGCATTAAAAATATGAGAGCAGATGTAGCAAGTAGTAATTTGGTTGCAGCTAATATACAACAAAAGTGTGTAGAATTATTGCTGCACAGTCATACTAGTTAGTGTTTTTGAGGTAGGATTACCTCAGTTACATTTGGTGACACATTACAGACGCATTAGAAACGTTACATTACAGTGTATATTGCACACAATGAAGCTAAGTTTCTATTTGTTGTTAAAGAGCGGTCTCAAAATGGAGGTACATTTGCGGCCTTAGGACTAAACATGGCTATACAAGAGTTTGTCAGGGTGATTGCAGCCCAGGGGCACAAATCCAGAATCATTAAAGCTGTTCTCTTGTACCAATCCCTGTCATTGTGCTTAACATGATAAGAGCAGCTCACAGTTCCATGCCAACTACTGTGCCCATTCAGCACACCCAAATTGTATTGGCGAGATTATAGGAGAGGACATGGCGCAGTGGAACGCTAAGCAATGGAGCATGATGTCGCCAATTACTGCTGAATCTTTTTTTTAATACTGTTTTAAACAGTACAAGTGTTAACTACATTTATATTGTTTTTATTAAAGACAAGCAGGTTGTTTTATTTTAATTGCCAATATGACTAATCAAAGACAGGGTGGAAATGTTGCCTGAGGTTTATGGGGATCTAGTAAAAACCTGATAGCTCTGGGGAGAGTGACAAAATGGAAGCAGACGGTGCTGTTACTAGCCTGCAGTTACTGGTATTGTGATGACAGTAAAAATGATCTATACCAACTGTAGATTTTCAGACAGCTTGTGAGTCTTCAAAGACAGATGAAATGATGAGTGTGGGACACAGAATGGGGGTGCAAACAGAACTTTTATTTTCCACCTTTCAAAGAAAATCACATTTGAAATATTATTTGTGCTGTTGCTATTATCTTTGACATGGTCAAGTTAGATTAGTGAAAGGCAAGAGAGTGAACGGTCAACAGTGTGAACAGTCAAATATGTTTTGATCTTCAAGAGAGACTTTTATGAATAAAAAGAGGCACAGTTAAGTAATTGTGCATCCTGCGACAGGAGAAGTGATGTCAAAGTGATGTTTCATTTATTAAAACAAACAAAGCAAATGTTTCTGTACTTGCTCAAACCATTTATCTGTCTATCTCAAACTGTTACTTGATAACATAATAATTACAAAACTATTTTTTGGTATTGACCTCTGGTTCATTTTTACATATACTGATTGAATTATAGTTACTGTGTATGTTATTTCAGTTCAGATATTCACTTGAAGGCTACCAAATAAAGTTACTTGCCAACAACGTTGATGTTAAAGTGTATATAGATAAAAATATTAAATAAGATTTCTGCAGATAAAACAGGGGCAAAGAACTGTTTATTTGATGATCTAAGTAAAACCTTCCAGTATTTGAGGATTCTTTTAAAATATTTCTTGAGGCTGTGATTTCTTCACTTTAAGGTACCAAGATGCTGATAACTCCAAAATGTAGCTTACAATTTTCTATTTAGTTGACAGTACATTACTCTGTGCCCTGTGAGGGGGGGTGCAATCGACAGCAGCTGTGTTTTTTGTATTTCTATGTTGTATTCTAACATTAACATAGCTATCTTTTTTTGTGAGGCTCCTTACATGCTTGCTTATAACTTGCTTGAAGGTGGGTCTTCGACATTGACAGCATTGTGTTAGACTAACTTCTCAGAGTTAACTTGAATGCATTATTAGTTTTTCTATAACGTTATACACATGACTCCATGTGTTAGAGAGGGAGAGAAGGGGGGGGGGGGTGCTGAGTGAATCAATGCGCTGTGTGCAGCGCGCCATTGAATAGTATATAATATGTGGCAGTCGGCATTGATATTGTGGCGTGGCATATCGCCACAAATAAATCAATGAATGGGAAACACTGAAGTGTAGTGCAGATTCTAGAGACTGTTTTTATGTTATCTTAGTTCTGATAGTTAAAATAATATCGGCCCATGAAAAACCAATTGCTGATCCTCCCTTCAGAAGTTGATAGGCAATCCAGCCGCTAATCGGAACAGGCCTAGTTGGATTGTTCAGGTTGGAGAGTTTTAATTAATCAATGGTTGTTCCCATTGCTATAACCATAATACGTACTTACAACTTTAGATCTAACTATATTCAATTACATAGCCTAATTTTCTGTACTTGCATTTGTAACCATCTTCCATAGTTTTGCATGGTTGGGTATTTTTGACAAACGCTGCATAACAGAGCACTTTGTGCTAACTGATATTGCATTTTACTTTAAAAGGCATTGTTGTGCTGCAGAATCAGGTGTTATACTTTAGTAAGGGTATAGACAAGACAACAGATGGGAATCAGTTCTTGCCTGCCTATAGCTTTACTGCAGTTATTTAAGCGTATTAAAACGTTGCAGATTCCTGTTCTTAGAGACAAGTGAGTTAGACTGTGCCCTGATGGAATTTTTTCAGGGGGAAAATTGTACCGATCACAATGTCAATGTTAAAGTAAAGAGAAGGTGCCATGAGATTAATATTCACAGTTATCCTCTCAAAGTAAATAAGGACAGGCTGAAGTGGTGCATTTTGGATGCTCTACATTAGTTATCTACCTTTTGTCATCCAGAGCAGGTAAAAAATCGGCTTGGTATGCCTGATTAGGTCCAGTTTAAGTCCCTTTTTCAAGAGGAGGTGATGTAATCAATACTGACAATGGTTTCTAAATGGGTTGGTGTGTGATTCACATTGTAAAATGATCAAAGACCCCATACCACGCTTGGCTTGTCCCTGTCTGAGAAGTACTTGTTTTACATTTCCTTCAGCATTTCATTTAAGTGTCCCTGTTGTTCCATGATGCATAATGCAACTTGTTTTCCTGTCTTTGGATTGGCACACATGCCTTTCTGCACTCAATGAAGACAGAGAACTTATATTTTTCTTTGAGATAGGTTTAATGAAGCCCTGGCCACAACAAGGCAGCAGCAAGATACAGACAGGTGTTGTAATCCTGTCGAAGAAAACATGTTTTTCTCTCTTTTTAAAATCAAAGTGGATTTACTATGTCTGCACTACATTTTTCAATACGAACATGCAGGCACAGAAAATTATTTAGGTTGCTTTTAACATGTTTAATACATCTAAAGCATTGGGGCCTGCCTTAAAGTCTTTCTCTCTCTACATATCATCATCACTTTCCAACTTCAGTCCCACCAGGGCCCAGCAGCAGCTGTAGAGCATACGTTGTCACATGAGAAGCTCTTCCAGATAAGTGACAATCAGCAGCATCATGCCATGGGGTGAGAATGTGGCAGAGCATGAAAGGATGCATTAGATAGTATGCAGATCAACAGGAAGCCTAGAGAGGGTAAGACTTTACATTGACACCTAGCTGTAAGCAGCAGATAAAGACGATTGTGGCATGAGAGATGGAGATAGAGAGAGGGGCCAGAGGCCAGAAAATTATGTCAACAGATGCTGACTCAGAAAAAAATCCATGTCAACATTCTACTTTTCTACTTTCTTCTCAACTTCTAAAAAGTCATTTAGATGCCTGTTCTTTTAGCAGTGAAAGTGGATATTTAGCTTTAAACATTTTATTTTGGGTTGATGTGTTTATCAGTTGTTTTGTATATCAACAGCCAGCTCATAACAATGTTTGCCAAAACGGATTTAACACAGTAAAGCTTAGTTTGTAGAGAGCAAGTTTGAGCCACTGACAGCTGTTCTCAGCAGTAACTTAGAAGTGAATGTGTGAGGGAAATGATTATCAATCTCATTGATCTGATATGGCGTAGTTCACACTTGCTTGCTTGCTGATGTTTTCTCTCAGATGTTGCTGCTGGTGCTGCAGTGTCTTTCTGTGCCACTGACGGAGTGTAGCAGAACTGTCTTGCCTGTTGGGTTGGATGTCAGTGTGTAGATACCAAGTAACGCATAAATTTGAGCTCCAGTGATAACAGAGTGGAGCCACGTTGTGACAACATTGGGGCGTTGTATGAACGTAATCAATCATTGCAGAGGGTTGCAGCTGACACAGATGATGCATTCTTTGTTGGAACTTTTGAAATCACCCACTAAGACGCATTTTAACTGTATTTCTGTTATCACTGTATCACTCATCTCAGAAATTATAACATCTCTTCCTCACATTGTGTCAGACTAGCTCAAGCTTTGCATCCTAGTGTTTTCATACTGCATCAATTTTAGTTAGAATTGGAAAATGATAGATTGTAGGCCATTTGTCATGAGTAATCTGTGATACTTTTATCACTGACTAGTTCAGCTATCTGCAAGTCCCTCCTCTGTCTTTCTAACGCCAGTTGATTTGCATTCCCTGTTCATTTGTCATTTCTGTTGCCATGGCAATAAGGGAGGGGGGAGGTGTTGACAGCATGGACCGAATGGCTGACATGTGATTGACAGTGCTGTGTTCCAGGAGAGAGGCAGGGAAATTATCTGAATATTCAACATAAGGATTAATCCTTCTCCTCGTGTACTCTGTCTTCAGCTCTGGACAGAGGCGGGAAAATGTATTTAAACATTATTTTGAAAGTTTGAGTTAATTAAAGCACATTGTTCATTGTTGATGGATCTATCAACAATGCTGACAGGCTGTTAAAGGCCATTTCAATTTTGTGGGGATATTGGGTAAAATGAATAGAGTTCCCCTCACAACTGGCTCAACCAGCAATTAACCCAAAGCTTATATCCTGTCTTTATGGTGAGAAAGCTCCATGTTAAAATACTGAAACTGATGCCAATGTGAAACAGCCTAATAGTAATTGCAACTTAAGGAAACATTCATTTTATTTAGCAAGAGCAGTTCACCTGTCTTACTTATTCCCTATCGTTGCCTTTTGTCTTGATATCCTGTGCAGCTTGATGTTTTAACAAGAGAGAAAGCAGTTCATTCAATGAACTCTACTGCACTGAGCAGCAACACCTTAAATAAGATGTAAGGGCATCTCAGTCAGCCATCTAACTTCTCATTCTCTGAAGCCATTGCTCTGTGTCTCATTTCCCAGAGTATTGATGTCTTTAAGTGAGCTTCCCACTTGCTTGGAGGGAGTGGATCCTATATAGATTGCTTTCAGGATGTTGGGACACAGCTGACTGGCGTAGCTCAACAGTAGACCCATGGCCATTCTTTCAAAAAGTACTGGAGTGAAAAATTTTTGGAGGAGAGGATAGTATTGATGTTGTTGTTTGGATTATATTGTTCTTAAAAAAGAACAGCATTTAACTTTTTTATTTCCTGAATTCAACATGCAAGAAACAGTACAAATTACCAAACTTATTTTTTGTCCTTCAACTGAAGTCACAATCTAACAAAACCAAACAATCTTAAAGAGATCTGATTTTCCTGTCTTTTATTATTTACTATACTGTACATTAACAATCCAAAGGGACGTTTAACCATCTGCTTATAATGACCTTCAGAAATCATTGGTGGCTCTCTCACAAAAAAGATTTTTACTCAAAGTTTTACTCAACTGTGAGGAAAAGTGTTTCTCCAGTGCTGGCACAGCGCTGAAAACAAAGTATGGAGCGGATACTCGCTCACTAGCACTGTTCAGGACTGCTAAACTTTTTGTAGGTTGTTTAATATGTTTTTGCAGAAAGTGTTTTTTCAATTGTGAAGGAAAGTTACTTAGTTTTTTGATGGTCAGATGGCTTTACTTGTTGCTAAAGTAACCACAAACTACTGCTTACAGTAGCTGCCATTGACTAATTAGCTCGATTAGGTGTGTAGCTAGTAGGGGTTAAATAGACTAGTCGACTAGTCGATCAGTCGACTTTACTGCTTTGTCATGACACTTTAAGCTTGACGTCGAATAGTCTCTGATCATGTGATTAGGACACTAACAACATGGACGCCTCAACAGCAGGTGAGGAGCCTGGTGGGTCAATGCAGAAAACCAGCAGCAGTGCATCATGTGTGTGGAAATACTTCACTAAAGATGAAACAGGTACTACTGTCACTTATGTCAAAAGTGTCATGCACACTCATCTGAAAAGCCATCCGCTAATGCTAGCAGAGGAACGATCCAAATCTTTTCGACAGCAGTCAAATAGTGACTACACCAAATGCCCTGCAGTAACAGAGAAAAGACGGCTGCAATTCACCAATTTGCTGGTAAATTTCACAGTCAAAGATATTAGACCTTTAGCTGCAGTACATGGAGAAGGCTTCAGAGAAATACTGAAATTTTTCTGAACCAGGCTACGTTGTCCCATCTTACAACACACTGTGGAATACAATTAAACACCAATACGACAGCCTGCGTGAAAATATGTTGAAGGAAATGAAAGGCGAGTGTGTCTCGCTAACAACTGACCTGTGGACATTAACAACACATGGGAGCTGAAGGCCCGAGTGCTGTGTACAACTATGATGCCAGAGAGACATACTGCTGCCAACACTGCCAATTGTCTGTCTAAGATAATCAAGGAATGCGGCATACTGGTGTTTTGCAAAGTCCATGATAACGCCAACAACATGAACTTAGACATGGAGCTATGTGAAATGTTTCCAAAAGATCTGGGATGCACCGGGCACACTCTCCAACTGGCAATAAAGGCTGGATTAGTCTTACCTGATGTATCGACGCAGCAAGGAGAGTTGTCAGCCACTTTCGCCACTCAGCAGTGGCCACTTGCGCCCTCAGGAAATGGCAGAAACAGCTTGGCGTAAGAGCCAACAAACTTCAGACTGACTGTCCGGTCCGGTGGAATTCCACGGTCGTCATGCTCCAGCGGCTTTTCAAGCAAAGGATCGCGGTGCAGTCTGTGCTCGCGGATGAAACAGTCACTAAACCGAGCGTCCAGAAGTCACTCGCCATGAGAGCATCACAGTGGGAGCTAGTGGAACAGCTAATTCCAGTGCTGCAACCTTTGGCCAAGGCTACTGAAATAATGTGTGGTGAGATGCACTTAGGGTTGTCTTTCATCTATCCAGTGATTTTCAACATGACCAGTACCACTCTGCGTGATCTGACCTGGCAGCTGTACGGGCCTTCAAAAATACGGTTCGGCAGCAGTTGGAAATGCGGTTCAAGTTGCAGTCTGATGATCTGACAGAATCCATTCCCATTGTGGCCTTCATGTTAGATCCCCGGTGGTTCAGACATCTTCAGTTCATCCCAGAGAGTAAAAAAGAGGCCGCCCAGAGCCACCTGAAAAGCCTGCTACACGATGAGGGAAAGCTGCTTGCAGCAACAAGTGGGTCTGCTGAATGAAATTAGTTACCAGTGTATCAATTTAGAATGATCCCCTTTTGCTTTATGTTATATATACAGTATACTAAACCTGGCTATTAATTTTCATCCTAGTGGAGGATGTCCAAAATGAGGACACCATTGATAACGAAGGTGAGCCAGTAACTGGGAAAAAAGCCAAACTTGAACAAGATTTTGCGCAACTTTTTGGGCCACACTACCAAAGCGGGAGGAAAATGGGACACCACAGCACCGCAGCTGAAGAGTCCTATGATTATTTATTAACGCGCATATTCCGACCATGGAGAACCCGCTGCAGTGGTGGGCCTGTAACCAAGACAGATTTCCTCGATTGTCTAAGCTAGGCAAAACCTACTTGGCTGTTCCAGCCACCAGCATGCCGAGCGAGAGTATTTTTTTCTCTGACTGGGAATACCATCACGTGACAGCGGTCGAGCCTTCATCCAGCCCATGTCGATGCCCTTATCTTCCTGAATGCAAATCAGGATCGAAAAGCAAAAACTTTCACAGAGCAGGACTATGAAAGTGACGAGTAGGCTCACAGCTAATCTTGCGTGAGTTTTGTTTTGTTATACCGACATTTCAGTCGATCTTCTTTGCACTTAAATGAAAGTTGAAGCATATGCCTAAAATTGTTATTGCTGCATAAATTGTTGCTTCTGTGGTGCAGCCTCTTGTTTCTACTTCTATATCTGTAATTGTGTATGAGCTGTCTATTTGTCAGGATATGCATTATACATTGGAAATACAGATTCTAGCTTGTTGCAAAGCATTCCCTTCTCTGCCAGGGCAGGCATATCTGATACCTTCACCGAACTCCAGAAACACTGCTCCGCGCGTGTCTATCGTTTTTTCAACCTAATTTTTGTCTCATTTGTTTTGTGTTAAACAGTGTAGTCATTAAAATCAGTGCCCCATATCTCTATTTTCCATAATAAGTTAAAGCTATCATATACCAGTGAGCAAACCTGCAAGGTGATGAGGCACAGCAGAGGGTGTGTAAACTTAGATTACAGCAGTTCATAAGGCCCTTGGCAGCCTTCTGGGAAGCTGGCCAATCAGAAGAAAATGCACTAGGAGGGGTCCTTAAAGAGACAGAAGCTAACTTAGCTTGTTTCAGTGAAATCCCAGCATAAAAATATAGAGCTTGAAATTAGCATAATAGGTCCCCTTTAAAGAATATGTGTGGACACAAAAGTTGGTTTTGTCCTCACAGATGAAAGCACTTTTTCAAATAGAAAAGAAAAAGAAAGGAACAGGGATTTTGTGTACCAGCAGAGAGGTGGTTCACTATCAAGGAAAGTAAAAAAAATGGAAACAAAAGAAGAATCAATACTGTTGCTCTGCAACATGGCCATGCAGGGAAGTGAATTGGATAGAGAGCTTGGATGGATAGTGTAGACAGTCACTGGAACTTGGAACAAAATGTTTAATGTTGACTTCCTCTTAAGAGCTTCAGTGAACTCTTGCCAGATTACCCCACCCCTCACATCAGCAGTATTTCATCTTTAGATGTATACTGGTGTTTCTGTTGAATATTACTGAGAAGTAGGCTCCATATTATTGAAAACTATAATTTGTATTTTTGTCTTTGACAAGCCATTTTATGGCTCTTTATTGAAACTAAACAAATAAAGACTCTGATCGCAACATTTTAGCCTATTAAGCAAACAAGTTCATTTGAATTAAGCACAATGTTGAGGCGTAATGTATGATGCCTTTATTTATTGTATTTCTTGTACACGCTCCACAAATACTGAGATATTATAAGCTTTCCAACATGAAGTAAGATTTATTGTGCAATCTTGATGGCTTATCCCTCTGTGGTGTGTAAAATTGTGTACATGTCTTGAATACATTGCATTTTCAATTTTTATTTGATTCATTATTTTGAGTAGTATTTACTAGTTACAGAGCTGCAGATGTTAGGTTAACTCAGACAAGGATGGGGCAAATATACTACCACCTGGACTGAATTCAAAACAACTACATTCATAACCATGCAGGGGCAATCTGGCAGAGGCACAAGCTCAAGAAAGCATAGTGGTCTTACCCAACTGGATAAGAACTGACAGTGATTACAGAGGAGACTAGAAAAGAAGTGCTCGGATAGAGAGGCTGGGAGAGTGCTTCGGAGAGTGTAGGCAGCTGGACTGCAGTAATTAGTTAGTGAAGCTCTTCATGGTTAGGGGGCAGCTGACCACTGGCCTTGCTTGCTTAAAAGAATAGCAAAGGTTCTTCCCCTCTCTCAAATATGTCTGTGATTAACATCAGCAATTACCTGCACAAATGGTACCCCCTTTCTTCTTTTAGGCAAAGAGAAATTAATTGCCTATAAGGTATAGATAGACTTAACCAAAATGGGCTTTCAGTGTTACAGTTAGGGCTGTTCATTATGAAAAAATCGGAATCACCCTTAATTTGATCAATATTGAGATCACTATTATTTAACACGATTACTCTATATGAAACATTGTGCATTTATTGAACTTACACACAGAACAGAGGAGAGACAGGAGAAATGTTGAAGACAAGTTGTTATGTCACATGATGCTGACATTCAACCATGGTGTTGTCGGGAGGCCCTGCGATGGACTGGCGACCTGTCCAGGGTGTACCCCCGCCTTTCGCCCGATGTAAGCTGGGATTGGCTCCAGCCCCCCCGCGACTCTGTACGCAGGGTAAGCTGTTGACGATGGATGGATGTATGGATGTTGTCGGGAGATGCAGTTACTTAAACCAGTGATAAAAAAAATATAAATTATGTTTTTTGTTAAGCTGTGAGTAGAGGAAAAGTCTGCTAGCCGCTAGGCTAATCTATGCAGTTTAAAATGCCATAGGTTTAACATAATAACGGTGACTAGCAAGTTATAGGAGTTATAACACCCGTTCATATTGGTACGACCTGAGCTAAACATGCCACAGTCTGACTGAGAGTGACATTGGGCTTTTAGGGAGGAGCTAGAGCACACTGTTAAGAAAATGGTTGCACTGGATTTGTGACACAAAACAAAACAAGAGCATCATTGTGAAACGGAATTTGGTACAAAAATAGTTTTATTTCAAATATCTTGTTTTCATAACTGTTGGAAGTAAAGTTTAAACTTGGACCATAGTACAATAAAGTATCATGGATAGCATAAATAAAATATTTCTTAGTGTGTTAGCAGGTTTATTCCACCTTCCCTGTTTCACAATCTTTGCATATGCTGCTATTACTCTGTGGTTATTTAAGAAACTAAAACAATAGACACAACTACTGCTTTATTTACTTAGCTTTTATAAAACGGTATCATACAGGAAAACAAAGAGGCAGTAGACAAAGGCAAACCCATCTGGCATTGACACAATAGAGAACTAGAGCTGGAAGCCTGCTTTCCACAAATCAAAATTAAGGAAAACAGCCTAAAAGTGTCAGAAAAGATGCTGATTATTAAGACATTAACTCTAATTGAAGAACCATGCATGAAGCAATTAACATATATTTTTATATTTTTAAAATATTCTCTACAGTAAACATTTTCCCATGCACCTAACTAGCTTAACATTTGTGAAGCTCTAAAAATGAACTCTCTGATCTCTACATTTATGTCTGCTGTCATTTATGGTTGAGCTAATGAGCTAACCCCTTGACACGTTGTGAATTTGTTGATGTTTACCTCCTCAGAATTCGGAAAGGTGGGGGAGAAGGGTGTAATATGCACATTAATGAGCATGTCACGCGGACAGCAACTAATTACAATGACGCATTTGGGGCCTCATTTGGTGGCGGTGTCAGCAGTAACAGCCTCCCGGCCATTTGAGTTCCCATGTTAGTCTGAATTACCATAGTTCCTCTGAAAGTTCTTCTTGTCTGAAAGAGTACATGTCTGTCAGAGAATGGAGGCAAAACAGCTTTAGATTAGTTTTTCCTTTAACGTTGTGTCAGAGAGTTATGAGAGCATGTTCCTTTTTAGGTGAGAAAAAAAGGCTTTTATCAGCTCCTGTGTGGGTTAACCTGAGATTCATGAGATCAAGCCAGTGTGTTGGAAGATCTAGCAGTAATGGTATTGTTACCCAGGGTTTTGTTCCCTAAGTGGTCTAACAGGGAATATCCCATCATTTGTTAGTAGAAAACAAACAAACAAAAATCTGTTAAATCCAAAGAGCCCTTTGAACAGTGAATTTTGCAATGACATTCTACCATATGCAGTGTGTCCCGCAGAATGACGTGTAACTGTGGCGGCGATGGGGGGGTATGCGCGTACATACATCGGTATTGACTATACTAGCTTGCTATAGCTGGATTGTCAAGGCTAGCACGCTGTATTCTAACATTAGCTAAGCTCCTTGCATGCTGGCTAATAACTTTTTTAAGCTGGGTCTCTGACATTGACAGCATTGTGTTGGATTTGTGCAGCTGTGAGAGGGAGAGAGAGCGAGAGAGGCACAGGTGAGTGAGAGAGAGAGGGATGAGTGAGAGGAAGACTGCTTTTTGTGTTTACATTTTGTAATTGTCTTTTCCTCTAAATCCAAATAAGGAATTCTCAGGAAACAAGCGGGCGCATAGTGGATGTGATGGTGAGGTCAAAATTTGGGGCATATGACATGTCAAATAATGGAAATGTTTGAGAAGAGCCAGACTGACGCAAACCTGTGCAATTTCGATCGCCATCTTGGTGAGTGCATGGCACGATGGTTAGTGATTTTGTCTGACTTGCTCTGGATGCTTGACTGCGTGAGACTTAAGCAGTAACAAATGTATTTAATGAGTACATTTCTGACAATTGAACGCATTTGTGTGTTCACCATAAATGCAAACTGGTCAAAATCACTGACTACAGTTATTTAGAAAAGTAATATGTAGCCTAGTTATGCCTTTTACATGCAGTATTAACCCTCCCCGAAATGATTTGTTTTAAAATGAACAGACAGTTGAGTCACATTCATTTTAGTTAGTTGTGTTATTTCTAGGAATTCTCTTAGACTCAGCAGGCAAAGTTCAATTCAGGCAGAGGCAGGGAGGGACGATGCATGGGAAGAAATGATTAGCCTAAGTTATTATTTGGCATCTTTTGATGTTTTGCCATTGTTGCCATCACTACTGCTGCTATATAATATCTTCACTGGTTTTGGTTACATTACATATGCATATTTATTTGTTGTATTTCTGCACTTCGGTCTTGTTTGTTTTTTATATATTTAATAAAGCAGCTTTTGATTTATTAGGGGAAAAAAAATCCTAATAGTGTCAGCGTTTCCCATACGTTCATTTATTTGTGGCGGCCCGCCACAATAAACACTGACTGACACAGATTGATTTTCAATTCAATTTTTCAAAAATTTTTGTTTTTTAATGAAATGTATCAACAGCTATTGGATGGATTGATAGTGGCCATGATAGTTGGTACAAACATGATAGATTATAAACATTTTGGAACCTTGCCAACTAGTTGCTGGGTGTTAGTAAACAACATTGCTAAGCAAGTTAATTTTTGTAGTTTGAGAGTGTCTTTTTCACACGTCACGTTAGCTATATCGTTACATCCAGGGATGTTTATCAAGTCAATTTACACACACATGTACCAACACACACTAGTGCGGATCAGAATGGGATGTCCACAACTGACCACTATTAGTAACGTTATAACTAAATTTCCACAGAAAGCAATATGGAAAACAGCTGCAGGCATCCGACACACTACACTCGTTAGTTAGTGAGCTTCAGATGAGGCTTACCGTTGACAGTTTCTCTTGACTGTCCCTCAGGATTACAGCGTTAGTCCAACAACGCTGAGTCCAACATCGCTGAGCGTGCTAGCATGCTAACCTTTAAAATAAACAGTGAAACAACACAAAACACGGCAGTAGTCTTAGAGCTTCGAAGTTTGAAGTCAGGTCACGTACATCCCATGGCAATCCGTCCTTGAACCGTTACAGAGCTCGTTACGGTTGTGGAACATTTGAACCACTAATTCGTTAATGTAACACGCCCTGAAGTGTAATGTATGAACATTGCCATTGTTGTGGTGCTTGTCATCCTCCCCGGTAGGCTTGACCAATAGCACGGTATTTCAATTTTGTGGTTAGTGCGATAGCTCTAAGATGAGTTGCTCCTCTTTTGTTGGATTTGTTGGATTCAAGGCATGTTTTCTGCCCTCAGTGGTATTATTAGAACACATTCGTTTTTACCACAAATAATCAAATCAACCAGGACTGAAAGGATGACTAATTAATTACATTTTCAAATGGTTTAGGTAGGGTAGCATATACTGGGCTGTTTTCAAAATTTTGCAGAAGCCTTAGTGGATAACTTGCAGTTGAAATGCAGAGAGTATGTGTTTTCTTCTGCTAATGTTGGAGACGTGATTTGTACATGTGCCTTTGGGAATGACAGGCAGATAGAGATTGAAAACCAAGTGTACTCTACAGAGGGTGATAAATCTGTAGAAAATACATGAGAGCACCACACAAAGTGCAACTTTTGCCATATCCAAGCACTTTGTATCAATAGCTAACAGTGACTGGACACTTTTTGAATGGCTCTGGTTCTAAAAGTGAATCACAGTCATTCATTCCACTGACATTTCAGAAAATCCTTATATAAAGAGTTTTAACCCTGGAATTAACAGGGCTGGGTGCAGGGCATTAAAGTACAGGTTTAGCAAGGAGGCATGAGAAGCTAAACCAATCAGAATCAGAAGTGGTGTTTTACACATACAAGGTGCGACTATATTCAGAGACACTAAAAGATGATTTCTCTGCAAACAATGCCACTTCTGTCTGGAGGGGATTCAAACAGATCACAAACTACAAACCCAAAGCCCCCCACTCCATCAACGACTGTCACCTGGCAATTAAGATGAACCATTTCTACTGCCGCTTTGAGAGTCAATCGGACACCATCCCCCGTGACTCCTCCACTCAGCTTCAGCCCCAGTCTTCATTTCCCCCCTCTCCATCTCAGAGGGGAAGTCATCATACTATTCAGGAGGCAGAAACCCCGCAAAGCAGCTGGGCCTGACTGTGACTCCCCATCCACCCTGAAGCACTGTGCTGATCATCTTTCTGTGGTGTTCACAGACATTATTAAACACCTCACTGGAGACATGTCATGTGCCAGCCTGCTTCAAAGCCTCCAACATCATCCTTGTCCTCAAAAAAACAAGGACCTAACGACTAAACGACTACAGACCCGTTGCCCTGACCTCTGTGGTAATGGAGTCCTTTGAGTGCTCGCTGCAGGCCAAGCTCTCTCAGCTGAACATGCCTGGCTCCACCTGCAGGTGGATCACTGACTTCCTGAAGGACAGGAAACAGCATGTGAAGCTGAGAAAACATGTCTCTGATTCCATGATCATGTAAATGTAAATGCTCCGTATTTGTATAGCGCCTTTCTAGTCTTTTCGACCACTCAAAGTGCTTTTACACTACATCTGCATTCACCATTCACACACTGAGCCTAAGTGCTAAAACAGAAACTAACATTCACACACACTTATATACTGACAGAACAGCCGCCAGGGGCAGTTCGGGGTTCAGTATCTTGCCCAAGGACACTTCGACATGCAGCCAGGAATTGAACCGCCGACCTTCCCATTAACGACCATTAAAAGCAGAATGGCCATTAATGGCCATTAACGGCCAACCTGCTCTACCTCCTGAGCCATCAGCACCGGTTCTCATCACGGCTGCGTTCTTTCCCCTCTTCTCTTCTCCCTGTACACCAACAGCTGCACCTCCAGTCATCAGTCCGTCAAGCTCCTGACAGTTTGCGGATGACACCACCCTCATTGGGCTCGCTTCTGGTGGAGATGAGTATGCCAACAGGTGGGAGACTGACCTTCTGGTGACCTGGTGTAGCCAAAACAGTCTGCAGGTAGCTCAACACTCTGAAGACAGTGGAGATGGTCGTGGACTTCAAAGCCCAACATGGGCACCTACATCTCCCAGGACCTCAAGTTGGAGCTGAATATCACCTCCCTCACCAAAAGGGCCCAGCAGATGATGTACTTCCTGCAGCAGCTGAAGAAGTTCAGCCTGCCAAAGACAATGGTGGTGCACTTCTACACCGTCCATCCTCACCTCCTCCATCACCATCTGGTATGCTGCTGCCACTGTCAGGGACAAGGCAGGCTGCAGCGTGTCATTTGCTCTGCAGAGAAAGTGATTGGCCGCAACCTTCCATCACTTCAGGACATGTATGCATCAAGGACTCTGAAGCGAGCAGGAAAGATTGCAGCTGACTCCTCCCATCCTGGACACAAACTGTTTCAGACTCTCCCCTCTGGCAAGAGGTTGCGGCCCATCAGGACCAAAACCTCTGCCACAAAAGTAGCTTCTTCCCGTCTGCAGCTAGCCTCAATAACAAGTCCCGGGTCCCTCACTGACACTCCCCCCTTTGACATAATACAAATGTCTCTGCACCTGTAAATATTATTTCATTTCATATCATGCACAAACCTGGCAAATTGCACATATTGTTAATCGTTGTTGGTCTATATTTTTATATTATCAATTTATATATTTTTTGTACACAATATTCTCTTCCATCTGCATAACACAAACCTTGAATAATACACATGTAAATATCTGCCATGTTGTTCTTTCTCTCCAAATAGATATTATTTTTCTCTATTCTTTTAGTTATTCTTATATAAATTGCCTTTGTTTAATTCATATATATATTTCTAGCTTTATTTATGTCAACTGTAGGTTTATCTATGTGTAGCACCTCATCACTAAAGCAAATTCCTCGTATGTGTAAAACACTACTTGGAAATAAAGTTCCCTTTGATTCTGATTCTGATTCTGATTCAAATTTGCTTTTCTGTTACTTTTTGCATGTTTCAGTCATGCTCCTGATCAAATTGCAGTGAGCATTTTACAGTACATAAAAGTTGTACTTATTTTCCAAAACCTGCTACAAATTATTCCAATATATATACGAGTCCCCAGAGACTCCCCTCTAGTACAGAAACTCCTTTGAAGGGGAAGGTGGGCAAGGATAAAGTGGATGAATGTCATCCCGAGCGGTGACAAGATTTAGGGGCTTACATCCCTTTGCTACTGTTGAGTCTCCTCTGTTTAGGTATGTAAAATGGTTTATTGATATCTGCTTATTTAAAGCAATATCAATGGACTTTAGCCATCTATAAAATGTTCCTGAGACATAGCACATCAGAAACAGTTGACAGAATAACTAGTGTTAAAGCCTACAGTAAAGTATGATAAGTAAGTGTAGCATAATAATGTGATGTAAAATTTCTTTGCTGGGAGATGACCAAGGCCCTAAATCCCAAATAAAATCCTCTATCCAGGGATAGTCTGTCTCAGGGGTCGGCAACCTTTAACACCGAAAGAGCCATTTGAACCCGGTTTCCACGGAAAAGAAAACACTGGGGGCCACAAATACTTTTTGACATCTAAAATGAAAAAAAAAAACGCATTTATTTAAAAAAACAACAACAACAACTTCCCTTTCATGCTTCGGGGTTCACCCCAGCCATACACTTATTAGTGCTTTGACTATACTTTTGAAGATGGGCTATCTTATCTAAAATGAAGATAACACTGTATATATTGCTTTTTCTTACCTTTACACTTTTGTATAAACACCTATAGTGTGCTGCTTATGAAAACCCGAAATCCACGAAGTGCTACAGAGAAAATTAAATTTTATCTATGTAATGAACACATTTTGAATTCTTGAAAAAATAATAGGCTAATGTCTGAATGTCTCTTTCAAATAAATTAAAAAAGCTCAACTTAAATTATCCATGTAGCAAAACAAAAGCAAAAAATGCCGTGAGCCGTCAACCTTATATCGCCTTTGGGCTTTCAGAGCATGTAGCGGAGCCTTGACCTGAATTTAAAAATAAAGTAGTACGTACTGCACGGTCCTGACTTGAACCGGCGACCTCGGGTACGGGAGGCGGACATGCTGACGAGGAGTCTAAAACCCATGGGCCCTAGCATCGTCACCAGTGCGTCTCTTAAGGTGTCGGGGAGTGAGGTTTTACTCACTGCACTGCCTCGCAGGCTTCCGTTACACTCGCAGGACTGTAAACTGTCATCTGTGAGGCGTGAACGGTGTTTGTTTTTAATGTAGTTCATGGTGGATTAGTAATTTATTTTCCCAAGCCACTCGGAGCTGCAGTATTAGGATGAAAGAGCCGCATGTGGCTCCGGAGCCGCGGGTTGCCGACCCCTGGTCTGTCTAATCACTTGATACCAGCCTGGTACAACATGGAAAAAAAATAATAAAGTAATATTTATTTTTATAAATGAGGGGAAAAAATTATAGAAGTAGTAGGCTAATTCTTGTTTTTAAATTTGTGTTGGTTTTTTTCTTTCCAAAAAAAGATTGCAATGGGAACCGGATTCAAAGTAGAATTGGAATTGATAAAATTGAAAACCTGGCCTGGCCATCACAATGTTGTAAGTGTGTAAATAAAGTACAAAAAAGTAACTCGCTAGCTATTTGTGGGTTTGTACTTGTGAATGCGGTAAATTTCAATGTGTACAGCTAGCTCCACCAATCAGAGACATTTCTGTTGTTAGAATTGTGGGTAGTGGAGTAAAATCCCAAATAAAACATGTTTTTCTTAAAACAAAGTTGATATCATACAGACACGGCTTCTACAGGAGCATACACCATTGTTTCACAATCTCATAGCTTGTGGTAAGTCTACCTTGGATGGTTACGACTAGGGCTGCAGCTAACGATTATTTTAGTATTCGAAGCTTCGATAGATTATTTCAATAATTCATTGGTGCGTCATTTAAGAAGTACTTTTGCTTGGCTACAAGGTTACAACTCACGGCCCAAAAAGGAGAATAACAAATGCATGTGTGTACATTTTCAGCTGAGGACTGCGGCTTACTTTGGCTAGCCTTCAATTCAACAATCAATCATGATTTCAGTTAAATTCTTAAGTTGCTGTTACTGTTACCTTGTCTGTGGTCCGCTGGCAGAACACCGGCTGCTTTCTGATAAGGTGCCGTCGTGTTGTTGCCGAGGCGACATAAGTTTCATTTTACGGTGGACGGACTGTAAAAATTGTTGTTGTTTTATTTAGTTTGAAATAATCCCATAATCCCAATAATCCCATATTTTGCTTCAGGAACCTCATTGTTGAGTTTTATGTGGCTGTATCTTATATATTACGTTTTTTTTGGATGAGTGAATTGTCACACCAGAATAACATTCTTCCTACAGTAATTCAGATCTTCTTTTTTTTCTCACAGGTAATGTGATAAAGTTAATCATCATATATATGGAAAATTAAGTTGTTAAAGGTTTCTAAAGAATCGGATCCTCATTGCAGGTGTAAGATTAGTCATAAGCATTATGCAGTTGCATCTGATAAACAGCCTCCACTAAAGAGCACGGCCAGGAGTAATTATACTCCTTGGCAGGATAATGAGTTAAAATCCTTAATGGCAGAAGAAGATACCATGGGAAGATGCCAAATGAATTGCTAGCTTGTAAAACAGTTCACCTGACTGCATCACATACTGCATACTCTGGGACACTATCTACAATGACAACAAAACATTACATAGTATTAGAAAAACCCATAATGTTACAAGTTGCAGCGCTTTTAAACTACATCGCATTCACCATTTACACACTTTCATACACTGGTGGAATAGCCACCAGGGCGAATTTGAGGTTCAGTCTGGAAGAGCCGGGGATTGAACCGTCCATCTTCCAATTAATGGGCAACCCGCTCTATCTCCTGAGCCACATCTGCTTTGTTATTGTGTCAGCCCCTGCACTGCATAGTTTATTTTTCATCAAATCATTAATTTACTAGCCTATCTAGCCATTAAGGTACCTTACTGTTGTGTTTTTTGGTATTACTATAAAATTTGTTTGGTAAATGCCATGTTCAATGAAGTCAGTAGCTGAAATTAAACATTGTAAAAAGAGGAAGAATCCCTATTATTGTTATTACTGTTATTATTATTATTATTATTATTATTATTATTATTATTAAAACTGGAGCAAAGCCCCATTGGCTTTCAGTCATGCTTACTATTGATTGTGAGGGCCATAATTTACTTTTGTCCCAAAGCACTCTTTTCACCCCATTACGCTCTGCTCATAGCTCTTTGGCCAGACCCAGTCTTTGGTCTCTGTCATCATTAACACCTGCCTGGTCATTAAATTGAGCAGCCAGACAAAGGGACAGAGATTACAGATTCCATCATTGCTCTTCACATCACCCTGGCTAATGATTTGTGTAAAGGTTAGCATGCCAAAAGGCCAAACAGTACAAAAACGTCACAAGTTAGGTTAGTGGAAGTGTCAATGTGTTGCATTGTTTCTACCTTTACCTTTGACATTCATTACAAAGCAGAGCCCCTTACTGGTCAATAAGGCCTGACATTGAGTATGTAGTTCATTCTTAAAAACAATCTAGCTGAATTAATACAGGACATGTTTACTCCCCTGAAACACATCAGGATTTTCTGAATAATGAAACAACATATTTGAATAGTCTCCTGGTGGTTCAACTTATTTTGTTGTTAATTGACAACTGTCCTTTAATAAAGTGTGTTTTCTGTGTGTATATCCATCCATACATCCATCCATCCACCCATCGTCAACCGCTTATCCTATGTACAGGGTCGGGCTGTAGCCAATCCCAGTTGACATCGGGCAAAAGGCGGCGTACACCCTCGACAGGTCGCCAGTCCATTGCAGGGCTCTGTGTGTATATGTTTATTTAAATGCATTACATTCTTGTATATATTTTTTACATCCATCTGCTCACTCCTCTAGCCTAGCCTATTGTGGGTGATGTCATTTTTAATTTCATAGTGAATGCATAAGATTTTAAAATTAAGAAATTAACACTACAAATAATACCCTACATACATTGGTTTCTTTCTCTGGCAAGACACTCAAAGATAGATTCAAAGGTAGGTAAGACTTAGAGCTGCCTGTGGTATCAATCAATACATTGTAGTAAGGTAAAGCATCCCTGCCAAAATGGCAGCTGATAGCCTGAAGAGTAGAGCACAGATCAGGTAATAAATTAGGGTCCTCATGTAGATGGACTTAGTCCCCATGTATCATTCAGCACATAGATAACACAAGGAGTAGCTTGAGAAAATCTGCAAGAAAAGGTCAAATTTAAGAGATTACCATTTGTGACAGCTAAATCTGCTGCTAAATAAGTGCAACCTCTTATCAGCACAAACTACGGTAAGTGGAATGAACATTTTTTTTGTTTTAAAGAAGACAAAAGAAGAGATTTAATATGATTTGGACAAAGAGATATTCATGCTTGTTCATGTAGTTGGTAAATAAACAGTAGAACATCATATAAATTCAGACTTCACAGATTAAAGAGACACATAGATCAGATGCACAGTAATGTTCAAGTCTTCATGTTGACTGAGACTTTGTATGCAATGGTAGAGAAGCACAGGGTAAACAAAAAGCAGAATAACAGGGTCTGTCCCCAGTTAGCAGTTGCCAGTCATTGATTTAAAGGTAGCTTGACTTTTTGGTGCAGTGAAGATTCAATTCCCTATTGATCCTCAAAGTGTCAAGCTCTTGTCAAGGAGGCCTATACCACTTCCTGATGCAATGCCTTGGCAGGTCAAAGTATAAGTCTAAACAAAACAGAAAGATGAAGGAGGAAGAGAGAGGGAGACTGCAGTTGGCGAACGGAAGGGGAACGTAATATGACTAACATACCAAACAAACAGGTAAAAGAAGAGCATTGATTGTGTGGATGGTGTCTAAAGTATTGTCACTACTGCAAGCTTTACGGGCAGTTCACACGTGGACTGAAAAGAGACAGAGATAGGATTCTATCCCTTTCAGTTCAAATGGGACCTGGTGTTGCAGTCCGGACCATCTCACTGAGCTAAAAACACATGCACAAAAATAAGAGGCACTACAGGAAGTGAAGTAAGGCTAAACTTTATGCAAATCTCCTTGTACACAATGCGTACTACAACCAGATGCGTACCACAAAGTAACAGAAAACGCCGCTATTCTCTACTCAGGAAACAAACTTCCTTGTGCGTATGGCAGCTACGGCAGAAAACAACTATCCCTTCAGAGCTGAGTATGTAAATGACGCTCTCAGCTCAACGTACCCACAGAGCTACAGTTTCATGAGAGGCCAGAGACTGCCAGCTTCTCTGTATCTGTGAACGCAACATTATATTATTTGGGATATTTAAGGATTATTGCATTGGCTGATTGTCTCTTTAATCTTATCCAAGTAGTGTTAGTTGTTTAAAATTTACCATACCTTCATCAGAGAGGATCAGATCACAGATCAGAAGGCAAGGCGTTGTGTTTGGAACAGTCATATGTGCTGTTTTGAAAAGGTTAGGACCTGTATTTATTAATAGAAAAATGAGTGAAAAAGAGGAGTAAAGATGACAGGACAACAGATTCTTTCCGGACAGAAGCATCAACATCAGACTGGGAATGAGAATGAGCAGTGAGGACATACAAAGGATGGATAACCCTGGCTGCTGATGTTTTTCCAAATCATAACCCACCAACTGATACAGCCCATGTTTTAACTTCCTTCTTTCTTCATTATGCACCGACTCACCTTAAGTTCACCACATGTCTGGTCTTTGTCTCTCACTGAGAGATTCTACTTCACCTTTATCTTCCTCTATGACTCTGTGATGCTTCAGTGTGAGCTTTATGCCAACACAGTTGATTAGCTTACTGATGGAAGTTGTGCTTCATGCTCAGATCTGCACAAATATTACAAAACATGAGTGTATTGGTTTTCACCTCAAATGCACCCACCAGACAGGTGCAAACATATTAAAAAGTGGCAACATGTTTTGCACCAGTACAAAAAAATTTTAAATGGGATGTAATCCAAGATTTTACTGGGAAACATACACCAATGACCCTCCCATTGTCTGCATTTGCAATTCACACATTTGCAGCGTTTTCTACCACTTTAGCCCCACAACAAATATTGCTTTGGATTTAAGTTGTATTTAAACTGTCTTGAACCAAACATATTAAATGTATGTTACTCAAAAGGCTATCACATGCACTACAGTGGGACCTGCCTACCAATGTCCATTTATCCATTGCCTGACACCTGGGTATATAAGCCAGCATGCGTTACTGGCAAGGTGCCTATTGATGCTGTGTTATCTCATGTTCTGTAAATATGAACTGCCAGCTACAATAAACTTTTATGTCAACCTACTAGTGGTAACTACAAGTAGCATATGTTGGGGTTGCTGTTGGTCTTCCAACTGGCATCACAAATTGTTGAAGTGTGTCAGCACAAGCAGTAAAATGAGCAGCAAATTTACCAGAGTCAGCATGAAAAATCACAGTGTACAGTTTACATTAATACAATGAACCACATTGGCAAAAGTGAGAACTATCAGTTGTAGTCTGTGGAGGGTTGCTTTTAAAATACTAGAAATGACTTTGGATGTTGCCATTAAGTGGATCACATGTAGAACACTAAACACCTAAATCTACTTTTCTGAAATAACTTGAGTACTAGAAATCTAGCAAACAAAAGAGGACAGAGGTATGAAAAGACTATCATGACTCTTGAATTAAGGGCATTAGGAACTGTGGTATAGTGTTAACTGGAAATGTCCTCATCACTTTTTGGATTCAGCTGCTGGAATTTAACCTGAAACCATTTTTCCCTGAATCACATCTCCTAGCTTAGCATCTCTCTAATTTGTCTGTCGGTACATGTCCTTTATGAACATGAGTCCAACAGTACAACTGTGTCAAAAGTCATATACTGTAATATTCTATAGGCAATGTTCTAAAAATTCAATAGTGTTTGTCTCCCTTGGTGTAATTACAATACGGCCAACCCTTGAATGTAGCTGTTCAAATGTTTGGCCCAGTAATGTTGAATAGGTGATCAAAAGAGAAAAGGAGGGCTACATGCTGTGAGTTTTTTACAGGGAGAAAAACTATAACAGATTAGATATATTGTGTTGCGATGTCTGTGTTGTGATAATTTTTATTTTAGTCTGTCATTGTTTAATATTGTCTGTCTGTGTTGGATAGTTATTCTTGCCCCAGTTTCCTTGGACACAAAATATTTTGAATAAAAATGTGTTCACAAGAGACTTTGTCAAATTTTGATGAAAAGGGCATCGTGTAGAAAGGCCAATGTGTAGGGAAAAAAGATGTCTATGTGCTTGAGGAGTAACAAAAAATCACAACAATATTATTATCCACACTCAACAGGATAATTTATAGGTCTGACAAATGAAATAATAAGAGACAGATATAAGAGTCGACCCACAATGCATATTAGCAGGGCTGAGTTTCTCAAATTGGCAGGTGAACCTCTTCAGCCCATCACCGCCTGAACTCTCACAAATTGCAATGACACAGGGGCTTTTGCAAACTGCAAATGGTCTGAACATTCACAGGAACCAAGCCACTCACTCACAGCTTGCTTTATTCCAGCTTAGCTGTTTAATTCCATTTATTCAATGTTAGGTACTAGGGAGAATAAAACAGTTTACACAAATAATTCTTCATGTTAGATAATACAGAATGTTAACTGTTAACTAGTGCACCTTTGTCTTATTGAAATGGAATTATATATTGTATTCTAATATAAGTGAATGGTCATTTGCCATGGTAAAGTTATGTATTATCTGAATATGATACCACATTAGAAATGTATGTACTAACCGTGCGATATCACATGCTATACATTTAGTGAGCTATCTGTAGGACAAACAAAACAGTTTGTTTAAAAGTTTTGCTGAAATCATACAATAGAATGCATGAATACATATAGTATATTGTGTGCACTGCTTGGGTATTTTGTCACATGATTATGGCCACAAATATTTCACAGACATTTTTAGCGTGGTATTTTAGTATCACATTAACCATGCAGAAACATTATGGTTTTAGGATGATGTATCTTTTTCAATGCGTCCTATACAAAATTCACAGCGTTGGCTAAAAAATGCTCACTAATATTAGTTAATGCATTAATTATGTGTTTTTGTGGCTTGTTAATTATTTGATCTTGTTTAGGTCCCTGTAACTACAGTAACAACATTTGTAGCTACTCCTTCTGGACTTCCACATAATGCATACAAGACTTGAGAAAAAAAAAAAAAACATGAGTCACGACACATAACATCTGATATCTATACAAATCACAAGACTCAACAGTACTAACAATAAACAAAAGTCCCATTTCCTGTCTATAATCACTTTATTTTAGTTTAAATCCCACCTTTATATTAAAAAACAAATCAAATGGACTTGTCCTCATACTGTAATAATGCTGCTTTACTAAGGAAGTGTTTGTTGCTATCTTTTTAATCAGCAGCTTGCCTACTGTGCATTTCATCACCAGTTTTGAAGTCCAACACTATTGTCATTTCTGAAAGATGTCCATCTGCTGTACTTTAGACACAACAATACAAAAAACATATCACATTTGTATCACACCATCCTGATTTGACAAGAAAGAGGGCATTCAGTTGTGTGATATTAAAGAAATTACAGAAAGCAAAAAGTGATAATCTGAGACCCACAATTCCATAGTCAAGTATTTTCCTTATCACATCAGCCAAATGCAATTCATATTGCTTGTAGTGATAAGACAGTTCCAGCTAAGATGAAGGAAATTGGAAAAATGCAAACTTGTCTGTCTAATATTGTTGAATACATTAAATTAATTTAACCGTAAATACATTTACATGTAATTAAATTTATTAAATGTATTTCACAGACAAGAATATCTTGTTAACTTACAAACGCACAACTTTGAGTCACACTGGCAGCTGCCATTGATTGTAACAAGCAGGACTGAGAACAAAGAAATACCTGTCTAGAAGATGAAGAGAAATCAATTAAAAAAGGATGCAGATAACGTCTGACATTTCTGCTAACACCCAAGAGATTTTTATCTATAAGATGAATGCTTGAGCTGGGACTGTTTGATTTGGCTGTCCTCTTTGACACCTGCGGCTGCAGAAAAGCCAGGTTATACTGCATTGTTACAAAATATATGTCTGTCAGCCATCGCCAATGGACTATAGTTGGACAGTGGCATCGTCTATTGGCCTAACCCTACATTTATATTGCATGCACGTTTCATATGATATGGAAGTATAATCCTACATTGTTATGGTATGTATTTTGTTTTTGACACACTACCGTTCAAAAGTTTGAGATCAACTGTTACATTGATGTCATTCTTCTTTCCTTCAATAAAGGCTATTTTAACATTATAATTTAGACACCAAATGTATTATTTCCATTTGAAATAGTTTTGGCCCCAAAAGAAGAATAATTGTGATTAAAAGTGATTAAAACTTACATTTAGTCAATGTCCCCACAGTGTTGCATGACAGGGGTGAATACCGTTGTAAGTATTTCTCCCCAAGTACCCTTTAATTTTGAACTTAGATTTTTTTTTTTTTTTTGCAAACCCTTCACACCAGATAACATCCATTTGTAAAGAGGAATTTCTAAAAGCATGACCCCTTCAAGACCATTCTCAGCCATCTGACAGCACTAGATGGAGCTTATGTGGTAGGGGATACCAAACTTTTGAACGGTAGTGTAGTCTTTTACGAAACATATTTGATGATATTTGATAAACAAAATAAGTATTATTAACTGGTAAGCACACTAATGTAAGACAAAATAGACCAGTACTGTTAACATATAAAACAAGGGAATACTTTTACAACATGTTGTACTCCTGTACATTTATGCATGGGTGCCCTTTAACTTTTAACAGCATAGACCAAAACAAATGGTTTATAGGGATGCACCAAATGCTCGGCAACTAAAATGAATCAGTGAAAATCTCAAAAAAAGCACTTTGCCAGGCCGAATAAATTTTAACAAATAGATTTTTACAAACATTTACGTTGACATGTCGCCAGTGTGGAAGACAATAATGTTCTCTAGCTTGTTTACAGGAAAATGGCTGAACTGATGATGTGACTAACAATCAATGTAACTATTAACAGCCAATGAAAATGCAAACATCTAAAATGACAGGAACAGGTGACTAATGGCCTACACGAGGTGCTACAAACACTCGAACAGAATGAATGCATATAACATTACAGTGTCTATACAGACTGGAAATAAGATTAATTGCATAATATTCACAGAAAGTATAAAACATATTACATGTGTTCATTAAAAAGTAAATGGACACATGTAATTTTCTTTAATAGACCTCTTGGGCCTCGGACCCACCCACAATTGTCTCTCCAAATTCTGTGGGAAACACATTTTGACTATTTATTTAAACAATGGTAAAAAACTGGCAAAATAAATGAAAAAAACGTGAAAATCCTCATTTGGTATTCAGGAAAGTTTTTCATTATATTCGGTTTTGGCTTTGGCCAAGAATTTTCATTTTGGCGCATCCCTAAGTTTTAGATTATATTTATTCTGAAAGTTTGAGGGAATCATGTCAGCTACGCAATTTTTTACATTTAAGCATCTAAAACATTTGGATTTCTTCTGTTTTTAGCACAAGATTGAAATTTTAATAATATATTCATAGTGTCATTTTTAGCATGAAGAGGAATGAAGCAATGAAACATAGATGACTGTATTTATTGCGTGATGCAGTTGTATTTCATTGCATGACTCAAGCTGTTCCGCTCATTTGTTATTTGAGGCAAAAGTCCAAATACTTAATTCATAGGCCTGAGTCATTTTGTCAGACTTTGTCAAGTGAAAGAAACATTCAGCCACTTGAATAAAATAAAATAATAGCAGATTCCTGAGGGCACAGTGCTGCACAAATGGTAGGGATTTGCATGAAACATAAAATATGATAACAGTAGATATGTATAAATGTTCATGGGTCACACAGATGGGCAGAGTCGAAAAAGATTTGCTGGGGCACTTAGATTAAGAATAAGTCATCACAACAGCGAGCACACGATGACACAGGCACACATGCTAAACGTCATGCTGAATTTGTTAATTATTATTTGGGCAAACCTAACTTTTTGTTAGAAAGAAGCAGTTTCTCGCAATAAAACACTATTACACAGTGCTAAGGGACAAATTGGGGAGTTACTTTGAGACAGATTTATTTGAGAAATAACATAATTTTAATTGTCTAGAAACCAGCATCCCATCTGCATCATCTTCACCCATGAAATTAAATTTTCACAAGACTAGCTCTGAGCTGATAGAAAATGCTTCAGGTACAAAAAAACAAAACAAACCTCTGTTTTGATTTCTTTTCACAGTGGTCAGTAACATAGTCACATCTTTTGGGACAATACAATCATTATAGTGAGATTTAATATACAGTCAATCAAGTTCTGTGTTTGTCAAGTTTCAAATGGTCTGCAGGTAGCTGAGTCGATGTCCACCTCATTGCCTTGTTAACCTTATCCTTCAACGTGAAGAAGACTGTAAGCGTTTTGCTATGTAAATTCTGAGGTAACAAGAATTGTGCCATTTAAAGACAGATAGTTTAGGAAAAAGATAACATTTCTGCCTTTCATTTCCTTCAGAAACTTTATATTGGTTGCTTTGCTTCAACTGCGTGTAAGCAGTTAATGCAAACTGCAGCAGTCCATTGTTCTGCCCACACTTTTTGAACAATGTACAGATCGATGTTGTAGTATAAATATTGACATGACAAGGTAACTTGCTTGTCATGAAACCAATAAACAGAACAAGCAAAGTCAAAACCCTTAACGTATCATATCATCATACCATGTCTTAGGAGAAATTGCTAGCTTTCTTATACAACTAATTTCAGACTTAGAATACAGTTTGTTTCATATCACCTTCTTCTGTGTATGTATTTGTGTTTTGCATGTGTAGGGACTAGAGTGAGTTGTACAAGTGTAACTGACAGGACAGCAGGTATGCCTCCTTGCATGGCTGGCACTGTGAGGCAGGTGTGGAAAGATTCACAGGCCCACTGAGAGACAGAATAATGCCCCTTACTTCCTCCCACATTTTATTTGATTCAAAATTTCATATGAGTGGTGCTATCAATGTTATTGAGATTATGACAGGTTACCTCACTCATCTTTGTTTACATGAGATATTAGCCTAATTACTGACGCTGAATTCAAAAAGACTCAATTCATTAAAGCTACTGTCTACTGCTTAAAAGTAAATTTCAGTTATCTAAAATGTCATTTAATGTCAAGACTAGAGACGCTTTATTAACAAGTGAATAATACATGACATCAACCAGCATCACAGCATATTTTGCTTTGCACATTTTTTAGCTGTGGATTAAAACAACACAACCAAAATAAGTAACGTAACATCAGTACACAGTAACGGTAGTGGAGGTTTATCCATAATTTGATTATACAATACTACAGTCACATACAGGAGTTATTTTACTGGCTCACTTAATCCATTCTAACTGCCGTCTGAGCTGCAGTCCTTCATGTTGTCATTACAATAAGGTGTACTGTAACAAGGACTTTTTATGTAAAGAGGTGTTATTTATGTTGACGTTTTGGTCAACAGATCCTGCAAATGCCATGACTTAATTGCTTCCTTTCAAATTACTTCATCATAGTCAGAAAAAGGTCTTTTAACATTTTGAACTTTCTGTATAGGCATTTTTAAATGTGGACGCATGTCTACCGCTTGCTGCTATCTTGGGCAGGAGCCAGGAATTCAAAGAATAGTGTGTGAAGCTGAGATGCTATATGGGCATCCATATGTAGTTGAAAATGTCAAATATTCAATTTCCTTTCAGCTCACCACATTTACAGAAGTTTTCATTTTGTCTCTCCAGCTTTCTAGATGTTTGGCGATCTTCACAAGTGTTTTTGTGAGCAGGTTAGCTCTCTAAAGCCTCACATCTTCCAGTAGTTAAACAACCACATGTGTACTGGCTCATGAAGATTGAGACATCCAGCACAATGCAGTGCTACATTTCCATAAGTCTTCTTTCTCTCAATCTGCTTTCATGGAATACTTTTTGATCATGTGCAATCCCTCCTCAGTACCTGGCTGCTGACCATTTTTCACACACAAATGTCCATTTGGCACAATGAGTGCAGCAGACATGATTCTGCTTAACATTTCCAAGCCGGACAAATTGGGCTAAGATACCAGCTGTTAAGCATGGGAAGGCTAATCAATTTAGCAGAATGCTGAGGATTATGCAGTCAAAGACGAGTTGTTGTTCTAAACACAATATACTGCAGAGGACAACACATCTACTGTTGGTGTCTTTATATGAGCTTTTTCCTCTTGTTCATTCTGGAGGCTTGTCTTAGCCTTGTTATTTGCTTGCTGCTGTTTACCACAGGCCTGTTGTGAAGGAAGTGTCCAATTAACTGTGGATTTGGTGTCATGTGCTATCACATAAGGGTTCCCAGAGTCTCACGTCATCTGTGTGTTTGTGTGCCAGGGAGAAGGTCTTTAGGGTAGCGGTTTTAAATCACTGCCCTCAGCTAAATGTGGCTACATGAAACATTGCATGTCTGCTTGTGATAACAAGAAAGAGACAGGGTTTCAGAGAGACTGAAAGTGTCTGTAAGACAGAGTTTATGTTCTATATACACTAAGATTACTTAATTGACACAATTATTATTACAATATTACTAAGACACTTTACTCAACCATTTTAATCAACCATGTAGCTCCATGGTGTGGCCACTGTATTAATTGGGAATTCCAGTTGGTATTGGCTACTTTACATTTAAAATAACCTTTAACAAGTCTTTTCTAATAAATGATTCAACATGCTTGCATGCTTTTACACCACTACATAGTTGCCTTGTTAGCTACTACCTCATGTCATGTCAGTCCATGACATTCATCAACATACTGAATAAAGGTACACATTGCACTAATATGTTTAAGGCTTCACAGTTGAGTTTAAATCAACATAATCATCCAAAATATCTTAATTCAATCTATGCTTAGTCACACTGGTGTGTTTATGGGGCATTACTGTACCTAGCAGTGACTGCTCTTTCGAATTATTTTCAAAAACAACAGCCTTATTTAGCTTAATACATATTTAGTTGAAACACTAATATTGTGTTAATTTTTCTGGATAGCAGACTGTGATATTAAAGTTAAAAGTACAATTAGCTATTCCTCAGATTTTGATTGTTTGACCTCTTTGTAAGGGCAAAATTAATCATTTCCTATATGTACTTACTTATGTACTTGTAATATCCTATCCTGCTCACATAGTTGAAGCAGTAGGGATTAAGGGAAATCTCTGGTTTTGCTACTGGTCGAGCAATAGAACTTCTAAAATTGAATATATTCAGTTTAGAACACAAATGTTGGTTTTGGTGATGTTGAATTAGGAGAAATACTTCACTTAAGCTTTTAAAGCTGTAGTCCATAACCCATAAGGGGAAGCTTTAGAGGGTGGGGGCAGGGCGCCATATTTGGCCTTGTCACTGCAAATTCTTCCAGACTGGCCTTTTAAAACAAGGTCCCAAGGTTGAAACACTGTAAGAGTCTGACTCAGGCACCGTGCGCTACAAGCAATAATGTAGTAAACCTTTGTTTAAGGAAGCACTCACACAGCATTGCAATATGGTAGTCAGTGTGCTTTCGGCATGGGGCAAAAGGCACAAGTGTTTTCCTGCTCCAGCTTTTTTTCAAAATCTTTTCCAAAGGTTAAAGTTGTTTTCACTGCACAGCCTACTGACCAAATGTATTGTCTCTGTTTTCTTTACTTCTAAATAAAATTCATAATTTTTTTGTTTTTATTTTTCATTATTAATGTAGTCTGGCAGGTGGAGTTACCTTGATCATCTTCTCTCCATCTGTTTATGTTTAAAGTACTGACACTTTCTTGACTCTGTTGTTTCATCCAAGCTGTGTGCATATAAATCTGCTTGCAAAGACATACCTCGGACCCAAAAGTTTTCGTGTTTTCTTTGTGACATTTTAGCGACCTTTTGAACCAATAATCTCCATGTTTCTATACCGTCTATTTTATTCAGTTTTTCTTTGTGTGTAACAAAGTAAGAGAGCTGAATTTGCTTTTCGTCTATTCTGTTTTATTCTCTTTGAAGAGAGACAGATGAAAAGGAGGATGGGGGAGGTTGTTAATACTTTTCATAAAACTACTCCAGGCAACATGGATTGGATGGAATGGAGTCTGGCAGTGTCTCTACATGCACACATAGCTGAGTTACACTGTTGAATAGAGTGTCAAAATACTGTATGTAGTATGTTGTCATTTCCATCAACCACACATCAACTTGCATTCTGTTGGTGATGTAAATTCCTTGCATTGGAAGGCAATTTACCATAAAAAAAGACTGATTTAAAAATAACTCATTGTTAGCATGAACACCCAATATGAAAGGCATTACATTTACAAGTGTTAAGGTCCCTATCTTTGAGATAGCAGACACATACAAAAACACTAAATAAAGCATAATGTTGTACCAAAGCTCTTACAAGTTCTTGCCGTAATTGTCACATATTATTATATACTAGCTCTATATTTCAGAGAGTGTACAGAAAGAGAACTATTATATTCATGAAATCTTTAATGCATTCTGTAATTCAAATTTGTCACCATAATTCTCACTACTACCGTCCAACATTTTCGAGGAGTAGCAGCATTTGCCTGTAAAATAAAATGTGGGAATGGTTGTATCTATAACACGTAATTAAAATTTCCCAGATATCTGATTATAGTAAACTTCAAATCTGGTAACATTGTAAAGATGGATTAACTATTCATTAAGCATGCATTCATAAAGAAATGTATGGCTAGTGCTGTGACCTGAAATTGTTAGGTTAGTCAATGCAGGAACATACTTGGACACAATGTAGTGAAAAAAATGGAAATTAATGTTGTTGATGCTCATTATTGTGCATGTAATGTAATTGAGCTTTGGATCAATGCAACTGGGCCTAAAAGCATCCTTTGTCATGTTTGTGTCATCATTTGAATTCAACGGCATAAACGTCGACTTGCCCTTCGTGTCTTGCAACATAATGAAATCTCTGCCTGGGGTGTGGGCTGAGTAACACTGTTGCTGAGTGCGGCTGAGTTCAGACCTTGAAACCCACTGAATTGAAATGTGAAATCATTCATGATAGAGGATGTAAAGTCTGGTCATAAATCCAGCAGGGAAATGGTGATGTACTACAGGCTTACGGAAACAAGCCAGTGATTGAAAGGGTTTTATTGCACACAACAAACTCTGTAGCCTGCAGGGCTGAACTGGAAGGATAAAAAACAACAAAAAGATAAACCAAAAATCCATTTGTAGTGATGCAAATGAACTGAAGAGCTTGAGAATGGTACCTGTTCAACTGTAAGAGGATGGACATTCACGGTTTCTAGTATTTACGTAACAAGGACAAAAAGACAGTGAATAAGCATTGAAGTGAGTTGAGCCTTCTTGACAGTGTGGCCTTTTGTTCCTGGCGAGGACAGTTGCTAGATTGAATTGATCTGACTTTAGAGCCTAACCATTTATCTTGGTCAGTCATATCTGATCTGTGGCTGTCAAGTGGAGATGGACTCCTTGGAGGAATAAACTGCTTAGAGCTAGGGACAGCTCTATTTTACCATTGTACTGTGGTGGCAGCATTTCCTGTACTAGTTATGTGTGTGTGTTAGTTTTAGAATTACAAATTTTTTCAATAATAAAACTTTTAAGGCTGAAACAGTCGGTTAATTGACTAGTCGATCAACAAAAAAATAATCCAAGTATTGGAGAACAAAGGAACAAGAATGTTTGGCATTTTTCCAACAGAAATGCCAAACATTCTTGTTCCATTGCTCTCAATTGTGAGAATTTGCTGTATTTATTTTTCACCTCTGGTCAAACAAAACAAGCTATCTGATATTACCTTGGGCTTTAGGAGATTGTGATGAACATTTTTTTGGTATTTTTGACATTTTATAGGCCAAGCAATAAATTTTAGTTTCCTGTTATAACAGAGACAACTACTTAGACAAAATTTTAGACACTTGTATTGCAGTTACAAAAAATATATATATTTAGTAGATAATGTAATAAAACAAGTCTTAATTTACAGTCAACAGAAGAATATCACATGCTGAAAAGTAAATATGTAAATGCTCCATTATTTTCCTCCAGTTGCAGCAGAATCTTGTTGGTCCTGCAGTCATATTTTCCTCAGAGACCCTTAGTCCCCTCTCTCCAAGAAACCCCCTGAAATAAAGATAATTATAGAAAAATTATCGAAAAAATTCTATTGGCAGCTCAACACTGTCACTCTAATTTAGAAAGCTGTGAGCTGATCCTTTTGACTGTGTCTTCCGCTACCTGGGCCATTTCTAAGCCACAGATGATAATCCTCAAGGGACCCTCATTAAGTCTTTGCTCCAATTAAGCCACACTCATTTTACCGCAGCACAATTGCTCTGTGCCATGGTGCACAAATCCTCCAACAGTGGATTAGGCTGATCAGTGGGTGGGATGAAAATAGCAGCATTGGTAAGTCAGTGGAAGAGGTGAGCATTTCTGAGGTGTCAGCAGCCACTTCTCCCACGCCTGTCCGGTGGTGTGTATGAAGCTATTTGAGTTCAAAGAAATTATATCAGATGTGAAATTATACAAAATTTGTAGCTACAGTAGATATGGCCTTTTTAAGTTCCTCAAATGTGGCTTAGCAAGTGGAATCACTGAGCAAGCCAGTGAGCAAATTCTAGCTGACACTGAGAGTTTTGGGGCCTACATTTTTCTAATCCTTCACAGTTTCATAATCTGTAATGAATCCAGTTGCAGTATGGATCCGAGTGGCTGGATAAATTGTCTTCACGTCTCATTTACTTCACACTATGTGTTTCTTTCATAGCAAAAGAAGATAATGGCAGTAATAAAAGTGATCAACATTAACAGTCAGTTGCGGTATGAACAAATAATCTACAAAAGATTCAAGAGATTCAAAGTGTTGTCAGATGTTCAAGTTTCCCTATACAGTGAAATTCTTACTTTGCTGTCCACATAAAATGCCTGCAATGACAAATGACAAATAAAACATATGTATAAATAAAAAATACAATGACGAAAAATATGCTAGAGATATAAAATAAGCTTTAAATAAAAAAATTGTAAACATCAGATGTAGAAAAAATACTTTGTCGTTATGCAGGGAGACAAATTAACAGTTGTGCAACTGATACATGTGGAAATTGTGCATGGAGCAATGTGCAGATGTGCAAAAATAGTGCAATTAACATATCAGTATAGTGTAAGATGGGCATGTTTAGGAGTCTGATGGTAGTGGGAAAGAATGAGTTCTTCAGTCATGTAGTCCTACATTTCACACTTCTGTACCTCCGACCCGAGGGTAGAAGTGTGAACAGTTCTTGTTGGGGGTGGGTGGTATCCTTGATAATGGAGGCAGCTCTCCTGTGGACTCTTTGATGGTAGATGCTCTGCAGGGAGGGTAGTGGAGTCCTGGTGATCTTCTCAGCTGTCTTCACTACTCTCTGCAAAATGGTAACTCGACTCTCAGGGAATAAAGAAAAGGACAAAAATTGATAATCAACAAATGAATATTCAAAGGATTTACTAGTATGATCTTCAAGGGAACTAATCTTCCGTGTGGCAGCATTTCTGATTTAAAAGTTCAGTGACATCAAAGCTACTGCATATTCTGACTCAGCACTACAGTGTGCATTATCTAATACTCATTTCTGCTGTCATGTACTATGAATTACCTAGTAAACCAGAACTCAACCAGTCAAAGAAATTGATTTTATCGGTAAGCTTTCAAAGCCCAGTGAACACATCATTTTGATCATGAATGGTGCTGGCAGGCCACATCATCAATAAATAGCACCCTGATGAGGTGATGACCAGCGGATTTTAAAAAAAATTAAGCTGATTGTATGCTCACTGGAATACCTTCCAGCAATCATGATGGTTTGAAATTTGAAACTAACCATAGTATAATCATAATCATAATCATAGTATCACCCTTCAATCGGCACATTTGTAACTGTCCATATCATTAGCTTCTTAGTATTTAGCATATTATGATTTTACTATGAAATGCAATGCATTTTGGTTGATCACTAAACTTTTTGGTCCCTTTAAAGTTTTTTTTCTGCCTAAGCACATAATATTCGTATATACAATGTGCACAACAATAGCACATTATCACTTCCACTTTGACTTGTTTACATATTATAGTTTGTATATAGTTTTAGCATCTAGGAGAGAAGACTAGGCAAACATACTATTCCAGACCATAGGTGCAGCCCGTTGGTAAGATATAGTGAGTGACAACAACATATAAACCACAGTGGTTACCTGTTTAATTCTGGCTGCGGTCGATTGAATGTGCTGCTCTCTCTCACTCAATGAACAAAGCTGTCAACACAAAAAGCCACAGCCACAGCAAGCACATGCAACTGCAGATTACCCAGTGTTTGTTCAACAAGTAGCCATGTTGCTCTTCTGTGAAATAAAGTGGCTAAAAAAATGTTTGGTTGGTTTCACGTGTTGTCAGTCAGTTTGTAAGGGGCATTCAATGATTGTGTAATCAGCCATTCTCTGGTAACTTAACAGAGGAATTAAGTTTACCAGGCAAGGAGAAAGATGCTGTGCATATGGCATACACAACATTTCTACTACCTGGTGTGGTTCAGCTAATGTTCTTCCTTAGACTGACATTTCTTCAAGGATGTTTATCCTGGATCGCTGGGCATTTGTGGGGGCTGAGATGGTTAAAGTTGTGAGCTCACTCTCCTTGCCAGCTTTGACTGTGCTCTTGTGTTTCTTTTGTTTTTTTTCAGACCCTGGAGTAAGTGACCTGTGAATAGAGTCACACTGGGGATTTTCTGAAGGCCTTCCTTTCTTCTATAACAGTGTATGGACGTCTGACATTGAGAAGCCTGGCAGGTATGTCAAAATAAATTCATGCAGTATCTTCTTTCTGTGCTCTTTTGTGATTGCTTTTGCCTTTTATTTCACTTGTGGATTAAAAGGTCAGTTTGAATAATAATAAATCTATTTGGATATGTTCAACAATATTTATGTGAAAGTACATACCAACCACGGTATGCTAATCCCATCATGCACACAGACTATAATATTACTTATATAGAACTTAACAAAAATTAAATGAAAATAAATCAAGGCATAGAACAACAATAAAAACAGTGTATGTGAGTCAGAGGTCTGCGTAAACACACATTGCAGTCAAGGCGTGACCCTTTTTGACCTCAGGTTTGCTGTAACTTTAAATTTTTCTGTTAACTCTGAGCTCTCATTGAGCTTAAAGGGTAAGTACACCCTCAAATACTGCTAGAATATTCTCCTAGCATATTTCAAATTGCTGTGATAATTACAGTATATAAGGCAGCATCTTACACACAGTATGGATTATTTTGGAAAAAGTTATGTTAATATCAAAAGCTAACAAGAAAGAAGACAGATTCAGTGTGTTGTTCGTCTTTAGCTAACCGCCAAACAAAGTTTGGCCCAGCGGCAGCGTAGCTGCACTGAAAGCAATGTGTTGCAAAGTGAATTTTGGCCCTGTTCTCAGAACTGCCTCTTTTTTTATCCAAATAGAGTTTCCAGGCCTGAACAGCAAGTCATGTGTATATAAAAGGACTTTCAGTTAGCAAGCCTGATGTCATTGGGCCATCTGTTCCAGTGTTTAGGTCCCTGATAATAAAAGCCCAATTACCCCTAGTTTATAATATATCACAGATAATTAAGATATCCTTAACTTGCACTTAAATTTGATTTTTTTAAATTGCATGCCCTGGAATTTATCACAACGCATTTGTGGTAAATGGTTCAATTGAAATATTAGTGACTATGCAATTAGCACGGTGAGCACTGTGAAGTAATAGATGATACATGTCAGATTTGTCTTAATGGTCAGACTCTGCACCATGTCCTAAGTTTTGGAAGAGGCTCTGCAGCAAGTAGGAAGGAAGAAAGAAACGATTTTAGAGTTGCTGCTCACAGGGATTTTAATTATAAACAGGCCCTCTTGTCTTTCCAGACATTTATCTCAAGTAGCTGTACTAACCACAGTGTGAAAACCTAATACTGTCACATTTAAAGAACAACCACATAACATTTTTGCTCATGATATTAGACATCTGCTGCAGTTGTGGAGGTTTGACATGACAGATATTTGAGAACACAGTATAAGTCGGAAGAAGATGGTGTCATGACAACTGATTGTTTTAATACGATTTAAGCAATTATATTGGCAGTTAAATTACTTTGACTCAAATAAGTAACCTAATAAGCATTTGCCTTTTTAAGATTTTGGGCTGCTGATGGTCACCAAGTCAAGTAGCTTTTAGTAAACAATACCTGCTTTTTGAAACATGTTTGTCACTGTAGAAATAGTTACAGCTTATGGCAAGAGATCAAAACAGGAAGTAAGATGCACATCCAAAATGGAGAGATATTATTGCCTGGTGCTTAGACAGGCCTGTCTTGTTTGAATGCAGTTCTTATCGTGGTAGTTATATTTTATCAAGACGGGGAAAAAATAGGACAAAGAGGAAAAATAGTTTACTTAACTGAATCACTGGCCTCAAAGTGGCTTACCAATGCTTAGAGGCATCAAAGTGACATTTTCTCCCTAAAGGGCAGAGATGACACAGAATGACTTGGAGGGTGTCAGACACATCTTTCCAACATGCTTAAATGTGCAGCCGCAAATGCCAGTTCTGCATGTTTCTGGCCAAACCTGATGGGTCTCGTTAAGAATTGTACCATTTGCCTTGTATGTCACTATTTCAATTAATGCTCCACCATGAAGCAAGACAGACTGGGACCGGTTGGAAATGAATGTGATTACGTTGGGGAAGGGACTGTGCTGAAAGACATGTGGAAAGAAAATGTGTCTCTCTGAACTCCCTTGCTGCCGTGAGGCATAACACAATTAGACATTAGATTGTTTTTTCTCTCCCTCTGCCCATCTGATTTCTGCTCTTGCAGGCTATTCTCTTTCATCTGCGTTATTCCTCTGTATTGTCATAATGTAGCAGACCCTGAGTGCTCTCACAGATCACTGGTACAGCTTATCAGTGAAGTGGTGCCGCTTCAAATTGGGTCCCTTAATTTAGTCTCTCTACATTCATTCTCAGGATTACACTTTCAGGGGAAAAGGCTGTAGTGGTAGAGAGGAAAGATCAACATACTCTAGGTAGAACAATCTAGAGCAGTACATAAGTACAGTACATGCAGAGTTACCAACACTGGTAAAATATTTTTACAATTCTGTTAAAGCTCATTTTACATTCATTGCCTACTGCTCATAATCAACAAGTGCAGTACATTGAAACCGTAATTAACCTCCCTTTTATTATTATATATTGAAGTTATGGGATTTACATAAATGAAACAAATGGTAATCATCCAATTTTATTTCTATCAGGGTACTTTTCATCACGCAAATAATTATTTAAAATTGTCGATCATATGGTTACATGGATTTTGCAGCTGTGGGCTCTGCAATATTGTCCTCCATTTAAAAGCTGCATTGTCTCCCTTTAAAGCTGTACTGGGGCTCACAATAGATAGGACTGTGTTTGGCAGATTCAATATTTTGAAATATGAGCATATTCATGGAATTGTTTTTCAAGTAAGTGATGTTGATAATGGTCAGTTATTATGTATTCCAGCAAAAAGAAGTTCAATATAGCCTGCTAGCTTTAGAAACGGCTACAAATGGTGCATTGTGTTTGAACTTCCAGTACTATTCAGTACTGTCATTAAATTCTAAGATGATTCATTCCAGAAGTATCCACATGCAGGTTTTTGTATAGCAAGGAGAAAGAATGGCGATAAAATCTTCCAGAGAATTGTGTTCACCAACCTTGATGATGCTGCCATACTGTAGCACTTTATATGCACTGTAGAGAGCGCCAAGTGTGGCCTATTGAGAGAGAAAGAAAAGCAACCATGTACAGAGACTGAAATAATGCAGTACTGTTTCCCACCACTGCACTCATATTTGAAACCTCTGCCAAAGATGTTTCTGTTGCGTAAAAATAGTGAATGAGAAACCTGGAAATACTGTGTCCATGTTTTGTCGTCAGACAGTCTTTCATAGAAGACTGTAAAAGCTTCATTACTTAAGTCTCAAACCAGTAAGATAGTATGTACCTATTTCACAAAAAATTCACAAAACAACTCTTTCATGTTGATCCATGATACAAATGATATCCAGTATTGTATCTTCCCAGATAATAAAAAGGTATGAATTAGAGCATACTTATTATATACACACTGATACTAAACATACACACACAGTGCTATAGTGATCTACATAAACAGTGCTTGAAGTGGTCCGGAATGCCCCGGTACGCAGTACTGGCACCACAACATTTTACTCTTTGGCGTACCGGGACATTTTCTTGCTGCCGGTACTCTCATCTGCTCTCTCCATATCAGGTCCTCTGGGCGCTATGTGACGCTCACCTGTTCCCGTTTTCTCTGCCTGCTAAATTCTGTCGGCAGAGAGAGACAAGGGAGAAGAGAAGCTTTAGTGCCTTTCAAGCAGCCGTGTGCTTAATGTAGTCTGTCAATGTCACTTGTCGTTAACCGACCAATCGCAGCCTGGATGGGGCGGGAGATTTCAAATTATTGACAGATAGGTGTCATTTACACTGATAATGCTGGGGACAGGTCAGAATCAGAATGTCTCCATCACTTTTTTCCAGCTTTTATAAAAAAAATTCTGAAAAACAGCTTGCAACTAGAAATGTTAAATAGGAAATGAAACAATGCACAATAAGAAAACATGCAATGCAATTGAAATACAGAAGAAACAAATTTGCCCAAAAGCTGATTACTAAATTATATTCTATTCTATTTTGAATTGTGGGAGTACCGGCACCTATTTTTTTCCACTTCAAGCACTGTTCATAAACATATACTGATTGTTTAGAAGCATTGAAGTTGAATGACATACAGTACGGTTGCAGCTGTGAAGGTCCAATAGAGTACTTAACCAAGGATGTTTATCCTTGTGTCAGATCATTTTACTGAATTTTACCAATTTTCTGGATCCTACATTAGGATATGCTCCATTTTCTGACTTGTTCTCAGAAACTGATGTTTCATGGGCCTTACATACCCCGAGCAGCTGTCTCCAAATTTACGTTTCAAATGGATTTTTAGGCATTACTCATGGATATGAGCGATGAAAAGATATTCATCTGTGGCCGCACTTAACTGGAACGAACGTAAAGGCATGATTAAGCCATTAAGGCCACATCTGCCAGCCTAATTCCTTTTTAATTTGCAGAGAACTCTGCTGTATATTGCTACAGTGGATGTGACATTTTAATTAAGCAAAGGCTGTAAAAATGTTTACCATGAGGTTGCGGAGGGCTACTGCTCATATCACTGTGAAGAATAGTAACCTGAGGTCCATACTGGTGATCGCTGACAAACCAGCACACCCCAGAAATTACACTGACGTCCCTACTATCATTACAGCAGTCTGTGTCATGCATTCGGCATTGAAGATGGAGGAAGGTAGAGGCAACCAGAATTCATTAGCCTCTTTTAAAGTCGAATATAGTGCTTTCATACCAGTTAAACCAGTATTATTTTATGGAATACTTGGACTTTACAGCAGAGCTTATTACATCAGTGTATTTAAATCTATTTTAAATAATTTTTTTCCATGGTAATTCCCTCTTGAGATTTTCTTTTTTTAAATACTGCCTTTGGCATAAACACTGGGACTGGAAATAGAACTCTCAGATTAATTTGACACACAGAATGCCAATTTGAAATACCGAAGCACAGAAGGAAACCATAAATGATGGTGGTATGCTGCATACATATTTAACTAAATGATTTCTGGTTTGTATGGATTATTCCTTATTTATTGCAAAGCATATCTTTGTGTACAGGGATGATATATAAAAGACTGATGAGAGAATAACTTAATCTAGGGTGAATCTGACTCTGTGTAGTTTATTTCCTCTCAAAAGACAGTAGGAGAGATCATCTTGTTAAATTTTGTAAAATTACAAAAAGCTTTTGGCTTTTTTGTGTTAATTAGAATACTAGATATGTAGATATTTAAGCCAGATCTTTTTTTCATATTGATTGTAAGCTTGGGCATATTTACAGCTTTATATTGAATAGCTGATGTTAAGTAATTGTGATTTTTCATGATGGTAGTGTTTATTAATATCAATGTGGAGCTGAGGAACTGCTTCAGGTAACAGTGAACTCTGCACAGTTTTTATGCTCAGCACCACCTTAGCACAAGATTTGACATTATAATAATAAATTGTTATAATGTCATTATAATGATACAAATTTTCTTGTGACATTCAACAGAATCTTGTGAATTAAGCACTGAGCATTGGTAGCATTCAATTATAATAGACTGAGGGATATTAGGATTTTGCAAAGCATTCTTCTCATCCATGTCAAAGCACAGTTTGACTGGTATAGTGAGTGGGATGTGGCAGACAAACAAAAGGGTGAGGACTGTCTGAAAGTGGTGAGGTCTGTGGAGTTGTCTGTGACTAATGTTGCAGAGCCAAAGCAGAGTAAAGCAGTCAGCTCTGTGGACAGCTCCGCTCTGTGTTATGTTCTCCTCAGGACATTGGACAGCTCCCCACTCTGGATCAGACCACAGTCATAAACTGTTCATCTGCAGTGCTTCTACATAACATAAACCTATATATTTCTTTTATTTTTCTTCACTTCACATACTCACCATACTTATCATTCTTTGATTTCAGATGGACTAGAATTCCAAGAAATCTGAGGCACGTTTAATGAAACAAGATTACTGGGCCAATAAGCAAACTTTGTGCTTAACTGGTTTAGCTGGCTTTTTGGACTCATGAACTCACTTTCATGTGAGGTAACCATGGTAACCTATATACTGTTCCTGAGCCTGTTAAGTCCTGGCTAGTGGCCAATCGTTTGTCTGGAGTTACTTTATGTTCCAATAGGAGCCCAAAATGAATAAATGAAAAAAAGAAGTTCTGCCTTTTCACACACATTTTAATATTTGTCACAGAAACACACATTTCACACAATAGCAGTTAGTACAGAAATAAGACATACATGATAAGAATATACCAGTCACATTTAAGAGCTCCTAATGCTAAATGCTAAATAAAAAGACATAGGCTATTTATAGGTTTAATACTTCACATCAATTTCAGAGAGAGATTTTGCAGGTCTAATAAAAGTTAAGTATGAGACACACACATGAAAGCAAAAATACAAAACTCCTTATGTCTGATGTGACACTGCCCCCAGTAACAAGCTCACCCTTTATCACGTCATCGTTTGCAGCTGTTTCATGCCCTGGCTATAAACAGGGTTTTTTAACAAAAGAAACTAGGTAGTTAATAGATTTTCCAAGACAAAATTCACTGTTGCAAACTAACGTTACTTGTTCAATGTAAACTAATGCTTTCTTATTTCATTAGAAGCAGCCCTGATGAGCACTGGGTCGACATCATGAATAGAAAATCTTTATAAAGACTAATGATAAAACACAGTATTTCATCTTATCCTGGACTGCCTCATCTGGAGCTGTGCATGTTGCTTTTGACTGCCTATTTGTTACAAATTACGCCACTACAATGTCAATGCAATCATACCTTGATTGGAACATTCATGAAGTTGAAAGAGCACATAACAAGCGCTGTGTGACTGGTTACGCAGGATAACCTATAATAAGTCTAATGAAGCTGGATGAGGCTTTGTGTGACAGGCGCTTGTATTACTTGGTATTGGTGCTATTGTCTTTCTGTTCACACATCATGAACAAAGGAAAGTTATGTCAATTGTCATATTTCCGAATATAGTTATTGGAGAGTAGCAGAATTTTGAGTTAAAGTATGGGTAATCAAGTCACTGTAGTTTTTATTTCACAGAATCTTTACAAGTTTTTTTAAACCCTGAAAATACACATTTTGCTGGAAAGTTATGAGGTTTTAAAAGTAAATGTTCTTTTTTTCTTTAGCTGATTTTTAAAGGGAATATAGCTTTAATGTTTTGCTTATCCTGTGAGCAAAATTGAAATTCACTATTTTGCTGTTAGAAGTAGCAGTATTTTTTTAAATTATTTTATTTTTTATGCTGTGGATTAATCAATGTTTATATGTACTTTGAGAATTATACAGGATAACACCGGTGTAATTTTCCCCTTTTTCTTGTTTTCATTATTTCCTGTAACAAATGTTTATAGCCACTGATGTATATGCTACCTTCAGATGCTGTTGTTGTCTTACAGAAAACAGACATCTTTTTTTACTAACAAGACACATTATTTTGAAGTCAGTCAATAGATGTCTTAATCATCCATCTCATTTACCTTGTTAAATTTGGATTTCTTTCATTTCTTCCATCTCTGCTTAATTTTGTTAAGAATAAGAGTTCTGATGAATGGAACTGCTGTTATTACAAATGTTTTAATTATCATTATTATCATAATGACCATAAATACAATGATAGGTTACATCTGTATGTATCTGCCCGGAACCCTTTCAAACTTATGCAAGAGTCACAGTGTCCTGCTGGTTTGAGTATTAGTGTTAGGCTTCAGATTAATCTCATACCTCTTCTTATGTCTTTGCCTTTTTCACTGGACTTTAGTTTTACTTTGGTTCCACCTATTGAGACATCAGATTGTTTAACTGAAACTCCAATCTGAATCAAGACCCTTCAGTGTATAATGATTTTAAAATTTACCAAATGGAACCAGCTGCCTTTTAATGACTTGCATATGTGTATCTTAGAACTTAGAAATATATATTCATTATATTATATTTGCTCTTTAGAAAGCATTCAGATTAATGACCAAACCATTCAGTAAATGATCTATTTCCTGTCTGTATAAAGCATGTCTAATAATCTTAGAAAGCAAACTGATCTAAATTCCTCTTTGCACATTCATGTTTATGGATGGCGAAAATGGTGGATATGAGTTTCCATCAGGCTTTGACTGTAACACTTCAAGGCATATCCCAACTACCAAAGCCAGCTAGCATCGTCCCATTCTGTCTTCCTCATCTTCACTACAGAAGGCTGTTTTCACACCTGCCAGTGCTTTTTTTCCCTTCTCTTTTTTTTTGACTGAATGTGATTTGTGCACACAGTTTTTCATCTGTTTCCATTGTTGGATCTAGCTTTAAATTTCAGATGCTCTTAACCTGCCTTTTTACTGGCAAGTCAGTGCATTTAGGCTGCTGTTACCGTGTGCCCATGAGTGACTGGAGTACCAAAGAGACATTTTGTTGCCTGCCTCTTGATTATGAAAACATTTTATATTACTGATGATTATTTAAGTACATTGCTTGCTATGTTGTACAATGGTTTCTTAAAGCAACTGCAAGAAATTTTGTGTTCTTTCTTTTCAATTTTGGGGGCCTAAACATACTCGAAAACTCACCAAACTTTGCACATACCGTAAAACTTCAATTAATAGCCCCAAATAGCCGCCTATCTCCTTTACTGGCCTAGTGTGGGAACACATTTTGACAAATAAATGCCTGCCTCAATTAAACACCTGGTCTGATTTTTATAGAAGTTTTTGGATGTATAAAACCTCTTAAAGCCCGTGTGATCGCCCGCTTTAGCTGCTTCTAAGCTGCTTAGATTGTTAATACAAATTCAACCCAAAGTCTAATTCTTCTAGATTTACCGTGTAACCTGCATGGCTACAAGACAGGAAAAGGGGATAAAAGTGCTCACAATAACTTTGAAGCGCTTGCTAAGTCTGCTCGTTAAGCCCGCTCATTAAATCCAAATGTGTCCATTCATTGCTTATTTATCTTCCTTTAGTCTGTAAGGATCCACCGATCAAAAGAATCTAAACAGCTTTTCATAAAAAATAATCCAAGTTGTGGATCCTGTCATGTGAAGTCCATCGCTCTCTGTCTGCTAACTTCCTGCACCATGTTGTTGTTTTCGATGGGTTGCTGCCTTCAAAATAAAAGGGCATAAGCCGTCTGTCGGAGCTAAATCAAATCAATGATGTGTATTTGATATTATTGGATAATTTTTACACAACTATTATTCTGTTTGAAATAAACTAACTGTTTGGTAGTAGTTTCAGTTTTGTGCAAAGAGAATTAAAGGCCTGTCCCATATGGACGCCCGTCCCAAATAAGGCCAGGGTCAATTCAGTGATTTTAGCAAATAAAATCCCGGGCTATTAACAAAGTTTTAGGGTAATTCAGATGCGGGGAAAAATTTCCTATTTTATGGGTTTCGCGCATGGGCGTGGCAAAATGGCTCGCTACCGCCCCCTACAGAGCAGCCCCCGTACAAAGTTTCACCTATGTGTACAAAATTTCTGTGCTACGTTTATCATGTCCAGATGCACAAAAAACGATGCCCTAAACTCAACAAGAAGTCGGCCTTTTTGAATTTTACGGTCATTTTTGGATCATTTACACACTCTACTTTAACGAACTCCTCCTAGGGATTTCGCCTGACCGACTTCAGATTTGTGCTGTGTATTCTAAACCCATTGATGAGTAAAAGTTATGCAAACGGTGAGTTTTCATGGAATGGTGTGCCTGTGGCGTGGCGCCCAAAATCGATAATTCACCATGAAACAGTAAGTTGTTGGGATGCATTATACGAGTCCCACCTTGAACACATCCATATGCCAATATTCACTCAAAGTCATTGTGCCACCTGCTGACAACAGGAAATGACACATTTTATGCTGTAATGTGCTACACCTAGCAGGTGACATTTGAACTTCAAAACTGTCCCAGAAACCATTGATAAAGCCATGTTGCAAAACTTGTGAGTTTGCAGTTAATGGCGTGGCGGTGTCATGGCGGTGAAGTTTGCCATGACACAGGTAGTTGTTGTAACTTCAGTGTACATGCTCACATCTGCACAAAACTTCACGTGCTTGCTAACTGTCCCACCCCGAACACATCTACACGCCAATATTAATTTATAGTCGTATCGCCAAGTGCTTTAGATCGCCACAAAAGGGAAACAGGAAGTGGTGTATAACATGTTCATACAGCGTCCGAAGCGTGTAGCAAATTCACAGCCGCACCGGCAGAGCTCCAGAATCTGTCAACATTTCCCTGTAATGTTACACCTTCATTATAATAAGCCATCACCAAGCTATAGCTCTGTAGCAAGGCCAACAGGAAATGTTTTGTTATAAGCTAGTTGTATTACAGTAATGTCCAGTGTGACCTAGATCTCCATGGACTGTACACGGCTAAATAATATAGACATATTACATACCTGTCTAGGTGGAAGAGGACCAATTAAAAGAAAATATCCTTCTGCTTACTTTTAAATGGCTAACGTACTACTAACTGTAAAAATTGGGCCTGGGGAAATGCCATTAGTCATTTCATCTGATTTCACTGGGAATCAGACCCCGTGACAAGGATTAAGATTAGCTATATATACAGTCAATAGCCAATCTTCTTGCTGATGGTTCTGTTTGCTTTTGCCATATTGAGGCATTAGCTTTAAATTGAGAGTTTCAGAAACAGTTGCAAAATTCCTTTTGGTACATTTAATTAAGAAGACTTTGCTGCTGGAGATTCAGATGAAAAGGTAGTGATTATAGTTGCGATATGGGTGGCGATGGCGCAACAGTTAAGACTATGCCTTTGGTGTGAGAGACCCGGGTTCAATCCCCCACTGTGACCCATCCACCATTGTGTCCCTGAGCAAGACACTTAACCCCTAGTTGCTCCAGAGGTGTGCAACCTCTGACATGTATAGCAGCTGTAAGTCGCTTTGGATAAAAGCGTCAGCTAAATGAATAAATGTAAATGTAATAGTTGCCTTGCAGGTTTTATTGATACATGATTGTGAATTTAAAATTCAGACCAATTTTCGATTTACTAGACTAATTCATTACTTCATTAGTACTAACATTTAGTGAGAAAAGAATATTTGCACTTTAAAGATTTCAGTTCAGTAAATGTATAAAATTCAAGCAGTGCCAGTGTAGTATCTCATCAATATACTATACTGTTGTATAATGTTTAAAATCATAACCCACTCAAACACCATGGCCAATAAATGTAGAGATATTTGTCACTGTGACTTTGGTTGTGATACGCACTGACAAGACTGTCACTGTTCTCTGGAATGGTACAAGGTCAACAACGTTCAGTGTAGTAAGACAGTGTTATAGATAGTTGAATATAGTGTACATTTATGGAGATAAATTTGTCTCAGTATTATTTATGTTAACAGGTCAACATTCCATGTCTAAACTATAAATATTAACATTTTCCTACAAATAAAAATATTTGTAAATACATTCAGTTAATTTACAATGATGATGAAAAGTATTTGTGATTATCTTTTTTACATTTACAACTTTCAAATAGGCATTTGTGAATCCAGTTATTATTTGTGGATCTCAGTTCTACACTTTTCACCAGTGTGAACAAAAATCAATTTACCATTCAGCCATTTTCAGATAGATCTTATGCGCATGCAGTCTTATGAGCTGTTGTTTTTTAACATAGTGAATTGCCATTCAAAAACTCTCTAGTGAGAAAACAAGATTTTGTTGTTGGTTTTAACTGTACAGCCAGTCAGTTTTTGGCAAATTGTCATGATTTCTGAGGCTGCTGTCCTTGACACATTTATTCATTCATCATAGCAGATGCAACTACAATATAGGAACAGATAATTTGGCCCCTTTGGATGTTTATGTTTAGAAATCTTACATACCATAGCCCAGATTGCCAACCCCTTTTCTATAGCTGACAAGTGCTGCTAATTGGCATTTTACCTAATATGACCCAACTCTGAAGCAGTGTTTGTAATTGTGATTAAGGTCGCTTAATGCTCTATTCCATGTGGTATTTACATTATTTTATGGACCACCTGCATAAATGTACTGTAGCTGATGGGGGTATGCACCACGTGCAAAGAGTATGGAAAGAATTATACATTTGAAGCATTGTATTTTTGAAATAAACTCAGGATCTCACATCATTTTCTTCACATTTATGCTATTTCAATCAGCATGTTTCTATCCCCTATCTACTTTTCACACGGGTTAATCAGAGCAATGTTGAAGACAAATGGCAAAGATGAGACAGGCCACCTTGTACAGAAAAAAACCCATTCAATCTCTTTTTATTGTGACTCTTTTGAGTGCCCCTTTAGCGAGAGCTTATATCTTAAACTGTCTGTTCAATAAGTCAATTCTACTCTTATCTCGGGCACAAGGAAGAGATTTAGAGTGGGGTGGGAAAGCTTTCTCTCATTCGCCGCAGGATGTATCCCACAGGCCAGACTGTAAAGAAATACAGAAGACCCCCATCAATAATCTCTTTGAGAGATTACCATGAAGATGGGCGTTAATAACATGGCACAGCATGTGGCAACAGATGGTTTATTGATAGGTGCTACAGAGGCATCATTTACAACACAAGGCAGTGGTGACAAAATGTTACACAGATAGAAGTACATCTAGAGCTTGTAAATGAAAGAGATGGGTCTCTTTGCTACGTTGGTTTCAACAATTAATGGAATAAAGGAAAGCGGGCACAGGAAGTATGCATTGCTGTGATGTTAATATCTCCTTATATCAAAATGTTCCTGTTTTTTTGCCCTTTGTGTGGATATTATCTTAAAACTGTAGTAGGAAATATTTATGGATTAATTCATCAATAATTTAAATATTTTATTTCAAAATATTTGCTGAGAAAAGTCAAATGGGATAATATGTCATGATCCTAAAAATAGTAGCAGTCTAAATCCCTCTGTTACTCTCATTTTGAGGTGGAATGTGTGGAAACCCATCTGTGCAGAGGTAGAAGGTGTGACTCCATGTCAACCACTGCTTGGGGCTGCAGGAAGGAGGAGTGGGAAGGTGTTGTTGAGGTGTTCAATGTACATATTTTTCTAGGCATCTTTGACTTTGAAGCAGTCTTAGGTGGGTTGATGGCTTGGCTTATGCAATACTTTTAGATGTGCAATACATTGTTCTCCCTTATGCACAGCCTTATAAGCACAAAACAGTTTAGCAGTGTCTTTTACAGGCATAGTGAATGCTTGCGAGCACCAGGGATTGTGAATCATTTTGATAAATTTTGATTATCTCAACTAAACTAGTTGTCGGGCAGAGCAGTGGTGCGGTGATTAGCACTGTTGCCTCACAGCAAGAAGACTTTGGGTTCAAACCCCGGCTTTTCTGTGTGGAGCGTGGGTTCTCTCTGGGTCCTCCCACCATCCAAAGACAATACAGATGCGATGGACTGGCGACCTGTCCAGGGTGTACCCCACCTTTCTCCTAATGTAAGCTGGGATTGACTCCAGCCCCCCGTGACCCTGTATGCAGGATAAGCGGTTGAGGATAGATGGATGGATGGATGGATGGATGGATGGATGGATGGATGGATGGATGGATGGATGGAACTATTGTTCCCAATACTTTTATCTTATAACCCCTGGGGTCCCCTGCTTTAGGCCATCATGAAGACCTGTGCTTCTCGAGGTTCCTTTTACTAAAATAAAAAAATATTATCTAAAGACTGTAGATAAATTAGAAAACAACTACATTATACTTTTCATCTTATATGTTAGCTCCATAAGCTATTAAAACCTGTTTTGTTTTGGGATAACATACAGGACAAAAACAAATCAACCAATCGAATAAAAAAAATAAGAATAACTAGAATCCTGCCACAATATAAAAGTCACTTGTTGTGATGTCTTTTTATATAGAAACAGTATATTTAGGATGAAAAGCACGTTTTGGATATATGTATTGTATTATACTTCTAAATGCGTATAGGAAAGAAATCTAATATTTTCAGCTGAATAGATTTCTTCTCTCATAAGGGGAAACAAAGCGCCACTTCAGCGACAGGACACAATGATGTGATTAGGTATTCTTGGGGAAAAAAGAACATGTTTACACTAATCCATCCCGACTCCAGATATTTGTGCTCCAATTTTCCACAGTTCTTCCTTCATTTGAAATTGTTCTGTGCCTTGCCCTGTTCTCAATTTATTCCCCCCATTTATTTATTTATTTCCTCAATTTCTCTGCATTTATATGTCTGGAATTTGTATGAGGCACATTATTTGCATTAGTGGCTGTGCAGAATAAAAATTGAACTCCATTTTCTGGCTGGTGTTGCTCACCCTTGTTTGTTCCCTGCCCTTTATTTCTTTTGCTCCCTACATTATTTGGCCAACTTGTTTGTTGTCATACCCAGTTTGTTCAACTGTTTGTCTGCCTTTGTATTTGTCTTAATGTTTACGGAGAGCAAAGATGTATTTGCTCTCTCGTGTTTGCTCTTGCTGTTTAGTGAGGAGGTTTTGCTAGTGCACTTGTAGAGACCAAACCAGCGAGAGGAGCTATATTTTCCTGTTAAAATAAATTAATTGTAGCTCTTGTAAAGAGGGTAGACACAAAACAGCAAAACATGTGCAGTATAACATAATGAAATACAATTATTCCTAATGATATATTACTGTTGATCAACATATTTAATTTTTTCACCATTATTCCATCTATTTACTTTGTTTGGTTATAATGGTTTGATGTTGAATTGCAACATAAAGCAGGGTGTATTAGTTATACCTTGGTATAGCGGGGAGAGGGGCAACATTTTAGCCATGCCTCACAAAGGTGATATTTATAGCAGGGATTTTGCTAATGTGATTGTGTTCCACCTTGTACTACTTTATAGTTACATTGGCATCTTGTATCAAAAAATTGTTCAATGCTGAAACAAATGATTATTTTCATTAGGGCCTGAGCAGCGGCCGTTTTCCCAACCCTCGATATCCGACAAACAAATCAAAAACTGTCAAAGTAGTTGTTTGACCTTTCCCGGAGACACTAACATATTACAGTTCTAAATTGATTGGTAAATTATATTTGTGGATACATTCAATAAATATAGCTATATATGTGCACAGGCCAAACATCTATTTTGAATCCAGGTATCAAATTACAAACTACACAAGAGAACATAATGATTTGGATTTAGGAAGCTGTGTACATTGAGTTGTTCATGATTTCCCAGCCCCCCTGTGGAGGCACAAAGGTTGAGAGCATACTAAGCAAAATTTTGTGTGCGAGCAATAAAATCACAGAGGACTTGTCCTCCTCTGACCCAACAAATGTTTGTATACTAAAGTCAGCGGGGGGGAGTGGCTCATTGCCATCACATGAAGACGGAAATGCCAGGCCTCTCTGGTAATAAGAGAAACCTCTGAGGTGGCAATGACCAGTATGACATCAACCATATTTCCATGACCTTTGACTTAATGCAATCTTTCCATGTCCAAGCAAACATTATCTGGGTCATGGAAATACAAATGTCAAGTTTTTCTGTATGAGAATAGTTGTAATTTGGACCTCAGAGACAAACAATGGACCTCTTTTTTTTCCTCTTAGCTTTCCTTCACTTTCTGATTTCTCATTCCCTCTTTTCCTTAATCATCAGTCTTTTTCATGGCTTCTTCTTTTTCCCCCTCCTTCACCCTTGCTTCCCTCTTTCTTTCTCTTTCTCGCTGTGGCACACAGGACCTGTCCACTTGTTTGTAGAGAGCGTTGTGGTAATGTTGTGTGGCAGTTACTGAGGACAATGGCCGCTGGGTGTTTTGTGATGTAATGATCCCTGCCATCGCCTTTCAACCCCCTCCGGTCAGTTAAGGGGAAAAGGGGATGGAACGGAACGGGCCAAGTACAAACATGCATAAGGATGAGCAGTGCTGGGAAACAGTATCCAAATGGGGCCAAGCTTGTGACTGTTAAATGGTAAATGGACTGTACTTACATAATGCCTTTCTAGTCTTCCGACCACTCAAAGTGCTTTATACTACGTGTTACATTCACCCCAGCCATACAAATTCATGGCAGTTGTCGCCATGCAGGGTGCCAACTGCACATCAACTAGGAACTAACTCATACACTGATGGCACAGTGAGCAGGAGCAGTTTAGTTCAGTATCTTGCCCAAGGATAATTTGACATGGAGACTGACGAGCCTGGGATCGAAACCACCAACCTTCTGATTACTGGTTGCTCCTCCTACCTACTGAGCCCTGTTGCTGACTCAGATATTGTACAGGAAATTAGACAGTGAAGTGAAGTATGCAGACTCCCTTTCCTTAACAACTACTGCTGTGGTGCACTTGGACAAAGCACTCAGCCCCCGGATGCTACGGTGAAGCTGCTGAGTGGTGAGCTGTTAAAAACGGCGGCTGCTCTGTGAAGCTCTTGTGTGAATGTGTTTAACCATATGACTGTGAACCAAAGCTATACTGGAAAAGGGCATGTGTGCTCACCAAATGTTTTCTAGTTAATTAAATGTCACATTTACATTGGATACAGCACCATCAGCAATGCTTTTGCTTATAGACTCGTATGATTTACAGATTGCAACCACAACAACATCTTACTGATAAGACATCTTAAGGTCCACTTACTGTCTTTCAACCACATCTTGGGGTCTTCATTAGCGAATTGTTTTAGTTCAGTTGTCATCATGTGACCTACTAGTCTAAATGTACTAAACTTGGGTGTGAAGCAAGAAAATTTGACCTCATGAAGAAGTTAATCTTATATTACTTCTAGCATGATTTGTGCCATTACTGTAAAGCAGAAACAATTAGTGAATTAATCAATTAGAAGAAAATTAATTGGTAACAATGTTGATAATCAATTAATTTTTAAAGTAAAAATTCAACAAAACTCAAAGTTCTAGCTACTTAAATATGAATGTTGGCGGGTTTCTATGATACCAAATCAAATCTGTCAGTGTTATAGACTGTTGGACAAAACTCGACTTCAAAATATCTACTTTGGGAAACCATGACTCGACTAAATACTGTGTTTAGTCACTAAATAGTGAATACACATGTTTTTCACATTTTTTTTGACATTTCATAGACTAAACAATTTACTGATTAATTGAGATTTGCAGTTCTACATTCTTGTATAGTTAGCAAGAAAATGAGAGAGATACATAGCCTCACTGATGAGTGAGCAGGGAATGACATGCAAGCCAAACCTGATGCCAGGTGATCTTGCCAGCAGGGTACTGGAAGCGAGGGGTTTATTTTATTTGTTTTCAGCCCGTACAAGTGCACTGCTTTCATTTTTTCCCCTGCAGATGTTGAAACAGTGGTAAACTCCTTCATTTTGATGGCAAAAGCATTACACAAACATACCATGAATTGGAACAGCAGTAAACATGTGTGAAAGCAGACTAGTAAGGGTTAGACAGGGGCAGTTGACCTCAGGTTCAGACATAAACAAATAAACCCAGTGTGAAAACAGTGTAAGAAGCTGTTGTTGGGGTGTTTGTGGTCAAGGTTTCTGCTGCGTCTCAGTTACTCATAGTCGCCTAGTGGCCTATAGCTATTGATTCATTGCATTTGGCTTTATTTTGTCTGTAATCCAGAATGTCTGCTATCATCTCCTCAAGATGTTGCAGATAGGTAGTGAAGGTGGAAGTGTGTTTAGGATTTTTACTGGGTGTTCTCTGCACAGCCAGAGGTTAATTGCGACTGCCAAAACAGTAAAATCTGTAAAAAAGCATGACTGAAATTGAAAAGCCATATAAACAAATGTATAATTTGGATCTTTGTAACTTTTCAGTGTGTACATGTGTGCAACAATTTGTAGATTGTCAGTCATTCATATCTACCTGTTCCACTAACATTTGACTTAAATGATGCACCAACAATTCTATAATACATGAAAAAACAGATCACAGTTCAATTGTTTTCCAGCTGTGCTATGAAAATGCTGTCAGTCAGGGTCCCATGTTGAAATCTGAGAGAAAAAATTGTAGATTTAAAGGCAGTAGGCACTGGTAATGATGAGTATGTGCTCAATTTCTGTGGCGCAGCAAGATAAAATTGCTCCTTTTTTAGTGGTTGGTGGCATTTTGAAGTCTCAAAATTCCTTAAATTTTTAAAAGGGACACAAAGTTGACAGAATAGAAACCCACAATAGACCAACATTTGGTTTAGAGAATTGGATGTTCTGAAAAACCTTAAAGCAGTAGAGCACAAATTCATTGTATAGTAACATAACTATGAACAAGACTTTGTGAATTGAGCCAACATTGCAGTGGTCTCTGAGGACACAGCAGACCTACATATTCCAGTCAAAATCTGTTAAAAACGAAACACAAGTAATAGGAGGAAAATTGTCAGTAATTAAGATCTACATCAGAAGTTCTTGTTGAAAATACACCACAGGCTGCTCTTCCATCTGTTAATTACTCTGAGTGTCTTTTAAGTGAGTGCCTTGGCAATATGCTAATTTCAAATACATTCAGCTGATGAGCATGACTTCAATGATGAGGTTTAAATTTGTGTTGTGTTAAAGCCAAATTTGATACATTTGTTCATATATTTCTTGTGTCTCTCGCTATAGCCTCTGTATTTTGGTAAAATGTGTACAATACATAACACCGGTTGTAAATGGCTTTTTTTTACATTTTTGCAAAACATTAATTACACTGTAAAGCAAAGCAATTTGTTTTGTTACTGTTACATTTTAATATGCAGATGATGAATTCCACAACATTTCCTTGCAGGTCAGGTTTGCATAAATTTCTCAGTCCAGTCTTCTAGGTTAAGAAAGCGGTTAGAGGATGCATTACATCACTGCACATGTGATTCCACTGCACACATCATATTGACTTTGGGGGTAGTGATGGTACAGTGGATAAGGCACATCCCTTTGGTGTGGTAGACCCGGGTTCAATTCCTCAGAGTGACATCCACCAATGTGTCTCTGAGCAAGATATAACCCCTAGTTGCTCCAGAGGCGTTCAAACTCTGAAATATATGGGAATTCTAAGTCGCTTGTGTCAGCTAACTGTAATGTAATGTTTTTATAGTAATTATCTAATCTTGACAACTGGTATCTTCATACTCCATCTTCATGCTTATTAAGGCAGACTTACGTAGTCTCATCCTCATCCATCATAGTGTCAGCAAATTGTTGTGTCAAAGCTACAACTAGTTATTGTCCCTGTTCCTTTCTCATTCCCGTATCATCATAAGAAGATGTAATTTCAAACAATCAGAATTACTTAGGATAAAATTAAAATCCTAGTAAATGTTCTACATTAGCTGGTAATTCATTGGACAACAACACAAATGCAAATGGAAGGATAAAAACATCTCACTATAAACAATGCTAAATAGGCTCATAATGTCAGCAAGCATAGGATATCATTCTTGTGACCACCATCTACATTCCTGGTAATAACATCTCATTTCACATTTGTTTGTACTTCCAATTAAAAAGCATTAATCAATCTAGATTAGATTTGTATTGTAAATTATCATTAGGCCCAGTAACGACTGTTTTAAAGCTTCACATTCCTGTGTTGAAAATCTGTTCTTGTTCTTTAGATACATACACGTGTCACTGAAATCTTTTGAATTGCAAAGTGTTAGGTTGTGGTTATTAGGGTCAGAACACGGTAGAGTACTTTGCCTTTAAGCCCCAGCATCATAAAATCTGCTCCAATGAATGTGCACAGGTTACACAACCGTTATTATGTTGATGCTGAATCCAATGGTATGTTTTCCTGAACGCCATCAAAATGAATTCTGATTGCAATGATTCACCCTCAAAATTAGTTGTGTTTCTCTTATTGCAAGGGACATGCTTCCAGCAACAAAAGCATGTTTGCGCACTTTCATCTGGCTATCCCTTGCTAAAGTAGGATCACCCACACATTCCCCTCTCCACTGAAAAAGGATTTGATCACTGCTGCCAAGCGGAGTCAACACATGAGTGTGGAAATGTATTGCAAAGAGTGGGAGAGATCTATGTGCAAGCTAAGTCTGCTTATGATGTCTTTATCGGGCTTATGCAAATAGAGGCACTGCCACATTCCAGGAATGAGTAGAATATATTAAGGCAGTGTTATGATGCAATATAAAGGTCCTGAACTTTTTCCATTGACTAAATAACATAATGTAAACAAAGTGTGGAGATGATTCTTTTTTCTCTATTTTACTCACTTACATTCAACTACTGTTTCTTACCAGTCAAAGCCAAACATACTGTGCAGTTTTCATCACTAAGCTCTACAATGTTGTTTTCTTTATCAACTGTAAGCCTTTAGTAATTTACAAAATTATAATGATAATAGGGATTCTAGTGATTTGAGCTTTTACAATTAATGAGACAGAATAAAACATACACATCGTGTGTGCTCAAAATTCAGAGTCACATAAGGTAAGTCAGTTCAGTGAGACTTTAGTCTTAAAGTCTTAAAGCAGTTAAGAATAGGGCGTCGTCTTTATTTTGGTTTAATTTAATAATTAAATAAGGTAAAGGAAAAAAAGGTTTTAACACCTTAGCTGTGGCTTTTCACACAACTTCCACAATCCTTTTAACATGGTCAGGAAGAACTATTCTGTACATTACCTTGAAAAAAGCAATGTGGCATCAGCACCTGTTTTAAGTTTTTTTTTCCTTTTGACTGCATAAGTTCAACTGTCATGAACCCCAAGAGGTTTTGAGTCATACACCAGTCACAGCTCACCTTCACGGGTACCTGCTTCATTCATGTTTGCATGACTTCCCCCCCAGGAGGCATGTTATAGACAGTATACTTAAGAATACCCAATATTACTTTCACACACTTTAGCATGCACACTCATGACAAATCAGTGCCGAGAGAAATTTCTTTCTGTTCCATGGTGAAAACCAGCAATCTCTAGAGGCCACACATAATTCCATGCAACATTTAGAAAACTAAACCTTGTCTGTTCATGTAATTGTGTATGGTATGTACTGTATATACAGTACACTGTAATGCAAATAGAAATCAATTTCATAGTCCTCAAGCTTGAACTTTAAGTTACATTTCACACTGCATTCCTATTAAGATTGACAACGTGTATCTAGGTGAGATTTTTACAATACATAAAATCAATATTGGTGCTAAATGCCAGTGGGTTTATAAAAAGCTCTCCACTCCTAACTCCACTAAATTTTCTGTATGAATGTCTGCTGTTTGATATGGGCTCTGGCCAAGCATCTTACCCTTGCAGGAGTGTATTATATAAAAGAAGAATCACACTCACTGTCTCAGTCTTTGGTATAAAGAAATCACATGAGTTTAAGTATATTTTTTCTTTTGTCTTTGACATCTACCTTAAAAAACACTGGAGAGACTCATGGGGTTGCTGTCATTAATGATCCCTTTGTGAAAAAAAAACACAGCCGGCATGCTGGTGTTGTGTTGCACGTAACAGTCTTTTTACATATGCCTCTGGTTCTGGTAAAGCCAGACCGCTATGTCAAAGCACACATGGTTGCGGGATAATGCTGCAAACATATTATTTCCATGTTGATCTCTGTATGAAAAGTAGCTACACTCTCCTCCCCTCTTTCCCGCCCACCTCCTATCCACTAACTCCCACTCCCTTACAAATCTATGCCAATCAAAATCAAGTAACATGAAACAAACATAAACAACAACAGTGAACCCCCTTAATCCGTGTGTTACACGATTTTAGATCCCTCTGTACTGCGGGGACCAATTTAAGTGCGACAGACAACAAACAAGAACGCTGGTCTGGTGCTAATTACCGTCAGATAGATATTATATGGTGATATCATGCCGAATACATTTAACCGTCAATGTGGCGGATAGCCTTCCAACATTTGCCGCCAAACGGAATATCCACCCGCATTTGGCGGATGTTAATTTCCATCCCTGTTTACTGCTTCTATTTCCTTATCTCTTTCTCTAATTTTCTCGTTTCTTTCCGCCCCTTCTTAGTAATAATCTTTCACATGCACACATATGCATGTAACATCAAAAGTGCCGTGTGATCTTATAATGAGTAGGAGCTCCTTGGTGCGTCTAGGGCAGCATGTATACAGCAGTTGTAAATAGGCAGATTGCCTTCTGGAGATTAAGGGCAACCAGTGCAGTTAACAAGAAGAAATTGTAATTTAGTCATTTACAGTTGGAATCAGCAACAAAGGACTGTAACTCTGCTGAAACCACACTCCGTCAGCTGTAAGCCAGAAGTCTGCTGGCTTGAAGTGTCTGAATCTGTACAGTGACATTGTACGGTGTGACTTTTTGCATTGAGGCATAGTGGGATGTAGAGCCACATGAAGTGTGTTAATGTACTGCTATCTGCCCACCAAATGAAAAGCATTTTGCTGCTGTAATGGAAAATATTCAGTGCCTTAGTGCAATTTTGATGCTTTACATTTTCACACTAAAAATTTTAAAAGTTGTACTGTCGAGCCTTCTAAACCCTCTGTCTTGTTGGGGTATGGTGACACTTTTGTATAAATACTCTGCATACCAAAATATAGAGTGTATAATGTTTTAGTGAAATATAGTATACAGTGTGACAGTTTAGTGAATGTAACCCCATTACTTTGAATATCATGCAATTCTATTATCATAGGTTGTATAGATTCATACAAAATTAAATCAATAGGTGATGTTTGAAAATGATCTGCACAACCGCCTTATTGCAGGTTATATGCTGTAGATTATATTACTTAATTTAAAAAGAGAACAGTCCAGCATAAAGGTTTATAGAAGCTCAGGGATCAATTAGCCAAGTAAAGCTGACACAGCCTTGATGAAATGGATTTAGTCATTTGCATCAGTCATTATGCTTTTGGCATTGTTATTTAGGGATTATCCTTCTTTTTGATACACTCTAAATATGTTGCTTATAGCAGGTTTCATCAACTGAATAAATATGATGAGACACATGGGATAACTAATAAGCCTTTTCTTGACATGGTTGTATAGGTTGTGTATATGTATGACAAGGGTTCATCTCTCAGTGTCAACATCAGCAGACTGCAATGTTAATTTTCCAAGAAACACTAACGGTGATAAACAACTGCAGTTTGTCTCTCCCCAGTGTAAAATAATTAGGATGATTATGGAATGTAGATTTTATAACCTTTGAAAGTGACCTAAAATTAGAGTCTTAATAGGAGTCATGAAGCTGTAGTTTAAAGAATAAAAAAGCTTTGCATGGGGGTTTTAAGTCTGGGGCATTGTGTGGGGCCGTGAGGTCATATGGTGCTCATCTGATGTGCTTTCTTAATTACCCCTATTGAATTCATTATTTATTTGCTCTGTTGAACCTGCTTAACCTTGCTGCCCTTCAGCAGAAATGATTTAGGAGGCAATAGGGAGTTAACAGAGGCCTCTACCTGTGGGAGGACATCCAAGTTCACTTCACCTCTTTGAAAAGTAATTTAGTCAAATTAATCACATTTCCAGGTATAAACCAGATTATATAAATTAAGTTATATTATCACCATGATAAGTAAGCTTAACATTTTTCAGAGGTTGCTCAAAAGACATAAACAACTGAACAACACTGAAGGTGATATTAAAAAATGAAAAGCCAGCGTAATTCCAATTCATTTTACTGATTTGATTTAAGTATTAAATTCTTTTCTCTATTCTGATATGCAAAAAAAAGCAAATCAGTGTTCATATCATCATGTTCCCGTTAAGGTCCTAGCTTGACATTTCTGTCATGCAGTATGCAGGTACATGTCAAAACAACTCATCACACAATTCATACATGGATGACAAGCTACACGGTTTTGGCAAAATCCCATTAAAAGCTGATGGATGGAAAATTCTTCCAATAGGATTGAAATACATTATCTAATCATTAGTTCAAGAACTCTAATCACTGAATATAAGCAGTACATCATTTTGAGTCACATGAAGGTTGACTTCACCTGTGTTGCGATAATTTATTTATATTAAGATGACACTTTCATGTGAGGTTATTACATGCTTTTGTAAAAAGTCTGCCTTATGTCTGAGTTATGGGTTTATATTCCTACTGAAACATGAGTGTAACTTAAGTAAAATACAATAATGTGATGGATGTGTACAAGTACGCATAAAAGGTCAATTCACATACATTCTGGGGCATGCTTTGTTAATATTGACTGTTAAAGTATTTTCAAAAGTCCAAACAACTGTCTTACAAAAGATTTTGAACATATTAACATTGATATTGTAAGTTCCATATTGAGCTTTGACTAGGCAATTTGGTAGCTGTATTCTGTTCTTTTTGTTTTCTCTGTGGGAGTCAACACAAGTGGTATTGTTTCGTTTCCACACGCTGTAGGGCATTTGTGTAAAGTTACAGTTTTCTGTGCCAGTTTTTGCCCAGCTTGTTGCCACTTTGCATTTTTGTACCTCTGATGCTAGTACCTCCTTGTGTAGCTGGTTTCCATCAAAAATAACTGATATCCCACTGCTTTTTGTCTCTTTGTAGCTGCATGTCTGTATGCACCCTAATGGCTGCCAAAAAAGTTTCTAGATTTTTTGTAAGGGTCTTTTTTTTTAAAAATAGAACCACTTAACAATAAGTTGACTATACTTAACAATACTGGGTTGTTTAAAATGATCCCCTACTGGGCTGCCTTTAATGTATTACAGTAACCTTTGTTTGTAAGTCAGTAAAAGATATTCACCCCCTAGACCACAGTGTGTTAAACATTTGTAGGCTGTCATGATTACATAAAAATGTCCTCCATGTGTCTTGTAGTGTCCTAATATCAGAGAAAGTTCTTTAGCTCAGATTACTCTCCAAAATAGTATGTCACTCAAACTAGGAATTATAGAATGGCATTGAGTTGCCAAAAAGAGGAGAAAAATGTTGAAGTGCATTGAAATGAGTTATAAACCCTGAACATGGAACACCTATCAGCTTCACTCGATTGGGCAAATGTGTCTGTTTACTCCAAGTCCTTGAAGGGCTGTGCTTTAGAGTTTGCCAGCTACTAGAACACATCTCATGGTCACATTTGCCTTCCGTTGCCATGGTATTGCAGGCAGAACTCGCTAGATAGTAATGATCATTTCTGCACACCTTTAGCATCCAACTCACTCTTGGCAAAATGCATCGAGACAGAGAGAGAGAAACAGCATGCACCAGTTTGTGTGTCTGTCTGTCTCAAGGATTGAAGGAGGCATAGTCCAGCAGTTTCATGATTTTGTGAAAAAGAAGACCAAAAAAAATCACAATTTGCTATATCCCCATACCCAACGGCCTGGCATTGTGAGATTATTTATTTATGCGTTGGTCTTGCTCCTTCATAGATGCTTTGTGAATGATTCATGAGTTAATTCATACAGTAAATAACAAAAGGTGAAACAGTCCGTCCATACATCGGGAGCTTAGCCAAATAATGCACAACCCCAGTTGCTAACCTCTGCATGGCATATTTGCTCATAAAGGATTTATGAAGCATTTCAACAGACCTTTATTAAACTTCAGATGCCAAAGTTTTTTTGAAAGTTGTTGTCTAATTTAAGGCAAAATTACTTCTTTTTCTCTCCGTGTACATCATACATTTGAAGGCAAATTAGCGTGAAGAAATAGCCTGCAAAACTGATCCTTTATATTGTGTGGTGAGGACTTTGAAGGAGTTTCAGTCTTACACTTCTCATTAGTACTGACTGCGATTCTCTGGCAAATCAGTGGGGTTTGCTGTGAAAGGCAAGAAAAATGTATTCAGATCAAACTGAATTATGAAGTAGCCCCGGAAAATTGGGGTCAGTGATGAATCCCTTTGATTTTTTTATTTTCATTTCTTTCTAGCAGCTGTGTGTCCATATAACTGAGGTCTGATTTGAAATCCAAATACGTTGAAAGTGGTACATCACAAAACATGCTTGTCATTTAAGGAAAAAATTCAGGCTGTTGTGTATATTAAAGGATTATTTCTTCACATGTTTACTGTGTTGAAGTCAGAATAAGAAGTTGTACATATGTATTACTAGTCAAAAAAATATAAAATAAATATACAAAGTCTTTCAACCTAAAGAAAATCTGCTAGGCAGGTATTATCATATGAAATTTCTGATCGCATACATGGTTCTGTCAGTTATCCATTTACATTAATAATACAACTGTTAACGGATCAATTGTGCTAACAAAGGGAGTGCTTACTTCCAAAAGTATTCTGTGAACAACCATGTAGATAATTTCCTGCTGAAGAAAATTCAACAGCATTACAGCAGAAACATCTGGATTAATTGGTGTTTGGACTATTCTCTGAGCCACTATTCAGTAGCTGATTCTAAAATGTCCCCCTTTGAGCATTTTAGATTTTGGCTCTCAATTTGAGATACTTTAAATTACATTTTGTTTTGTTTTGAAATCCATTTCTTTACCCAGTGATTAGATAATAAAGTGTATGATCCATTAAAATGTCACACATTTAAAAACATTATTATATCAGCACCAGGTGGGGAATAGATATTAGCAATAATGCAGGATTAAATTGTTTGTATTTGTTAAAAGGAAAATCACTTTAATGATTTAGCTGCCATTTCTAAAGTCACTCCAGTAATTATGGATCTGGAGAACAGTAATTGAGCTAAAACTAGTTTGGAGTATATTGTTTAAGGAAGCACAGTTTCAGCACAGGGTTTTGTTTTGTTTTGTTTTTTTCTTCTAGCACTCTGCAAACGGCACCCCATGCAGTGCCACACAGGAGGTCTGGAACAATCTGGGCTTGTGACCTCACCTCAAAGAAAAACAAGCAGTGAGCACATCCATAACAACTCTTTTGGCATCCTAGTGTTGGAAACAACAGCATTACCGCAGCATCAGTCATCTACCTCTTTTTCAAATAATCAGGAAATCATGGGTATAGTATACATAACATCTTTGGCACCCAGCCTTGGTGCCCATTCCTCACAGTGAATCCCCTTTAAAAAATGAGCAAGAAAAAAGAGGCCTTAATAGCTTCCACTTCTACATCCAATTAACTGGGAGGTATTGTGTCACTATTCATTTGTAATCATTATGTACATTTGCATGAGAAATGAGAGAGAAATACAACAGGTGAAACACTTCCTCACTGTTGCAGATGATAAAGTTGCAGTTTGACATGTCTGATTACAAACTATTAAATGGCAATCGAGGTAGTTCAGTCATTTGCATTCATCATTATAAGAGAGCATGAATTCCTAGAGATACCTTGGCTCTTACATAAAAATTATAACATACTACATTATGTGAGCATTAACAAACAGTAGTCACCATATATATTCAGTATTCATTTAAAACAAACAAGGACCAGAGTTCAGTTAAATAACTAATTACTTAAAGCTTTTAATCTGCTGATGCTGCCTGAAGATTTGTTTTACTGTTAGACTACTGAAAATATTCTTGCTACATCTTGCATTGTTGTTTAGAAAGCCATGATAGAGTAATTATTTGAACTCAGGAAAGCCTCAAGACATAAAGATGAGGCAAGTTTAGTGGGGGAAAACTGATGTTCATTTTCTTTTTCTTCTTTCACCTTCTTCTACTTCTGTCAAAATGTTGTGAATCTTTCACTGCAATGGACAGATGATGACATGCACTGGCCCATCTGCTTTTCACCGATAAACACAGGAAAGGTGAATGTTTTGATGCAAGACTGATGCTCATCACGTCAACATGTCACTCAGCTTCAAGAAACTGAGGATTCATGCTTTAGTCACCTTAATAAGATCCATATTTATTTGTTTGTTTATTTATTTAATTTAGAAATTTGGTTTGAAATGAGCACAAAGTCAGACACCTTGTGTATTAATGAGATGATTCAAATAAATTTTACTGTAGCAACAATTATAATGCAACACAAAAAAGTGGTCCGTCATAATCAATGTGCTGACCGATTATTCATTGCTCATTCAGATGGCTGGGAACCAAACACATTTCAATTTTCCAAACAAATTAATGATGGGGAAGAAATTATATTTCATCAGCCACGATTAATGGCACCCAATGAAAGTGTTACAAAAGTAACTTAGTATTAGAGCACATTGTGCTTCAAGTATTATCTACATCTTTTTATGGCTGTTTCACCTTGACTGCAAAACACTTTAAAAGCTATTAGCAGCAAATATTAGGTATACACGTTCATCCAAAGTACTTCATCATACCTGGAATAGATACATGTATGGCCCATAATCAAACTCAAACTCTATAATAGTGTTAAATTTATACACATTGAGATACGTGATAGTTCGATAGTAGAAGAAAACAATGAAATATGATCATGTGAAGTAAACAATTTCTCAATCCAGATAATTGTCAGTAATGTAAAACGCCACCCGTCAGACTTAGTTAGAGAAACCTACAGATCTTACTAAAATAGATGTAGAGGTTCTGTAAGTTACTTAGGTAAGTTAATAGGTGGAAATTGGGGTTAATTTAGAGATTTAGAGGTCAACCATATGACATAAAATGTGCACTGGTGGGGGTGTAAGGTATTTAAATAGAAACATCCATCATTGACCATTTGCTACTTTTCGTTTGCTCTGGTCTTAGAGCTCTGAAACCGTTTTCTAGCCAACACGCAGAACACAGTTGCCACCTTATGCTTTTCCGACCTCTAAATGCATCACTTGTTAATTCAGGTGAAAACACTGAACGTTTGTTTCCCAATTTCAACAGAATCTTGTCCAGATGTTAGAGCCCAGATGCACTGGCGTATGCTTTAGCAGCAGACGTCCTGCTCCCCATTTAGAGGCGTTTACAAGCCACACAGCTCTACCAAGATACGGCCTATGTGTGTTCGCCTCACACAATAGCTATTGTGATGGCAAAACCATGCAATACTGCCAAAGTATGTGTGTTTTATGCCAGATACTATACCATCATCAAATATTCATTCAAATCTCTGCTGAGAGAAGCCAGCTGTTGTGCTGCCCTATTTAACTGCACGTCTGGTTGCTTTTGAATCCTTGAAGCAAGAACTTCTCTGCCCAAGGGGTCTAGGAAACTTTGCCTGCTCACTGGCATGAGAGATAATTGAATAACCTGTATGTGTCAAATATTTTTGATTAATCACACAGGGGCAGCAGGTATGTATGGCTGGGTGCTTAGCAGAACCATCTCCTGATTGGAATGTCACAGGATTGATCCAAGATATAGCCATCTCATGTGAAATGCCCTTGAGCAAAAGACTGAATCACGACCGGCTCCAGGTGTGCTGCTTCTGAGAGACTAGGTGCGCCGACTCGTCTGATGAAATGCATACATTTGTGTGTTGGAGGGAAGGAAGACATTTTAATTACACTGTGTTGGTATTATGATTGAAGTGATGTGAAATGCCTTGGAAAAACAATCATACCTTTTCTTCATCCATTCAAGGAGCTGTATGTGGCACCACGGTAAACAAGAGAGAAAAAAAAAATTATTTATTCTTGTAGGACTCATTGTATGAATATGCATTGGGTAGTACATTTACTATCAATGTGACATATAGATAGTTATGGCCACTTACATACAAAAATATAAATACAGCAGTGTTTATGTGAAATGCCAAAGTGATATGGAAAACAGGGTGATTGAAGCAGCAATTGTTTCCATTTTCAATGTATGAATAGTCAATGCGGTATACTCATTCAAAGCTGTATTACTGCATGTGTCATGAATGTGGAAATGACATTTTGCAATATGTCTCCCAGTTCCCTTTCCATGCAATTCTTTGTTGAGGTCAGAAGTCCAACAAAGCTATCTTTGTCAAATGCCTCTCCTGGTTGAGACAGTAATAAGACATTTGACAACATTATATTCCTTCCAATGTGTTTTGTAATTACTTTCTCTGTGTGCTCACATTTGAATATCAGGCATGTGTTTGAAAGAAAAACAGTATTGAGATTATTGTATGTATAGTTTGCCATGATCCTTAAACACTTTTTTTAAACAAGGCCTCACACATATAGTTGAAGCCTGGAAAACTATGAGAATCTGTCAGTTTCTATTGTTGATTTAATTTGTAATGTACTTTTTCTTCCTTTAAACACATCAGTTTCCTTATTAGAAATCGTTCCACTGAGACATCTGAGTCAGCGTAATCATAGAAAGGTCAAGTTACTGTCTTGGATCCTTTGACATTAACAAGGACTGAAAATCTACTGTCTGGTTAGAATATGTGAGGGAAAAATGAACACAGCCTAATTTCCACTCGTGTTTTGATTTACATTCAGTCTTGATTTTCTATAAAGCTGAAACATAGGGCTTTACAATATATACAACATACAATGCCCTCTATCCTTAAAGCCTCAGTTCAGCTCAGAAAAGAAAAGGAGAAAAAAACTTCAGGAAGAGCACTTTATCTCTTTTAATTTCTACAGGTCTTGGTTTTTGACTTTCGTCCCTAAATTTGAAAAGTATGCCGTAGTCTCCAAAATGATTGATTGCCCAAAAAATAACACCAAATTTCCAGTATTATTTTCAAGACACATAATTTTGTGACCTAAGCCCATGGCTCTTGGTTGATATAATGAGAACACAATGTCAGCCTTTTAAGTACATCTTCATCAGAGACAAATTGAGTGATACTTTCCCCATTAACATTGAAATGAGCCTGATGGATTGATGAGCACGTTGCCATGTACCCCATGTAAAGTGTCTGCCACCAACCTGCCATCTGGTGGGAAAATGAAATGAGAGCTAAGAGGCATGTGGCTGTTTAGTTTGTGAGGACAAAAAAGGAAAGACGTCTTTACAAAAGAGTCCTCAGAGCGGCATGTGGTCTGTAGAGAGAAAAAGGGGCTAGATATGAAGAAGGAGTAAACGGGGGAAGCTGTGGGGGTGTTTTTGTTCCAGTGAACAAATGTCAGCTGAGAACTACATTTACATACACAAAACCTTACATTTTAATCATAAGTGAGAAGGAGGAATTAACTCAGGGGAACAAAGTGTTGTTTTTTTTAAATTTGCAGGATTTTATTCAACTGAGTGAGTTGAATGTAAGTTTTAAACTTTATTTCAGCATCGACACTGCGCTATTGAGACATTGTTTTTTTTTATAGTGAGGAATCAATGAAAGGGGAGTGGAGAAGACTCTTCTCGGCTGCTCAGAAGGTACTCCCTTCATGTCTTGTTTCCACATTTTCAGAGGCTACAGTAGCTATGACCCCCTGGAGCTACATCCAGGGGGTCAAATTCGAGGAGCTAGGAGGGGGGTCAGCTAATCTTAGCCATGCAGGCTTCGATTACACAGAAAGAAAGAGAGAAGGCTATTTTCAACGCCATAAAGAGTCAAAGCAGTTGCCAGATTTTTTTCTTTTCATTCCATCACCGTTTGTGAGGCAGAAATATTAATCACTTAGACCTGCAAGTTGATGAGAACTCAAAATTTACACGTTAAGTGAATGTTGTAATGTGTTTGTCCAAAATTTACGGTGAAACTGTAATTTGTTATAATACAGCCATAGTATATCAGTGGTTTCAGGAAATTTCTAAACGAGTGCTAACAACTATGGAATACTATTTAATATAATAATATTTGAAGACAGTACTGTGCAAGAAAATGCTGTAAAGTAAGAATTCTCTCTAAAATTGAAGCGCTAATAGATTAAATTTCTGAGTTACTAAAATGCTAAGTGAATGACAGGAGAAAAATTTACTCATTTTTATATTTATATTTACATTTATTTATACATTTATTGCCCCATTTTTTAATTTCAGGATGTATTTCATAGCTATATTTATTCATTTCATAGACATATTTATTTATTTTTTTATTTATTTATGTATTTATTTATTTAATATTGATTTAAATGGTCTTCAATAAAGAACCACAACCATTAATTGTCCCAGAAAAAAAAAAATAGATAGCGTAATATAGATGGGAATATTTTCCGAACTGCTTTTGTTTGCTGCATTATACTGCACTAGAATACTATGATAGTTACTGTCATACTTTGCCATTGTTAGTCACAGTCAGTATTCTGTTTTGCACAAAAAGGAAAAAAAAAAATTCTTTTTCATCTGAAAAAAACAAACAAAAAATGTTTGCAATGCATTCTGAATTGTGAGGCCATGATTCAACCCTCTCTAATAAAATATTTATAGGGCAATCATGCATGCTGTTCAAATTATGGGTATGATAGCAGTGAGTAAACAAATATCAACAGTTGCAGTGTGAGTTTAAGAATGCAGAATCTTTAAATATTTAAGAAATGTGACTAAATGGAGATGGGAAGGAAATTTGCACTAGGCGCTGCTATCTTGGCTTCATTTTCTAATGTGTCATTAACTGGTGTTGCTATTAACAGTTAGTGTTCCTGGTGATTTTTTTTTTTGTAATTTTACATTTAATATGCTTAACCACTTAGACACAAGTGTTCTAAATGCAACAACTTGAAATTCCTTCACCTACATCACAAATAGGACATTGTATGAAGTGTAAAGATAAAACTGTAACAAGTTGTTTGTCAATAGATGTAAACACACATTCATACATACATCAAAAACTGCTTAAAAACTTGGGAAGATATTACATGTGCAATGAAGAAAGGTATATTTTTTTATTCCAACAGGAAAGAAAAGCTTGATTTTCAAAATGATTTGTAGCTGAGTTGGAAAGATAAGGCAGTGTGAATCAGGGGCAAATGGCAGATGAGAACATGAAGTGCCTCTCTCTGTCTCTAAATCCACCAAAATGAGAGATGAGTTTCAGCTTACGACAGAAGGCATTTTCCCTTCATGCATAGCAGCTGACTTGGGCAAAGCTGACTGAGCTGAAACTGAAGTGACATTATCTTAATGCCAAATTATCGGCAATCTGATGTGCAGCACAAATTTTCTTACCCATTAACTTTCAGTCCTTCTCATTATGTTATGGTGAACACACTGTAAGAACTTTGCATTAGTAGTCTCCCCCAGTATTTCTTTATATTTTCAGATGATTTCACTTCTCAGTTTTCCTTGATGCTAACTTAATAATATGATTTCAAAGTTTTAGACAAAATGCCGATTTGGAATGAAATCACAATCGCTGCGAGCTTCTGTCACAGCAATCATTATATGTGAGGCAGGGTTAATAATGTCTTAATACAGACTCTCTGTCACCCTGTCAGGTAAAACAAAATCAACCGTGTCGTTACTTTTCTTCTTTTTTTAATTCTCTTTATTGAAGTTTTTTTTTTTTGGATATCAAATACAGAAAAACAAAAACACAGTAACAAACAACAGACATCAGAGGACATCATTTCCATCGCCATGCTAAACCAGCCAATTATACATTTGCACAAAAATAATCTATGAAAGTTTGCCACATTGAATAAAATATTTCAGATTTATTTTTCTCCAATTTCAAATGGACCATTATGTCTTTCATTAATGCTGTGTGTGCAGGGGGCATTTTCTGTTTCCAACACAAGAGAATCAATATCCGCACTATTAAAGTCACAAAACAAACCATATTGTTTTGTGTGTCCGAAAGTTGTACATTGATTGGCTTCACACCAAAAAGAGCCCAGATTGGTGCTGGGTTTGAAATATAGTGTTCCAATAGGCTGTAATGTGCAAGAGAGACCGGCCCTTGTATACATCTATCACAAGAAGGACTAATGGAAGGAAACATCTTTGACAATTTAAATTTAGATAAATGCAATCTGTGTAGCAACTTGAACTGCAGAAGACCATGTCTGTGTCGTTACTTTTCTGCCTAAACGGCATAAATACCCTTGGATTCTTATAATGCGTGATGCTGCGTGATACTTAGAAGAATCCTCATGATTATAATGAATCATATCTGCAAGATATCTGCAAGAATAAAAACCACAACTGACTCTGACTTTCAATCTAAATGTCTTATAATGTATAGTAGGAATAAAAACACATATTACTCACTGTAGAATCACCAGATTCAGTGTTAACTTTCATATTATTTCTTTGTTTTTCCCTGGGTTAAGTATGGTCTTTTGTGCTCTGGACGCATACCATCTAAATACTACATCTAAATACTGCTATCTAATGTTAAGGGGCACTATCTGCAGAAAGCAGAGGATTGTTTTCTGTTGTGTTCCAGTTATTCAAGTGTTAATACATTATGATTCACCAAAGCACATGGATGAACGCCCGTTTGCTGGGTGTAAGTGTGAGCCCGACTTGGTATGAGCGATGGCTAATAGCTGCATGATAATGAGGTGGAGAGGCGATACGGACATGGCATTCTTGTGAGTGAGTCTCACCCATTAAGAGATGCATCTCTACCCAAGCAGAAGTGCACTGCTTAATTGGTTCATTTCATCATGGCCAAAAAGCTTTAATTGGGTGACACACTGAAAGATGGATGGATCAGCTCTCCTGCAAAAAATATAAGTGGTATCTGAGGTGGATGGTTCAATGTGATTTGTGTGTCTGTGTCTCATTGTGTTAAAGAGAGTGCAGGCTTGGGAGAGATTATGTTAATGGGCATATTGCATCAACAAATAAGTTTTTTGCATGACTATGGCTGTAATACACAAGAAAGTGTTGGCCTTTGTGAAGGCCCTAAAGACTTAAAATACAAGAACGTGCTTTGCAGAGATGCTAGATGGTGGGTGCTCTGCATTCAGAGATGGAGATTCAGAGCAGCAGCCCACACATATTGTAGTGATGGGTGGATGGGGAGCAAACTACCTAATGGAAATTCTCTTGTGCATGTTATAACCCTTAAGTGGAGTGGCCATGGTGCAATGGAGAAGACTATGCCTTTGTTGTGAGAGACCCGGGTTCAATCCCCCACTGTGACCCATCCACCATGTGTCCTTGAGCAAGACGCTTAACCCTAGTTGCTCCAGAGGCGTGTGACCTCTGACATGTACAGCAATTGTAAGTCGCTTTGGAGAACAACGTCAGCTAAATGAATAAATGTAAATTTCAAATTTTAAACATATCAGCATCTACATAGAAAAAAAATTACTTGGAAATCTATTTTATTTTATTATTTGTGTGTGTGTTGTATTTTTTCACATTTGTTCTATCAAGGTATCACCTTGGTGTTCAATTATGAAGCAGTGATATATTTACAAGACCTATAACCACAATGTTTTATTTGCGATACTGGAAATCACATTTGACAGACATCACTCAGTGCTGTCATTTAGGTTAGTAGAAATTCAGGCAATGAGGCCATTTTTTGGTTTTGTATTTATTTCTTTCAGCTCATTTTGGTTCCAAATAATAGCAATGGCAAATCACTGTGACGATAGGTATTCAGAACTGCTTCTCTAGTCAATTGTTTTGAAGATAAAGAAGGAATAATTATGTTTTACCATTTTCATAAGTGAGGCTATTATCACGGCAGATGTTGAGGAGAAGTGTTAAACCTTTTATTCATGCGCCACCTATTACTTTAATCATTATATTTCTTCCCCAGTGACACTGGCTGATCTATTTTTATCTGTTCACAACTTGCAGTCAAATACTGCATTTAAATGATCAACTTTGGCAACTTGCATAAATAGACTTTTCCCAAATGACAAAACTGAACAAAATCTTTATATAGTTACTGAATTGCAAAAGCAAAGTATTTTGTTTTTTTGGTAATTTGCCTCCTTTTTCGTGGTATTACTGGTCAAAATAGTATTGTTTGAAGTAGTCCTACTATGCTTTCCAAGAAAGCATAGTAGGAACACGTCAATTCAGTAAGAATCTGCAATAGATATTTATAATATAGATATATATTAGACTCGTGCATCCACTAGTTGCAAGTAGTGATTGTAAGCCGTATTACATCAATCATAACTTAATTTAATTCAAATATTTGTTTATTCAAAGAAACAAAACCTGTGTACAGCTATGACTATAGCTCACCCTATGTTTGTACACAGCAGGTGAGGTTTCATTCACATTTAAATGTCAGTAGCTCCATAGGCAGCCACAGAATGTATAGAAATGCACCAAAAATGTGTCAGTAATAGAAGTAAGGTTGTTTATACCATTTAAAATAAATCTTTACTTTCTTCCTTCTTAATACTTTCTTCCTTTTAATACAGACCTTGGACTCCAGTGGAATCTGCTTTGCACATCATTTTTTTCTAGTACAAATTTGCTTTTGGAGTGTAAAGAAATTACACACTCTGTTGGCTTTTACGACTCTCAAAACAAGACTTGCTGCACATGCTGCACCAAAATCATTGTGTGATGCTGTGGAGTCATGCCGCTGCTTAAACTCACATATAGAGATTCCCCACAATATGCGTCCCTTCTGTGGTTAAACCAGCAATGCATTGTTATATTTGTTTGTACCCCTCATGCACCCAGTTATGTTTTTTTCACCACTGGATGGAATCTGTGTTTTTAAATTTAAATTAAAGGTGTCAGTTCCTTGTTATTTTGTGTTTGCTATTGTTGTCCCTTTGGGCTTGATTTACCTTTGTGCCTGTATATCAAGCCTCTGGGGACAACCATACCAAACAAACAAAAGAGAGACCACAGAACACCTTGCTCACAACAGAAAAATATCTGCAGGTAATTGAACCATTAGATCAAGTTCCAGTTTTCTCTGTCTATGTTTGCATGCTGACTGTGTGCAGTTTGTGTTCGAAACATAAAATTTGGATATAGCATACATGCATGCAAACTCCTCGCCTTTCCGCGAAGTTCGATGTTTTGAAATTAAAATGGGTCACCTAGTTGATTTGTGCAGATCTGATGACAAAATATTTTAGGGGGGCCCGTTTTATTTACAGAATCCTCTCCTCTCTAGCATGAGCTTTGCAACTTTACAACTGGTTCAGCCTAACCAATCATCACTCCTAATGCCTCCACCCAACAGCCAATCAGAGGCTGGGTAGGGTGTTGTTTTTTTCTTTTCTTTGTACTTTACGGAATCTGACAGTTGAACACGTGAGGACAGTAAAAGACTGACTGTTACGTCCCAGTAGGAAATCAGGGAGTAACCATTGATGTTAAATACCGAAAGTAAGGATGGGAGACACCTGATGAAAAATTAACCACGCGTTTTATTAAAGGAACAACAAAAAAAAAGAAACAAAGGTCACAGGAGACATTCTCCACTAAAACGGAAAAACCTAATAGAAAACAAGAACGGGTATATGCTCCCCTCCGAGCAGCGTCTGCCGCCAACCGGCACTATGAAGGAATGAGAGAGAGAGCCATGGTGGACCCGCCTCCTTTATCCCGTAGCTGAGTGAGAACAGGTGGAGTCTGTCAGCAATCACCACTCCATTGAAACCTAGCAACGGGAAAAGATAAACACCACAACAACACATACTCCTCCGTAACACCCCCCCCCCCATAAATATAAACACCTAGTGTTTATAATAGTGTAAACAGCTAACTCTCCCCCGCTTACAGTCCACTGCATACAGCTTTGACAGAAAAGGGTGTCTCACAATGAAATAGGCATGTCCTACCCACGGGATAAGGCAACAGCCACCACATTATCTGCTCCTTTCTTGTGTTTAATCACGATGTTATATCCCTGAACCAACAGCGTCCAGCGCATCAAACGCTGGTTATGGTTGTACATCTGGGAAAGAAACACAAGAGGATTATGATCAGTGAAGATTTCAACAGGTATTGAGCTGGAACCCACATACACATGGAAGTACTGAAGGGCTAGGAGCATGGCCAGTGTCTCCTTCTCAATGGTGGAATAGTTCAATTGATGGCGTTTGAACTTCGAAGAGAAGTAGCACACTGGATGGCTCACGCCACCCTCCCCATCCTGCAGCAGCACAGCACCGGCCCCACTGGCACTGGCATCAACCTCTAGCTTGAATGGAGAAGAGAAGTTAGGAGCAGCAAGAACAGGAGCACTATAGAGAAGAGACTTTGCAGCTTTGAAAGCGTGTTCACACTCCTCATTCCATGCGAAGGGAACAGAGGTGCTACACAGCCTAGTAAGCGGAGCAACTACCACAGAAAAGTTTGTTCGAACGAATTGTCCGTCAGAAAGCAAGCCTGATGTAAGACAGAAGTAAGCTAGCTTATATTAACTGTCCTGTCAGATGCAATAATGTTAGCAATTTTATAACTTTGACCACTTTTATTAATCAGTAATGTTAGCTAAGTTAATTGTTCAGAGCAAATTTCAATTCACGTTTTCTGTTTTCTCCCTGTGAACATGACAAAATAGGAGGAAAGACTAAATCATGCCTGCATGTGTGCTAATTCAGCAGGGAAGATATTACATGTGAAAAGTACAGAGATACAGAGTTGTGAAACATATGTGAAAGCAACATAGAATGGCTGAAAGTTGCTCTGCATTAGATTCTGTAATATTTTTAGATTTTGAATTGTCACCTGCCACCTGAATTTTATGTTTCCCTTTACATAAATAAAAACATTTTCATTATAAACTGATGTAGGAAAGACAGAACAGGATATGCGATAAATTAAGTGTTAAATGCTCAAAAGGACCTCCAGACCATCAATCTCATATATTTCAGCTTTGATGATTTCTATGAAATACTGTTAAATTATATCACATCTCATTTTTGTGACACCAGTATTGTGCATCGCCACATCTCGTGAGCAAAGTGTGTTGTCACACCCCTAATGTGAGCCCTTATGTCCCCACTGCTTTTCAACACAAAGTAACGCCCTTGTGCGTCAGTATCTTTCTCTTGTTGCAGTAGACAAATGCACATTATCCGTAAAACATGTAAACTTTAAAAAAAGACCCCTCTTACATTGTCTCTGTGCGTTTCTCTGCTTGTGTATCATTTTCATGTGACCAGTTTGTACACCTGAGCATAATACAGACAGGGAGGGAGGTTAGCTTTACCGTAACTAAACATTGCATCATCAGTTTATATTTACACATCCAGCAGATACCTACAAGTATTCTTTAGGAGTCCATTCTAATTCAATATAATCCAATATTTTGGATTTAAATACTCCACTACATTCACCAACTAGTCGATAACTGTCTGGAGTTTGATCCTGGGCGATCACTTTTACATGCACATAAGGTGCTTTCACACTGCCTTATTTTGTCGGATGATTACGCCAATATGCTGGCTTGCTGCACTGTGTGAAAGGTATGTTGCCGGGAATGCTGGTATTAACAGAACCGGAAAGATGCCTGTGTGAAAAGCCATAGTCGGCACACAGGTATGTGTATAACATGTAACGGTGTTTTTCCACACCACTGGTTCCGGAAAGCTGGATAACTATGTGCAAGCACACAGTTGCGGGATATTGCTGGAATATTTTGTTTAGTTTGAATGAGCGAATGTGGCATATTGGCGGACATTCTTTCCACGTTTATTGCTGGGTCTTTTTGTGAAAGCGGCTATAGTCATTGCCATTGTCGCCAAGTGATTGTTCATGGTGGGAATTGTTTGGGTCTCTAAATAATATAATAAAGTATGATCTAGACCTGCTTCATATGAAAAATGCCCTGAGATAACTTCTGATTTGGCGCTATATAAATTAAACTCAATTGAAAGTAACCAAACAAATATTGATTATAGCAGCTTTATATAACTGACAACTCTTGTTTATTGGCTTCTGAGAGAACAACTTTAAATAGTGGCAAATAAAAAATAGAAATGTTGTGGCAGAACCTCGGTGAAGTAAAAGGATTTTATTGTAAAATTCCTAAAATATTTGTTGTCTTTTTAAAATGCATTGCATGCAGCAGTGTGTAATTACAGTACATGATACAGAGAGAATCAAAAGGACACCTGCTCTGCTCAGCCTGGCAGAAAAGAAACGCCCAGGTGCTCTCTCTGTCTCTTACTCCCTTTCTATTTCTCTCTCTATATATGTGTGTGTGCGTGTGTGTGACTGAGTGTCTATGCATAGGAAACAGCGTGTGTGTGCATTTCTGTGTGCTCTAGCTGTCCCAGTGGTGCCTTGCATCGTTTTTGCCTACAAGCTAGCGACCTATTTTTCTCAGTGTTGAACGAAGTAGACATTTGAACAAAGAGAGAGGCAGAGAGAGACGAGGAAGGGGAGTGCAGATCAGTTCCTCTGCTTTTATTCAGGCCTGTGGATTAATTACCCTGTACCTAAACCTGATCCCGTGCTGTGAGCGAGACACGTTGGCATCACCCTGATCAATAATGCATTTTTCTGTCTCTCCATTTAATTTGCACGCAGGCCCCACACACTGGCATTACCATCTCCCTGGAAAAGTGCAAGAGACACCTGATACCCAAAGTGCAACACTCCACCCCCACTCCTATGCCATGCTCCATGACACCCCCTCCCATCTTGGTTGCTCACTGACAAATTGATTCTTTCTTAATGTGCTCTATGGGAAAAAGAAATCTCCTCAATCCTCAGCTGCAGCGTAATAAGATACACGGCATGTTGGATTAGCTCATGGGTTTGTACAAATTTGTTCCTGTTTTGGTTTAAATTGTGACACTCTCCATTACTAGGTACAGTTATTTAACAATTTAGGGAAAGGTTTAAGGAGCAAGACAGTGCAAAGTGGTAGCTTCAACTCCCGAGAGTGGTAGCATAGTTAGCACAGAGCTATGTTTGCAGCTGTCGAGCAAGAGTAGCTGTTAGTAGCAAGGTCAAGCTAACGAGGGAGGACAGGTAGGTCATCTGATCTTGTGTGATTTATCTGCTGTGTTTGTGTGTGTTTGGTCCTGAATTGAAAGGAGAGCCGTGTGTCGGGACCTTAGACTCTTGCTTTGTAAAGCTTGTGGTTTTCTGGCGTACCTAATTGAGTAGCCACTCTCTAATGTTGACCAGAGGTCTCCAGACTTAGTGACCTGGAGAGCCAGTTCTGCACTTTCTATATGTCTTAGGGTTTTACTTGTGTCAATATATGAGCAGAGTAGTTGTTTTAAATCTATGCAGTGTAAGTCCATGACAGTTACAGTATATACTTGTGGATAATAGACTGGAACTAGTGTATTTCTTTTTATTCACTCTTTTTTCACTCTTTCATTTATTTATTTGATAATACTTTGTTCTCTACATCTTTCAGTTATTTTATATTTGGCATATCAGGACAGATTGGGTCAACAAATGTGTTACCCAAACCGAACTAGACAGTGGTGGTGCTAGCCGTAATCACAAATAAAAACAGTTTTACTGCTGCTGTTACATGTTAAGTAATAATTTTTATAAATCGCAATGCAGAATTGCAGTGAAACATGAAAAAGACACATGCTATGTTTAACTCTGAAGCACAATGATTGGGTTAGGGGAATGCTTCCATCTCCACTGAGTAAAATCCCGCAGCCTGTGACTTTGGGCATTTTCAGCCGTGTACCTGAGAAACGGGGTATTCTTAACCTCATAGAGATAGATATTATCCGACAAAGACCTCCGCTTGCTTATGGAGCCAATCTGTGGTGCATCAGACAGACTATTACTCGTGACGTGTAACCAATTAAATAGTGCTTTGGGCGGGACACAGCACTATGTAATTGGTTCGAGACTACAGAGTGACTAAAGACAGAGAGAGGCGGCAACGTTAGAGCCGAAGTAGTTTCTTTTTTTTGCTAAGTCACTACCATGCGTTTTGTGATCCGTTGCGCCGCTACCAGACATCCCATCTATTAAAGGTGCCCTGCAAACATTTTGTTTGTATCCAGTGTTTCTTACCAAAACACATTGTTTGTATTCTTGAGATCTATCAAATGTGTTGGATGCGCTTCCTTTCTCATAAAACATTTCTGAAGCCAACAACAGGCAAGGACAAATATTTGTCCTTGTCCAAGAAATTGCTCCATACCACTGCTAGTGGTCAAAAATTCAACAAGGTACCTTTTAAGATAATTAATTTTACTGTAACTAAAATTGCAATTGAGGCTTCACTAAGCCCCGCCCCCCTTAGTTACTGCTGCTAAGTCCGACAAACTGTCAGGCTGCCACTGTCTATTATCTATTATTGCACTCCACGGAGAAATATTGCCAAATTTGTTGGAAAAAGCAATATCAGAAAGAAGCACACAGTTTTGCAGTTGCATTATACGTTTGAAGGTTGTATTCAGGCTGTCAAACTAACTCCAACAGACATGAAAAAAATGAAAGATCTAAGCTAAAGCTTACCAATCACACAGTACAAGTGAACCACCGCATCCCCCAACGATTGAGACAAAAGACAATGACATTAAGGATCAACACTGTTCCTGTACAGCTGGTAGGCCTCTATTCATTATTACAATCATTAAAAAACAGAACAGCAGGGCTTTAAAACATTACATTCAGTAGGAAGTTAGCTAGCATTAGCTAACTAACATTACATCAGGAGCAATCCACATCCGGCATTTTTCTGGATTTATTTTAGGTTTTGGAAAGAGAATAAATCGTACTTCTCCCTTCAACCTCTGTGGGTTGCAACTGTACCTATTACAGGTTCCCCAGGAATAGTTGTCAGTCTAAAAAATGCCCAAAGAGGGCATACAATGAAGTAATAAAAACATTTATGTGATCAAAAGTAGTCTTTATCAGATCTAAGGCATATTCAGTTGTCATTTTTTTACCTGAATGCAGTGTGGTAACAGATTTAATGTGACCCCCTCTGTCTATTGATAGGTATCAGAATAGTGATGCGGCTGGCCAAGTGAACCAGCTGCTACCATACATATCTGATCTGATCTGAGTGGGTGAGCAGTCGCTGACATGCATTGTTAGAATTTTATATTTATATATATATTTAAAAAGCAATTATTTAGTAATGAAAAAGGACGTAAGAACATAATCATTATTGATAAGAGTATTGATAACGGTTAGTATAGTAGTAATAGTTAATAATGAGTAATAGTACTGATACCCTTCCCTAATTGTAATAGCAAACTATTATGCTTTGCAGTATTTGAAGTTCACTAGACTTATCATGTACACTGTCTATAGTATCCTTTTGTATTGTTCTTTTGCACAGCATGTGGTACTGTTGTCCTTGTACCAGGTTTGTTCAGTGCTTGTTCTTTAAATTGTAATATGGCTGCACTGCTGCCACAAAGACGCACTGCCAAACTGCACATTTATTGCACTGCTTAAGTGATTCTGATTTGTCAGCCCTCACATATACCTTTGTAGCGATGCAGGCTGACATCATTAGTGCACTTAGTGCTTAGGAGAATGCTCAGCCAATTAACCAGCTGCCTGACTTCTGGCAATGCGGTGAACAAATAAACTCCTCTTTCCACTACCTTGCTTCTGTGTACTTCGGCATCTCATCTCAGTTAAGTGCAATGGAATATGATCTTAATCTTTTATTATGTTTAAGACAGAAGCTTAAAATTAATTGCTGATTAAATCAACATTAACCTTACGACACCATTTGCTGCCGAATAATACCACTGTGGCAGAGGAGGAAAATTAAATGGGAACATTTGTTTCCCCCATCTTCATGTTGTCTTTATTGTTAAGAGCAGAGGTGGGTGTAAAGACTACATTAAAGGCATATCTATGTGTTTGATCTTTATATTACTGTACATACTTACTTTATTGTCTGCTTATTAAAAAATATTTACATTTACAGAGTTTTCTGATTAACAGACTGTATTTGTATAACAGAAATATTAGGTGTGTGTTTTCTATGTGTGGGCCTGTAATCCCTCATGAGTCCTTGTGTTGTGCTGTAGACTTGTTATCTGTTATGTTGGTTTGCAATTATTATTGTGACTTCTTGTTGTCATGTTTGATAGTCATTAAAATGAACATTTTTGACATAGACTATGGACCTTCCTGTATGTAGCTGTCTTATTAAGATACATATCAAATTTGGGCAAATCTCTATATTATGTACACGGCTGCAATACTGTGCTGTCGCTTGTGATGGAAAAAAAAAACACAGTTAAACAACGGTGTAAGGACACACTTTAGCACACAGCTCAAATGAATGCAGTGTGATACATTTCACATACTAATTATCAGCTGATCTGTACAGCAGACATGTCTTCACCTTCCCGCTGTTTGCTAGGAGCTAACTATTATTATGACAAATACAAAGTCTTCTTTGTATTTGATGGAATGATGCAATTTATTGCAGCAAACCTGACAAACCGGAAGCACATCTCATAAAGGTCAGGCCAAAAAGATAGATGTGTGAACCAGGGTGTTTAGATAGACCTGTCTGTCATGTGGATGTGGGTGGAACTTGAAAATCCTACCCCTTTGCTCCTGCGTAAGGAAATGCACTCATAGATTCTAGCTTTTTTAGCTTGTATCTCTTTACCATAACGTTTTAATTACATATGGTCTGACCAAACATATTTGTGAATATGAGCCATGCTTACAATGTACAGGTAACTGACTAGTGTTGACAGTTTTAGTTCACCTTATAAAATTACTGATTCTCTAGTAGTTGACTGCAAAACAAAAGCCATTTAAGTGCTTTATTTAATGTAGGCTAATGAAAACACAGTATGTACTGCAGATGTGAGTGTTTTCTACTTACACTTGCCTCTCAGTATTTGTCTTCATTACAGACAGAAATAGCCATAAAATCCAGACAGTTGTGTAGTTTATAAAACACACCACATTCCTGGTAAATCATATTTATGTGTGAGGTTGTGTGTTGGTGTTCTTGGAGACAAAGCTGGCATATCCTTGCTGTTTTGTAACAAAAAAAAAACATTTTCAGCTAGATGTGGAGACATAAACCCAGCAACCAGGGAAGCTCTGGGAGACAGTAATGTACCCTTGTAACTCAATCTCTAAGCAGACCGCTGAATGGAGAAATGTAGCTTCTTTGGCTCGCACCATTCTCTCATTCCCCTGTTGTGACCTTTTTCAGTTTCCTTCCACTTAGGAACTACCCTGATCCCGGAGCAGTCATTTGAGCAGGAGGAGAACAGTTATGAGATAGCAGCATAATGTTTTGCTTTCATTTATGGGCATAGCAATGCAGTGGAAGAGGTTTTAGACAGCTTTCATAGCTTCAATAGATTATACCACACCAGTAAGTAAGATGCCTAATAAAATATAGCCTTAGTTTAATGACACTGCATTACTATTTTTTCTTCAAGAAAGGTTATAGCCTTGATAAACTGGAAACATTGATCACACCAGCTTACATTAAAGGTAACTTTTCATCATCAAGTGGTTAGTCTGGCCATCTGAAAAAATAGCACGTTATCTTTGATGCTCTACAGTATTGCTTCTTTGAACAGGAGCCAACTTAAATCTCTGGCCTTGATTAACATACCTGTTCACGCAGATTTAGCCAAATTTGAGCAATGCCTCAAGCACTGGAGTAAATAATTTGAAAGATCAACACATGGTGCAACATAGTAGCTTGTAAATATTGTAGCCCCCTCCAAAGTCACTTAGGTAATAAATAAGTTACAACAAAAATACCTCCAGCTTTATTTGATATATTGCATGCATACAGAATGGAGGACTGCGGTTCTTAGTCCGCTGAATCGCAAAGGCACCACTATAAAAGCATGAAAGCGAGTGGTACGACATCTTCCTTTCCCCCAGGGATAATTGCTTCAGACATATTCTTTGACCATTCCCATTACTTAACAAGCGTAACAGTCAAAAGATTGATCTCTTCAGAGTTCATGAATGGTGGTTTGATTATCTTTCTCACATTGATGCTGTAATAATCTCCATATAGACAGATAGCACGCACACACACAACCTGCCAGCATGAACTTGTCAACAAACAGAGGATCATTGGTTTTGAGTTGTGCACATGACACGCAGAAAACGGTCAGATACACACAAATATTAGAAAAATTGTATTCTTTGTTAGTAACAGACATGTCTGTACATATTGGGTTCTGTGGGGCGACTTTCTGTGTAAATTAGTTCTCAGTGGAACGCTAGCAACAGATTCAGTAAAAGACAGACGACTAATGAGGATTATCAGATGGATTTAATTATATCTCTTTATATTTCAATTTTTTCTTTCATTACTTTTTTCAAATTCCTCCCCAGTCCCTTGCTCTGCTCATAAATTTTTGCCAAGAACTGTTTGTGTTTTCTGAGGTCAGGTGTTTCAGCCGTGTACTGCAAGACACTTTGATGGAGAGATGAGTGACAGAGGGTGCAAGGTGTTTTTTGAGATTGGATGTGGCATGACATTGCCTGGCACTGATAAGAGCCATTTTTTGCAGTTGTGTCATTTGTTAAAATAAGCTGTTGGCAGAAAAATAAACATCAGTGTAACATCTGTCATTGCCAGTCTTTTGATTGATACACTGCAATTAAAGTTGTATAAAACCTGCAGTCTTAAATGTGAAATGCATAAACATGCTCATCATTTGTCTTTTGTTAATCTTCTAATTGTTTAAAGAATGTGGTGTGAAAATTGTTGCGAATGTAATATGAAATATGCAAATCAATACACTTTTTTTTTGTATAGTAATAGTTTGTACCTGACCTAAATAAAAAGCCAGTAGACACAATGAATGTCACATTTGTGGGTGGAAATGTGCAAACATAATGGGGAGCGAAAACAACCTATTTCTGCCGTGGTGTGTTCAGCAGTACACATAAACCAAATGAAGCATTTCTATTGATTGTCACTTCCTTGGATTCCACTGTTTGGGAAGGAGAAGGAGAGTCTCCCTCTGTTAGCTGACACGGCTCATTGTTCACCATGGACTAATAAAGAGCTTTACTGGGGCCTTTATGCATTCTCTGTGGCTAGTGACAGACTGATGACAAGCCTTAAAGATGAAAGCCATTTCACATTTAAACAATAACAGATGGACGGTCTTACATAGTGAATTGCTTCAGCAGACATAAACCAGCATGCTGTATTATTTCAAATAACTTGGATGCCATTAACTATGTTTGTTTTATATATTTATATTGCTAACAGGCTTACCTCAAATATAGATGTATTTCTTGGTACGGAACATACATTGAGACTAAAGAGCGTTTTGTTTGTAAGTTTGACCTTACATAATATCTGTATGTTACACAGTATATGGTGTAAATATTTATTTTGATTAGTGAATGGCAACAATTAAAATTTTTAATTGCGACTAACCACTAAAGTACTGTATTTAATTTAAATGCACTGCTATAGGCTCTATACACAAAAGTCACATGTGGTTTGCAACAATATTCCTTTTAAACAGTAGCAAAAAAAAAATTTCCTGTAAATCTCAAGTTAAACTTTAATGTAATCAAATCAAATATAAAACCAACAGAAACATTTTTCTTTTATCAGGGACATCAGAATGTCATGGTCGTGCTCGCCTCACGCATGTGCCCGCCTGCTGCTGAAGTTGAATTGTCTTGAATTTCTTGTACGCAGTGCGCAGGACAAATCAATGGGAGAGAGACTGATCCTCGCTGTTTGTGAGTTTCCAGAATCTATTACTCTTTCCTAAATAGTTATCAGGACATCAACAGGAGGGAATTCACATTCCCACAAATCTAGATATAGGCCTATATGGTAAAGTTATGTATAATTTTAACTTAAGTTAAATAGGCTACAGCTGTGTAGTGCACAGAAGCTGTTGCCATGGTTACTCTCCATAGAGCGCCTGCCATTTACTCCCTTTCTGTTCACCTGAGAAATGCAAAGCAACCTCGCGGGACCAAGCAATTAAGTTGTGATTTCAAGAACGTTTCTAAGATCAACATCTTCCCCAATACTAATCAGCATGCAGTGTGTAGCTATCCACTTCTCTATGGCATTTAGTTGCTTGCTTGTCTTGCCTTTTTTTATCTACTTCTCCCACAAGCTGCTTCCAACGTAGTCTGCCGGAGCCTCCCTCCACTGCTTGTTTGGGTGGGTTATTTGCAAGCTGATCAACATCCCACCCCTCCTCCAATCGTTTGACAATATGTATTCAGAGACAGTGATCAACGGACCTTCATAGTATTGTTATTATCATTAATGATAATAATAATGATAATAATAATAATGAGTTGTGTTAACATGTGATAAAATAGTTGCTAGCGTCAATTAATTAATGTGTTAACGCGCTAATAACATGTTAACTTCCCCAGCCCAAATTTTGATATTTTGACTCTTTATACAGCATCTCTATATACATCCTGACCTTTTCTGTAACCCCTTTGCAATCTATTACCAACATCAGGACCATAACATCATACATGTCAACATTGGGACTTGAAAATAAAGGAAATAATAGAATTACTGTGGGTTTACTCACATTGTCATTAATTTTTCTGGTTTGTGCATATCTTTGTTAGGGGTGTGTGCGAAGTAGTGCTTTTTATTTTGTTTTATTGTCTGCCACCTGCCTTACTGGAGGGGAATATAGCAAACATTTCAAATATGCCCAGCAGATTTTTTATTTTTAGAAAGGTTCAATATACGGGATATTTTCAAAAAATATTTAAATAGGATAATGGCGGGATAAAACTGTAAAATACGGAAGAATCCCCTGAAAAATTGGAGGATTGACAGCTATGCATAACATAGCATATGGCAGTTTCATGGGGGAAGTCAGGTTTCAATTGTTGAATCAGGCACATACAGTCAGCAGATGGCCATAACAGCTTCCACCACCTTTCTATTTACTGAATCATGAAAACAAAGAGTTTGTGGAGTCAAGGGAGTAAGGTAGTAGGCTCCTTGGCTGAAAAGCGACAAGTTCATCATAATGTCAGTATTCTTGAGTAAGACACTGAGCTCTACGTGCACACCAACTGGCATATTCTCAATATAAGTTCAATAATGTAATGAGAAGTTTTAGCTCCCTTTAACCCACTCTACAGAAAGCAGAAACCAACCCTGCAGATAAAACCTTGACCTTTATGCTTTGTATCTTCTTGGTAATTACAATTACAAGAAAAAGAAATATTGAGTCAGACCATTCATTTCATGATCTCCTGCTCTCTCTCGCCCCATCAGTGCATCCTCATTGTAACTAGAAAATACTTGGTTTGGATTATAAGATTTCTTTTTGTGTCACAAAATAAAAGAGAATGTTGTATTTTACATAATAAACATACCCTGTAACCTTTACATTTGTAGACCATTCTGGTTTAAGTATCCCTTGGCCAGCAGCACGATAGTTACTTGACTTGCATTGTATCTGCAGATTGTCACTTTAGTCATCTATGATTGTCAGCATACTGTAGCTAGCTGCTGCATTATCAGGGGGTTAGAGATGCTGTCAGAGTTTTCCCTGTGGTAACACAATCACGTAAAACTGATGCACACAAGAATGCACTAATTATTTTACTAGATAATAAAGTGCATTGATTCCTTAAGTATTAGCTGTGAAATTGCATGTGGAAATGCATTTGTGACCAGAAACAGTTATTAGATCTGGAAGGAAAAGGCTAGCATTTCTGTGCAGGGAAATTATTTGATGTGAATTTACGTGCAGATACAGAGATAGAAAGACAGATAAACTGGCAGGTAGATGCACAGAGAGAAAGACAGAGGGCTTTTTTCTATGTACAATTTCGGAACATTTAAGTGATTCTCAATCCCAGCATGCCTCAGCCTGCCACTGCCATGACAGATGCTCCAAAATTGAATATAGATTTCGGTGAGCAAGGCAGGCGTGCCTGATGAATCTCAATTTGCTGCTGTCCATATTTCATAGTCACCACTATGGATAGCTCAAGGGGAGGCAGTGAGAGGTCTTTGGCTGCACCTGCCAAACTGTCAGTTGGCTAGTGTCGAATGATGATCGGTACTTCATAAAAGCCCATATTTATCTCACACTAATTCATGCCCTATATCATTTTACCACCAAAATGTACATCTGTGAATGGGGGACAGGATTAGATATTGAAAAGACACGCTTCAATTTTTGTCAAGTGCACAGATTTTTAAGAGAAAAAGAAGCCCACATGACAACACTTGCTTAGCAGTAGAAGATTGTAGAAATGGTGTACAGTAGTTTGAGGGTGGGACAAATGTAGAGAGCTTCCCCAAGGGGGGGTGAAGGTGCCTTAGCTGGTGCGTTTCTGGTAGTCTATTTCTAGTTTAGTTTGAAGTACTTATAAAATGGCATTTGATGCTATTGTTTTGCTCTTGTGGAGAATCATTGCCGTTTAAAATGTCTGTTTGATCAGTTGTCTGTGTTAGAGCTGCTTAACTAAAATTCTAATCAAAATAGCTTTGCATATATAATCAAGTTTATGACACCTTGGGCCCTCATTTATGAAAAGTGCGTACATCAAATTTCAAGCGTACACCTGGCGTACACCCAAAACCACGGTGACTTTGACATTTAGCAATATGGACGTTGGCACACGGCATGGTCAAATCCAACACCAGCTTAGGAGGTGGTGTACATGTAGGCAAGTTTTGAGTTAGAACCAAAATGCTCAGAAATCATTTCCTAACAGCACAAAGAAAAGTTACACCGCGGATGGTCAGATCCAAGTCCGTGCACGTTCAGACCCGTGTCCGTGCTTAATAGTCCCAGGACAGTGCAGAGCACTGTTTCCCAAAGCCACAAAACATTATGAAGGCTTGCTTTGCACGCTGGGGGTACACCGCGCCGTATCTGTCCGTATGTCCTCCGTTCATCAAAGTAATGAACTCTGGGGCTGACAGAGCACTGGTCTGCTCCAGCGAGGTTGACAGTGCGCGGTGGTCCTCCTGACTCCAACACTTGCTTTCGGGCTGGACTTGAACTGTTTATGGCTCATCTGACCACTCGTATCCAGTTTTAAGCGCGTCTAACATTTTGTCAAAAATGTGTCCAGTTTAAATCATCGAATAAAAAAGTAATAAATTGTTTCCAAATGAAAAACCTTGTAATATTAAAATGCACAATACTTTTGAACATTTATGCCGGGGAGGGGCTCTAGTAGTGAATCTTAACATTTAATCTTTATTTAAATCTGTCAAAACAACATAATATTTTGTTTCTGAAGTTTTAACTTGTGCATTTCCTGCTCCAAACCATGTATTTCTTACCGTATTCTGTCAGTCCCTGCCGTGAAGTCCTGGGTGCAGCCTCCTGAAGCTTGAATAATTCGGGGCGTTTCATTCAAATTACGCACGTTTTCAGCCGCCGCATTTATCAACACCAGTTGGTGCGTACACCTGGATTTCAAAGATACGCACAGCTTCATAAATCAGGCGCTGAGAACAGTGTAAGCATAATCTCACGCACAAAAATACGCCCGTTTCTACTCAAGAATGATAAATGAGGGCCCTTGTCTGTACATCACAATGCAGTTGACCATTTCGCAAAGTATATATACGGTTTCTTTTAGACTTAAGAATGAATTTCTCTCTCTGTCATCCACTATCATTTATGTTGTTCATTTCAGTACAGTAAAACTCGCCTTCTGAGAACACTTTTAAAGTCCTTCACCACTAAATAATGCATCAGGGGGACCACAGAAAGTCTATTATGATGTCATTAAGCAGCAATCAGTCATGTAATTAAATCTTGCAGCACAGTATGCCACAAGAAATGTAGCACATTATGCAACATAAGCGCAGAGAAAAAGAACCACACAGTAAAGACAATATAGCATGTTTGAAATGCCATGGCAGCTGAATTATCATAGCTTTTTATTCAAGCTATTTTTTTAAAATTAATTTTCCATCTTACAATGCAGGTATTGGGATTTTGCTTAACTTTTAGGCTTGTCTTTGTAATTAGAAAACATCAGTGCTTGAAGTGGATAAAAATAGGTGCCAGTATCCCCTCCGAATTTCAGCATTAATGATTAATTTCCTGCATTCTGGAGACATTTTCTGCACCAATTTATGGTAGAAATGTCTTCTTTTAATATGAAAGGGAACAAACTTAAGTTTGCAGGTGCCAATTCAAAATATAAAAATATAATGGAATATAATGCAGTAATCAGCTTTTGGACATTTGTTTCTTCAATATTTTAATTGCATTGCATGTTTTCTTATTATCCATTGTTTCATTTGTTATTTAACATTTATTGTTGCTGTTGTTCAGAACATTTTTAACAAAAGCTATCATAAAGTGATAGAGAAATTCTGACTCTGACCTGTCCCCAGCGTCCCCACTGTAAATGACACCTATGTGTCAATACTTTTAAATGTCCTGCCCCTTCCAGGCTGTGATTGGTCGGTTCACGGCAAGTGACTACATTAGGCACATGGCTGCTTGAAAGGCACCCGAACTTCTCTTCTCCCTCGTCTCTCTCTGCCGACAGAGATTAGCAGGCAGGCGAGAACAGGAGCAGGTGAGTGTCACGTAGCGGCCAGAGAACCTGATATGGAGAGGGCAGATGAGAGTACCGGCAGCTTTGGAGAAGTCCCGGTGCGCAAGAAAATATGCCAAAGAGTAAAATGCAGAGGTGCCGGTACTGCATACCGGGGTGAACTGTCCCATTCTAAGCACTGGAAAACATGTAGCTAGACAGAAATCTAGTCCATTTACGAAAGTGCATACACAAAGTAAAATGATGTAAACCCCAGGTTCAATTTAAATTACGTTTAAAAAAGCATTTCACAAATAATTTTACAAATTTAGTAATTTATTCTCTACAGAAACGAAACAAAACAATGAAATGGACATAAGAAATTACAGATCAAATTACATTTCACAAATTGTTTTATTAACAGCTTAATTGTACGTATTAAGTGTAATTTAATTGCTGTGTAAATTTAATTGCTGCGTTAATTATTCCATGCATCAATAATTGAATCAATAAGGCTACATTCAGACTCCAGGCCTTAATGCTCAATTCTGTTTTTTTTTTTCCCGATCCAAATTTTTTTGTTTGACAGTTCACATTATTTGCCCATATGAGACACCAGTGTAAACTGTCCGCAGCCTGAATGTGACCTGCATGCGCAGAAAAATAACATAACGTCACATGCAGCGTGCTGCCCCAGGCTACAGAAGTAGAACAAGGAGCAACAGAGGTTAGCGAGGGTTAACTCACGGGAGACTCCCATTTCTTATTTTCCTCTCACGGGTCACATTTCTGCTGAATTATGACAAGTGTTCACAACTTTCTGCTCTTTTAATTACGGTTTCTGGCGCTGTACAACGGATCCGCCCTACAACTCACTCCCTCCTTCTCTCTCTCGACCCACTGTGTCCACTTGGACAAATAATATGACAAAAAACATGTACAATAGCATGTACATAGCTCTGAAGAGAGCTCACGGTCCGGTGGATTTCAGGTGTAAAAAAGGAAATTTATGAGCAGATGACAGCGAGGTAGAGGAGGAAGAGAGCCAGATGTATAATAATGGCTTTTGTGGAGCTTTTTCTTTTACCACAGCTCTGTCTACAGAAGGACAGCTACAACTCTAAAGTTCAGTTAAAGTCGCATAAATGAGTCACATGTGGGCAAAAAAATGGGATTTGCGTAATTGAACACTAAACTTATCTTTAATAATTAAGCTGGCATAGTAGAAGTGCCATACAACACAAGCTTAACTATCCTACCTGCAGTCTAGTCACCCAAGCCTGGCAACCAAAGGCGTGAGCAGTAATTTCAAGCCTTAAGGGCAATGTGCACTCAGATATTCGTTATATCAAACGATCAGTGTAAGATGCAGATGTAGACAGACATGAAGTGTATTTTTCAAAGTAAGCTACGTCACATAGTGGGAATCAAAATATATGGAAATAACCATAACCTATAGCACCAATCACTGTTCCCTGAACCACTGTTTCCGCTGTGCGCTCTGGTGCTTCTTTTCTGTTATAACTACCATTGTACACGACAGACTTTGTTATTTTTAACCTTTGGAGTGAATTGCATGATGCCACCAGGGGGTGCAGGAGACGGCAGAGCTTTCTAGCATAATTAGAGTAGACAAGCTACATGTGTCTGTGTGTGTTGCCGCATCTCATTAAGACGAGGTATGGGCCACTGAGCCGACTAAGAGGAACGGATAGGGAGCATGTGGTGGTGTAGTTTCCTTCACCACAAACGCAGCCGCTTGCCTTTTTCCTCTTCTCTCAGGAGTCACGGTCAGGCCCCTGGAGCCAAGGCCAGTCAAAACGGTTCCACTTGATGCAAAGGCCCTTAAGGAGCTCCCTGCACACAGACACTAAATACAATCAATGTGTGTGTAAATGTACATAGCAGATAACATCGAGCACATGCACACAAACAGACTATGTTGTTATTACAGCAAATTGGAATCCTATGGAAGAAAATGAAACTAATTTCTCTGATGAATGACCTGAATGTCAATAGCTATGGGAACTTGAACGCTCATACATGCATGCAAACAGATCTCTCTGTGATGTGCTAATGACAGACATATAGACATCTATAACTTGGGACTTATTTTGCCAGTTTTTGCTATCATAACAATATTGATTGTGTTCCACATTTTATTATTTACCTTACTGTAGAGCCTTTTGTTGCTTCACTTTTCTGGCAGAGCTGCTCTCTAGCACACACTTAAGGGCCAAAGCAAGCTTTAATGATTGATGAAAGTAGTCCTTTCAACCCAATGATACGCACCTTGAAATGCACTTATTTGAAAAAATATAATTGAACAATTATCCTGACATTTCAGTTGTATAAGTCCATTTGATTCTCTTTAAAATGTTTATTTTTACGAGTGCCAGTCATCTGCTGTAGATGATGAAGAAGCCTTTCTTGCCTCAACCCGCTTTATTTAACTTTATTAAACGCCCACGTAAACATTTTTTTATATAAAAGAGCTACAGTAGATCTTTCTTATTTTTTAGATGAGTTGATTGTGTTACTGCAAATTTAATTCACATTTTAGATTTGTAACACCTTGAACTACTGCTTGTGTTGACACATTGCTGCAATTTGTGATGTCAGTTGGTAGGTAACAAGCCAGGAAGAACCCCACAAATCCTTGAAACTACCCTTTAAAGATTGATGTGAAGAGGCTTACTCAGAGGACAGTTTATTTTTACAGAACTTCCAATAGGGCTTTGCGAGCTGCATCAGAGTTCTGGAACAGTCCAGTCCATGTTAGTTAAAATAATGTAATAAAGTCACAACACAAGTTGCTTATAGATTATTGGAAAATTGCATGAAGCAGGTCTCTTTGCAGTGTGGGGGTTGTTATGGTGAAACAACGTGATGTTACTGCTTTTGAGTTACAGTTAGCTTTCACCCATAAGTATGACAGACTGTAAAACAGTTTAAAAGAGGAAAACATTTTAAACCCAATGAATGATGATGGAATAATGGCTGAAAATAACAAAAAGAAAGAAACAATGCTGCTACAAAATGCTGCTTTAGGAGGCCCACCTTTTGCACAAGCCTCACAACATGTCCAGCATCTCCAGCATGCAGCAACCAGCAGTGGCACCCTCAGCACTGAAACAAATAATGATAAACCTAACTCTGACAAAGTGTTGATTGCAGAGAAGTTAACTAAATGTGTGCACTGCAAAAAATACTAAACAAACTGACTATAATGTATGAAACGAAATGTGTCAGCATTTATCTGTTTTCTTGTGTATGTACAATCTGAATGAAATGAGAACAAGTTGAAATGGTCGACAAACTATATGACAAATAACGTAACTATTAAGTGTAAACTAAAAAAACTAAGGTGAGTGCAGGAGAGTCACCGACATTTAAATCAGTTGCGAGGCTGCAGGTGCGGTCATCACGGGAGGGTAAAGCAAAGGTGGAAGATTATGGGAAGTCTTGCCCTTGTAGTCAACTCCCAATCCGGGTTGTTGCACAAAATTTTAGCTTTGGGCTTTAAATAGATAATTTAATATCAGTCGTAATAATAATAATGATACATTGCTGGAATTGTAATCTATACTGGGATGCAAGGGCAGTAACGTCCATCTACCCTTCATCAATGGTTAGTAATAGACTGATTAGTAACTGATTTTGGAAGACAGCATTTAGGCTACCAAATCTTAAGTACAAAGATCTTCTAATCTGAGTTTACTGACTTCATGTTGGCAAAGACAAAGATACAGCTTTCCAGTAAGACTCCAAAAGACCATCCTTTTACTCACGCCCTGTGGGCTTGAAAGGTGGAAACAATGGATCCTCCATTAGCAAACAGCTCTTTTCAGCTTGCCTTCCATTGACAACATACTCAAACACCACTTGACAAATAAACTATCAAATCATCAATAGCCCCTTCTCAAACCAGTCTGGTCAAATGCTCCACAATACCGTCTATCTCTATGCCCACCAATACTGACAGCTTCTGTTTATCTCTCTTTGAAAGGATTCACACTTCCAAGTGTGCTCACAAGAACAACAAACGGTTGTTTAGTATTTTGGGTTTGAAGACCCCCCCCCCAACACCCCTTAAAAGGAACGGTTCAGCAGCTCATTTTAGAATCCACCATGGATCAATCAGCCAGGCTGAAAACACTGCAGCCAGATGACGCTATAATGCTATACAGAATGCTATGTATAGGCTATGCAGTATTTAACAAAATAAAAAAGTATATCCCAACTTTTTAACTAATAGCGTATTCTTAACAGCAGGAAGAAGTATGATTTTGTACAAAACATGTAACGTTTCTTAACGTCACCTGTTGAAATAAAAAATTTAAGTTTCTCCCAACTTTTCAACTGCTGTTTTTTTGCACATGCTTTGACAAGGGCAGTATTCAGTGTACACAAAACACAAAACATCACTTTAACCACTCTGCCACTCTGTCCCGAGTGCGTGCATCACTGGCAGTAGTGGCTGGAGTTTTTTCTACAAGTTTCACATTGCTGTGCTGTTTTAGCAGATGCTTCAGTACATTAGATGTAGAATTGTTCGCAGTTGACAGCTTTTGGTGTTTGCACAAAGTTTACAACAAATGTTGTTTGCATCTTAGACTGTGAAACAATAATGGCAATACTTAACAGCTGTCGAAAGAACGCCTATTTCTATCGTTCTCCATACTACCTTTAGCTGTATGGCTAACAGTTAACCTGAACAACATAAGGTCTGGCTTCTCGACTTGAACTGCCCCTGACCTGCCACACAGTGACACATTAACGACAACAAAACTCAGTACTCTTCGGTCTTCAATAGCATAATTATTCATTTGTCATTTGTTCAACATATCCATTCAGAATGCATTTCTTTTTTGTTATAATCTTTATTGTAATATTAAAATCTCATATCATAATGTCTTAACAGCACTTGTTGTTATCAAAAGTATGTTTGAAATTGATAAAAGTAATAACCCAACCAGATTCTAGGTACTGCTGGAGAGTTCTGCCTATTAAAAAACTGTCGTCAAATACTTGCTCATGGTGGAATTGTTGGTCTCTGCAAATATTATAGAGTACGGTCTAGACCTGCTTTGTATGAAAAGTGCCTGAGATAACTTGTTATGATTTCATGCAATATAAACAAAATTGCATAAATATTCAAGTCATTTAAAACTGAATGCATATACACAAAAAAGGGTTATGTAACAAAAGACCACTGGATTGAAGTGGTAACATGTTAAACCTTGACTATGTGGAGGAGTGGGAGTGAGGGATGCAATTTAATGGCTCACATTAACTTCCTAGAGGGCCTCACTCTCACATCTTCAATTCCCCCGCTTGTTTTCTACCTTCATTGGAGCAGACCAACTTCTTAATTGGCATAATGATGTAATTAATTGCTTTCTTGTCACTGGGCCCACTGAGTTTTACCCTGTAAAGAAGTATAAATCAGGCGTGTATTTACAAGCAATCAAATGCTCATGATCAGAAAGGAACATATAAAAGATGTCCAGCTGTGCAAAGTAATTGGTTCTACTTTTTAGCTGTGTAACATTAGTTGAAAGGAAAGACATTTAAATGAGGAGAATGAGTTATTTGGGCGTGTAGTTTAATTTTTCTTATCAGCTAAACCTTAAAAATAAAATATCTTACTGAATGCAGTAATAAACCCCACATTGTATAGAACTGCATTTTTTATTTTTTTTATTTTAATCTTTCAGAAGGGTGTACTTTTAAATTTGGGGACCTTTCTAGTGCAACAATATCAGGAAAGATTTAGATTCAGATTTCCCAGATGGGTTTACAATAGTGTTTCAGTTCAGCAGTCGCAGCTTTGTCAAACCAGCTGAAATAGAAAACATGCATTGATGATGCGAAGTTATTTCAGAGATAGTGGTTTTGGACTGGTATTATGTAATGTTATTAAAATCAGATTTCACTTATTTTGATAATGACACAAGCATCACATCTCAGTTTAATTGGAAATATGTATATATAATGATGTACTATGTACTCATTCAAGGATACGTCTGACATAGGACGCATGAGCAGGGTGCGAACTATGGGGGAGCCAGAGGGAGCTTAGCTCCCCTAAAACCCTACAAACTCCTGTCCCAGACCCTGTACGCTCCAGCACCACACTTCCTCTCGAGTACCTACAATGAATTGTGTCACTAGTAGGACTGATCTGCTGTGAACAGTTGGTGATCATTCCCTTTGCTTGGATGAATTTTACACATGATCCATGCACTACTGCAGCTGGGGGCTCTCTGCAGCACCATACAACTTTCTAATTCTTCCCTCTCATGGAGAAAATAAAGATCAGGTTTAAACACAGCCACAACTGTTGTGTGAAGCTACAAAATGGCTATAATATTATTATTATTATTAGTAGTAGTAGTAGTAGTAAAAGACAAACAATGCCTGATACTTTCACATTCAGCCCAGGCCTACAATGATTGCAGCTATTAATGATTCAAAAGTAAGAATCACAGTCAGTCAGGGCTGGGTTGGGCTGTGGTAGTTACAAACAAATGCTGATGAAGCTCTGATGTCTATAACAACATCCAGGTGCTTTATGGTCACACAATTAAGGAGCAACACTTTTGTCTTGATCGGTGTGCATCTTGACACCAGGTGGCAAATGGTGTGCTAACGCTTCCTTATGAATCAAGGTCAAGCTTGTAGCAGGCGGGGGAATTGATGGCAATATTTCCATTGAATGACACATGAAAGGTTATGAAATCACATTATGTGAACTAATATACCATATTTCAATCTGAATCAGGATCAACAATTTCCTTCGTACAATAAATACATGGGCTATTGTCACAATAACACTAGAGATATATACAATGTTGAAAAGAGGAAGGGAAGTGAAGTGTCTCCATAAGACTATAATGTAACAAGATGAAGAGCTTAATGCCATGCTTGTGATGTTTGTGATTACAATTGTGCTTTGAGTACATTTTAGTATGTGTCACTTGTGTCTAATATTGTCATATTAAACTTATTTGGAGAACTACATCAACATCGAGGAATTCATTTTGTACTGTCAAAGACATTTGGCTCATCTGTAACATCAAGGGCAGACAAAAAGGGGATTATTATAAATTCAGCAAAATCACCCTTTTACAGCCCATCAATATTCTGTGGCCATTGTGAAGAACTGGGTTCAGGCTTAACGAGGGGATCCAATGGATAAGTGATCAAAAAACAGGACAGCTATTGTCCTTGAACTCTTAATGGCGTACTAATAGTGCAGGGTGTCAAGAGTGATTTTAACAAGAGTATCCTGAGTCAAACTTTTTTTTAATCTCTCTGCCTTTGGACTTGGAGGAGATAACGGTCTCCTCTCTCTCTCGCTCTCTCTCTCATCAACTGCATTACCATATCAGGCACGCCTTTTGCATAATCACTATCCTCTGTGTTTCCTCCCGTAGTCTGGAAAAGGGGACTCATTATAGTAGGGAGAGTAGCAGGCAGGGGCCAGTGTGCATTGCATAGGTCACACTGTTTTCTAGAGACTCTGAAAACATCAAAAACTTCTACAAAAAAAAAAATCTTTAAACAAAAAAATCTTACCATGGATTAATGGTAAGCACAGTACTGACACTGTCTTGGCACTGCATTGCTAGCGTTAAAATAGAATAGATATTACGTGATTTCAAACTGAATACTCCTTTCTTGTCTCCTCCTATGTCCATCTAATTTCCAAGCATTGTGTTTTCAAGATGTTCAAAATTGTGATCTTTATGTATTGTTTCTGATTGTGGCTTTCAAGCATGCCCATCATTTTTCATTTTATTTGTACGTCTTCCCTTTACTATCCTTTTAGATAAAAGACCGACAATAGGGACGACCACAGCAAAAGAAGGTAGAAAACAACAGGCCATGGCCGAGGGGATGATTGCTTCTCAAAGTGGTAAGCAGCAGACATTTACAGTCTCTTAGCTATTTTGTTTCATAGACTTGTGTGTTCATTTTGGATGATTCCATTATTTTTGCATCAGTCCTGGTGCCTTCATAGTAGAGAGAAAATGACATATAACATAAGCATTAAAAGCACTCTCTGTGTTCTCTGTTTGGTCAGAGTGACATGATCTTGTTACTCACTACCTGCAACTATCTTGAACTTGTAGTTCTTAACTCTGACCTAACTATTGCTACTTTTTATTCCACACTTTTAAAGTATAAATATTACTTTATTGACCAGAGACCTCAAGTCAAGGACCCATTTTGCACACATAAGAATACAATTTCCTCATAAGCCAATGGAAGTTATTGTAAAGGGCTTTGCTGGACTGCAATTGTCTCACGGTTTATACCCCTTCAGCTAAGTGACACTGGACCTGTTCAAGTCTTCCAGCTTCGCAGGCTTTATGTGCTCCATGTTACCGAGTTGCAATGTTGAGTCAGTGTCCCCTGTTGCAGGCTCTCTGACCGCTGACACACAAATCATTGCTGAATAATATCTTGATCCCGCATCAATGCAGCCAGGACAAGCGGGTCAAAACAGCAGGATGTGTGCCATCTAATGAAAAGGGGTTCACATTGTCACCCTGGATTTTCTGTCACACAAGGAGCATCCTTTAAATTTACAATGAGTCCATGAACTCTTCGCGGGTTCTACAGAAAGCACGTATGATTTATAAATAATTAAAGATTATGGAGCGCAAGACATGAAGAGAAGTACACAGTGCAAGTACTGTGTACTTCTCTTCATGTCTTGCTTTCAGGTTATATTGTGAAGTCATTATGTACTTGTATTATCTCAATGAGTGTGACGTTTGTCCTGTAAGTTAAACAGTTACTGGAATTTTAAATGAAGGAATATAATATATAATCAGGTAAAAGCTGATTATCATTTTCAGTTCTTAATGCATCTTCACATATCAAGGCATAAGGAGGATTGGTTAATGGGAGAAAGCTATTACAGATACATGTTAAACCGTCATAATATTAGGATATGAATTCTGCAAAAGTTTGTGTAGATTTCATGTTTACTGCACTTTACTATAAATCTAAACATTACTGTCCTGTAAAGTCCTGTTTTTTTTCCTACAGACATATCAAAGTATATTAGCTCCCTCCTTACGTCAGCAGTCGCTAAAGATGGTTACTACCAATAGAAATACTTGAATTGTTGTTGTAATACATTGATTTAGTTTGACAGTATATACTGACTGAGGAAGTAGAAACCTCTGATGACATTTGTACTGTGAATTACATTGTTAAACAGCACAGAACAGTGCATCCCCTAAGGGTGTGTCTGTTTTGAATGCAGATCCATAAATCTTAAGCCAATTCCAGTATTCATGCGACAAAAAGATTATGTTGACAAGAGTTTTAATTTACGAGTCAAACTCCAGTCGACTTCATCTGCCTGTAGCCGAGCTTTTGTCAGATTTTAGATTGCACGTGTGAGTGCACATTTGTAAGTGCGTGTATCTGTGTGCAGGCATCTGTGCAGGGAGTGCACCATTACTTGTGTGTATGTTTGTGTGCCCAAACTCGGGTGCGCGCATGACCGTGTAGGCAAGTGCGTCTGCATCTGTATTTGGGAGAGAGGAAGAGATAGAAAAGCAACAGAGGTGATGTTGTGTGAAGAGACAGGAGGCTGCAGACAGATAGTGTCATTCCCTCAGTATCACCATTAAATCTTAATCTCCTGGCCCCTCATGGGAGGAGCCAGCCGAGCATGGGATTGTGTTTTGCATCTAAATCAAGATGTCGTGTTCCTTCAGAGACGGCTTTATTGAGACAAACTTTGATGTGTCTGTTCTCAACTTCACATACGTCTGGATGCACAGGCTTATCATCCAGCTGCTGCTGTTTGCACAAAAGTCTTGTTAAATTCAATTGCCTTGTAAACTGTAACATCTCTAATCAATTAGGCAGAAACAGAGAAAACAAAACTCCCAAGGGAATGTAGTTAAGTTATCAACCACTGTGTGGATGTTTCTGCAGGTTGCATCATTGGGGCTGAGTTGTAATCGCATATAAAGAATTTGCAATTTTTCCCGTAATACTCAGTGGCGGACGGTATCAACATATTTTCTTGATGATCAGCATCTAAAATGTACTTTATAAAGTACCGTATTACAGCAAATATTGGTTCTTGGACTAAGATTGTCATATATATATATATATATATATATATATATATATATATATATATATATATATATATATATATATATATATATATATATAAACCGTGCTAGTAAAACCCTGTTTCATTGCTTCTGCATTCTGGTAATAATCCTAAAAATAACAGAATTGGTAGAAAATCCACTGTTCAATTTGCAATAATTGTAATAATAGGAAAAACTAAAATTTTGAGTAGATTGGAGTTTGGTACTGTGCAGTTACTGGTTATTATAGCTCTGAAATTGTTGGAAGTGGTGTTTAAGCAATGAATTTAAGGAATAGTCTGCACTCACTGTAAGAATAACAAACACAAACATACAGCATCTTTTGACAATAATTTTGATTTAGATGTTGACAGTTATCACATGATCTGCACCAGTCTGGTACTGTAATGTCCTAGTGTATGGGCCAGTTCATTTTTGGTGATTTACACACTTTGTACTTTAACTCCTCCTCCAGGGGAATTAGCCCGATCAACTTCTAATTTTCACTATGCAGTCTAAACCCATTGACAATTAAAAGTTGTACAAACAGTTATTACCAGTAAAATTTGCCTGTGGCGTGCTGTCCAAAATCAATTCGCCAGGAAGTTGTTGAAACTTAGGGCTGTAGACATGCTCACATCTGCACCACATTTGGAATGCAATATAAGAGTCTCATCCTAAACACATCCACATGCCAATATTCACTCAAAGTCATAGCGCCACCTGCTTGCAACAGGAAATGATACGTTTTACGTTGTTATATACTACTCCTAGCAGGTTGGACATATCAAAACAGTCCCAGAAAACCATTAACACATTGATGAAGCCGTGTTGTAAAACTTGCAAGTTTGCAGTTAACGGCGTGGAGGGGGCATTCCACACTTTGCCATGACACAGGAAGTTGTTGTAACTTGACTGTGCATGCTCAGATCTGTGCGAAATTTTAAACGTTGAGTCCCGCCCTGAACACATGTATGCCAACATTCACCCATAGTCATAGCGCCACCTGCTGGTGACAGAAGCAGCCCCCGTGGCAAGTTTCACATATATGCATGAAATTTCTGTGGCACATGTATCATGTCCACATGTACCAAAAAGCCTCTTACAGTGATGCCCTAAACCCAACAAGAGGTCAGCCTATTTGAATTTTATGGTCATTTTTGGATGATTTACACACTCCGTACGTTAACGAACTCCTCCTAGGGATTTAGTGTGACCGACATCAGATTTTTACTGTTCAGTCTAAACCCATTGACGATTAAATATTGTATACCGGTGAGTTTTCATGGAACGCCGTGTCTGTGGCGTGGCATCCAAAATCGATGATTTGCCTTGGAAGAGGAAGTTGTAACTTCAGTTTATATGCTCACATCTTCACCAAACCTTACATGCTTGATAACAGTCACACCCTGAACAGATCCACATGCCAATATTCAGTTATAGTCATAGCGTCAAGTGCTATGTAGCGCCACAAAGGGGACACAGGAAGTGATCATTAACACTTTTGTGCATCGTCCGAAGTGCATGGAAAATTCACAGCCGCACCAGCAGAGCTCCACAATCTGCAACTTGGCTGCCTCACACCTCGACGCGCGACGGATGCAAAGTCCCGCCCAACACTGCTTGCAGCTTTAATATGTGTTTGTACATTTGAAAATTCTCCAAGGTAACTGAAACTCAACACAGCACATGAGTCAAGGTGTGACCTAAACATTTCTTATGTTCTATCTTCTTATATTAGTCTTTTTCCCCGCGTTATCGTATGTTTGACATTGCTGGCAAACGTTAAGTTTCTCAGAAAAAGTAGAGATCAAAACTAAACACAGCACCTGGCCCTTATCGCAGTGAGGTGTGCTTCTTCCACATCTTCTCTCTGCAGGTTATGGCCCAATTCTCTGCACGGCCTTCCATGTTCTCAGTTGGGCGAAGACGTGAACAGTAGTCAGGGCGCATTGTATTTCAAGTTGCTTCGGGGGTTACCCCTTAAAATTCTCACCTGCCACACTTCATTCCCTGTGAGGCTACACAAGAAACTGTGACAGAGCTTTTAATTATGGTTAAGGCAGAAATATGAGTGTTTATCCAGAGGGATTAGAGATTCTGGTACTGACATTTGTGGATAGAGGACATGATTCGTTTTTTTTTCATATGTTGTTGTCGTTGTTGTTGTTGTTTTTTTTTCTCCAGTGAAGTGCTACATTTCCCCCAACATCAATTGGATATGGTATTATTAGATCTGGCTGCACACTTTCAGATATGAAAGGGAAAAATAATCTCTCTGAAAGAGGTAGGCTCTGACAGCACACTGAGATGTAATGGAAAGCCTGGCTGCTGTTTCAAAGAGAAAACACAGTAAGGAAAGTGGTTTGGAGAGGGATGCCTGCTCACTGCAGAAAGAAGACAAGGATAAACCAGCAAGAATGCTCCGTTCATTGTCTACTGTACCTAGTCCTGCTTTTCTTTCCATGCAGCTCCTTTCTTGTAGCTTGAAGGCACAAGCTCCCTCTTAATTCTAGGACAACTGTAATTTAGTGAAGGAAATTTAATATATAGGAAATAAAAGAATAACATACAGCATGTGCTGTCATGGAATGTGCCAGTGATTACTGTGAAATACCAGATATTCAAATTTTTGTCTAAGTAGATATTAAATTTGTTTTCATCATAATGAGGTCCATTGGTCTGCCCGACATGGATGCATTTTTTTCTCTAGTTTTAGTAAGACACATTAATGGGAATGGAAAGCACATGGCATTCATCTTGTCCATTATAATTTCTGTGCTGCCCACATGCCTCATTATTCTTGTTAATAGAGTCATATCTCCACCAAGTCTATTGATTCATCATTATTTTCTCAACCCTTCCTTCCAAACATATCATTTGAAGTTTGGCAGTTGCACTGCAAATTATGCTGTATTGTAGTCATGTGGATCTGTATTATATTAAGTTCTACGTACTATTTTGTGATTTTAAATAATTTGGAAGTAAGGACGAAATAACATGAATACCACAGAACAGGTTGCTGTGACAGCAGTCTTCTTCCCATGAACTGAAAAATTTACAACATTTTAATATATATATTTTTGAAAGTAGCAAAATAATGTATAAATTCAGTGTGATGTAAGACTTTACTGCTGCTAAACAAAGTTACTAAAAGACTACAACATGTTAGCAGTGAACTTGTAAATTAAGTTACAAGATTGTATGACTTAGATAAATATCTCTGCCAGAGACATTCTACAGTGAAATAAGCATAGTTATGCCATTCATTAGTTGTAAATAAGAAAGTAAAGATTTATTTACCTAAATTACAAAATCCTTTACAATAAAAACGTGAAAAATTGGTGAGATTGTAATAAAAACAGGCGTGTGTTGTTAATTGCTTAAAGAGTTTAGAATAAACATTATAATGTAAAGCCAGTGATCATCATCCTTTGTTGAGTTACTTGTTGAGTTAGGTATGATGAGGCTTTCTGTACTTTCTTCATTCTTCAACTCCCTAAGGTGTTCAAGAGTTACCCAGGTACCCTGATGTCAGTAATTTTGTGTCACCAGTATTTTTAGACATGTGTCACATCTTTCAGAAGATGGATTTGCCATTTTTGTAAGATACATGTCATCTCATATTGTTTAATATGGCTAACTTTCCATTATCCACTAACTCTGTCCTCAAAATGCTATTATGGGCTGATTAGGGAAATGCCAGCAGTGATCAGAATTTTTGGCCTTGATTAGAGAATATTCACCTCTTTTGTTACTGTCAAGAATGATCAAGAGAAGACAAGGTTTGCTAAGTGAGTGAACGTGACTAGGAACGCCATTATCATCATCTTTGTAACACAGCAGCCCCCTCGTCTCTGAGAGAGCATATTAACATGCTGGCGTACTGTCATCCCTAGTGCCCTACTTATACCAGATGGACCTCATTCAGGTCTTTCACAAAACGCAGACGTGAAGGGATCTTAAATGTCAGTCCCAATATCACCAAAGCCATAATTAAGAATGAGCTAGCAGTAAGGCTGTTGTGGTGAAGTAATTTCCCATGCGGTAATATGTTGGGGCTCAACAGCGAGGTATGCAGTATTATCGCATTTTTCATCAATAAAGTAATTTGGTGCCATATAGCATAGTAAGAGTGTCTTTGGCTCTCACCTCATTGACAGCGAGCCGCTAACAGTAGCTGCTGGGTGCTAGTCAACTACATTGCCAAGCAAACTTTGTAGTTTGACCTTGTCTTTTTCACACGTAACATTAGCTATATTGTTACCTTCAGGTAACAATATAGCGAATGTAGGCATGTCTAGCAAGTCAATTTACATACCGCAGTAACACGCACGCACACACACACACACACACACACACACACACACCGGTGCGGAGCAGAATGGGCTGTCCACAACTAACCACTGTTAGTAACGTTATTAAATTTCCACAGAAAAATGAAAAACAGTTCCCTCAGGATTGCAGCTTTAGTCCAACATCAGCAAGCCTGCTAGCCACATTAGCAGTGCAATATGCTAAGGTCAAGTTAACTGACCTTTAAAATAAACAACACAAAACACAGCAACACTTAGAGCTTCCAAGTTTGAAGGCAGGTCACATACATCCAATGGCAATTCGTCCTTAAACCGTTACAGAGATCCTTACGTTTCTGGAACTTTTGAAGCACAACTTTATTAATTTAACACACACTGAAGTGTAAAGTATGAGCATTGGGGTTGTTGCAGTGTTTGCCATCCTCCTCTGTAGGCTTGACTAATAGTGCAGTATTCCAATTTTGTGTCCTGTTTGGATGTTGGAAATGCCTTTATCCATTTAGAAAACATGTCCACTATGACAGCGGTTATCGCGAAAGCCTTAGCTAGCAAAAGGACATGTACTTATGTGTCCTTGTAAGAAAATTTGTCTCATATCAGGTCGATCATACATTTGATTTCCAAAACCACTAATCACTTCAGCACCAAAAGGCTACGCAAAAAGTCAGATTTTTAATTTTACTGGGGCCATTTGAGGTCAAGTACCATCACACTAACAGGAGTCATGAAATGCTTTATAATTAACATGACCTTAACACTTTATCCATGTAGCCAACTCCTATAGACTCAATCAGTTATTGTATTTCCAGAAGATGATTTACAATTTTGATAATCCTAATTGTAGTTTTTTTTTAAAACTTCTTAGATGTGATTAATCAACTATTGACTGATCCAATAGGCCTAAGAGATATATCAATCTATCATGCACTTATAGATTTATAAGCAACAGTTATTATTTGCAGCATATTCTGATTCATATTAAATCACTGAACAGACCTACACCCACATCACAGCTATCATTCTCAAGTAAACTTCTTTTTCACTCCTGGTTATTAATGTATTTGGACATTGTTTGCGCACAACTGTCTCTCCACTGGGCCTCCATGTTGGCATTGACTAAGGTTTCCAGGCAATTTGTGTTTCATCTGCACAGCCTTGTTAAATGCAAACTGATATGCATGAAGGAACGGGAGACTTGTAAGGAAATGGTAGGGAAAACTAACCTTTGAAGATACCAGAGGTGAATTAAAGAGGGCAGAAACCAGGTGTTTATTATATGTTCCTGTTCAAGGATTTGTCCTTTCACATAGCCCACAATTATTGCAAACTGTAATAACACAGTGCATTATGGGAAATCAAAGGCTAGGGTCCCTGTGGCTTTCTTCCCCTTGTGTTTGTTTGTTTGTTCCTGTTGTTTTTCAGGAAAGGTAAGGCTTCTAATTAAGTCTTGGAGGTGGAGAATGAGGTGTCTTAGTTGGCCAACTGTGAGCGGCTATCGCAAACTCAATTTCGATGTTTAATTTATGTGAGCTCTGTTATTTATGGATGCCGTGATCTTTATGCATATAAACATTTGGTCTGTGTCGTGTTTGTGAGTTTGGGACAAAGACAGAAAGAAGAAATATGACTTGTGAAGCAGAGTATTGAGTGCATAGCTAGCTGAAATATAGTAGGGTCAATGTATATGTGGTTAGTCTGTGTTTCCCTGTCTCCTTTTCCAACAGTCGCTTACTAAATTATACATCCACTGCACATTACATGTTTCCCAAAGAAATGCACTCACATATCCATACATAGTATACAAACACACGCACACACTTAACCTCAAGTAGAATATTTTGATGATATTGGATGCTCATTCTCAGAAGGATTATGCAAAATTTAAACATAACCTCTACATGCCTTATGTAAGTGGTAAAATGGACCTGTTTTACTTGGTGAACCATTTTGTGTGGGGGTCGGCTAGGGCAGGGGGGTCACCGGAAAATTACATTTTTTTAGAAACGAGAAGAAAAAAGAAGCGAGGAAAATCAAAACTAAATAGAACATCCTATTGATTTTACTCATTATCTTTAGAGCTACATAAAAATCTAAAAACAAAAAAAACAAAGTAACTTAAAATTACAAAGATTGCAGAGATCTACTGATTATTTTCTTGATGACAGATAATGATTAATGTAAATGTAAATGCTCTGTATTCGTATAGCGTCTTTCTAGTCTTTTCGACCACTCAAAGCTCTTTTACACTACATCATACGTTCATACACTGAGCCTAAGTCCTCAAACAGAAACTAACATTCATACATATTTATACACCGGTGGAACAACCACAGCAATTCGGGGTTCAGTATCCTGCCCAAGGACACTTCAACATGCAGCATGGAGGAACTGAGGATTGAACCGTCGATCTTCCGGGCAACCCACTCTACCTACCTACCTACCTACCTATCTTCTACTATTCTGTCCCCTGCTGCTCTTTTTTGGGTTATTTTCATATCTAAAAGTGCTTTTTAAAAATATATATTATTCAAAAAGCAAACAAATTGAGAAATTAGACGAAATGTTGTTTCTAGAGCAGCAACAGTGATCTAAAAACATCAAAGTCCCTATATACTATAACTATCCCAAATCAAGTAATCTTGGAGTCTTCTTCACCCAGTTTACTTCTCCAGCACGGCCTCTCTGCTCTACAGACCCCACTTACTTTGCTCCGTGTGTGTGTGTGTGTGTGTGTGTGTGTTTGTTTAGGAGCTCACATAGATCAGGATTTCTATGATTTGAACACAGATTTGTTGTTCACAGTGTAACATTTGCATAATTACTGGAAAAATAGGGTGCATCGATAGTGAGTTTACTGCATCCTTTTAGATTTTAATTTATCAAAGTCACAGGATGTGTACCAAATATCCCTGCGGCTTGCAAACATACCTGTAGCCGGTAGCGATGATGCTGAAACAGAAATGCTACTTCGGGGACTAGTTCAAGTGACCCTGCAATGTCACGCCTTCCCATTGGCTCTATGGACAGTAGCTAGTGTTTGTCTGAAGGACTATTTGTTTCATTAACACACTTTAATGTCTATAAGCGGGTTCCCCTATAAAAAAAATTTGATAAATTTTTGAAATCTCAGCATTCCTGTTTCCACCACTACCTTACATAGAGGTTATGTATTGTTATGAAATCAAAAATATCACTTAACTTCAAAGGTGGAATACACACATACACTCCCTCTCCCGTTCTCCCTACATCCTTTTAAGACCCTATCTCAACAAACTAGCAACAGATGATGATGATGATGATGATAATGATGATAAAGGCTGAGAAGCTGGATAGGGTAATAACGCATATGACACTGCTGCCTACAAGGGCCAAGAAGGCCGTGTTTATGTTCCCTCCACATCAACCTTTTATGTGCAGTCCGCTGAATATTATGCACTAGGCAGAGCCAACTGAGGGCTAAATCTAAGCCTCAAAAAATGGCTTGGATCAGCAGGAGTGACTGGGAAGGATAGCCAGGATTTGAACAAGGGGAAATGCAGGGAAAATAAATATTTCATGGAACATTCTATCACAACACAGTTGAAACGGGGTGGGGATAATGATCAATAGTAGTAAGGGATCTGGCTACACACAGATACAGTTACTAGGAAGGTAATACAACTTCAAATAGCAAGGGTGCTGGCTACATACTTGGGGTTAGTTCAAAAAGCATATATAAAGTACTGGCTTTTGGTCATAAGATAATCTATAATACTTTCTATTTCATAACATATTATAGTGTAAAGTAACTCTACTGCTAGTAGAAATATTTCTTGCTGTAAAGACACTTTAAAAAGGTACTGACTACATATCATGGTGACCATATATTATGTTAGTTTGTGTGGCAAAGTGTTCAGGATTATATTGGCAGAATTAAACAAAGAAGATTATAATAACATTTAATCCACGTTATGCAGTTGTTGACCCCAGAACTCCTCAGACAAACACAAGCATCAGAGCAGATCACATGTTTAACTGGAAGAGTGAAGTAATAATGCAGATTAAAGTGGCCATGCTTGGTCAGGATATATAATGCTGACAACACAGTAAAGGATTTACATTTACAGCAGTACCTTGCAAAAAAACTTGGGTATTTTATTTTTGAATAGAAGTTTATAAGAATAGGCAGGGTGTTGACTCCAGCTGCTTATGAGGGTATCACCAGCAAAAGAGATTCCCGCTGTAACTCTTATGTAAAGAAAGCCATGTGCTGTTGAACACACTATGACTGGCTGGAAATGCTGATAGGTGAACCAATGGAGCAACCGCAATGAAACAAACAAGCCTATGTCATGCAGGAAATTAGACTGAGAGGAGCAATACTGCACCTAACAAGCTTACAGCACTTTGAATAAGGTGATTGAGAGGGAGGCAGTTCCCTGGGCAGGAGCACTGGACCATCAACCTTCAGTCTCAGATATCCTATGGCCCCTGTCCAAGAATTACACACACAACAAGGTGAGAGAAGGCACTTATGGGCCTCCGTTTCACTGGAGCTGCTCAGTATCCAACAGAAAAACTGGTTGTACTGCATACCAAACATCCTATGTTCTGGGTTTTTAAAATGGGAACATTCCTGAAAAGAGACTTTAGTAATAGTTATAAGTAGTGTTGTAGTGTAAGTAGTGTTTACTTTCCAGCATGTTGCCACCACCATATCATCGCAATTTGTGTTCTTGCATGCTTTTTACAGAACAATCAGAATACAAGACAATTACACTATACTTATAAGCCATATAAAGTGAAACTTAAAGACAAATATGATTTGGACCACATTTACTTATTAATAGTTGCCTCAGTCTGTCATACTCTGCCATGATAGTTGCTTGTTCATCCAACCTCTGCTTCACTCAAGCCGTCTTCCTTCTTACAAATGTTTAAATTTGTATTAAGCAGCATCCGAAATCCAGTTGGGCTGCAACTAATGATGATTTTCATTAAATTCGATCCATAGCCTAAACCCAAAGATATTCAGTTATTATCTAAAAGGAAGAAAAAGGAAAAACTAAGCAGCAAATTCTCACAAATAAGAAGCTGGAACCATTAGTTTCTGGTATTTCTGCTTGTATACTTACTTATTTACTTACTTACTTACTTGCTAATAAATTGTTGCCAATAAATATTCCATAGATCAAACATTCCCTTTGGGTGATGACACAGATACCATATTTTTCCACCTGGGCTGTACTAGTAGTTTAAACTCTTTTGAGCATAAATTCTAATTACAGTTGCAACCAAATCTGATATACCAACATAATCTGCATAAAGTGTTAAACCTGCTAATGGACTACTACTTTTTTCCAGGCAGGAATGCCTATAAGAAGACAGGCCAAGCAGTAACTTAAGGGTTACTATGACCCTGTATGATCTATGATGCCGCCATCTACCACCAAGTGTCCTTGAGCAAGTGACTGAACCCGCTCAACTGCTCCAGGGGCTTTGCACTCCAGCTGACCCAGTGCTTTGATCCCTCTAATGAAATGCATTTCCATTTCTATGTATAACCTGGAAAGGCTAAGCAAAGAAATTGATCTTTGAACTACAACAAACACAGAACTGATGAATACGTTGTGGTTAGATGAGTCTACACACATTGATATCTGCAAGCACTGATGCACTGAACTGCTTACAAATGTACAGTACCTAGCTTAGGTAATTAAGACAATATTGGTACACTATTATGTACCAGCTTTAACACAAGAGGAACCTCTTTCATCCACCACCCTATTTGACATCATGAATCCTCTTCCTATTTAGATGGATTTAGTCCTCAGCCATTTACAGGGAAATATATGATGCAGGTAGCTCATAAGACTACATTTTATGTGTTCGATTGGGAGTCGGAATGGTCTTGAGTAATGGGATTGGCAAGGGAGTGGACTTCATTTTTACGCCTGACTGAAGGTGAACCTGACCTCTTGTGTGGGCCGGAAGGATGGTAAAACTCCAAGCAGTGTAGCATAAGCATACACAGCAAGTTCAGTGGCTCTGAAGGGTCATTACCCCAAGGAGATGGACTAGGAACAGTGCCAAACTGAGGCCATTATCAGTTTGTTGGTACAGGTGATTATGGCTTACTCTACCATAAAAATCATATAGTGCACTCATCCTAAACTATATTAAGTGTGCCTGCTGTATTTACAGATAGTATGTTTATGTTTATGAGTCGCTTTCCTTTTATTATCAAAGGGACAGTTCACCCAAATCCCTCAAAACATATTCTCTCTTAGCCTAGAAAAGCATACAACAGAAGTTAGTTTTTTGTTTTTAATAGACAGACAAACATTTTTGGCAATGAAAGGTAATGAAATCAATATCAATAATACGTTTAAGCCAATAGTTTTAATGAAAAATGTAACAAAAGAACCCTCTTTGGGAATAAACAGGAACAAATGTGACATTTAGAAACTATGCAGTAAATAAGAGAGGGCAAAGCATGCTGGGATGCAGAGGGGTGTAAAGAAATTGGCCATTTGTCAGCTTGGATAAGGTCACTATGTAACTTGCAAACAGCACAGTAATTGACTGCAGTTGGGGATGTTATAGCTAATAGTGGCTCAAATGAAAATCCATGGAGCTTGGAACAAATGATGTTCCATGCTTATTATCTAATTTCCAAACAAATGAATATCACCAGTGCCATGATCATAATTAAGACACTAAGTCCTGCAAACGGCAGGAGAGGTGTCAAAGGGCAAATAAACTCCCCTAGACACTACTTTGAGGATTGCTCCATGTACATGTTGTTAAATTTTGGTGAGAAGGCGATTAAGAGTTAATCACTGTGCATGGACTGAACATGAGAGGGTAATATAATATCAACATTTATGGGATGGTATGTGCTGTGTTCCTGCTCTAAGCCACAGCTGACAGGTTAAATTTGTGGCATTTTACTGGCATGTGGCATATAGGCACAGCTGTGGGTAGCGTTCTTAATTAAGTTTTCAATGGTTGGATAAATACATTTCAGATAGGACCTAATTGCTTTTATACACACGCATTTCATATTGCGGAATACATGGTGAGTGCTTGACTGCGGTAAAAAAAAAAAAGAAAGAGAGAAAGCATTGCAATAAAAAAGTTAAGCACTTCACACTACGATTAAAGATATTTCAGAAAGTAACCGTATAGTTTATTTATATTCATCCGTATTGTGTTTGTATGCTGCAGTATATAAGGTCTTGTCATCATTGTTTTCACAAACATGTAATGAGATGTGTCAGAAAGCAGGAGGTTTTTTTGATGGGACAGCAAACATCCCTACAGCTGCACAGTGAAGATTACTAATTATTAATACAAACTGTAAAGGACTTATTACCTGCTGTGCATGACCCTCCTGGCAAGCAGTACATGAAAGTTACATCCACAGCTTGGAACTATCTTAAAGTCTTGAGGGATGAAATGAATGAGTCTTTGTCTGCAGAATTTTATTACCAACTGTTGTTGTACATTGTAGTAGTAGTCTTTGAGCCAAAGTGTGTGTCATTCAACTGTGTGTTAAATAAAATGTATAAATGTTGTGATGGGAAAAATGAGAAATCCCTGCAGCAGATTGAAGAAATCACCAATTTAGTTTGATGTTTTACTTCACAAGTGAAGCACAGCTTGAAGAAACAGTGACTGCCAGTTAACTGATCATCAGCAACAAAGTTTATTAAAACCATACATTCTAATTACGATTGTCTTTGTTTAATGCATTAATCCATGCATTGCTGCCTTAATTAAGACAGTTAGCCACGGTCATGCCTATATGACACATGTCAAAAAGATGTAATCTAACCATTTAGCTGTGGTTTACAACAGAATTGCAATGCTTGACAGACCACAACTAATAGCGTTGCATTGCTTTCTTATCTTAATTTAAAGTCCATATACAGTGATTAACTTTAATGACCTCACCAACCTTTGACAGCATGCAACACCTACTTCACAAATTGCATTGCTCTGTACTTTTTATAGGGCCTTGTTTAATCATATCATGGGGGTTTTAACAATATCATATCTACACATGCATCTTTCCACTAGCAGAAACAATTTTTTTATATCCAGCATATAAAAACAGTCACAAACTTTTAAGATTCATTTTGGACCTTACTGACTCGTCATACATAAATAAGTCAAATAAAATGATTTTCTGACCCACAAGAAAAACTGATGACACCGGTGTTTTTTTTTGTTTGTTTTGTTTATTTACAGATAGGCCTGTGGGCTCAGGAGGGAACAACATATATAGTTAAAACCTTCATCTGCTATTCCTATCTACTCTCCACACCAAGCACCACCACCAAACATATTAAAGTGGACACAGATCAAGCCAGAAGAAAACAAAGCTCTTGATACAATACATCATAAGCACAGGATCCCAATTTACACCAAGTTAAGTGTATAGGCTTGTATAAATAACAATGCCATTGTGAATTCTAGACAATAGTTGGTTGGCTGGTTAGAATGGAGGTGTGTTTCCTGGCATTCCATTTTATCCAATAGTTGCTGTTTTCCACTGCTGTTATTTTTCCAACAGGAAAAAGAAAAGGAATATCTTAATAGGACAGGTGCCTTCTCCATTGTCTAGCAGTTGTGTTGTTTGTTTTTGTGCTCCACTCTACTCCATCATGAGAAAGTAAAATCCAAAAAGATTAATTGTTTCTGCCTGTTTTTGTCAGTCCCACTGTTGTGATTGTGTTGTCAATCTCGACCAGACTGCAGCTGTCAAACCAAGCTTCTATTTAACTGTCACTTGGTGAACCATTCCAGCCTGCACCCATGTCAGGTCTTAATAACTAGCTTTAGTCGTCACTGAGAAGGATGAATAGCGGTGGTGCCAGGCAGCTGACTCTCTATGGCACCCTTATCTTTAAAGTTGTCTTTCCCAGTCTTCTTTTAATTAGATTAAAAGTTCTCTGCTCCTCTCAGGAGCAGCTGCAGGCCCAGACCTGTGCCTGAGCCATTATGTGCAGAACTCTTTTTTATGCTCAAAGGCTGCCACTTCTTCCCTATTTCTTTACAGGGGTACTTAGGTTGCTCAAACTGTGCTTGGGTCAAACATCATGCAAACCTGTTGGCTATGGCAATGTTTTAAGGTGACTCAGTGGCTCAAATATGTTTACGAAGCAGCAGGTTTACCCTTGTTTGACTTTAGCAATAGCAAAGAGGAAATATTTTACAAGATTTTTTCATTTAAAACACAGGGTTGTATAACAAGATTAAGTTGTAAGTAACTTCCCTTTATGCTACTTACAAAAACAAAACGTATGTGCATATTGGTGAAGGCTGTGTACATCCCATGCCATCTTGTGATGTTTCGAGTCAGGATGCTTTGTGTCCATTTATTATTTCAATCTATTCTAATATATATATTTAACTAAAGGGTATCATTAACTTTTTAGCTTTGCCCTTGCATCTCTCACCACCTACCCAAGTGTTAAATTACCTGACTAAGCATGAAGATTGCGGCTAATTAGCAAGCACAAACTTAAATTTAACTTCAAGATTTTTAAGTTCTATGATCAAAACTTTGCTAAAATCTGCTTTAAATTGAACATTATTGTTACATACACTTACCCTGCTTTACTCAGTACTTCATCACCATAATAAGTTTAAATTAGTGAGATGCATTGTCAGGAGACATTGGCTGGACAGCAGTTTGCCCTAGTACATCAAATTTTCAATGCGTGAGGAAACCAGAACATTTGAACGAACTCCCGCCAATATGGTGGGGAATTTTCAGCAATCTCACATTTCAGTTTGGTTCCGATTCCTGATTAAATTAAAAGAAAGAGGGGTACTATATTTTGGCTCTTACGCCAATGCACTGTGTGCCAAACCATGATAATCGCTTGCCCACCAAACTGCAACTGAAACATAACTGACAGTTCTAGCTGGTCTAGATCAGGGTCATTGTCTGACTAACAGAAAAAGTAGAGAAAGGTGAATGAGAATATGCAGCACGTTTTTTTAATTTATTTTAACTGCATATGTTAACTTGGAAGCATCTTACAGTCTTATTCCTTTATGCAAATAATGAAATTGAAGTGTAATTTACTGACAACAGGTTAAAGAGAAAAAGTGACACAAAGGTTTGTGTGTGCAGTGGAGAACAGCCTAGACGACTGTGCTAACCACAGAGACACAGTGCCGCATGACGTCTTTGCAAATGGAAGAAGATGTCAGGTGCGCTGGAGGAATGCCAGATGTGTGACAGTCCAAACAAGTTCTTTTTGGTTAGATACTAAAACTGCATAGTATTTACATATGAATTGATGCAAGAGTGATGCAGAATCTGAAATTTTATTCACAGAACAACATACCCCTGAGGAGCTTTTCAGGTGTAGAACCCCAAAGAAAATCATGCTGTGTTAGCTAGAAAGCTGCACTGACATGAACTCAGGATAGCTCTTTTAACTTTGGTCTATGTTTCAGATTTAAAGAGGCTTACTTAGCAAATGTATCCATAATTTAGATCTATGAGATAGGTCCCTGGGGGTCTTGTGGTCCTACCTCAGTTAAACATCTGTCAAGATGTGTCAACCCCAATGACTTTCCAGATCCCACCCCACTAACCAGACCGTATTTCTGCAACATAATACTACTATGATCAAATCAGATCGTGTAAATTGTTAACAGAATTACAATGTTTAAAACACTGATGGTATTTTTATAATAACAAACAGATTGAATTCAGATTTTCAGCATAATTTAGTTTTTTTTTAACTTATAAAGCCCTTTAAGAAAAGCAGTGATGCCAAAAGAAAGCTGTGACTGAGATGCCTTAATTTCACATGTGAGCACTCCATGAAACATTCTATCTGGTGAAGCGTGTTTTTATGGGACTTGGACATAATAAAGATAATGTTGATGATGTGCTTTTCCTGGAATTGTATTTAACAGGAAGGGGTTATAGGCAGTTACACTGGGTGAAAAGTAATGATAAAACAAAAAGAAATAGTGATTTAAGATAAGCAGAGAAATATCCATGGAATTCTTACAGGCCAACGGTGCTCAAATGGAGATGGACGTGCTTTAACATTCAACCTGATGATTAATATCTTGATAATGCGGCCTACCTGCTCTCGTCACTCACATTGTGATGACATCAAGAAGATGTGTGTGTCGGTTAAAGTAGTTTGAACGAAGCCGGTGCCAAAGCAATATTTTATTTTATTTATCTTACTTCTCCTGCTATTCATTGCTGCTATCAATTACCCCTCTGACAACCCAAGCCATGGCATACATTGATATGTGGGAAAACGGGTTGTAAAGTGTAGGGGTATGTTCCAAGCCAGACATTTCCATCCATTGTAAAGAGAAATCCTATCACATTGGGTGTAAAGGAAGAGGAAGGGATAAAAGACAAACATGTTTCATGTCCTGCTGTATTGACTCTGTTCCAAAACAGATTTTGATTGTCTAAGTAAGGCCTAGCCCGACACGTAACATTCCAAATGCATTAAATGATTCAGTAAAGTCTGGAGTGATCCAGATTAAAGTGGATAGGTTGGCTTTCATGGAAGTGAGTGAGCAATTTCTGAGCAAAATTTGAACTGCTCTTATCTGAATTCACACACATCTTCTGACATTCGTTAATGTGCGTTAGCCAGATTGTTAGTTTGTGTTTGTTTTGGTATTCTGTATTTCAGTGTCTGTACATGCTGTTGATTAAATGAGAACATATTTTTAAAAAGCAGATACCGAAAAGCTTGAGATGAATTAAGCTGCTCAGTTGCTTTGAAGGAAACATCCATTTACCTCAGCTGATGTTTGTTTCTTATGCAGTGCAGCTGATTAATGACTGATCCTCATGACTCTATCATTAAGCAGTGATTTATTTGAAAATAATCAATGCTTGCCAGTTACTGGGGGTGGTGATAGAGCAGTGGATAAGACATATGCCTTTGGTGTGAGAGACCCGGGTTCAGTTCCTACTGTGACACATCCACCAATGTGTCCCTAAGCAAGACACTTAGCTTCTAGTTACTCCAGAGGTGTGCGACATAAATAGCATCTGTAAGTTGTTTTGGATAAAAGCGCCAGCTAAATGTAAAATGTAAATGTACTCAACAATCTCTGTCAGTTGCACAGGGAACCATCACAAACTCGATGGTCGATAATTACTCTATCCCATTTGCATAATGTAAAGTGCTCTGGTTCCCCCCTGTATGACTGACCTGTTAGTAAAACACGACCTCTAGTCAGAAAGATTAAACAGTGCTCACAAATATGGCGTTTTGCTCATTGTGACAAAGAGGACAAGATAATGAGTTCTGGGGTAGAGGCTCTTTGGCACTATCGAGTGAAATCCCTTCCCCTGAAAATGAAGGCTTTTGGCAGCACATCTCAGAGTCTCTCTGACTGTATTTACGGGAGACAAAAAAGAAAATGGAAAATGAGGAAAGAAGCCCAACTTGACCTCGTGCTGTGTCATTGCGACCGCTTGTTGTTTATCTTTGTGTATTCGGCAGGATTGAGTGCATTGTTTACAGGATTATCAGGCATCCACATGGACTAGCTATGAATGCAAACTGTGATAATGTTTCTGTTCAGCCAAAATGGAAGTGTAAAAACCTAACAGATTACCAGGGACTGTGACTGACTAGGGGTGCTGGTCATACCGCAATGAAACACCAAGCAAGCAACAACAAAGCAAATAAAGCTCCCCCACCATTAAATGAGTTGTTTTAAACTCAGTATTTATGTTGAAATTGCAACAATTAGTATGCTTTAAAAACAGTCATTCCCATTCAATTTGAAAAGATATCTCAGTGAGCATTAGTCATTTTCTTCTGACAAAAGATAAAATTGTTACAAAAAACTTTATCTATATGTGTAGATTTTGTTTCTGTTCTTTTGTATTCTGCAAATAGATAGTGTGGATCAAAGTACTGACAAAGCTGTAGACAGACAGCAAGAAAAGAATGAAAAAAGAGAAAGAAGGGGCTGACACATACGTAAAGGATACCATGGGAGAGAGTCAGGAAAAATGACTCGTCTACAGCGTTGTGTTTTTCATGCATATCTATGTTCTTTATGTGTATCTGCTGTTTAAACATGTCAGTGAGCACGGATGAGCTGCATAGAGAGAAGAAGAGAGACAAAGCAAGTGAATGCTTCCTTGCTTTGAACAAAGACATGGCCCTTTGCGGACAGCTTGTTAAAGCTGCAGAGGATGAGTCAGAGAGCAGTCCCCTTACAGGAGCCCTTGTTGTTCAGAGTCCAGTCTGGTTTCATCTTGTCAGCCTTGTTCAGGGCAAGGAGAAAAAAAACTGCTGCACAGGAAGTTTTCTTCATGTCTTCATCTCGACATTTTCCTCTCCATTAAATCACCTGTATGTGCCACATACATTTCCTGTCTCAAGATAAAGTGAAACTGTCATTATTAATGAATTATCACTCGCATGACAAATGATCCTGCTTCTGTTTAAGTTTATTTTAATAAGAGTCATTATTATTTTAGAAATTGCTCTGATATATGCAGCATTGCTTTTCCTTGCTTAAATACACACACACACACAAAAAAATTTGATTTACATTCCCTGTGAAAGCAGTGCAATGATCAGATGACGACAACAACAACAACTTCATCATCTGTTTAGCCCAGAGCCTTAGCTGTTATTGAAGCATGAACAGGGTTAGGGTGACAGAGCAAGGCACCGCTTCATCGACCCAGAATTATTGCAGTATTAACTGTAGTGCTGAAATACTTGTGCAGAAGCATTATTGCTTTTCGTCTCTCATATTACAATTTAAATATCCTTTCTGCAAAACATGTACAGTATCTCTTTAAATCATTTTACAAAAGATCACAATTGACTGGTGACATTCTGAAGATCATATGTAGAGGATTAACTGCTCAGTTTGAAATTCACTTTAGTCTATATTCTCTCCTAATAAGTTTAATTTTGCTAATAGCGAGTGGGTTATTTGATTTATGTCACCTTTCCTTTAATACAGCAAGGTACATTATAGAAGTTGATTGTGTTTGACAGGTATCATGGTCCTGACTATTGTCTCTTTGCCTTGACCTAACATTAGTAAAGAGATTCCTCAGAGACCTTGGTGACTCCTTATGAAGCTTAACGCTTGTTCAGTAGAAACACATTTTGGCCAAAGGGGGAAGCTCATGTGTGACCAATCCTTATTTATTTTATTTCAATACAGCACACAATGGATTTTACTTATTGGTGCTATTAAAATTAGTTCTATGTTTACCTTACAGATATAACCTTAAAATTGTTAAATCTACCCTTTTTGCTATTAAGAATAAAGTGCAACAGAGGTCTATTCTTGGTCTACTATTAGTTAATTACACTCACACTAATATCTTTCTTTTCACTATTTTGTTGTCCACTTTATATCCTGTCTATATCTACCCAAGCTGTTAGTCATCCTGAGTCTACCTTTGATGCTTTTCGTATATCCACTTTTCAATCATAAGTTCTAAATGCAGATTTTAGAAGACACATGCTACTCTTCACATCTACCTGATACTCTTGCCATCTTGTCATCTAAACTTTACATGACACCCTAATTCTTTTTGTTAAATTATACAAATACATAAAAGTTTTGTTTGATCGTAAGTTATTTATATAATTTATTGCATTTTGAAAATTGCAAGGCTGCAGTTGACAGATTAACTTTGCATGGTATATTATGCTTGTATGCTGTATGCACCTATAGAAGCACTGTGACACAATTTAATATGTGGTTTAATTTGTGCTGCAAGTATCAAATTATGTACAGTTTATATGGTAACACAATCAGTAAACATATGAATTATATAATGCTTATAAGTTATGACATAATGAAAAACAATACAACAGTAAATCCAACATTGCATGTATGGTACAAATGCACCATAGTATATAAACTAAATGTATATGTATAGCAAGGAATTCCCACATGTTTGGATGTCAATTGTGGGGCCTCGCCAAGGCTCTCAGTACCCGTGTGTGTCACAGATTGCAGGCAGTTAATATTTCAGTGCAGTGGAGCTGCATTTGGCGACAGCCAATGAGTTGGGTCAGGTTAACAGGGCTGTTGCGTGCCAGTGCCCAAGAGAATCTTCAATATTTGATTGCCTTTTTCTTCTTCAGCTTCCTCTTCTTTTAATGCACTTTAGAATGGATCCACATATTTGTAGTTAAAACCTTAGTTTGCAGAAACCCCATGTTAAAACTATGTTGATGTTTTTTTTTTACTCTATTTTAAATATATTGTGCTAAAACCAGATTTTTGTTAGGATGTATTATCACATAGGTTAGAGCAATCTCTGAAAGCAGTTATAATTGTCTTGATTAATTTAATTACAAGTAAAAACATTTCCTTGAAATGCTGCAAAATGCAAGATGTATATTTTATGCTAGTGTATATTTTATGACATTGTTATTTTAATTATTTCATAGCGCATTGCAAATGTTTTGAAGCTGCATGCTCATGATTACCAACCTTCACCGTCTGATGACAATACCAAAGGGGACAAGACACCCAAAACATGTAATTGTGGTGCGTTATTTACTGTGAATAGAAATGTGAACACACTTTTGCTATATTGTGATTTAAGGTAATAAGACACCCGGATTATAGAATAAAATCCTGCGTTATAATATCATATTATTATACATTACAAATCTGACTGTAAATCTGTACAGCCCTTTTTAAATGAATACAAGAATGGTGTTATTTTCTTTGCATACATCCATTATATTACATTATTTTTAGAAGATTGAAGAAACCTCTCAAAAATTCTTACTTTAACTGTGTTTTGACTTTCCAGGAAATACAGACTGGATGTTTTTTTCTTGAACTTTTTTATTAAAGCAGGAACGTTATTGTCACTTACCCTTTCACTTTGCTGTCAATAGGCCCATCCATAGGACACTGGAGCCACAATTTTATAATATTTGCAGCCTGAAGAGCTTCCAGTTCAGTGACCAGAGAGCAAATAAAATTTTACTATTCTGCAATTCTATAAATGAATAAATTTCATGATTATTGCTTTGAAATACCAAATAACATGGAACATATTTACTAGAGCTGGGTAATGATTTTCAGCGCATGATTGTCAGCAAAATTAATCGCATAGTTATGCACAAAATCAAACAGATGTTTAGCGCATAGAAGCTGTTGCCATGGTTACTGTTCAGAGGGCCTGCCATGTACTCACGGAGCTTTGCTCTCCCTGTCTGATCACCGGAGCAAAGAAAGAGCAACCCCGCTGGGCCATGCGACTACATTGTGATTTTAAGAATGTTCCTATGACCGACATCTTCCCCAATAAGCTACTAATCAGCATGCAATGTGTAGCAATCTACTTTGCTATGGCATTTGATTGCCTGTCTTGCTTTTGTTTATCTACTTCTCCCACACGCTGCATCCAACGTAGTTTGCCAAAGCCTCCCTCCACTGCTTGTTTAGGTTGGTGATTTGCAGGCTGATTAACATCCCACCCATCTGTGACCCATGGTTTGACTGTATGTGTATTCAGAGCCAGTGAGCAACGGACTTTAAAAATAATAACAGGGTGTCATCGGGGTCTTAAGTCTTAAAAGGTGATAAATCAATTTTGCGAAAATTAAGGCCATTAAATTAAAAAGTCTTAATCGCCATTTAACAAGGTATTAAAATTTGAAGATATTTTTTTCAATGTTAAAATCCTTTGTCCAAAAGTGTATGTGAACGTATTTATTTATACTGTATAGCCAAAAATACTAAACAGGCAGAGAGTAGTGACTGTGTGATTTCTTTTCTGTATCGTTTGGTGCAGGGATCTTCCGTGCGCCTGTTTCACTCTTAAAAGCTCCAAAAAATAGATCCATGCGAACCGGAAAAAAGATTTACGAGTACAACTGATCGGATCGTAATCTCCCACCCCGCAATGCTGATCGTCGAAAACATAGTCAGGGTGGCGATCAGAAGTAACGGGGTTAACCCGGTTAGCCGCTCGTTCTGTGGCCCCTTAAACAGCCCCGTTCCTGAAAAACCAAGAGCGGGATGCACCACCAGCAGCTGAATCGGTAAGACAGCAGACAACAGGAAACATTCAAAGACCGTGTGGGTTTGGCTGACGTTAGCTGGCTATTTAGCTAAATCGGTGCCTTTTATTAAAATACATTCAACTTTTCTTAAAGCCGATGCTCTCATTAATTTCACTTTTTGGGAACAGATCAATCACAGCCTGGATAGAGCGGGATTTAAAAAAAGTTTGATGTGCTGCAACAAACTTTATAAATGTTGAACTCATTGTTCAGCATAAATGATTATGATTATTGACGAGTTAGTAGCCTGCCCAAAATCAAGGCTGGGGACTATCATGTAGCCTCGAGCATTTTTCTTGCACAAAGTTAATGAATAAAAAACAACCCCAAACTGAAACAGCTGTAATTTGAATTAATATTATACTAGTGGTAAGTTATATACTATTATATGAAATTAGATTTAATATAGTAACATAATGAATAAATTAATATCGAACTTAAAGTTTACTATTACATAAACAACATATGTTTTATTTAATGTTATATTGTTATACTAATACAGTCATTTAGACTAGTCTCTCCTCCAGGTTGTGCCTGTTCTACACCACCTACACTACTTATGTTATTCATCACTCAGTTTATTCTCTTCATCTTTGTTCCCTCTTGGCCTATATGAATTTTGTTGCATTGATCAAGTGGTCGATTAAAGTTATCACATATCATTGCAGGCAAACTCACATTATCTAGTTTAAACCAACTAAAACACAAAATTACACTGTTTCACATAATTTGCTGCAATGTTGCGTACATAAATTTAGCTTTTGTAAGAAAAAGTCTGGAAAAGGTCTTAAAACGGTATTAAATTTTACTTCAAGATTCCTGTTTATACCCTGAATAATAATAACTGCGTTAACGTGCAATAAAATAATTGTCGACGTTAATTAACGCGATAACGCATTCATGTGTCCAGTCATGTGGGGAAAAAAGTCCTTCTTTGTTTTTTTTCTGTTTTAAAACCAAAACGGAAAAACAGATAAACAGAAAACAAAAAAACAGACATTGGTTTTGGAAAATATTGATTTTGATATTTAATGAGTCCGATTTGAGTAGCTTTGTGTGTTACACTTGATAAACCTGCAGCAGATACACATGAGCGATGGCAGTGCCTGATTAAATGTAGTAATTAAGATGAGCTTGAACATCAACATAACCCTAATTTTGTTGGGTGCTTTCACACCTGGATCGATTTGTTTTGTTCCGGAACAGATACTTTGTTCCGAATCAATTTAATACGTCACTTGTGTTCACACCGCACTGTTTAAAGCGATCCAAATCGCACACCCTTCCAGGGCTTTCCTTACGCCATTACGTCCCTATCTCATGCGTGCAGGTCACGCATTCTATTGTGGGACATCTCCATGACAACAGTAACACAAAATGAATCGCTGGAGGACTTGGTGCTGCAAAGAGGTGAAGATGTTTGGTCGGAACAACATATCTCCCGGATGTTGCACACCATACACAAGAACACTGAAGTCTACAAGAGGGTCAGTGACAAAATAGAAGAGAGAGGTTGTGAAGTGTGTTAAAGGGACATTATGTAGTTTCCAGCGGCCACTAGCGGTGCGGTTTTAAGATTGCAACCAGGTGTGTGCTCGTACAGCGTACTCGCTTGAAATCATGAGCGGGCAGAATCCGAAACACAACCGCCTGCAGTAAACGCAGGAACAACAACATGCAGGCTTTGGCTTTTCACTCAGACATGTTCAGACTCTGTTACTTCAATGTTCCCATCTCAGAGGCTGATCAACACTGGCGCCGTAACGTTACTAAATTCTGCGCAGTGAGACACCGGCATATCGGCACAGTACTCCCGAAAAAAGGCAAAGTGAGAGCGGCTATAGACAGACAGAGCTGGGAACTCAGGTAAACTCCCACTGCAACGTTACAGTAACAGTTTTATCATCTTGATGTTGAACTAATCCATGCTCGTTACATGATAAAGTTACACTGCATTTAGCCGACGTGCTACATTGTTAGCTCGCCTGCTGCTTTCAGTAACTATCTTTACTATCTGTGAATCTGTCACCTGAGGCTCAGCAATGTGAGCACAGCTACATGTATTGGATGATAATGAAACAGGTAGTGAGCTGGACTGAATAGTATAAGATTGTGTCACACTTTATAACAGTTAGACCGCAGTAAGTAACTTTACTCCAACTAGTGTTAGTGGATGGCTCTTCCTCTGGGTTGTATTTTATGTGGGTCATGTTAGTTACAGCGACTGAGAGGTGGAGAAGCTGTGTACCCATCAGTAAAAGGCAATAAATCTAAATTGAACGTTACGAAGCAAACAGCGGCGGGTCCGAGCTACTGTAGCGTTAGCTAGCTGCTCGTGGCTGCATCACTATGGGTTAGTAAACAAATCGCTCCACATTAGCTTTTTACTGCTACATCATTTCTTGCAGGCTTTGACACTTTGACATTGTGGTACAGAGGAAAGTAACATGGGTGATTGGTTGGTGAAGTAACGTTAATGTGAAAGCGAAATAACTTTGCACCGGACAACATTAGCAACTGCTCGGCGTTAGCCGGTGAGCTAACGCTATCTAACTTGAGCCAACTGCAGCACAAAATCAAAATATATTTTACATGCTTTGTAGTAATGTTCCTGTCCACTAGGATGAAAGCCAACTCCGGGTCTGTTTTTATACCCAAAACAAAGCGGAGGTTTCTCTATGATTCAAAAGCCCTGCCGATGTTGTTCCGTGTTTTCGTCTATCCGATTCACATTTGGCCTGACGAGCTTCAGCAGATAGAACTATTTGTGCTGGGAGCAGGTCTTTCTTAGTGTTAGCAGACTCCATGTCGTAAGTTGCAGTGTCGTCGCTACAGAGTGCAAAGTCAGTAACACAGCGAGAGGCTCGGGAGCGCACATGCAGGTGTCAGTCACTGGATTTCGCGGAAATAAAATCGGAATCGGGAATAAAATTCCTATTCAAATAGGAATAGGAATACCTGCCTTCAGAGTTAATAGCCAAACTCAGCAAGTGGATCATTTTAATGTCAGATTACAACCCCTTCCCACACAGGCAATAAAAAAGGATTCATTTTAGTAGAAAAACTACATATAGCCCCTTTAAGCAGTGCCACACGAAGTAAAAAAAAACTCCGACAGCAGTACCTACACAACCACAACAATATACCCTCAACAAATTAGCAACATACACACCGAAGCTGTTGACAAGCGATCTTTTGACTTCGGTTGCCAGGCAACACATTCATTTGTTCCGGTTCATGGGGCGACTCACTGCAAACGAACCGCTCCAGGGTTGTATGTAATTGAGCCAAGACCGCCTCTTCTAGGTGATCTCGGCTCGGTTGTTTTGTTCCGGTTCAGAGAGTGATTGCTGTGTTCACATATTACCAAACGAACCGAGCCAAAGGGGAAAACGCCCCCTTGTGTCGGAACAACATCTCCAATCGATGTGTGTGAAAGCACCCTTAGGCCCGTGTCCACCAAAGCGTTTTTTTCTGACGCCAGCGTTTTTTTCAATTCATTCAATGGGAGCACTGCGTTTTACGAGCTGGTTAAAACGCCAGGAGCATGATGAGGCGCTGAGCATCTTTTCCGTGCCGAGCTTTGGGGGAAGCGCTGCGCTCATCAATGTCACTTTTTACCCAGCTGTCCAATCACCGTAGAGGAGGGGAGGGACAAACACCGCACCGTAGCAACGGTTACTATCCTGGAACCGGGCTTCGTCCAACCTCAGCTCTTAGACCAAACGGTACTACTCGCCAAACCCACATACAGCGAGTCCGTCCTCTCTCTCTACCTGCTTCAGCCTTCTCTTCAGACAGAGAAAGGGCCAGAGCAAGTAGGCTACTCTACTCTGTGTTGACATTTTTACATCCAGTAAAGTTCGGTAGAACTACATGCAAACATCACTTCCTCAGATTTTATGTATCATAAGGTGCATTTGACTTCATGCGGCGCTGCGCAGCGCTGACTTAACATGATGCATGCTGGACTTAAAATAAGGCACGCTGGTTAGAAATTGTGTCCAACTTTCGCTGGCGCTGCAAAACGTCACCATGTCACATGACATTTAAACCTCGCGGGAGCAAGGAGGCTGCAGGTGCCGAGTCCGGCAGCCGCAGTTGCTTTTCCCCAACTGCACCAAGATGGAACCACACTATTGCCTGGTCTCGCGGTGTTTTTCTTTGCAAATTCTGCGAGATCAATCATTGATCTCAGCTCACAGTAAGCTGCTGCAGGTTGAATGTGTCCGATTTTATGGCGCCGTTTTATACCCCGCCCCTGCAGTCACCTGCAGCTCACGTTAGACTATGAATTCGGCGAAAGTCAGCCGCCGTCATCTCGAACGCACCTATAGCAACCAAAGCAGTTGGAAAAAAAGCTGCGCCTCATAAGCGCCTGCTAGCGCTTCCTGCTGGGTGTTTTCAGAAGAGCAGCTGGCGTTTTCAGCTGGCACAGGCCCTTAGTCAGAAAAACAGGACAACATTGTATAGCTTCAATATAAATCTAAAATTAAATATAAAAAATATGTAGCCTAATGTTGACTTTTGTCTTCACAGGATACACAAACACAAGTCTCCTGATTCAAAGGTCCTGGCCCCCCTTTTACCCCAACCATGTTCTCAGTCTTTTCCGTTAAATATCATATACCTGCCTTTACTGCCATAAAATGACGCTACAGGACTTACCCCACTGCGTTGCCCTATGACGCTGTAGGGATCCCCAGTGCGTTACAAACGGTGATAGGCCTTGACCATATGTGACTAATCGTAGTGTGAACGGGTTGTAAGCATGGTGCGAACTAGGGGGGAGCCAGGAGGAGCTTAGCTCACCTTAATAAGACATCAGCTCCCCTAAAAGCATGATTTGTGATATTTTTTGGGGTCTCTAAAACATTCACAGCATGCTTTAGCTATTAATTTCTATATCATCATGGATATTACTCCCCTTCCCACTCCCTCTTCACTACCGATTGTGTCACTATTACAACTTACGCGCTGTGAACGGTTTGTGATTGGTCCCTCTGGCTGGATGAATATTAAGCATGATCCATTTCCTGCTGCAGCTGGGGGCTCTCTGCATCGCCACGCAACTTTCTAAATTCTTCCATCTCAGAGAGAAAAGAAAGGTCAGGTTGCAAACACAGTCGCAGCTGTTGTGTGATGTGTTGTACCAAAATAGCTACATATGATAATAATAATAGGCTAACTATAATTATAATAATAATAATAATAATAATAAAAGACAAACATGCCTGAGCTCCTTTTTTTTTAGTTATGGGTTTAAAACAGAAAAACAAAACAGATGTCTGTTTTTTTGTTTACCGTTTTTCCATTTTTCCGCTTTGGTTTTAAAACAGAAAAACTAAAAAAGCACTTTTTTAAAAGCTTAAAAGGTTTTTTACATTGAAATGAAATAAATTATTCTATGGTTGTCTACTGATTTATTAAACACTGCTTTGATGAAAATGTATGTGCTAATGGTAACAATATGTTCTTTGGCCCATCTGCCAAGAATTATAAGATGGTGAGCCATCACAAGAGGCATCCGTGTCAATCTATTTTAGCTATTTTTTAGATATCTCTGCTGCTGTTTAGATGGCATGCAATCACATGATCTGCATACTATGCAGGCTGTTTGGTTTTTATCCTTGTAGTAAGCACAGTATTCACAAAACCAGCTGATTGTTAATCACTAGTGACAGACTTGTCAGGCATATATTCAGCTCTTCAAATCAGAATAAATACTTTGTTATACTACCTTAAATTACACAGTCTATATAAAGAAGGCCCACAATGGTGGTAGAGGAGTTAATACAGGATTGTAGATTGACCCCTCTGGATTGTAGATTGTGGTGAAGGTGGACAGACGACAGGTGAATGATGAAATCTCATTCTCAGCTAATTCTCACAGGACACTCTGAAGATAATGGTGGTCATGGATTAGGAGGCAAGGATGGCAAGTTCAACGATGACATTTACATATCATCATCCACCAGCCAACAGCAGGCAGAAAGTTGGATTGGTTTGACATGGTGGTTTGACACAGCAACATTTGAAGTGTATGAATGAAAGATGTTTCTTTTTTAAGCTCTGACAACACTGACTGGATGCATGAAGGAGAATAAGGAGAAGGAAATAGGCGGAGAGAACAGAGTTTCTTAATAAAAATGGACACAAAAAAATTAGCTTCCACAAAAACTTAATAACCTCCAGGGGCACAGTAATAACTACAATTTTCTTGCTTGATTAGAAAAAGTCTAGTTTGTCTAGAGTGTGTCAGCTTTGGAAGTTGATATTTGAAAGTCGTTGTATTTCGATTCAAAAATGGAAATCCCCTGACCATTGGCTGCAGTTTCACCTCTCTGTACTGGCTGGTACATTATCAAAATTAAACCTTCTATTTTGTGCGTTATACCCTGTCACTACTGTAATAGCTGATAAATCATATAAATCTTTGAATATGGAAAGTAAAAATAACTCACCTATACCGTATTGAGCGATTTGAATTGAACGTGCACTTGCTTGTTTCCTGTGCCATTTACTATAGCTTTGGTTCTGGTCATCCATTAAGAAGAAATGCATAAGTTTGAATTTTAGCATTCATTATTATTATTGTGGGCATATCTGTAGCTGTACAATCAGAAAAATACTGTATATTCTCACTGTTACCTTTGACAGCAATGCATGTGAATACAGAAAGGAAATATAACATCCTCTTAGACTTAGTGGTATGGAACATGTTTATAAGCAGACCTATCTGATCAGAGTCCCATCAGTTCCCCCCAAAGAGCCATTTGTCCTGGGCCTTCTTTGTTGTCCTATCAGAGCAATGTAGCACAGCAGATTGTCTCCCCGGATGCAGTCCGGGTGGTGGGAGATGAAGAACAAGAAGGAAGTGACAAGAGTGTTGCCCTAAATTGCTATCGATTCAGTTGTTTGAACCTCTTTCTCCAGGAGGTTAAGAGTCTAGGAGGAGCCGGGGCTGAGGTTCAAAGGAAGGAACTGTCACCCAGTCTTAATTCAAAGTGATGTCTGTCTCACCCTGTCATCCTTCTCCAATTGTCCAGTTAGTGGGAAATTGAAAAGTGAAACATCTGGGGATTCTCGCTAAATTGTCAAGCAACTGTCAACTCATCACATCAGACACTCTTTTCGGGGGTTGCTGAGGAAAATGCTGTTCATTTTCTACCTTTTATGTATTTGTTCAATATACTTTAGCCCTTCAGCCATAGCTTTCTTATGATGTCATTTTTTTAAATAATATGATCCACATATGAGCTCAGTTACTGGCAACAACACAGGTCAGCACAGTCTCAGTAATGTGAGTAATCCAGCTTTGGATAGAAGTTTAAAGCTATTGATTCCTAAACAATGTACTGTATAATGTTTTTCCACAAATATTGATACAAATACAATTTGAAGCTCACTACCTCTTAAAAAGTTATTGACTGAAATAACAAGTGAACCTCTGCACTCCCTGCAGAAAACAGACAATGCCAAGTAGCCTATGATGGATTTTGGCCTCTGATCGATAATGATGCCTGATAGTTTTGAACATCAGTGCAACTATTGAAAGCAGTGGTACTTTATATGTCACAACAAGCTTTGAACAGGTAGTGGTAATATATCCATTTAAGCAAAAAGTAAAGCTTATAAGCTTATTTTCAATGACCCAAAATGTATCTTAAAACAGCAGATTCTTTTGCTTTTGTTTAATTCCATTTGGAATAGGAGGATCAAATGTTGTATTTTGTTGCACAAGAAAACATGACACCCTATGTTTAACTGAGGCATAATTGCTCTGTAGCTCTCACAAATTGCTTTCAGTCCAGCATACAGGGATAACAGTTTTCCAACAAGCGTTCAAAACTGCACCCACATTTTTGGGCTTTTAAAGCCACACCAGTGCTCAGAGAGGATTACATTTTATTTCATATGACTGGGCATTTGTTACAATAAATGCATGCTTCTAAAAGACGTCAGAATGGTACCCTGCTTAAATGGGATATTACCCTGCAAAATGGCTTCTTTGAGCTCATTTAAAAGTGTACACATGGCGGTACACAACATCGTTCATCCCTTGTTTAATAACAGTGGGAGAGAAAGCCAGTAACAGCTGGTGTCATATTCTACAAGGCAAACTTTATACTCATTTTACTCTTTCATATCCCTCCTCCTCCTTTCTCTTTGCCTCTCTTCTCCCCTACCTGTATCTATCTCTCGCTGTCGTTGACTTTCGCTGCATCAATAACATTTGAGGAATATTTCATAGCCATGCCTGTGGAAGGATTCCATCAACTTGAATGGATTCCATCAACTTGATTTGCATTTCTTAAACTAGGCAAGCGCAATGCATTATGCAACACTGGCAATGCATTCTGCATAAATCCAGTAGTTGAGTACATATTTGAGAGTCATGGATTCCTTTTTCTCAGTATTTGCCAGACAGAAATAACAGACTGCTCCTGTATAGATTTAAACAAAAATCCAACAGCAGTAAATATTTTCAAACAACTTTTAATCTCCGAATGTAGCACATGGGAAAAAAATCATAGGCTGCATAAATTGCTCTGATTTCTCACAAAGACATGACCGTTTTTTTTTTAGCAAGGAAACCAGAGCTAACATACTATAGACAGAAATAACAGACTGCTCCTGTATAGATTTAAACAAAAATCCAACAGCAGTAAATATTTTCAAACAACTTTTAATCTCCGAATGTAGCACATGGGAAAAAAATCACAGGCTGCATAAATTGCTCTGATTTCTCACAAAGACATGACTGTTTTTTTTTTTAGCAAGGAAACCAGAGCTAACATACTATAGTGCACAGTGGACTCTGGTTTCTGCAGCTATATGTTCAGTGTCAACCTGGTGTCTGTAACTCAGCTTTCTCAACCCATTTATGTGGAAGACAGCATGCTGTGTTCTGCAAAGAAGTGCCATTGGAGAATTCTGATCAGATTGTACTCTCATGTCGGTGCAAGTGAGTCAGGCAAGTAGTGCCAACCTCCCTCGACACAGAAGGTCTCAAAGGATAGGCTTTTTTAGCTGTAACCTGAAGCACCGTCACTGTAAAATGTAGGTGCTGTAGTCCCTATTATCCCTGTTGTAACTTGTGAACATGAAGTAGGGGAGTTGTGGGCTGTAATAGCTTGTGGATGACTGGTGGATTAGGATTGGACATACTGTAGTGGTTAGAGATTAGTGTTCAACATTAGTTTGTTACAAGACCACTTGGATTCGGCAGTTTAACTTAAAGGACTGAAGGAAATTTGGTCTTAGTTCAACCACAACCATTTAGTTAATTAAAAACATCTTCATTGAACTGAATGGTTATGTCCAGTATTTTAATTTATGTTCTACAAGCTGCTGTCTCGTGTAGCACCAAGTCAGTGCCCCTCAATAAATCACAGCCATAAGTAAAATACTTTCAGAAACCAGATTAATTGCAACATAATGAAAAATGAAGACTTTGGTATGAAAATACTAGTAGGATCTAGCAGATAAATCACTTTGGCTTTGACACTATCAGAGCAGCCATAAAAAATTATTTAATTGCAACTAGTGTTAATGACAAAAACCTGAGATGGCTAGCTTCAGTTGACATGAATCTCAGTCTTTTTCTCTTCAGATCAAAGGCTTTGGTCATTAAGGAGTCCCAGGGTATTGATGCTTGTTTTATCGCCAATCCTGGAGCCCATTATGGACAAGGGTGCTGCTTCCCTGTGTGCACTGATAGAGGTGACTCTCTGCATCACTGATAGGGCAACTTCTGCACTGTTTCGACTCACCATTCACTCGTCCCCAAAAGCACAGGCCAATGATTGGCAATCATTCACTTCAAATTTGACCCTTTCTATTTTTAACTGTTTTCTTTTTTTTTAAATCTAGCTGCTTGCCACTACACCAGCTCACTCCAGCTCGCTGTAGACTTTAGACTTTATTGTCCCCTGGGGAAATTCCTTTCCATAGCAGTGTACATTAGACAATAAGCACACTGTAAAAAAACACAATGGCACAACTACTCGCAGTAGAGAGCATGTATTTATTTATTGTCATATACTTAATAGAACAGCATATGCTGTATAGAACATTATTTGTTTACTTCACTATAGACATTTTACCCCAATTGGTGACCGAGAATGTTAGGGGTATAGCAGTCTACTGTATCAAGAGCACACATAGTGTGTTTGAAGGCACCACCAGCAAGTGACACTCTTGGAAACAGAATGTTCTGTACCCTGCAAGCATTGTTGTCTTGGGAACAATAAGATCCCAGAAAGGTAGATCTTCATTAAATTTCCATCATTTCATAATATTGAAAAAAATGTTCCATATCTACCTCGACTTCTATAAAACAGGTTACATTTTATGATGACGTCAAAATTCATCAGACATGCTCTGTGTGTTCAGTTGCACCATATATAACATATTTCTCCTGGATATGGATCTATTGTGTCAGATAAGACAACAATACCCCAAAAAGCTTCACACAGCACTCAGCAACAGGATCAGGTGTGACAAGTAGTTTAAAATAAGTATCACGGGTTATTTGTAAACAGTTTGGCTAGGGCCTCTATGCGTGACTTTCTAGAGAAAAGTCATGCAGAGCGTTGAATTTGTTGTTGAGTATAGAAAATATGTTGTGCAATGTTGCAGCTATGTTATGAGGTGATGTTGCTTTATCTTGTGTAAAATGTACTCTTTAGCAGTCAATCATAAGTCATGTTTTTAGTTATGATGAGACATGCTGTGCAGAAATGCACTGTGATACATCTTCAGACACATCTACCTTCTGCATTACATTTTGACCATAGCACTTACATTTCACCTTAATGCTTAATGTTCCTGAATGTTGATAATTGGGTCTCAGACAGGTTTAATATAAGAAAGGTGAACCATATTGTTAATGGGTACAGAATAAGATAATAAACAGTGAGTTTAAAGGCACAGTAAGAATGTGATACATAGTTCAGTGTAAATATTGCTACATTAATATGTATTTATTATACGGAAGGTAGTACAATATCTTCATTTAAATTTAATTTTGACCAGTTTCTTTAGCTATACTTTATAGTTTATAGTCTATAGTGTCTAAGTGCAGCAAGTGAAGGATAGAGAACAAAACAATATTCAGACTGAAGTTTTAATATAATTATTTCTATTAAATACATTATAGGGCTGTACAGACAGTGAAAAACTGTTCAAGAGTGCAAACGTTTCAGTCCATGTTGGACTTTCCTCAGTTCAGAGTGAAACATGCATGGTGACTTTACTTTACAGTTGCACCTAGTCGATGACATAGGTCTTGATAAAACACACATAGCCACATCCCAGCAGGTAAAGGAATTACAAACACATCAGAATAATATATAATACTATGGCGCTTACACATTCTCATACACATATTGAATTATATACAAACAGATGTTAGCAACACTCACTAATATAAAAAGACAATGAAGTCACAAAAAACAGGTCATATCTAATTCTTCATCAGCCTAATGATGTATTTCACTACAGTACGCAATATGAGTGACATCATCTATGATGTATAATTCAGATTTTGTGAGATTAAAGATATGAGAGAAAGAGAGAGAAAAAAAGTTTGGTAACTTTATTTTTAATTATTCATATAGATGGAATTATTCCTTTCATAATATTGTCACTCTCTGGAGAAGCGTCATTCAAATTTAATAGCAGAGAAAGAGATAAAAACCATTTGGCTTAATTTAGTCTCTCTAAGTGTTTAGTTGATCTGGTTTTATTTTATGCTCTAATGTTGTATTGATCCCACCTGAGTAGCCATGAGCAGCAGTTTTTCAATGTTGCAACAATTATTATTTTTTGTGTTTAAATGTGTTTTAGTATAAAAAACATTGAATAATAATTATATATATATATATATATATATATATATATATATTATGTGTCGGAGTAATCATATGATTCAATGAGTGAGAGTATACGGTATGGGTGCAACAATGTACGTAGGTAATGTAACTATATTACGGATAATTTAGCTAATAGCATGTCTACATTAACAAGTAGCTTAAAAGCAAACTTGAAAGTTGATTATCTTCCCCAACAGAAACTTGTTGTCTTCCAATTCTCTCTTGAAAGTTGGCTAGTGTTCATTATGAAGTGTCACAGTTTGACATGACATGTTATAATGCTGTATACCAACCATTTGGTTCACATTTTGTTTCTTTTCCAAACCTGTCTGCTTCACATTTGTATGTCATTCATTTGGATCAGCAAATACACTTTGAAAAAAGTACAATGCTGTCCAAATTTTTATTTTTATACTATGAGAAAATGTTTTTACTGAACATATTTCCAAAGTCATAAGTCTGTGGAATCAAAGTCTTGTGCTTTGTTTGCCTACCACCTTCTTACAGTTTCTGTGTGGTACAATAACATAGCACTTCCTTGTATAAAAAATGTTGCACACAAACAAAGTCTCGGCAGCAATTAGGAGTCCCTTAAAACATATTTGGCAAGCTTGCTTTTTCATGTTGAAATTGGGAAAACTTGCTAAATAAACCTTACTAATGCTTAAGCACTGTGTTTTTTGGCCATCAAAGTTATTTAGAAATTGAGAAGAAAAAGCATTTCATTGTGTATCATTTACTGAAGATGGAGGACACACTAAAGATAAAAAATAGATGTTTAAAGACTGCAGTTATATTTGGAGGACAAAAATTAGTGTATTAGTGTTTTATGTATATTCATTTTCATTCTTAATACTGAAGCAAATACTCTATTGCAGTCTTGCTCTTCCTTTAGCCTTATTTGATCTTTTGAATTCTGGCTCCAACAGATGGCACTCACTGGTCTGGTTCAGTCTAAAGGGAGACAGCCTTTCCCCCCCCTATCTTTCTTTAAGGACAAAAGGGACTTTTTTCGCTTCCCTGGGGCTACTCGCACTCCCCTGCCAATCAAGATTCAGTGATTGAATTAGTGCCAGGTCCGCTAGCTGGTGCTTCCGCTGAACGACAGACAGATCCAGAGTAGAGATTAGGCGAGTGTGAAGTTCACCCTGCTTCAGAACTCCTCACATGCATCTCTTTCTCCCAAGCTCTCAAAGGCACCTCAGATGAAGAGAGCTGTTGCCTGACAGGCCCTGAATTGTCCAGCCTGTGCAGAATGCAAACTAGGCGGATGCCCATCTCTTCCTTCCCAACTCCCTAGGAAAGACAAGAAAAAACCACAGATGCAACATTTAGGATGCAGTAGAAGTTCTCATGCAATTTCTAAAGAGCTCTTGGAGTTAAAATGAGTTTGCAAGATAATACCGAACATAAGATGTAGCCTATAGCACAAATATGGTGTGGAATTTCAGAGCACAAGCTAACAGATAACAACATACCTTTTTTCAATGGTAGCTTATAGTGTCTGCAACTTTGCAAATCAAAACTGATAGTAGTATTAAGCTGTCAGTTTAGTTTAATTACAGATGGTTAAGCAGTTAATACATATTGTTGCGTTACTGTTCAAATGGAGACATCCTCAACACACTGTAGACCATTCCTTCACGCCAGCCGGCAGGAGATTTCACAGATATTTAAATCCATCAAGTTCATTGCCACCAAGAGTTGTAGATATCATGCTCCGAGAACAAGAGAAATGCTTTAGAAAGCAAACCAACAAAACACGCACTGGCTGGACAAACAATTTAGGCAGCATCACTTCAATAATCCAAAATGCTTTTCCTGTTCATTGCCATTCCTCAAAACAAAAACAAAGGCTTGTCTGAAATGTCCAGTGGTTCAGCAATGATTTAGGAAGAGAAAGCAAGCACAATAAAGATGGCATGTCACTGAACTAAAAGCCCTTGTGTAAGCTGTTTAGGAAAGAGAGGAGCTTTATTTGACTTTGTCTTCAATCACCATTCTGGTCAGGGTCCTGTAATGGAAAAAAACTGTTTCTGCAAAATCACAGTTACAAAAGTATTGAAACACACCACAAGCATAATTTCAGAACCAATTTAAGCGTTTTCATTTCACGTTGCATGAAATGGGAATTGATACTGACATCAAAAGTACTTCTCAGTTTATCCCAATTAATAATCTTAAAAAAGGGAGCTCTTTGACACTTTTGTGTTATGACATTTGGGCCCCACCGGGCCAGTGGGCTTGAAACTTACTGGCCCCAAGACACTTTTTACTGTCCCTTCCTCTAAAAGTTATTAATCAGTGTTACAACAAAACCAAAGACTCATAAATTATGTTATACTGTTAACATGTTAAATCGTCATTTAAATACACCCTGGATGTTATCACAGTAAAAAATATTTTAAAAAAATAAAAAGGTTAATAAAACAATTTACTTTTGAAACAAAACATAGTAACAGATTCAAACATGATGTACTCTTTCTCTTGCTGACAGCCATTTAATTAAAAAAAAATGTACACAGAGCAGCGGATGTGAGTCGCCTCTATCCTGATTGACAGGTCGCCATAGTAGTGACATGTCAATCACAAGATAGTCCCGCTCTAAAGCATACGCTGCTTTCTGGTCTATTTTCCCCTAAATGGGACCATAATTTACTAAATGAACATCATGCTGTGTTAAAGAAGACTGGAAACTAGCGACTGAGACAGTAAAGTCATTAGGAAAGTGTTTACTGAGGTAATAAATCAGCTGAGAAGTAGCCTCATTTTGCCATTATTTTTAATGGAACCGGACTTCTTTTTGCAACAAGTGGACCTGCCCCCTGCTAGCCATTAGAGAGAATGCAGGTTTAAGTTCCATCTGCATGGTTTCACTTTCAGACCCAGAGGTTGCCTCTGGTTTGAGATTAGAGAAATAACATTTGACAACCACTTTTCACGTCACGACTACTCTTAATTGCTCAGCAGTGCGTGCCAAGAGCTGCAAAACAACTGCAGGATGTCAAGTTTCTAATGCGATTTTTTTGTTTTTATTTATTACTAGGGAAGTACCCACATCTGTTCACTCATATGACACTAATTCAATCCTCTACAAGAATATCACAGACCCTGTGAGTTGAGGTCAAATGAATTCTGTTCACTTGTTACAACCTACCCCAATGCCGGGATAAGTTGTAACACATGCTGGGGTAAGCTGTAACAATAATACAAAAGAAGCAAAAATAGATGCTACACTATATGATATGCTTCAAAAACAGGTAGTGATATAAAAGAACTATGTTTCTCTCTGGCTGTAACTGACTCCTGTGCATGTACAGTATGTGTATATAAATTTATCTATAGAATAAACTTACTTAACAGGATACTTAATAAGCACTACTAAAATGTACTTAATAAATAACATCTCTCTACATCCTTAGGTCTAACAAAAAAGAGGTGGGTGTGTGTGTGTGTATTCTTAATCAGAGTCACAGTCAGTGCTTGAAGTGGGCCAGTACTCACCAGTAGGCAATACAAGCACTTCTGTATTATACTATTTGTACCAGGAGTCCAGGACTTTATCTTGCACACCGGAATTTCTCACAAGATACCCGTACACTTCTCTACCCTCTCAACTGACAGAGACGGAGTATGAAAAAGATCAAGTCCCAATACACACACCAACATGTGAACAACACACCCCTGTCAGCCAATGTTTAGCTAGCTGTAGCAGCTAGCTAAACATTGACAGAGCCAGTGCAGTCATCGTCCCAGTCCCTACTGCCACCGAGCCTGCTTCAACATGCCCACCGTACGAGCAGTAGCGTTGCTACAAGTAGCACCATTACTAGTTTAACTACATTTCTCAGTAGCTTGGTGGCAGTGTTGATGTTTTGTGAATCAAATCAAAGCTCTTTTAGTGACCAAGTATCCCGGTAGCTTCCAGACACGCTACATTTTCCCAAGGATCAGTAAGTGACGCCACCGCCGCACATGGACCTGTATGTGCAGCCGGCGGAAGCGCTTCCGTGTGATAGTGACATCACATATCGATCCTTGGGCTGATGTCTGCGACTTTGCTGCAGTGGATTAAAGACACATGCAGCTGGCCACCTCTTCTACTAGTGAGGAGAAAACTTTGATATGTAGTGGCAGAAACTTGTTTCCATGAGATGAGATGAGAGATTTCTATCTTTCTGTCAGGCCTATTGTCATGAATGTTTAGGTTGCAATGTTGCCAGAGCACAAACTCACATATAAACAATAAAAAACTAAACTAAACACATTATAGGCCTATGTTACATTGAAAATATGTCTTGGTTTTGACAAGCAGTAGCATTTTTCAAAGGAACAATTATTAAAATAAACTGTTAATGATAATAATGTGATAATTAAGTTACTTTATACAAACAACAATGGTTCTCCCTTTGTTATGAATAAAATTGGTATCGAAAAAAAGTATCGTTCAGGAACCGGTATTGAAGTCAATGTATCATATCGATATCGAAAATCTTTGAGCAATACCTAGCCCTACCTAAGAAACTACATTTCAATCTAATATAAGTCACAATTGCAATAGTAGAGACACTAAACAAAATATAGTCTTGGTCAAAAAATTTACTTTCTGACCTCAAAATCATTATTTTCTCTATATATTCTGAATGTACCTGTTTCCCGACTTGATAACCACCTTCCCTGATCAGGGAGGAAGTAGGTAAATACCGAAATTATGTTATCTCTAATTGGTGGAATTGGTGTTTACTACTATTAGCATGAAGTTTTAACAGAATAAGCAGTAGGGAGTTGATAATCCACTATCATTTGGTTCCTGGATGCAACACTGTTGTTATATATATCTTAGATATTTCTTTTTCAAAGTAAATTTTTATTGTTGGTATGAATTTAAATAAACATTTTTATTTACTTTTTCACTTTAAAAATACAAATAGAGGCATCAAAAGCATTTAGCATTAAAGTAGTAACTGACCCGTGTCGAACATGCTTCCTGACTACTAAAAACTTGGGTGTTGGTGTCTATTTATTCCATCAATTAAGGCTGAATATTTAGTCAGCCTAAACAGGAAATACCTTCAACTACTCATTCATTTGCTATATAATACTTGGAGGAGCTGTAGTCAAATGCGTAAACAAATAATACCAAGTATTTCAAACTGCACTTGGCTATATGGAGGCATTTGGTGGGTGTTAATTTCTATCTAATACAAACAGTCATGGATTAAATAATTTTCCTAAAATACCACCATCATTCTGACAAAGTAAACATGCCAGATTTTTTTTTGCAACTTTTAAAAATACAGAAGTATGATAAAGGCTTCCAAAACGATGCTTAACACTCTACATTACTGATGATAACACAGACAGCTGTACTGGCAGAGTTATCATTTGCCATACAAATAAATGCCAAATGATAATCACATTTTATGCCATCAGCTGTGCATAATGTGATACTGGCCAGAATCCCATTATCATCATAGTTATTATCGACCACTGGTGTGCAAGCATTACAAACACAGTCTTAGTGACTGCCTAAGAGTTGTACCCGGAGCCAGATGTTGAGAGGAAAAGTAAAAAGAGACAGAGAGAAGAATAGATTTACTGGGCTTTTACAAAAAGCCTTCTAAATTATCAGGTCACAACATAACTCCAAGACAAAGGGGTAGAATAAAAAGTAAAGAAGAAATATTTTTTAAGACATATAAAGGTAGCAAAATTAAACACTCGCCACTTGGGAAGCAATCATATGGAGAACACTGATCTTGCCGTTTTATTTCATGGGGAGAAGAAACACAAGCAAGGCAGCGCAAACAACACAGGGTCTCCAAACAAACCATGACAGATAGACTGCACTGAATTAAGGGTAGTTAACTATATGTTACGTCTTACTACAGTACACATACAGTATCTTTCAGAGTGGTACGTAGTGCATCTCAGGGTTTAGTCTGTTGGTTTTGACAGAAAGTCAGTAGAATTTTAATGTTGTGATATTCTGGCATCGATCGTGACATTCCCCAATTGTTTGAGCTTGTACCTGTTCTGAATTTGCTGTTTGAATCTAAATGCTAATACCCTTTCATGCAATGCTTTGGAGGAATTAATCTATTTAAAGCAGTGTCATGATAAGACTATAGTAATAATTATGCTCATTAACACTAAACCTCTGCTGACCTTCAGTCATTTTAATACAGAGGGATGCTTTGAATGTTTCATGTGAGATCAGGAAAAATAAAACCTGCAGTGCTGCTTGCAAAAATTGCTGTATTATAGGGGACTTGCTCAGAGGAGGCAAATAATCTGCTGAACTAATCCATTTCTGTACCTGATATGAAGGAGTTGTACTCGTCAAGAGGTTCACTGAGCTCAGCTCCTGTGTAATATGAGCAGACACTATCACAGCTGTTAAGGTCTGCCAGACTTGAGAATATACACTTAAAAATCCATATTTTATTCTTTGAAAGAAACAAGAAAGATGCTTTTTGTTCTGATGTAGGACTTTAGTAAAACAAAACAAAATAAACACATAAACAGAGAGAAACAGGCACCCATACTCTTATACTCAATTCAATAACTGCTTGTTCTCTTCACTCTTTATTATTTATTCCGCTGTTTTTTGGCATCTAACTAGTCCTGTACCCTTTGTCCTAGAAACTTGGTTCCAACTTTAAATTGTACATCTTTGTGGGAGGGGTGCTATTACTTTTGTTGCTGATATCTGTTATGGTTGATTTTATATTAATATTTTTATGATTTTAAAATGAATGGGTTTCTATGGGAGCAGGTACTCCACCCTCCGAACTTTAAGAGCTTAGTGCTCCGACGTATGTGCAGCTAGAGACTCAGTTTAAGCTGCAAATTGCAAAAAAGATGTTGATCTTTCAAAGTTGGATTTGGTGTTTGGTAAAAAAAATGTTTAGTTTAGGAACTTTAGGAGCCCTTCCAAAGTGAAGGGTTTAACAGCTTTTAGCAGACGTTAGAGTGTGTCATGTGATCAAGTTAGAGTGGAGAGAGGAGGATTTTGCTCACCAGAAATTTTTTTGTAAAATGCTGCTACTTGTGCATATTTATCTCTATAAGCACAAAAAGGCACCAAAATGTAGCCACATGCCTTTTCTTCCTCAAAATGTCAAAATCCTGCTCAGTGGACGTTTAGTTTTTAATCTCTGAACCTTAATTGATTGGAATGTCTGAGTCATCTCCCATTCACTCCCTGTTGTAGCTGCAGGCTGAGCTCTCCCCCTGTCACTAATTCTTTAACTTGCTGTATCTTCCTCCCTGTTTGGAGTTTGGACACAAGAAGTACATTTTTGTGCTCAGCTACTCAAGCACTTACTAAAAAGTCCAAAATGTTAACTTAAACTAAATATGGTGACCTTCAGTCATTCATTCGTCGCACCGACAGCGGTAGCAATCGCAAAACATAGCTGGCAGCTCTCCCACGCATTTTCTTAAGGAAATGCCCATTCTAGTTGACCACTTGAGCTTTCTTCACCGAATGTATCTTAAAGGCTATTAGCCTGCACTTTAAACTTATTTTCTTTTTTCTTTCTTCTGTGTTTCACAGTGTTAAATGTTACATCAAGTCAATGGTAATTTATTGCAACTTTATCAAGTCATAATATAGACTGACTGAATTTTCAGTGGTGAGTGAATACTAAAAGCATCAACAAGGAATTCATTTTCAGACAAAGTTTTATGGGCTGCTTTGAGTCCTGAAAGAAACAGTTTATTCCAAGCAAGATGTGTACTTTTGTATGTGTGCACTGTTCCAGCCCTATCCTCCAACAATCAATTCCTTGGAGTGCTGGATGCACTTGAGTGATGGGGGCGCAAAAGTAGTGACACTCAGCCATCATGGAATGAGAGCATCAAATGATTGCCTCAGAGAAATTGCTGTAACTTCAAATGTCTTTGAGAATATCTCCCATCCCTGTCTGCTTTCCCTCTACTTGCCGCTTGCCAACACTTGAAGTGTTTCTTTTTGACTTATGTTATCAGTTTGTGGTTCAGTGCGGCGCACAGTCTTATGAAATGGCTGTTTGGACCTGCAGGATGCCCATAGTGGAAATTCCGTTACCTTTCTTGAAGATCCTATCCTTAGATTTACAGTTACCAGACAACTCTGAAGAACTTACAACACTATCTTAACTCAAGTATTTTCTTTAGTGTGGTTACTTAGCTGAACCAACTAAATACTTCAGCTGTCCAAAGTAGCTTCATTAGGACATGATTAAGATTACCATGAACATTATCTAGAGAACCCAAACTAGGTTGTTCCACATATGTTAAATGAGAGAGTGGAGGAGGCGAAATGTCACGCAGGCTGACAATGAACTCATTCTCTCCTTAGGAGTTTTAGAGGTTGTAGCATCCCTGTCCTTCAATTTTGACATCCAGTAAACCAGCCTGGGTGTCCTCCATCAAAGGACAACACACAAAGGATTAATTCCCCTGAAATAATGGTTTCTAAACTACTTTCTGTCATGTGAGCAACGGTAATTAGCAATAACAGAGACTAGCTACAGAAGGAACTGAAGTCCTTGAGATCACTTTAGTGGATGGCAAAGCCGAAGGACTCAAATTGGAACCTTATTACTGTTTCATTAACACGCCTTTTACCTTGTTCTCCAGTGTTGCCTGGGTAATTAACGCTCTGTCGTGTTCTCTCTCAGACCACAGGAGGCTTTTTATGGAAGGTGATTCCTCAGCTAAGCTTGTGCTGTATAGCTGGAAATAACTGCAGCCTACTCTTATTCTGATCACATAATCAATACATGCTAAATCATTTTGTTTTGACTCTCAACATCTTAACATGTACTGTATATTTTAGTTTTGAGCAAAGCTATTTTACAAATGGTAAAACAGGGCAAATCATTTGCTATCATTTTATTATTATTGTTTTCCTCATTGCGTAATAATGAATTGTGTATTGCCTCTCTGAGTAGCATGCTGTGTTTCATTGACTTTTTTTAATGGAGAAGACAACCACATCGGGGGAAATGATTTGATATCGAAACAAAATAGAAGCATTTACTCATTTAGGGAGAAAATATTTTAAAGAGTGATCATAGACTGAAGTCTCAAGAGTGTAGTGTGGATTCAAATAAAATATTTAATTTAAATGTAAAAAATGTGCAAATATCCCAGGGCATTGTGAGGTGAATGGGATATATAAAAACGATGATAAGAGGTAATACCAAGAGACTGTTGATTTTTCACTAAACTATTTGGATTATTTGTTTATGTGGATGTTTATTCAATTAGCCTCAGTACTGTTCATCCTTATTAAAATGCAGAGCCTGCACACAATTAATGACTGCTGCCAGAATATACATATACAAAATAACTCTGCTGATTAATTGTTGTTATTGTTTTATGATTGTCCATGATTGGTTTGATTGAATTTGCTTCTTGAGTCACATGCAAGGTGCTTATCACCCATAAACCCACAAAATAATTACTCAGGCTTATCTTTATGACCTTTGAAGGTAATGTTCTCTGTCGTGCTGTCTGGCTTTGAGTTCTAGGAAAAGTGGTTAAGAAAATCTAATACTGTCAATAACTAATAGTAATCAAGTCTCATCCCGGACGAATGAATATCAGCACAATGGCTCATTCAAGATCCCAGCTCCTCACAAGAGGCACTGTGCAGAACCTCACCAATCCACCAACCCACATAAGCACCTTCACACTGCCTTCACCCAATGTCTCCATTCCCTCTTTTCACACTCCATCAAAAACTGCCTTCTGAATGATGTATGGGTGAGAACAGGTATGCGGATGTCATTTTTCACCCTATCCACTCACTTTCCTCTCTTCACATTGGTTGCTGCCTGCCTGCCAAAGCTGACTGGGCCAGGGATCTCATCACACTGTAAAATGTGATCCCAGGCATCTATATTTTTTAATAGTTGAGAGTAAATCCTCATGATGTATACACTTCTTGATGGCCACAACTTTTTTGGGGAGAGCACTACTGATCTGCCACTGTCATACAGTAGGAAACCTTTAAATCATTAGATTACTTATTTAGTAATTAATTAATTAAGGCTAAAGAAATGTGTTTTAAATTCCATCAACAGCTTCCAATTAACAGTTGACTTTTTTTAACTGAGCTGAAAGTGGCACCATTGACAAAACCTTTATACTAATTTTACTTTTTTGTACTGTGGCTATTTCGTGATGCTCAAAAATTAGCAAGTAAGAATAGTGTAGACTTAGTTCATCCAAAAGTAAAACTAATACATATTTGTTGTGCTTTTAATATTTTCCCAAAGGCCTTAATATTATTCTCTCTACTTTGTCTTTCTTCTGCTGCCCTTGATGTAGGTAAGTGTTTTTTGTTTTCCTATTATTTGCGCAGCTGTATATATGTATTCATCCACTCCATTTCATCCAAATTGCTCTCGGCAAAGAGGAAGCAGTTCTGCACACCAGAAAAAAAAATGACAGAAAAAGTCTGATACCTTTACCCCTTGAGATATCTTTCTATTGAAAACTTTTCTCATTTCTAGAGAAATAACTTTTGTTTAAGGTCCTGAGTCAGCCAAATATTGAAGAAAACAAGAAAGAGAAGAAACAAGAAAGAGATGTTTTTTGCTATGTATATTTAAATATTAGTGAGTAATATAATTACCCAGTGGTTTTCATTTATTTTGTACTGATACCAATGGTCTCTCCTTACCATTGCATTCCTGTATGTTTCTTATTCTGTTTGTATTAAAGAGTGGTAGTCATTAAGGCAAATTTTCCTCTACAGCAGTAGTATATAATGATGGTCATGGACTGTGTGTTAAATGTCAGTGGCATCGTAGTTAAACCTTAATGAAACTTCATCCTTCGTGCTTCTTCTCTGGCTTGCTGCTGTTTGGCAGGGTAGGAAGAACAACTTGCTCTTCTGTTGCCATGGAGACTGTTGTATTTGTTCCAAGTGCAGGCACAGTCAGTGTCAACTCTGATGCACTGTTACGTCTTTTTGTGTGAGTAGGTTAATTCATAACTAAATAATGAACAGGGATGTGTGTGTGTTAAAAGAAGTCTTTCGTTTATATTGACTGTTGTATCGTTTTAGTAGTGGCAATAATAATGCATTGATTTTACTATCTTGGCGTGCCTGAACCCATAGCAGATCAATGGTACAAAGGTGGTATCCTTGTTAGTTTGCTTTGAAAATCCAACACACACATTCAGTCCATCAATTTAATGCTATATGAGTCTGTTTTTTATGATGCGGAAAGATACTGGATTCCTGAAGGATGACCTAGTAAGGAGCTCAGAGTTAACAGAAAGTACTGACTTAACTTAGAAGAGTACTGTTGTGTATTTTTACTCTAAGATTCAGACAAGTACAGCTCAGAGAGGTCATTAGGATTCCACACAGTTGTGATCTCAGTGTTCCAGTGTGTTTTAGAGGGAAAGGTGGATTTTGGAGTTGTTCTCACATTGTTCTGTAAGCCGGGGTTGAAACCAGGCTTTTCAAGGATAGACGACAATACCTTTTCTCTCATATGGTTCGTTTTTTTATCTTGCAGTTTCCTCTCATATACAGTGCGTTATGATGATTCAAGGTCACACAGGAATATTTTTACATTTATGAGTGGCTTATAATTAAGTATTCTTTTGAAATGGACCGCACTTACTGTACTTGCTCAACAAAAGAAACACAGTTAAATATTGCTTGTATTCGACATGCAATGCTTTTGTTTGGAAATGGCGGAAATAAGCTAAAGACAGAAATGAGGGAAGGAGATCAAGTTTACAATTTCGACATCAGTGCTTACACCCACAGTAAGCATAATACTAGCAGAAAGCATCTGTTAGCTGGTAATGAATTCAGACCTTTGCCCCATAGCTGTCTATCTAGGCCAAGAAACTGCTTGAAGGACTTATTTGCTATACCTGAATTTCTGTGGGTTTATCTGAAGCAGTGTTTTCCCAAAGCAGGCCTAATCTGGAAGGCTGACCCGTACTGCCCCAGGCTAGATCAAACTCAGGGCTGAAGCCACGGCTCTCCCACAGTGCCAGCTATGCCACCCTTTGATAGTCGAAGCCCAAATCCTTTAAATGTCGGGCAGACTTTGAGAGACACTACAGCTCAGGAAAAGAAGCACGCACTTTCTGGGAGCTTACATTCTCTGGGGAAAAGCAATGTCCCACTTTTAGAGAAGGGGGAGAGTACCTTCACATCACTTCGGGTATCACTTGGAGGCAGTGGCAGCAGGTATGAGGACATTTGTGGTCCCAAATGGTTTTGTGAATGCGGAGAAGTGGCCTCCATCTTACTTCTTCCTGGCTCATGCATCACACTTATGAAGTGATGGGGGGTAGGGGTTGGATCTAAAGGGAGTTCCGTCCACAATGTAAGGTACTGGTTGACACCTTGCATAGTGTTCTTACAGCAGTGGTGCTCAACAAGAGTGTACATGCAGCCATGATGATTTTTAATGAATGAGGGGTTTTTGTTAGATTATGATTTGCATGTATTTGAATTTAACTATGGGGGGTTTCAGTCTTTCTATAATTTACATGCTTGTATATTTGACAGTAGCTCAGTAGCATTGTTTGTCTATATTATAAAGGTTAGATTTCATGGATAACCACAGTCAGACACCTGCAGTTTAATGACGTTCCGCAAGTGGTTTTGTCTTAAATGTTTGGCAACATAAATGAAGACGCCCAGATATATGGTTCAGTCCTCACTGTTATAATACACTTAAATTAGCTTTAGATTGTATCTTTGTTTTCAAAGTTGTCTCTATTCTTAAGTTACCTTTCATTTAAGGGACACATGAGGCAGTACAAAGAGCTTGTGCAAAAGTCTTTGAACAACAATTTCTGGGGGACCCCAGGGAGGTGAGACAATTCAGAAGTGGATAAATGTTTCATTGCCATCAGGCAACAGGGAAAAAGAGATTTTCCTGGGTGTTGAAGTGGAAGAGGAGGCATTGGGCGGGTGAAAGAGATGAGGTGAAAGAGGATATGATGCATTGCAAACAGAAGAAAATGGAAATAGAGAGAGAATGACTCAAAGATAGTGTGGAGGGGGGTGCAGCAAATGAGAACAATGAAAAATGAAACCATGGAAGGTGGGAGGGCAGGAATTATAGCAACTTTGACAAGCATATTGTGGTAAGGGAGATGAATGAAAGTGATTAATGTGCACACAGACACAGAGAAAGGAAAAGTTTCCTCATGCTCTGAGGATGCTTACTGTGTCTATGTCAGGGAAATTTGCTTTGTGACTGGTATTATCTGGTGACATGACAGTGCAGTTGCAGAAGACAGCAATGGTATATATAAGGCATAAATTGGTATTATTGTAACAGGTAGGTGCCATTATGCAAGATGCCCTGCTGTCACAGGTATAGGCGAAATATAAATGGGAAATGGCTACATTTACAAGTCGCTTATTTACCCATTCACCCATACACTGACACACCAATGGCGGCAAGCTACCACACAGGCTGGTGGCCAACCATCGGGAGCAATTTGGGGTTGAGTTTCTTGCCCAAGGACACTTCCCTATGTGGAGATCCAACCACCAACCCTGCGATAATTGGACAACTCGTTTTCCTGAAACACAGCCCTCCCAATTCTAATAATTAACTAAGTGTTTTATCTTAATCAGATTTAGATTTAGCTGAGAGTGCCTTAAAATTAGGAGACACAGGAGAGGAATCCCCTCAGTAGGCAGTCCTTGGCCAAACATGGATATATTTAGGTCATGAGGGATGGATCTTAACTACAGCATCACTTTCCAGCATATTTTTTCTCTTTGAATCAGCATTCCTACACCTTGGGAAAACCGGAAGCAGGACTGAACTGAGATCCCAGCAGTTCCTTATCTCCGCTCTCTCTTGTCTTAGAGAAAGTCTGAAGTAGGTTAGCACTCAGTGCTTGCAGAAGGGAGGAAATTGAAATGCTGAAATAAGGAGTAGCTTGGGAGAAGATGGAGGAGCTATAACCAGGACAAAATTGCCCTGCCATGATGAGAAGGAGAGACATATCTGCTCGGACACAGGGGAGTTCCTCCACTGGCCTATCACTGAGGCTTGTTGCCATCCTTTATTCTTCATTCCAGTCTTGCTTTAGTGTCAACTCCAGCCTTATGAATACTTTTTTTAAAATTATTTTTCGCTTGTTGTATCCTCATCCCCTCCTAAATTACGTTACCACGCTGGGGTATACTAGTCTGTGAGTGTAGGGATTTAATACACTTCGGAATGAAATGGGCATCCTCCTGCCTGTCCATGTTCTGTTCTTATGAGAGATTACTCCAGGGACTTTGATCGAGCAACAAGAATTCAAGCCGCACCTTCATTGGCTCAGGCCCTGTAAGCAAGCACACAGCACACACAAGTGCACAAGTACACTCAGTTCACTCATGCAAGCACAAAACATACTCACACACACAACCGTCTTAGTGTGAGATGCTCAAGCTAAACCATATTCTCCCCCTCTCCTACGCAGTTCTTTTATTATAGTGCTCCCTTGTGGCATATCTTCTGCATTTGTTTTTGTCACAGTAAATCACTTTCAGCCTACTCTGCTTCAAACACTATAATGCGTCTATAGCACACTGAGATTCCTTTTTTCCTGGTGACATTGATAATTCCAATTTTATGCTGTGTATTACACCCACTGCTCAAATTGGATAACAAAAACCAATGTACACTTCCTAGGGGATCCACATTTCAAACCCCATTTGATCAGCGTTTGAAAGACACATGCTGAGATTTGTTGACAAGGATGTTTATGCTCTGGCTGTGTAGCAAAGAGCTTGTAGTTTTATGAGAAAGTGAAAGAGACATGGGAGAGTGACAGTCCCAATTCAATAACCCATAATGTGTGGTAGGTCTGACTCTTATCAGTAAGGTTTTTAAGGCCTCTCATTGTACTGAATATTTGATACAAAATCAGTTGTCTCTACTGTAAAATATTCTGCACACCTGTATTGCCAGCGGTAAAGTCTCCATTTTTCTTGTCCTTTGGGCAAACCCCAAATGATTGTAATGATTGCCAATTTAATACTATAAATCCTGTACTTTTATATATCTAATAGCAATTAACAGTAAACAATAAAAAAACTCAATCTTGAATAAAAAAGGAAACATTCAAATCTAGTCTGTAAAAAACACCGAAATTGCAGTTATGTGTTTTGTTTATTTACATTAACTTTGTTGCTTTACAGTTAACTACTAATTCTGTCTTCAGGTCTTTTCACAGGGGAAGCGACACTCCGCCTTCCATAGTTGCTTGGCCTGGCAGGGTTTCTCTGTGCTTCTCATGTGAACAGACACAAAGACAAGTGCTCAGTGAGTAAACTGCAGGCGCCTTGTGAATAGTAACCATGGCAACAGCTTCTGTGCAATAAACAGTTGCAGCCTATTTAACTTAAGTTAAAATTATACATAACGTTACCTGATACATTCAGTTTTGTGGGGATGCTGTACCATGCAAATTACCTCCTGTTGATGTCCTGATATTTAGGAAACAGTAATAGATTTCTGGAAACCCACAAACAATGAGGATCAGTCTCTCCTCCATTGATTTGTGCTGCACGTCACAAACAAAAAGTTCAAGACAATCCAACTCTGGCAGCAGACGGGCATGTGCATGAGACGAGCACGACCACAACAGTTTCACGGGAACACTACCGCTTGTTGTTCCGCCTGTCATAATGCCTGCGCCTCCTTTCCTACACGCTCAATTCTCATTGAAAATGAATTACGAGGTGCGTAAATCGCTTCCCATGTGAAAAGGCCTTCAAGCTGGACTTATGCTTCTGTGAAGATACACTTAAAAAAGAAATATGTAGGTCGGGCATAGGTCAATAAAGCTTGCAGAGGAGCCAGGGTGCGCACTTCCCAAATCTCAATGAGCCATGCAGACCTGTCAAGCAAGCTGATTGCATGATCCAACTCTAGTCAGTAGGTGTGTTCCAAACAAAGAAGAAAGAAATGTATATATGTTATGCTCAAAATCCATACAAAGGAAACATCTACACAAGCTTTCTGTTGTGAAAGAGGACAGTAAGGACAATGGCGGTGGCTGGCCCAAACTCTGCCACTTGCCCCTTTTTATCCAAATAACTACTGAACTAAGACTAGCTGCTAAGCGATAATTAGACTTTGTCATCTGTCTGTGCTGCAGATAAGTCTTTTGCCTTCATGATCACTCCCACAGTTAGTAATGAGGTAGTGTTAATGCGGTAGGACTTATCAGTGTTGGTCAAATTAGCGTGAGTGAGCCTCCCTGCCCTCCACTAGGGACCAGCTGTCTTCTGAAGCCTGTGTGAAAGCTTCTGGTAACCTTAATTCTCTGAATACAGGCAGAGCCCCCTGGTACTCCACTAGTAGCTGCAGACTTGGTGTATGTGGAATGGGGTCACCACGACCTCTGACAATCCGATAATGTTGAATTAACGAGTACTTCATCCATTTTCATAGAACTAGTGTTACAATACTTAACCACTGTTTCTTTATTGTTTGAGATTACAAGTCACTGAAGACATGTGGGCAGGTTAAAAATGATGAGAAAGGAAATAAGAGTAAATGAGAAATTGAGGGTGTTTATTTAATCATCATGATTACTGCTGCTCTTCTGAGATGCCAGTCCTGTTCAGAAACAATGTAGTGAGGTTGCAGAGCACCATGGCCCTTGTTCCCAATTATTTAACAATATACACTTTTTTATTCATATATTTGCTATGGTTTGTTTTTTGTTTTGTCTTTTTCTATTGCTCTAATACACTGACAAAACACACCTATGGTTAAAGTGGCTGTTTAAAGACTTTAATAGACTCTACAAAGCCTGCCTGTAAGAAGATTAAGCCCTTACCGACTGAGAGAAGTCTGGGTGTCCTTCCCTGCAGGTTCAACACATAAAAAAACTCATCTTCCCTAAGGCCATTTCACTGTTGAACAATATCTAATGGGCACTGACCAGTCCTCACACTGTAGACCTTCAGCAGTGTTGTCTGTTTACCACAACAGTTCTGACATAATCAATTATTATCAATGTGTGCTGAATGCTATACATGACAGTATTCAACCTTGTTTTTCATCATGCTGTGCATTTTTTAGTATCTATATGGTCTGCTCCTATGTTTGACCTGAAGCCTACAAACATTAGGGGTGTGCATCTTCACTAGTTTCAATTCAATTTGATTGTGATTCCGATTATTCAGTCAAGGATTCGATTGGGGATGTACCAAATGTTCTGCCACCGAAATTAATCAGCTAAAAATAGCAAAAAACACTTCCGGTGTTCGGCCTAATAAGTCAAAAGGCCAAATAACTTTTACCGAACAATTACGTTTACATCAGCAGTGTGGAAGCATTTTAAAGTGTTTGAGAAAGACGCAAAAACGGCCATTTGCAGACACAGTTCTGCTGAATTATCTCCTAGAATATCTGCTCAATCTGTGGCTGACTTCTTACAAAAGGCAAAGAATAGTCTGACCCACTTTGAGTGTTTCCGTCACTCATTATGACAAGGCAATTAAGGTAGCTGCACTGAAACGGACCAATGCGAGCGGACAGGCAGGTTAGCGACTTTATCCTGTCATTTTCTTTCTTTACAAAGACAAATGTTGCAGTACGAGATTCCTACCTGAAGAGAGACCAAAATCTTCACGTTACATGTGACAACATCCAGTTTTCAAAATAAGATGTCTAAACAGGATAGAAATAAGATTAATTGGATTATATTTACAGAAGGTATAAAACATATTACATGTGTCAAATAAAAGTAACACATGGTGGTAATGTTTACGTTTACCTTGTAGGGAATCCCTCAAGCTCAGGCTTTCTCCTCGTCAATAGTGCATCAGAAAGCACAACAACCATCCAGCATTCTGGCAACTCAAAGTAACAGTGTATCACTTGCTTCCTGGTTGGCAGAAAGCAGAAAATAATGTATTTTTTTCCCCTTGGAACATGACATCATGTGAAAACTATGAATTAACCTCTGGATAATCAATTATTGACATTTGTGAAGCTGATTGGTTGATCCAACTCCAGTCGGTAGGTGTGTTCCAAAGAAAGAAAGAAATGTAGATATGTTATATTTTTGCCCTCTATTATAATTTGAAATATCTTATTGCTCATAATAATAGTTCTACCTAATTCATCATAACCCAGGCCTGACCCACAAGAAAGAACAGTCTATGTTTAATCTATCTAATATTGTGCTGGTCATACTATACACCAATTTATTGCTTGTCCGTTTTGAATAATATAGTAGGTCAAGAGCTGAAAAACTAATCACACATTAAATCGCAATCGCAATATTGGTAAAAAAAAAAAAAACGCAATTAGATTATTTTCCAAAATCGTTCAGCCCTACCCACCAGTGAATGGTTGGAAAGAACATTTTTTTTTAGTAACACTGAAATCAGAGAGGAGAGTGTGAGTCTGAGATCAAGACCCTAGCTGGTGGAATTCTGTCACTACTGGCGAATTGTTACAGCGTGTTTGGAATCACCTCAGGGTATGACTCTGCTGACGCAACAACAAGAATGTCTAGATTGTGTTTGAATTGGGTTCATTTTCCCCCAGAGTCCAGTCTTGTGCTCATTCGATATAAAATCCTCTGGCAGAACTTAAACCTGTCGCTTAATGCATTCCAGCATGATCAGATGATAACATTTACATTAAAAGGACTGGTGTATCCACAGCTGCAGTAATGATACACAGAAAGGCACCTGATTGAGACCCAGCACAAGGTGAGGCCATATTGGTGGCTGCATGAGGGAACTATTACCTCTAATGTACTGCTATATTTGCATACACATGCACAAGCAATCACGGTATACTGCAGTAAGTCATACATCCTGTGCACATACTTTACACTATGCACAAGCTTACAAGCAAGAGCCATAGAGGGCAGACATAAATGTATGCACCATCATTACTTCAGTCATTTTAACACAAGCCACGGTTATGCATGCAATTATACTCCAACACATACATACCCCACACACACACACACACACACAATTATTGCCAATGCTTATACAGTGTGAGACCTTTTATTACATGTAAGACAGATTGAGTGACGCCAGGCACCCAGTATTCACCATCCTTTCTCTGGCAATCTATTCTTACCTAATTATTGGGAGGGGGCTTGAGACCTGCCTTAATTTGCCACTATGCAGTGTGCAATTAATCAAGGCCCTTGCTAACTGACAGCCTTAATGGACGCACTAAGCTCCTCTGTGATTGTCTGCTTGCTGCCTGTTCCGTCAGTGCATAGCCTAAGAACTCAGACAAGCATACCCTTCAAGAGCGGCTACACATATGAGGACACTTCCACTGAATTGAATGGTGAGAAGGAGTGCTGCATGAGTACATTCATCTTTGCTTACACACCTCTCAGTTGCACTGTGGTAATAACTGTGTTGGAAATATCATCCTTTGATTCTTTATCATACCCAATGGCTCATAGCCATCTGAACAGTTTGTGGCGGCAATTCAGATCAATTTAAAACAATTCCGTTTTTTCTGTTTACTGTGTTTTCCTATGAGTAGAGGAATGAATGTTGTATGACAATATAACAGGGAGAAATCATGTGACAGAGACAAAAGCAAGCATGGGTGCTTTAAGTGCAATCAGATGGAGAGTGAGGATGTTGCCAGAGGTGTAATGCAATGACAGAAATGTGGTTACATTTGCACCTGGGAAAAACTTCAGAGAAAGTCTGCATTCTTCAGAGGTCTGACCTCCATAAGGATGTGATGGAGTGTTCTACGAAGCATTAGCTCTAAACTTGAGGGCACAATTTAAGTGCATTACACCTCCAGGGAGACCTTTTTATGTAATATCTCAGCGTAGACGTTGAGAATATAGGGCTCATCATGGCACAACCACTTAAACTGTACATTCACTTTTAAGTACCATAAATGCACATGATTTCTTTTACATGGACAACTGGTATAGTTTCATTTTATTTTATATAACATCACAAATAGCATGGACCTGATGACTAAAGGACCTTTCAACTGGTCCTCTAGTTTCTTCCCCCACTCTCAGAATATCTCTGTTGAATAAGTTGGTAAAAATAGCTCGCTATAGTTCATGGTTCCTTAGCCCTGATGTTTGGTGAAAACGCTGACTGTTAAAGCACTGAGCTCTTTTTACCATGCAGCCTCTTCAAGAATAACTTACAGCTCTGTTTCAATCAGCCACCAGCTTGGTAATGTATGTGGGAAATGCACCTGTGGCTGTGTGACTTGAAGACTGACCCCATTGCACACTTCTTGCCACATCTGAGGTCTTCTCCTTCTGATTTCATGACCCATTATAAGCAGGAAAGTACAATTTCTTGTCCTGATTGGTTAAGTGAGTTGATCTCAGTTTGAATCCACCCCAAGATGCTTTTCATGTGTAAATTGCTATCCTTAATTTTCTTTTATTCCGTTAAAGCGAAAATTCATTTTAAAAAAATTAAAACAAAGAAAACACAAACATTAAACAAAATGCTTATGTGAAGGCAATAGAAATAGTGTTCAATCCATTCCCATATGATTGATTTACTCATTTTGAAGCACAGTTTTGGTCAGAATAGCTTTCCGGAAGAAACACATCCTTTTATGTGCCTCAGCGCACTGTGCTGTGGACCAAGATGGAATCCTAGCCATACTTATTATTGTCTATTTCCATCATTATTTCTGCTTTATGGCCCCATAGGTGACTATGAATGGCAAATTACTGAGAGTACATGAAGATGAGTTGTTATAATGAAAGCACGAACAGTGCCAAAGATGAAAGATGTGTTGAAACAGAACTGCTATTGTGATGATGCACCAAAGTGCTGGGTGAAAATCCTAAAAGCAGCAGCATTGATGTTGTTGTTTTTGACAGGAGTGCTGAAGAGTGAATTTCAACTTGCAATGAAAGTTCTTTACATGTGAAACCACAGAATGGAAGATAGCCTAACTAGAACATCTACTCATTGTGCTAGTCTCTCTTTCTCCCTATCAGTCTTTCTATCAAGGAACCACCAAGAGTTTAATAGAGATGAGACTTTAAATCAGTTTACAGTAGTTGGCATAAATGAACAGCATGACCGTAGTACTTCACGTTACTTAGTAACGTAATAGCTAAAATTATATTATTTGACATTGTCTCACATCGTAAAACTTTACAAACTTTATAAACTTGGGAAGTCATGGGAAAGTAGGCCTCTACATTAGGTAATGTACTCATTAGACCACAGTTATACAAAATGGATTAGTGCCACAAAAAATCCAGTCTTAAAATAAAATAAAATAAAACTCAACATTTAATTTCCCCCTCATGTTCTGCCAAGAGCAGTTATTTGCTTCCTTGTTGAATAGACATCCATGGATAGTAATTATGTGAAATCATGTGAATTGTTCTTCAGGCTATTTAAATATTCAGCTACTGTGTCATACTTTCATTGTTTCTTTGTTTGTGAACAGGCAGCTTTCTGGCAATGAATACCCAATGAGAGTTTTGCCTTAGAGTTATTGTGTACTACAGTGCTTGACCCGTGGAAAAATACAATCGCATGCTTATGGAATTTATGCTATTGCTGTAAGCTATTGATGTTTACTGTAACGACTTACATACATGCTGTTTGAGCCATTTATAAATGTACACGTTTTTAAAATTAGGTCAAATTGTGTAGTTCTGTCTTTGCTGTTTAGTCACTCCAGTTATTTTGAGTATATACTGACAGCTATTCATTGGCTTTGCTTACCTTTTTATGACAACATCTTGCAAGAACTGAATTCCACTTTAATATAACCCTTAAATTGCATAAATGAACAACGATGCCAGTGTGTCTGCTCATGTTACTGTAATCAAATTTGGCTCAAAATATGCACCAGATGGCATGTGCTAATCCAACTGACAGCATTGCTTGAGATACCAGTGACCAGAAAATTACTGAAAGTACCACTCCCAACAATGTGTGCCTCAACCTTTTTGGTCTCTCACCCAGATGGAGAGTGTACATTGATGGAAAAGCCCCAGGGTTATGGTGATATGAATGGCCAAGTACTGACCTTTGACTCCTCTGTGCTTTACCCCCAACTGTGAATAAATGATTCTAAAGGGCCCCATCCCAGAGGATTAATGTGCTCAGCAAGGCTTCAAGCTGCTCACAGAGAGCAGACAGAGTGAAAAATGTGCCATTGACTCTGTACAGTAGAGTAATACAGTGACAGTAAGTGTTGAAACAGCTCTGTTAGGAATCCTGTTTCTTTTGTCATTCAGGAATCAACTCTGTGTTAAGGACAACCACAGTTGGTGCCAAGGTGAGATTAAACATAATGTGCAGAACTGTGAAGTAATGAAACATATTAATCAAGTCAGATAATAGCTACCTGCTTATTTGACTCAAGTCAGAGGGAATAGTTGAAGTTAAAACTGATGAAATAAATTAGTAGGTCACAAAAGGACATAATTGCGAATGTGTCCATGTTCTAAAAATTGTCACAGGGACCATTACAACTGGACCAGGGTTGGGAAGGTTACTTGTATGTAATCCAGTACATTTACTAATTACTTGTTTAAAAATGTAATCAGTAACGTAATCCAAGTACCACAAAAAAGTAATGTAATCTGATTACTTTGGAATTACTTCATTTAAATTACACCCAGCAGCCTTTTAGCTTAGCTTAGCACAAAGATTGGAAATGGGGGGAAACAGCTGGACTTGCTCACTCTATAATAAAATTTGCCTTAAGAATCTTTACGCTAAGCTAAATGAAAGGGCTCCTGGCACCAGCTTTATATCCACCACTCAGATATGAGGGTGGTATTAGTGTTGAAGTATCCTTTTAAATATTGCAACCCCTTCAAAAATGTATATTTTATGTTATGATACATGTCATTTTTCAACTGTTTGAATCATTGAATGGATGTTTGAATGGTACAGTTGAGAAATTTGAGGCCTAACAAAAGGTGATCCATAGGGCAAGATCATTTTTACTGAGTTTGACTCAGTAATGTATCTCTGACCACAGTTATTTCAAGGCACATCAAACTTCAGAATTGCTCCCTCACAACTAAAATGTGAGTAGCTGAAAGGAAACCAACCAGATATTAAACATGAAATAATTTTAGTGTGAAATTCCTACTTTCTGTTTTCTTCTACATTTTACCATCTATCATCTGCCCAATGTCTGTCTGTTATTGTCAGATTTGATTCCAAACAAAATGGATGTGGTTGATATGCTTTCATATTCTGATAAATTTTCCAGCAGGAAGATAAATAGTCCAGAAATGTTTGTGCTTCTACAAGCATTTTGCAGGGCTAGCACATTTGTCAGGCGGTGCTGACAGTGTTTTTGAGGAGTCCTCATGGATCACTTGGTATCCAGGAAGAACGTGGGCCAGAACAGACATGCATTTAAATAGAGTGTCAGACCACACCGCTATGTCGAACCACATAGAACATATTCTATTCACACTATGTCCTAGTGTGTGCATGTATGTGTGTTCGCTGGTTAGGAGGAGCCACAGAGCCTGTAACCATAGTTTTTTGTCTAGTTGTATGTAATTTGAATGTAAATCTACCCTTTTCTACTCTCCCTCTTTTTTTCCTAATGCTAGTAAAGTAAGACCCTTAGAAGCTGAGAGCATTGTTTAACTGTAGGGCCTAATTAAGTGCAGTGAAAAATATGAGAGAGAGCTAGAAGGAGGGAGGTTATGGATACCAATAGAATTAAGGATTGGGTATAGTAGGAAAAGCCTTTGCCATAGCACACAGCGCTATTCTACTGTTGCTTTCTATGCATTTCACAAGCTGTGGCATCACCAGCTTGTTAATCTGTTTTCCTTTGTCCTAGTTTGTATTCCTGTCCGCTTCTTGAAACCCCCTATGGGTAGTCCTCTGCAGCCATCACTTCAGGAGTCAGGCTAGTTGGAGTTAATTAAATCTGAGCTAAATGATGCAGCAGAGTTGGGTGGGAGGTAATGGTCACCCCATCTTCAGTAAGGACTGTGGCGTGTCCTGTCCAATGAGAAAGCAGAAGTGATGCACTGCCTCGGAACGGCACAGGCAAATAGTTAAGGAGGACGAGGGCAACATGCCGTTAAATTGAATGGGAAAGATCTTTAAGGCAGGGCGCAGCTCAATGGCAATGGGCAGAGCTGATAATTTCAACGTCTACTAATCACATAAATGCCACTGAGTGCTAACAGCACCTGAACATGATGTTTTTATTATATTTTGTTATCCCAATTGTTAATATTTTGTTGTTTTGTTTGGCTTTCAATCAATCATATACATGCTGGCTGATGTAATGAGAAAGCACAGAACCCACTAATAAGGATAACTAATTAATCTCTTATATATATTGTTTGTAGTATGTATGTTAACAGTTTCATTGTGTACATAATGTAAAACATATATGATCCAGAATTTGAATTATATGATATCGTCCACCCTGGACTTACCTGTTGTCTGATATTTTTGACTCTGCTGTGTACCAATAGAGCTTATGAAACTCAACAATTACATTTTTCATTTCTGAGACCGCATTATTGCCAAAGGGAACTAAGATGAAAATAATACTGCCCAATATTTTGCCTATTCATCCTAGTTACAGCAATTGGATACACCACTGATAACACCTACTCCATTTTAGCTTTAGATTATAAAAGAAAGTATATATTTATAGCTGCTTGACATCTCAAATGCCTGTTGGGGGTGCTTTAATATAGATCATAATATAATTATGTTTACAATCCAAAGTTCACAGTCAAGTCTGAAATAGTTTGTAAACTCTCACCCCACCTGCATTATCAAGGGTCCTGTTACACTAACTGTGATAAAGCAGTACTTTATTTCACATTTCATACTACATTTGCTTTTTGCTTTTAAACACTTACAGTAGCTCATAACTTCATCTACCTACAATGGGTAATATTGATCCAGTAGTTGGCAAACTAGTTCAGGAGTCTGTGCCTGTGTATTTTATGCGTTTTATTCTAAGTGGAAGAGAAAAAAATTCTCTCATCAATTTATGCAGAAGTTCAAAACGTGTAGGCCTACAGTTCTTTAGATCAATGACATCTATCACTGTATTTTTTGGCTAACTGGGCATCGATTAACTTACTGAGTCTGCAGTTAAGCTCAATGTGGAAATACACCCCAATGCATTATAAAGTACTGAGAAAGGTTTTCGGGCCAAGCTTTCACAACAAAACTCCTTAACATTCCAAGGTTTTTTAGTTTCCTTCATGTCGCAGTGATATATTGAGAAAGGTCCTGCGTGGATGAGTACATATTTCAGTGCCGACCTAATCTCATCTCTTGGAGTGAATATGGCACAATGTTCCCTGCCACAGCTGATGGAATCACATTCAGCAGGGCCACTAAGACAGGCAAATTGAGGCTCATTTTATCTGAGTTTACATTACAATATGTTATGATCCCAAAGCTGTCAGGGGGAAAAGGGAACTTGGCATCCACGGCTCAAAGTTTAGACTTCTGGAAAGTCTTTAAAAGTGCAACGTCTGGATACACAATAAAAAGGTGAAACTTGCGTATATGTGCTCATGCAGCAGAAATGCACATTTCTCATTTTAGACTCCTTACATTACAATTACACTTTACAGTTTATACAATTAGCAGATATAGGAAACCTTTATCAATGGTTGCATCAGTGCTTAAGCAAACAAAGAGTTACGTACTACGAAAATTGTATTGAAGCGGGTGTTGCTTAGTTGGGAAAAATGTGATGCCATGTACTCCTGAGTATCTGAGTCAGTTAAATCTGCTGCTCTGAGACATTCTCTGCTTTGTGGTCTATTTTAAAATAAAATGGACCATAATTTACTGAATGAACGTCATTTTCTATTGAAGAAGACTTGAAACTAGCGACTGAGACCGTAAACTCATCAGGAAAGTGTTTACTGGGGTAATTATTCATCTGAGTAGTAGGGTCATTTTCCTATTATTTCTAATAGAGCCAGACTTCTTTTTGCAACCAGAAGAGTTTCCCCCTGCTGGATTTCAATAGAATGCAGGTTTTAGGGAATTCCGAGTTCGCTTCATATTGTAGACCCGAAGCTTCCCGCTTGAGCTAGGACAGTGGCTATAATGTTGTAAGACAGTTGGTTGTCGAACATCACACAAAGGTCTTTGCAGATAGGAAAAATATTACTTTTTCACTGAGAGGAAGAAAGTAATTTTGAATTTGAGCTTGTGGAAATCCTCTTCTTCTCTTCTAACTAAGCCACAGTATTGCAAAGTGAGGATAGGAGGGGGCTATAGACTGAGCCTTGAAGCGTGTTTTACCTAAACTCTCATATGCCTGCGTTTGTGAGTCTGCCTGTCTGTGCGTGGGCATGCGTGAGCCAATACCGTATGTAATATTGACATCTGAAATTAGTCAGTGTTGCCCATGATGGGGATGAAAACATGACTTTCCTCAACATATTCTGCAGTGAACCCTGTCTCACCTTGCTTTTGGAGCTGCTAAACCCAGTTGAAATTTCATTAGCATGTGTTTTAATGGAGGGCTATATTATTTCATGATTGTATATTCTTTGCAAGCCCCACCTAGAATGAATAATGTTTTTTAAGTAAGCACTCAAATCCTTATACATGTCTAGATTTTTGTTTGGAAACAGTTAAATATATGTAAATATATGTTAAATATATGTCTCTTATATGTATATTCTGAGTACGATACGGTACTGTACGGTATATAAGCTGTCAGCACCTTCATTTAAGAATATGAATGTGGACCAAACTTTGCTTCACTATTTTTCTTATTCACTTGATATTTAGACTAGCCACAGTATTTTTCTTTATCACAAAGACTCATATCAGTTTAAAAGTACTAAAAGTAGCTTATTGACTATAACTGATATTCCTTCAGGCGTTCTAAGAGTAGCCTTTTAACTATGCCAAAATGCAGAACAAAAACCACTGGAAATGCCTCTCGGAGGGTCTGAGAAAAGTATGCAAATAATTTTTTTGCTGCTATTTACCTGTATTCATATCTTCCTCATTAATTCTTCATGTGTTTCTTGTGATTGTTATTTATACTTTTATAATTATCATTTACAATTGCCTCCTTTTTTGTTTTTTGTGTATAATTTTCTGCTTCCTATTTTAATGCAATGTTTTTGTCAACATGGATGAAATTAGCTATTGACACTGGTGCCATGACATTGCTCTACATGCACGCATAATCACACTGTGATTGTTATTTTACATTAACATACAGTAGGATGAATATTGGATTGAAATAAAAATAAAAATCCAAAACACACCTAAGCTTTAAAGCAAAGAAACATTCCACAAACACCGCTGCTGCCCTATCACTAGTCACTATGTGGCGGCTGCATAAAATCTAGGGGGCAGATTTCCCAGGTCTCTTTATTCGCAAGGACTATAATAACATGAAGTCTGGATAGTTCTGCTGTTATCTTTTTTTTATAGATGTGAGATAGGCAGGTAATTTCTGGGGCAGAGAGCTTGAGAGATAAAAAACAGACAGAGCTACTTTTGCCCTCAAAATAAGAGATGACTAATATCTGATACGATTCACAATGAGAACTATCACATATTAAACATGGGATGATCTGATAAACAGTTTGGTGAAGCTTTCAGATACAAAACACATTTGTATCATAGATAATGTCGTGTTTGTTTAATATACCTATTACATGTATTATTATACTGCAGTGCATAAATAGATCTTCATTGTCACAGGAGGGACATTTGTTTTCAAAGTCTGTACTTTTTCAAATTCAATACAAATCTGTTTTATAAAAGTATTTTTATTCATTTTAATTTAAATGTTTCTGTGTATGATTGTTGTATTATAAAAGTGACTATGTAAATTTAAATTTTAACGTTGACTATGCATCGTGACTTAACTTTCAAAATGCAACAAATGTAGAGGAACAGGAAGTTGTGAAGAAAATCTATATAGAAGCAGTAGCACTTCTGTGAGTCCAGAAGGCACTAAGAAACATAATGTAACCATGGTATAAAATTGAACTTTATTAACTCCCTGTTGTTTGGAGATCATATCTCTTCTGTTCAGTCAGTTGGTCAGTCAGCTTCTGTAATACTGGAACCCATGTACTCACCTCACTGCCTTATCCTTCACCTCCCTCCACCAAATGCTGAAGGGCTCGAGAGCTTGACTCCTCGTGCTTGCCATCCAAGCCTCATCATTTATCATTCAGGAACCTCACATCAGAAAATGGGCTTTTAATTATTTATTTTCTGGCTATGTCCTGGGTAATATGGGGGCAAGACCTTGTGGTGATTTACAAGAAGGCCTCAACGGATGATAAATGTTCTGCCCTGGTGATATGATTGGAACCTTTAGTGACTTCCTCTAACTGCCTGTTCTTTTTTAAGTTTACCACCAGTTATTAAAAAATAGAATGTATCTTTCTGGGTGTTTTTATTGCCCTCCTCCCTATGTTTTGAAGCAGATACATACCTAATTGCAAGTGCAAGACATCATCAATATGTCTTTTAATGAACACATTATTTATTACTTTATCAGTCTTTCCTGAATAATCAAGCTTTCCTAACAGGTGCAGTATAAGCAGTATTTTTTAAACACTTTTAACCAGGTTTAAATTACCCAGCGGTTTTAAAATGGCACAATAATCCCTCAACACATAACAAAGTTAATCTTCCATTTGTGTAACTGTCAATTAACCAGAAAAAAACTGCATTTTTTTAAGCAAGAGTGACATCCATGCTCGTCATGTGAGAAGAAAAATGGCTTTTTGTCAGATTATGCTCATAATGTCTGTAACATTAGATTGAATGGAAGAACTGTTACATTAAAACAGATTGCTAATGATCACATTCAGTGTTGATTAACAAGATCAATGAAATTACACTAATTGCATTATGCTAACTCTGTAAGACAAAAAACATACAAGGCAAGCACAATTTTAAAAACAATACATAATTTCCTTTAATATAATATGATTTCTTCCAATCATTTGGCAAAGGAGTCTCCACAGAGAGCAGCAGCACTAAAATGTCACAGAAGAGTTCAGATAAAAGGCCAAGGGCTTGTGAGTTCACACACTTTGCTGGCTTTTCTCTCCATTCTTCTCTTCATTTTGTTCAGAGGCACCATCATGTGTGTACAGTGGTTTGATTAAGAGCTCCCCAGGGTTTGGCAGAGGGAAGAGAATGTGTTTACTACAACACTTTTATGCCATATACAATGTTCAGTATGTGGTCTTGATTGAGCCCAGTAGGCCTATCAAGATTGTAGCCTCTGCTCTCTTTAAACCTCTGGGGGTTAATTAACCAGACTAGGTAACTAGCTAGCAGCCCCCAATTGCATTAGCAGACAACAGTCCTAGTGAATCTTTGTTCTGCTCACATTACATAGTGTTCACAGAGTTTAACAGATTTTGCCTTGAAAATGCTAGAAAACAAAGAATAAAAATAAATGTTTCCTTAATGCAGGAACAATGTCCAACCATTCGTTTGTACTGTTGTTTCCTGCAGTTGTGATACTCTGGAGAGATTTCTTGTCTGAGATAGAGGCAAGCACACAGGACGAAGATGTGGGTTCTGCTTTCTAAGGGACTGTTTTTTGGCTTTGTTTGCTTTTTCTGGGAAACAGCAGTATCATTAGACTACTCTCTCTATGACTATGGTAAGACACCTTTACTTCAGATCTATATTAAATATTGAATATTAAATGTATGTCTCTCGAATCTGTCAGGATCATTAAGATTAATTTATATAAGCACTGCATGTTCATTTCATATTTATATTGCAAAATTATTCAGCACAATACCATGGATGGATTCATTTGTGAACTGATAATCTGCAACTGGAAAAGGGGGAAAGGGAGGCAGAGGGAGTCATATCTGTGTGATTTCTGTGTAATCCTCTTTAATTTATTAAGCTTAATTTATTTATTTTTTAGTTTTACGAGTGTAGACATGTTGACATTCAGTTAGTTACTTGAAACTGTAGCCTAATTTAGATGCTTGGGGTTGTATAATTCCTGGTTTCTATGTTTTCTAGAATATATAATATAGTTTTCATAATCTGTAATACTCAAAGTGGGATTTTGGATTTCTCCCCTTGCTACCTAAAATAGTCTGACTGAGATTGTCTGCCTTCAGACAAATTATTATTTTTGACTCTTACACAGATGGGAGTAAATCCATGTCATCCCAAAAAATCAGTGCCACCAAACTTTACAGAAACATCATGGTGCCAGATGCCCTTTGTGGAAAATCAGAACAGCTTGCGTATTTCTGAGTTGCCTTACTGAGATGCATCCATCTTACAACAGAACTTTTGTATATACTACCCAGCTTATTATCCTATTACTCATCTGCTCCACATTATAAGTTATAAATGCGTCTTTTCTACATGAATCCTCATTTTTTACTTGAACACAAACCATGTCACCTGCAGTCCTTGTGTTACTATCATGTGTCATAATCACACCTATTACCATTTCATTCTCACACATAATGTGACAAAAGGAAAAACATAAATTACTCTTATCCAGAGATTCAGATAAGAGCGGCATGCCTTTGAAAACCGAAATTATCATAGCTCAGAAAGAGACAAAGAGCTTTGCAGAGGCATCTTATGCATGGTACATCCAGACAGAGCTGTACTTTAGGCTAAAATGGTGTGGAAATCTGAGCCATTATTGTTTTCAGCAGTGAGGTATACGTGTAATGAGCATACAATGCTTGTCTGAGAGGTTTCACCAAAGTGCTGAGGCTTAAGGAAAAGAGGAGCATGATTCATCTTGTTTGTAAGACGAGCCTTTATTAGGGAAGGAGTAAGAAAAAGGCCTTGGCTATAGCTCTTCCACCCAGAGGCTCTGTAATTGCTTTCGGCTGCGCCTTGAGAATTTGATGAGTCAAGTCAAGACTTTTGTTTGAGTGACTGAGCAAAAAAAGGAGCTCTTACAGTGAAAGTGAATTATCACAGCATCAGTGTGGAAACAAAAATGAAGGCCATGGGGTGTGAGGAAGCTTTAATGCATTAGGCATCAGTTAATTCATGGTTTTTGAGTTTGTAAAATACATGCCCCAACTCACATTTGCCATCAACTGTGATAACAGCTCTTTCGAAGTATTGCATTCCACATCTCATGCCACAGCTCACAAACATTTGTTTTTTTTGTCTTTTTTTCGGGTTAATCTTTTGTTTATGCCACATGCAACTTGCAGGATCATCTTCACAGAGAGTGTTAACTTGTTATTGGGGCTACACCCATTGGTCTATAACAACAGTTCTTTATACTTTTGATGAGTCATTACCATAACTCCACAACTCTAACATGGCCCATGCATAAAATGTACCACATCAGAGCAAGTTACCCTCAGTAAAGACTCGTTTCCCTTTGTTACATCTGCCGATGGTTGTCCTACTCTATGATCACACATGCTCCATGATTGTGCCTTGTTGTGTTGTTTTGACTCTCCTCTTTAATTACAATTCATTTCCATTATGCCCCCTCCCTTTATGTCCCTCTATCGCACTCCAGACCCTTCTAAAAAAGTGCACATTCTCCAACTTGAAGCATGCTACAAACTCATGAAAATAGACTTCTGTATAGGAAGACACAAGCAGCTCTTTCCTCTTATTAAAGGAGAATGAAGTGTACTGTATCTGTCAAAGGAAGATAGGTTTGAAGTGTCTTCACAAGACCCTTTGGATATCCCAGATCCTATAATGGGGCCCATGGGCTTTGTCATACATGATATATATCAAAGTTAATTGTCATATGGGAAAAAGGGTGGCCAGTGGCCAATGCAAAGCCACATATCATATTCATATTGCTGAGAAAGGCAGTTGTCCAAAACTCTATCTTAACTAAAAGATAAAACTTCCTGTCATTTCACCAGTCAGACATCTGTCTGTTTCCTGATCTCTAATGAATAACCTTGTTTTTGGCAAATAGGATGCCAGAATTCCACAGGTAGCCCTTGTTCTAAATTCATGTCCTTAAAAACTTACTATGAATTTTCCTATTCATTGAAACACAAGTAGTTTGTTGGGTGCAAACTTAATTTAGTACAGTTTGGTCATGAAAAGGGGAAGATAAGGGGTTAGTGTTGGGTTGAGATAAAAGGTAAATTGCTAAAAGCAAGGTCATAAAATACAGGGCTTTTCTTTAGAGAAAATGTGTTTTGCAAATAAAATCAGTCTGTCATGTGACAGAGGCAGTAAAGCTGTGCATTAAGATGTAAACATCAAGGTGTACCTGATTTATATGAAGAATATTTTCTTTAAAAATATCATAATTTCATGAACGAAAGAACTGAGGATATGTTTGCTCACTCTGTGGAGGGATACTGGCCACGTGAAGCACATGGACATTCAGTAATTAATTGTTGGAAGTACCTATTCAGACCATCTGGACTATAATTAGGCCACAGTAGTGCCCTCTAGCTTAGAATCATCATGTTTCCTTTTTTTAACCCCGCCAGATTGGAAGCAATAACCTTTTCCCCTGAACTTTTCTACTATAATGACACAGCGTCCTTAGAAGTCACCCTAAGGGGCACCTTGGAACAAGTAGCGCATTGGTAGTGCTGTTTTTGGCAGTAGTTTTTGTGGCTCCTCACCCTGAAACCTTAATGAAAACAGTTGGAAAGAGGTCAGTAATGAAACCAAATGACATTCAGGACATTCAACTTTTGCATTCCTAGAAGCGTATGATGTGGGTGTATTAGTTAAGTAGGGGGCAGAAACTGGGATATAGATGGCTCCACCTTCCAATATGATAACTGTTGAATTTAAGACCAAAATTACCAACTGTAGGTCAACTTCAAATCGTACAAACTTTGGTAGCCCAGCTATTGACCAACTTTCCCATTGTCCCGATTCTGTTTTTCTTTTAACACTTGGCCAATGATGTTTTTAATGCAAAGTTAGTCACATTAAAGAGGTCATATTATGCTTTTTGGCAAAAAGCATAGTATGACCTGTTTTTTTTGGTTTTTTGTCTACCCAAAAGGGAGTTATCTGAAAACTGCTCGATTATAGTCCAGCTTTTACTTCCATAAACTATCTGCATCACTTTGTAACACGTGTCATAATGGTTGCATAGTGACAAAAAAACACACCGAGCTGCAGCACACACCCTCCCTACCAAACGTAAGGCAGTCAATTCACAAGTTGTTATCCTGATGTTAGAGATAGTTACCAACTCTTGCTCCAGTCTAGGTTGCAAATCTAGTTTGGGAACATGTTCGGCTTGTCAGGACCTACCCTAGTCCTTAACTAGGTACTGTGCATGCACAACTATAAACAAAAATCAAATTCAAGTGAGATGCTTCACTAGCTAAAATGGAGCGTTTAACACAGAGGGTGAAAATAATTAAACCATGTAAACCTATTCTGGTACAACCCCTAAATAAAAGTATGAACCTGAAAATGAGAATAAAATGACGACTTTAAATGTGGTCCATGATTGCATTAGTGACGTTTTAACTTAAGTAAGTAACTGACTAATGTTCTGCAAATGTAGGTGAATTAGCTGTTCCACAGTCAGGGTTAAAAGCAAAGAGGACCAAGCTTTTGACTGATATTGTCTGCAGACAGCAGCAGATGGACTGTGAGATGTAGTAAGGGTTGGCCAGACAGAAGCTTGACGGTGTGGCTGACTTTATAAAACAGCTGCGTTGGCAGATAAGCTAAGAACTCAGGGTCCATATCTTCCTCAATAGCAGTTTACCTCAAATATTGCATCTTTCAGTTTCTAACACATCTAAGTTTTTATTTAAGTGATTTAAAAACATTTCCTAAGGACAAACATAGTGAATGGTATACATATCTGAAAATGAATTAAAATTAGCGGTTTAAGAAATGCAATGCAGACAGCAGTTTGCAAACGGAGAGTGTCTCAGCAAGACTGCAGTGTTGTGAGAAGAGTATAATAAGATTTTTGCAACGTAGTCCATAGAGCAACTGATTAATCCAAAGATTAATTTAATCTGTTTTCATAATAAAACATTATTAGCCATTCCCCCTCTAAGCATTACCTTTCAGCCCTCTTAAAAGATTATACAGTTTCCAATCACTTACCTGGAAACAGTCAAGACAGTCATTAAGTTAAGTAGACACTGTCAGTATTCAGGATGCTGAAAACGATGGGAGAAATTGGTGAAGTGCTATGAGAAATGGCCATGTTAATGATTTCTTTGCAAAAGGTTCTGTCTGCAGGAGAGTTTCATTTGGGGCTTATCTCCAGCAAACAGACCCTTGATGAAACCCTTCCAAGGTCTCCAGGTGGCAACAGACTTTTAATGTGAGAAAGTGGATGTGAGAAGTCAAAAAAAAATCCACAAAGTATATTCTGTAAAAATACAGGGTTGTTGAGGCGTGTGTCTCCAAATCTCTTTCCTTAGCAAAATTGGTCTGCAAATGATCATGATAGATTGTAACAGAAAATGCAGGTATTTTGCAGGTAATTGTATATATGATAAGAGTTTGTTCTTACTGTATTCATGTTATGTCTGGATTTTAGGCAAAGCAGCAAATCAAATATATATCATTTGGTAAACCATTGATTGATATTTAACTGTTGTGTGTGTGTTGGGTGATTTCATCTAATTGACATATTGACAATATGAGGTAGAAGTAGACACACCACCCCATTCCTACTACTTAAACCCATCACCCAGGGCTATTGTTAGCTAAACTGCTGCTGTGTATTGAGCTACAGATTCCCTGGTTGAATTCAAATGCTTTCTCACTGTCCCTCCTTCAACACGAAAACAACTACAAGTAAACACAATGAAGTGGAGAAAAAGAGGAAGTTAAAGAAAAAAGGAGGCCACTGTGGATTGTTTATTTGATATACTATATACATAATCGCACATGTGGTTAGGGATGGAGCGATTACCAGATTTCACTAATAACCTCGCTTTAAAACGTCACGGGTAATTAATCGAAAAGGCTCCACGAGTGTTTCTGTTGCACGGAATGTAACTGTGGCAAATTGCACACAACAAAAACAAAGTCACAGGAGCGGTGCACCAGCTTAAGTGTCGTGCTTATCAGAGGCTGTACACTGGCTAACTATTGCAGAGGGACTAAACTGTGAAGCTTTATTTCCACCAAAGAAACGGCTGAAGTCGGCAGTGTGAGAGCATTTCGGGTGCACCAAGTCTGACCAGGGGGTTACTGAAGATGACGGATTACCTTTTCAAAAACATGCTGTTAAAAGGTTGCTGCTTAAGGAGCGAATATCTACATTACACTTGAAGCAGCACCTGTGGGATCACCACCCAACTTTGCACGTCCAAAGTAGACCTAATACGTTATATTAAATAACGTAGCAAGTTGGTAGGTAATCAAATATAAATGTGTCACTTACAGTCGATGCCATAGCGGTGAGAGTCCAGCTTTCATGGTTTGAATGGATGGTTTGTTGCTGCATCAAGCAACGTGCACTACACAGCGAGCTTGCGTGCACGCCGCAGTCAAAGTAGTTGAACTTTTTGTGCTGAGCAGTTTCCATGCAGTGCAAATCGCTTCTTTTCTGAAAGGGCCTATATTAAAGAAAACGTAGTCCTCGTAACACCCTCAGTCACTGAACATTTAATCTTACATCATGTTGCCTCCTCTTGTCTGTGCTGAGAAAATGTTGCCAGGTGTAAAACACTAACATACATCAGGAGCTTATAGACTTTCAGGACAATAGGTTACCAATTAACTGCATTTCAGTTAACACTGCACTGCCTCACTTTCATTAAAACATATGTATGGATGAGAGCCCCCCTCCAGTGTATTTTGACATTTCTATGATATTTCATATTATTCTGAGTCATTTCCTTACAATGTTGATTACCCACATAGTTCGCCAAATATTTTTTGACAAATAGCTTAATTTTGTGCTCAAAGTTGCAAAAGTTGCTTAGTTGTTTAAACGGGGTTGTGACGTATGACTATAGTAAATTCCATAAGTCATACGTCATTCTCCAAGCTTGCCCAGGCGCACTGTCATGCCCATAGACTGTAGGTCATGCCTCGTTAAAATACCGTCACGCCTCGTGAAGTCAGTGCATCAAACCGATAAACATCGTTGTGAGCTAGCTAACCAATTTATTGATGTCATTTACAAAAACGCGTCGCACTTTCACCTGCCACTGTCTTATATACAGTCTGCAACATGCATTTTACTCACGGCCGTTTTACCAATGCATCGGCGGAGGCACCCCCCACCCCCGCGGTAAAGTAAGCCACTATAAAACGTAGTGGGAGTTATTGTGTGCAGTGTGTGACAGGACCATTGACTGTGTGATTGATAACAGCTGATACGCGCACATTAGTTCCTATCATGGGTAAGTAACTGCTGCTCCTGCCAGACAGTAAAGTGTACTAAACTTTACAGTGTTGTGATGTGAACACAGCATGTCGTTAGTGAACACTCCAGCCGGTCAGTTTTTTGGTTGTCATGGTAATGTTACGTCCGACTATTAACCACACCCCCATTCTCTGTTTGAGAAAGAACGTTCGCCAAAAACGGCAGTTAAAACTGGCTGGAGGGGGGCTTAATGACAGTAACAGCTCAGTTTATTCCCCTGCTTTTTAACAATTACCCCTGGAGGACAAAAGTTAATATTCCTCCTACATTAATAATGCTTACATATTTTAGAAATATAAATGTTAATGTGATTACATTTTAAAAATCAAAAAATCATTACTAGTGTTGTGAAATTAATTAATGCATAAAAATCATAATAATCGTGAAACCGTGATTATTTCTCTGACAATAATCGTACCAACAAAGTCTGTAATTGTTTAATCCCAGTACATGTGGTACTAGCTATAACATTAACTGTGAGAAAATGTTAGTGAGTTTTCAAGTTCTAAAGGCACTTTGAGTGAAGAAATGATCCTATTTGCACCCTGTTATTGTTATTTTAGTTATTTTGTTGCACATAGGTATGCTGATCTAAAGAGAACCAGCTCATTTTTACTCTCATTGGAATTTTTGTGTTATGATCAGTGACATCTTAATACAATCACAGTTTTTTACAGCCGACTTACAGTTATTAAAGTTTTTTTTATTGCACAAAAAATTTACAAAGATTGAATCTTCTTTATTTAAGAGAATTCAGTCATTTTGGCCGCTGCTATAATCACAAAAACTCTGTGAGCTCCTAGAGGGGCTGAGTGTGAGTTCAGTGATTAGTACTGAAGGTGTCTCCTGACTCATTCACTCAACACCCAAGGGAGCCAACGGAGCAGGAAATGTGTTTCAGTTTACAATAAAGGTGACAGCCACCTGAGGAAGACCATTTGTATCAAACTTAGATACTTTGAAATAAAAGTAATTTAGCAGAGCTGAGGTTTTTTGTTTGTTTGTTTTTTACAGTATTGCACTTTCACAAACTTCTCTAATTTGAATATTTCCAAAGTTGCTTGAACTGTGTCTGGTAATCTTATTCCAGTGTTTGTACTGGAGGCAATCTGCAACAGAGAATGCAATGTAATTAAACTTGAACATGTTTATTTTGATTAAATTCTAGCTACATTGTTTTGTACTGTTTTCACAAGCCAACATTGTTTAAGCAGTGACATTACCTGAGCACCCAACGGCAAAGCAAACACAATCCTTCTCACGCACGTTTGACTGAATGCAGCCTGTGGCTATTGCTTTTGACAAGCAGCTCTGACAGATCAGTATTCAAATCCAAAGATCCGTATTTTTCTTGTTTTCTTTTCATTTTACTCCCACCACTTGGGTCCTCACGTTGTTCCAAATGAGAGGTGTATGATGCACAGAGACCACCCAGGACTTATGAATTATTCAAAGTATAAGATGTGAAAGTATCATGGTAGGATAATTAATCACACAGCTAAATATAGATGACGGATATGTTTTGTTGCTCAACTTTGGCTTGTTTTGTTTTTGGTAATACATTAAACTTGCCTCTGCTGGGGAAAATAAACTGTCACTGATTACTGTAGTGTGGAGAGCATTCAAATGACTTAATATGACAAACATACTGCAGAAAGTATGTCACTTTGTAAATACAGCTTGTGGAGATGCATGTACATGTTCCTTAAGAAGGATATCATTGTTGGTTTCAGATGCTAATTATTAAATACTCATTTCATTATCAGTTAATCTGTTGATTATTTTCTTGATGGACTGATAAAATGTTAGGTCTATAAAATAATAGAAAACAATAACAAATGGCCGTCACAATTTCACAGAGCTCAAGGTGATATCTTCACCTGTCTTGTTTTGACCAATCAACAGTCCACAACCAAAAAATGTTTTTACTTTACAACGGTACAAAAAATAGTAAAGATAATCCTCATGTCTGACCTAATGACGATTATTAGAGTTTTGCTCAAAAATTACTTGAACAATGAATTGATTATGAGAGTTATTGTTTTAATTTTCTAGCAATTGATTAATTGATAGCTCTCATTATTCCCTGCCCTATACAAATTCCTATAAACAGAAACTGGTATTTGGAAGACTACATCAGTATATTTATAAAATTAATTATGTCTTAGATTGAGTCCCAATTGAGACTCTCTGGCTCATGTCAATGCAGATGTTTGGAAGTTTTACTAAATAAAAGTGATTGTGTTTATATTGGTTGATAATACATTTACTTAAATCTGTTTTTTAATAATTTCAGTCAGGCTATAATATAAACAAGACTAGACAAAGTATAAATAAAGGTGACAAAATTAAGAATAAATATATGTGTCAATACCAAACCATTATTTGTCATGTCTTTTAATCTATCAGAAAGTCATGATAAATGTTAGATGCCATCTGTATATAATGACAAAGAATTTCACTGATAATCTAAACTTGACGCGAGCTTTAGGAATCCTATTCCACAGTGTTTGAGGTGAAAGTGAACAGCATGAAGCACCATAAAGTATTGACTGAGACATTCCAGACTATAATAAGCAGGACGGTCATTTTGGACATATCTTTTGCCACCAGCTGTACCTTTTATTTGATTTTGTTGCTGTTGTTTTACAACATCTGAATCACGTGACCTGATCAATATCCAATAAGGCTTTGATCCTTGCATGGACTATAATCCCATGGGAGAACCATGTTGGATGGCGGATAAGCTATAAAGACAGCCAAACCACTCAAACGCCTGCTTAGAATTGTACTCTGAGTGTTTATTAACCCTTTAGCTGTCTTTAGCTGTAACTGTAGTCAGATTAGCCCTGCTGTGTGAATTCCCCTTGGTAATGATCATACTCTGAGGTCTTAAGGCAATGTTGCATGCTTTTATGTAAATGCAGTGTTTTACTTAAATCAGTAGTAATGTTTCATTTACATTTAAATGTACATAATATGTAATGAAGCGCAACCTGCAGCAATAACATTAGCATTTATGCCATTAACACTGTAATACTTCATCTATTATAACATATTTGCAATTGCTTTGTTATTTCACCTGACACTAACTAAACCAGTAACATCAGATCAGAACAGGGAAATCGAGTGGACTTGACTGGTCTATCTGCATTGGTTTCTCTTATCTTCCATTTTTTTAACCTTACCTATAATAAAATAGGTGCAGTGACCCCATGTACAATTCGAAAATGAGTCTTCGGAAGAAAGTTATAGTAATTGCAATGAGCCCATAAAAAAGGAGGAGTCTTGTATATGAGTGTATGTAGCGTTTCACCTGTTGGAACACTGTTTGATTTTAAAAGAACAAAATGTGTTGGTTGCGTGACTAAACTACATAATGTGTTATCGTGTGCAGTGGTGAAAAGAGCCTGAAGACACACGGTAGATACAGCCACATAACAACATATAGTGTTTCTTCAAGAGTAGGAAATACTGAGAAGTTCCATTTACAAGCTGTTAGCAAGTAAGACAAACCATGATGTTTCCCCATTCCAAGACTGTTTCATGTGGCCGTTTTGACTCCCAAACCACGGGTTATCAGACACAGAGAAGAGCAACTGACTCAATCATGCATTGTGCTAAAAGTAAACTTATCACTATACATTCATTAGACAGCGATAAGCACTCTTATAAAAAAAACTAAATACAACCTCACTTCAGACTTAAGACATGCTGAAAAATCTCTAGAGCTGTCACTGCCTTTCGCCATGTTTTCATTGACCCAAAACAAACCCACATTGTATGCTGTTTTTATTGGCTGATGCTGGACAGTATTTACCGTGAGTTATTCAAAGCGCGGTAATCAAACACTGCTTCAATGATAATTAAAATTTGAAATTGTAAAACTACCCGTCTGGAATTTCACTACCATAGATCTACTGGAGTCAGTCAATACTCTTATTACCTTTCCAGTGCCTGTTTGAACCAGTGTAAAACCAAATAATTATATATGTATCTCTGTCTCAATATTTTTTTCTCACCACCACTTTATCAATCATCAGCAGATGACTCAGATTATATTAGACAGGAAAATATAGAAGCAGATATCAAGGGCAGATATTAAGGACTACCTATTTGAGGCACTACAAGCTGCAGAATTGAAAGGAGTTTAATGGCATTGAGCTGCAAGGTCAGAGGCCAGATCTCTTGATTGGGTGAGAAAACCAAAGAGGAGGGAGAAAGGCGAAGACAAAGCGGGAGACACAAAGGAACAAGCATCAAGAGAATGAGATTTAGAACAAGTAGTGAATCCATTTTGATTCAGAGGATGAGATGGAGAGATGTCTTGCAGATATTTGTACAGAATTTCCTGCCAAGTCTACTGAAATACTGTTGGGACATCACAGAGATACAGGGGTATGTTAGAGCTGCATGTGTTCCTTTCAGCTAACATCATGAATAATTTCTATAACTTACAGGATAAAAAATATTTTAAAATTGCATGTTTGTTATTAGGGGCATTAAAAAGTTATTGCCCAGGGGTCAGTCATGGGTGTGCTGAAGAGAGTGTATGTGCTGGATGATGCTTAAAGTAAAAATGACAACAATGGTTGATAAATTCTTTAAGCTTCTGCAAAATGTTACATTATCATGATGTAAATGAATGTGGAGTCATTGTTTATCTGTATGACTATGAAATGTTTGCAGTATCTCATTGTAATACTGAAAAGCATCCTCTAAACAGAGTACTTGGTCTAAGCTGATTTACTTTTGGTAATAGGAAACATGATGCTTTCATTATGCTGCAGCAATACTGTTTGTTGTTTTTAGAATTTTTGCTACAGGCATTTATGGAGTCAGCAGTACATGTCTTCCTTTATTATGGGTGATTGTTGGTATGGTTCCTTTGGGGTTTTTTTTACCATTCAAGCACTCTTTTCTTTTGTGTCAGGCTTTATGCTGCATGGTATACTTAGTTTTTATGAAAACATTTAGATGCAAATATAGGCCAGACCAAAGTGTGTGGGTGTAAGGGTAAAGGGGTTTGCCAACCACCTTTAACTGTCCCTGTAGTTGAGTCATAGTACAGATGAAACACCCCCTGACTCAGACCTGATGTAGGCTGTCCAGACACTAAAGGGGTGGGTATGGGGGTGCGAATCCACAAGGGCTCTCAAGAGCCCACACAATGTGTTAACGGCGGCTGCAGATGCATTTTAATCAGTGCACACAATTTATCTCACGAGGCTTTTCGTTTCAAAGCCGGAGAAGGAAGAAATTCACTTGCAGTTCTGCTTACCCTTTTAAAAATGCTCTTTAGATGTGAGGCTGTATAAAAATACAGTCTAGGTCAGTGAAACTATAAGAGATCAGTGACAAACATTTGAGGCAGTCTTGCTGGTTATGCAAGTTTATGAGGAAGTCATTAGAGGAAAAAGAAGATTAAGGAAAGAAGGGTAAAAGAACTTCTGTCCTCATTTTCTCTCTGACTCTTATCCTTTCTTTACCGGTTCCTGGCAGCAGTCTGCCGTGATATAGGGAGCAATTCTTTAACACCTGCAGCACCCAGGTTCAAGTCTCTTTGTTGGCATTTGTGTACATACACTGCTGATTGTACCCATGAGCAAAACACAGCATCTCTCACAGCTTCAGGAGTGCTAATCTCTCAGTGGAGGCAGCAGGTGGAAAAAAGAAAATCCCTCTAGGCATCACTGACTTATCACTGTAGCTTTGCCTGAAATGTGAAATGAAAAATGTCAAACCTGAATCATGCTTTGTGGTAGTTTAAACATTGTAACATCATATATCTCATTGTCCCAATCATTGGCAGATTATTATTGTATAAAATAATCAATAATATACTTGCACTCATCCATATACAGTAAATGCCCACTTAATGCTCGTATGACAGGGATTCTAGCAGCAATGCAGTTATTGATTTTTCACTCTATGCAGATAGAGTAGCCTAGTGAGCTACATGTTTTGTAATACAATATATGTTACATAGGACATATGTAGTATACATTATCAGTCTAAGTGGTGGTCACGGTTCAGATGGTGAAAGATCTGTTGTCATCATCTAAAAATATTAACAGCAGTCACCGCAATCGATGGTCATTAGAGTGTGGGATTTTGTTATCCTTTCTGAAGTGGAAAATTAATATGTTATGGATATTTAAAACATCAGAGATGTTTATCTGCTGTATGTCATGTTACAAATAATAGAGGTCGATCCAAGGTATTTGTATGTGTATGGTTTCAAAGTATAAAGGTAATTTATTTATTATTTTATTATCATTAAACAATACAAGGTTGTACAACAAATAAAATATAATATATATAGGCATATACAGTTATTACTATACAAATATACATACACACCCAGAAAATAAGTGATGGTGATGATAGCATGGTCTTCTTCTTCACGCAGTCTTGCGCTTTGTCAGCTTGGAAGACAGTCTGCACAGCGAGGGCTTAATCCAGGATGTTGATAGATGTTTCTATATATTTATGTCAATTATTGTAAATTATAATAGAAGATAATTTTACATTAGCAGCACAGCTGACAGTAGAAATAACTTGTTTTTTTGAAGTCCGACCAATTGATTTAAATTGGATTTTTGAGGCCCAAACTCATACCAACAGTGATAGTCAAAGTTAAAACATCTGATTCATTTTTTCACATAAATGTATACAGTAAGGAAACATTTTTCTAGATGGATGCCTTCAATGTGTGTGTTACAGTCAGAGTGAAACTGCAGTTAAAAGCACCACATTTTGTAATGTGATGTATTTCCAAGTTAAATGGTTTATGTGGGCGAAGTATAGAGATAAAACGGGTCTGTGTAGGTCTTTATGATGAGCTGGGTTAGCTAGTTGCGCAGATCATATATGATATTTTACATTTTTTTGACATAAACCAAGACATGCCTGAGGGAAACAAGATTAGCATTTGCAAAATGTATTTTTTATTTCCCTGTGTCTCGTTATAAACTTGTTGCTCTCTAATGGACAAACTAATGTAAGGAAGATACAGTTTCTCCCGCAAACAAAAGTATAGCATCTCTGTTCTGCTTTTTGTCCTAAATATATGCCAAGAACGATATATCTGCAGCCTGGCTGATTGAGGCAGTTTTGAAAACATAATGTAAAATAAATAACATGGGATCACTTAAAAGTCAGTACACAAGAGGTCCTGGCAGTCTCTCCATATCTGGCTCTAGATTTGTTTATCCGATAAGAATCTCATTCACACCAATTTAGACGTTTTGCCCTTGTTAATGTGAAATTCTGTCCAGCATGTTCAGTCATAGTGAAAGAACGCAGACTTCTCATTGGAGATCATTCTGACCTGCTTAAATGGCACTAAAAAGCACAATAATAACACCTCACTATCCGTATAAAGGTGCATTAATGTTTCTATTGTATGAGTCAGTGGAGTGGGTGTCATTTTAACTCAGAAAATACACTACAATAAAACTCTCAATGCATAACACACTGCTCTCTAATGAACTGACAAATTGGTTGATTTTCTTTTTCGCATGTCACTTCATAAATGTAATGAAATGACAATGCTCTGTTCCTCAGACCTTATTAAGTCCTCTCATATTGCCACTTTTGTATTTTCATCCTCACACATTTAAATTTTGTTACCTTTTTTACAAGCTTCCTTCTTGTCTCCAAAGTTCAGAAATTTAATGAGTATTAAATATAGGATTAACTCTCTTCTCTTAGAGGCTTTTCTTGTGGGATGAATCGAGATCCGACTGTTTGATGCGGCCATTTTGACTCTTTCCCAAACCAAGGGTTATCAGACACAGAGAAGAGCAACTGACTCAATCTACTGAGTTTATCTCTAATTAACACGGATTAATTGAGCTTTGACTTCGCTCTGCAAGCCAAGCAGAAGGGCAATTTGTGCATGCAAGCCTATTATTGCCCCGAGGCTGTTGATCCTCACTGTTAAGGACTCCAGGTCCCAAAACCCTCGATCCTGTAACTATAATCATGTTGGTTGCAGTGTGTGTCTTAATGAATTATACAGTGTGCCACATGGAATCCAGTTTATGAAAACGGTTGTGAAAACGGAAACAGATACCACCCAGTGTTTTTATATTTGCCATTCTGCGATCTGTGTATGAAGAATAATCAAGGTTGCTTCCGTTCTTGTTTCTAATTGTACTGCTTCTACCATAACTGCTGTCTTCACCTGTTAATTATTTGTGTTTGGAAAAATTGATGGAGCCTGAGTTGTTAAATCTTATCCAGGTCACATCCCGAGGAGGCACTGTGTTGCATGAGTAGTCAGACTGACAGTGGTTTATTAAAGAAGTACAGTGTAATTTTGCATCTTGGCAGGCTCACCTAAAAAGCCTCACAGCCCTCTGCAAAGACCCTTTCAATAATGGATAAGGCAAAGAGTATCACAGTCTCTTCCCTCTCATTATGATCTCATTTGATTACTCGCCGTTGCTCTTGAAAAGGTGGGTTAATTGCACAATCTGACTATGAACTAACCTGCAAGTTAATAACATATTTCCTTCAGGGTAGCATCATTATGAGATATAAGTCTCATTAAAATAAAATGATGATTTAATAACTTTCCCTTACAATAACCCTTATGAGGACGAACTGTTATTTTGTAGTTATCTGAGAAATTAAGACATCAAACATGGTGCTTTTGCACATCCTCTGCTATTTTCAGAAAGCAAGAATTAACCATCTCTTGACCACAGAAACTTTAATTGCCTAGTGGGAATAATAGTGATTCTATATAGTGCTTACACTAACCATGCAGAAGTCTGCACATAAGTCAAAGTGGTTAATTGGTTTTATTTGTGATTTAAATAGATTTAAAGAATGAGGAATGTTGTTTTATCTAACCTTCCATGTTAGCACTTTCTGAAAAAGTTGACTTTCTCATTCATTCCTCATTATAACCAATTATATTACAATATGTTGGACCCATTGACGTAAGGGCAGCCATGTCAGATGCTAAAAGAGCTTGCTGTATAACTGCTGCACCCAGTATGTAGCACATTCTCTCTGCATGATTACACATAATGTTGCTTTCATTATTGCTTTATTCCTCACACAGCCCCGTTCCTCTGTGACTTTGCTTGAGCTCTGAGAGTTAATGTTCTTGCTTTTGCTGCCTTTCGAAGTGGCTCTTCCTCCAGAGCAGTATTCGAAGCCAAAATATCAAAATTTGACGGTTTGATTATGCTTTTTAAGAGGTGTTGATAATTGCCGGGTAAAGAAAGCAACTGTCTCCCGCTATCCACCATAAACGCAGGGAGGCTTTTCTATGTGAAGAGGAATCACATTATGTGCAATGATCAGTGCCTGGGGGCCACATCAAACACAGTCTGAAAACCTTTCCAAAGGAGATAGAGCCAGGCCAATTTCACAAGTGACTTTTTATTGGTTGATTGCACAGAGGCCAAGTTGTTATCTAAATCCTCAAACTACTTGGGCAAAATAAGAAGTGTCTTGTTGGTAAGAGTGTTCAGGGTGTGCAACCCCTCAGATGAAAGCCAAAGCAAAATGTTAACCAATAGTTTGCCAGGATTATGGCTTAAGAGACGAATTGTAAACAGAATGTAGAAGTTACAAAGTCGACCGGTGACAGTGTCACTGCTAGTGCAGAAAACATGCATTATGCCAACTCTGATTTTCATGTTTTCACTTGAACTGACGGCTTATATAATCTTTAAACGAATGAACATGCTTCATGCCCCAACACCCTGCGTTCAAATAAATTCAAAACACATGAATGTATTTAAAGAATACAAATGAGCCATATACAGTTTAACTGTGGTTTTTCAAAGGACACTCACTCAATGTGCTTGTCAAGATCATGCTGTATTCTAACCAGCCGACCTACAGTGAGCACTACCATTGAGTGATTTAATTTATCATTTCGCTAATTACATTCACTCCATATTGGAGCAGTTGGGCTAATTAGTTGGTAAATAATTTGAAATCAAACATGGATAGTGGGTGTCCAGTCTGCCCATCAGGGGGAAAGACACTGATGAGCAAACTGACCCATGATTGCTTGATTCAATTTGCACCAATTAAAACAAAATCAACTGCCATATTTCTGTGGAGTTTCTGGCTACTGTAAATCAGAGGAGCTTACAGGAAAGACTATCTGTATGTTAAGGGCTGATTTCTATGTTTTATATAAGTAAATGCCAGGCTTTCCTTTTGAAATCACCTAAAACTGTATATTAAACAAGTTCTACTTCTCATGTATGCTAATTTCAGCGTAAGATCATTATTTGTGGACTGCATTGTCACAACATTATAAAGTAAAAAAATATTTAAATCACACTAAATATGAATGTATTTGTCTGTTTCAAGTTTAGTGTTTTGTAATAACAAAAACTTAAGATCCTATCACTCATTACCTTTGTTTTTTTTAACATAAAAAGTAATTATTTATTTACTTTTAAACAAGTTTGGCATTTATCATATTGTTTTCTTAGCTGTACTTACTGCACACAGGAAATTAAAGGGTAAATGAGCCGTAACCATGGCCACCTTGTTACTGACATAAATTTTAAATGGCACATTCACTTGTTTGTCACATGCTATTATTACCACCTTGCATACCGTAGATCCTACTTAGTCCTCTAAATACCCATTTTAAACACATTTGTTTAATAATAATAGATGTTCCTATTGTCAAAACCTTCAAACTACAATTTGACATGTTTTAAGACATAGAAAACTACTCTTTGAATAATAGTTTGTGTCTAGCATGTTTTTTTTCCACAAAAAAGTTGAATTATCTTTTTGAAAATGGTTAATATTACACCCATTTTCTACCTTCAGCAGATGAATGTGAAATCAGCCGTCTAGTGTCAAATTGTTCACATACATCATTCTACACAGTGAAACTCAAATGTCCAAGTAAAGTAACAATAAGCAAAGCACATTTGTTTGACGCAAAAAATGCTCACAAAATAGTACATATCAATTAGGGGATGTACACGCACAGGAAGTTAAAAAAGTGTGAGCAAAATGAAAGAGTCATAGGTTGTGTGAAAGAAAGATACAGAGACAGAAATTTAGCGATTACCCGGGGAGGATATCAGTCGCCTGTCTGGGGAGCGATTGCAATCTCCTGTATACTGCAGTTCCACTCTCAGCTCTCGATTTGTGTCTGATAAATCCTCTTGTAGTTTTCACTCACATGGATACCAAGTGTACAGAGGTCAAAGTAACACAAAGCTGCATTAATCAGACAAAACATTTAGCAAAAATACCTATAATTAGCATGAATATGTATAACAGTAAGGTTAAAGATGACGTAATATAAGCCCTTTTTTGGCATCTTGAAAGAAATCTCAAAGAACTGAGGAAGAAATGTTAGGCAATTAACAGTGCATGCAGGGTTCTGTTTTACCACTCCGGTAAAGACAGGTGCCATACCTACTAATTCCCATACTAGTTAGCCCCGGGCTATGTTGAAAAATAAAATTGCAGAATCATGGGATGGAAGAGCCCTGCATGTTTATAGCGTTTCATATGGAAATTAGTTTTTTATGGGAATTGAAAACAGTATGTGTATGAGAAATGAGCTAAGGCAAATATGTTTTCATATGTCGTCATAGTGGAGGAGTAAATCATAATTTAATAGTCTGGAGTGTTATGTAGGTTAGAGATTCACACATGGGCCACTTGTGTACATATGCTTGGCATTGTGCAGGCGACCTCAGCACCCCTGTGAAAAGGCTGTTCACTGATTTATGCTGAGTCAGACACCATTAGCTGCTATCCTCCCCCTCTCAGGATCCAACCCTGCACTAATGTGGGTCAGGGGCCACATTATAGAAACACCTTCACTGTGCAGTCTTATCTCAGAGTATTGCAGGATTTCTGCATTTCTGAATGTCACTGAAAGTTTGCAGAATAGAGATAAGATGAAAATGTTGGAGGAAATGGTTAAAAAAAGTAAAATTTACCCTAAGGGGCCCTCAGGTCATTTTTTTTAGTAATCATTGTATTCCAGGAGCTATTTCTGGCAAAGTCTGGAAATTCACATGTTTGACCGTTTAAATTATTATAAACAATTATGCAAGAGATTTATATGTTTATAATATTTTATGGTCTACTGAGATTTCTTTTTTTGTAGGGATACAGCTTGTCTTTGCTTCTTCTGTGTGACTGGTAAACATCTATGTAAAATGGTGAATCTAGAAAAAAAGGATATGCCCTTTTGATTCTAAAGAACTGTTGTTGTTTCAGGTAGTAGAATATTCTTTCTGCTACCATACTCTTACTTTGATACCACGTTGTCTACATTCTCACATTATTTGCATTAATCAGAAATGTTTAAAGAAAGGCAAGATACACTGCCGAAAGGATTTTTCCTTTTAAGTTTGAAAAAGCAGAATTACTGAATATTATAGGTCACAACATTTACCATCATCTACCATTTTGTCTTTCCTTTTGAAGGGCACAAGCAGCACACAGTCAATCAGTGAGCTGATAGTGGGGATTTTATTTGCGGATGCTGCCTCAGGGCATCTGCGTAATTCTGTGCAGCATTTCTTCTTGCACAGGACACACTTCAGCTGGTGCTACTGATGATGCACTTGCATTATGGTTCTCTCATTCAGAAGCGTCCAGGTGAGGGGGTCACATCACAGGCTCACTCTTACTCTGATTACACACAAGATATCCAATCATTATACTGATTAGACACCCTCTTAGTAAACCATTGAATCATATGGTGGTGCAATTCATGTGGACTGTGTGTGTGTGTGTGTGCATATAAGGTGGTTATTATGTGGGAAGAAACTGCAGGAACACAGCGACACGAGAAAGTCTCCTGTACAGAGATGTGTGTCTGTATGTGTGTGTGTGTGTGTGTGTGTGTGTCACGTTCACCATGTGTATCTGAAAAGGTTTGATTTAACACGTGTTAAACAAAGTAAATTATTAAATTAATTTATTGACTATTGTACTGAATACTAGGATTGGTTTTTAAATAATATTGACAATTAACTACTTTTTTATAGTTGCTGAATATATTATATAAGTATTTTTTTTATTCTAGGTTAACACGAATATAAATAACAACACAATTCTTAATACAATCAAATATTGTCTTAGAATCTGTATCAAGATTAAGTACCAGTTTTTGATATTTGATACTAAAGACACTATAGAGGGAAAAAAATTGATTTATAAAATAAAAAATTGCAGTAACTGAATCAATAACAGAGGTGTTTTGCTCAAACAATTAGTATGTTAGCATAAATGTTGAGCATAATATAGAAAGGTACTGCTTTTTAATGCAGGGACTAAGGATTTAGCCTTACACTACGGAAGAACTATTAGAAAGTTCTTTAACACTTAGACAGGTCAGTGCACATTTGGCAATGTTATACAAGTCAGCAGCAATCGCGAACCAGTCAAATGGTCCCAGTAACTGTAACACTAAAGCTTTATAGCAACCTGGGGGCAAGGGAAAGTAAAGATACAAAAATGAAAACATCTATGAATATCAGTAACTGATACAGATGCCATGAACAAAAATATTTACATTTACATTAAAAAGATCATAAATGAAAAATATCCAGTGAGTGAGTGATCCTGAATTTGAATTGTAAATGTATGAAAACAGTTAAATGTTTAGTTTTATTGTGCACATTGTCGTACTTGATGCCGTGAATGAAGTTTTGATTTGTGCCACTTGGAGCTGACAAATGAGCGCTTGGTACTTGGCACTTTAAGCTACAGATTTTCCTTATTTTGTCCATTTAATAGAATTCTTAGGTTTACATAATTTTCCCTTCAAATTTTTGTGCCATCATATTATTTTTGTACCATAATCTCTTGGAGAGAAATTCAAATTATTCCTCTCATTGGTTACATTTAGCACAGCCCATGACACACGAAATGAAGCAGGGATGGTTTGCAATCCTTGCAACCTGTCACCCAGTCTGTTTGTGGCAAGCAGTGCATTCAGGTCATATATCTGCTCATTTTCATGTGCTTATGTGATATACAGTATATGAGCAAGTGCTTATATGATATATATTAGTAGCCCTTATGCATAACAAATAGATTCAAGATTATCAGTCTGTGTTTTAACCAAGCAGCAACCTCCCAGACTAAAAAAACGAAGCCTGGAATTAATTTTAAACAACTCACCAATATAAATTATATTAATGTTTGAAGTTCATAATTAGACTAGACACAGCAACCAGGCTTCACTTGGCCCACCTTGGATCCACCAATACTGCACCTCTTTGCCCATTTTTGGATTAGCCAAGAGTTAGGCGAGTCAGGCACTGCCAAGAAGGCAACAACTGGAGCCACACTGAGCTTCACAATCGCTCTTCAGTGATCTATGGGGGACAACAGTCTTTGGTTTTATCCTTCTAAAGCCTGACACAAGAAATAATTATGTTTTTAAATCTAAGGTGTTTCTTGAACCATTTAACATAGTAGAATAGAAAACTATTTTTTAGTGTATCTACTATATTTATGGCAGTTCATATTATATATTTTAATTTATACCTAAATCTATTTTATATGTCACTCCAGCATGTCACTATATATTGTATTAAATGCTATTATATCGATCACTTTTTTATTTTGCCACTTGCTGACTTCTGGAAATAGTCTAGTGTTCCAACAACAAGTAGGAAGTCGTTTTGAATTCCGTAAATAAGGACAACTTTCTGCAGTGCAATGATAATCCACTAGAGGGCAGCTAACATGTGCCATATTGATGTAATATAGAGTGTATATAATATATTATGCAATAGGTAATTGTTGATCTTCTTGACAACTAGAGGTCTCAGACACTTGTATTAAAGTTTTGCAGAAGCTGCTGAAAATATCTGTACGTGAGCCACATGTACAAATAGACAGATATTTTTATGTATGTACACATCTAAATAAGATCACTTAAATTGGAGTGAATCAAACTATTTTAACCACAAAAGTGCAGAAAGTTTTTTAAAAAAAAGAATTCCCATTTTTATAAATTTTTGCCCTGCAAAAAAAAAACAACACAAACAAAATTACTTATGAGGCCATATCTGTCAGATTGACTTTCTTTTCCCATTGGATTTATTGAATGGAGATGGTACAATTTCCAAATAAGTGATTTAATACATACACAATTTGTTTGCATACTGTTTGAATGAATTTCTGAACTGGATTAAAAAATATTATGAGACCTTTGCTAATTGGTTTTTGTGACCTTCATGATAATGCGTGTAATCAAAAACATAATATTCTCCCAACACTGAATAATGCGCTTCAATTTTTGTTGATTGGGTTTGGTCACAGCAACCATGAACTGCAAAACGTGCCAAGCATTCTTTTCATGATTGTTTTCTTTCATTCTGCCATTTTAGCCTGTTTGGAGGGTTTTCTTCCAGAAGATGCATTGACTTTTTTACATTATCAGATAACAGAGACAGATACTTTGTGTGAAAAAACAAACACTGTCCAGTAAAGATGCAACAAGGGTACATTAGTATGTTCTGACCAAACTTGTTAATCGGAACATACTAAATTACCCTATGTTCGTCTAGCTTAGATTTGCAGTAAACACTCTTCTAAAGGAAAAAAGTTTGGTGAAAATGTTAAAACACCAAAATTGAAGTCATACAATTATTTTGCAAAAACAGATATTAAGATTTTGGTCCCATGGATGAAAGGAAAACAAAGACAGCAGACGGATTCAAATGATGGTGGAATAGGGGAGATACATTCAAACACTAGGATATGTCCACCAAAATTTGAAGCCTAGTAGTTTAAATCTCCTGTATTTGGATAAATAACTACATGGGAAGAGAGTGGCCAGATTGAGACATTTATTTGTGGTGAGCTCCATCCAGTCTGTCATTTTATACAAAACTAGTAAAGGCACTGTAATCTATTTTTTCCTGCCACATTATCTGTAATATTAACTCATTCTAAAGAAACAATCTACAGCTACAATCAAGTTCCATCCTGAGTGGCTAACTAACCTCTTGTTTTCTCTCTTTGTTCTCTCCCTTTCTTTCTTGCAGAACCGTGACAGAATGGTCGACTGTATGAGCAAAGTCATGCTGCACACGGCTGTCTCATGCTGGCAACCATTCCTGGGACTGGCCCTTGTGGCTGTCTTTGTGAGTTCTACCCTGGGATGTCCCTCGCGCTGCGAATGTTCGGCGCAGAGCAAGGCAGTTGTCTGTCACCGCAAGCGCATGCCCACCATCCCGGATGGCATCCCAACAGAGACCAGGATCCTGGACCTTAGTAAGAACAAGTTGACAATGATCAACCCTGATGACTTTGTTGCCTTCCCTGGGCTTGAGGAACTTGATCTCAGTGGAAATATCATCAGTTATGTTGAGCCTGGAGCTTTCAACGCCCTGTTTAACATGCACTTGCTTAGTCTCAAGAGCAATCGTATCAAACTCATTCCTCTTGGCGTCTTCACAGGTTTAACAAATCTTACCCGACTGGATATAAGTGACAACAAGATTGTGATCCTCCTGGATTACATGTTTCAGGACCTGCACAATCTTAAGTTTTTGGAAGTGGGTGACAATGATCTGGTTTACATTTCTCACCGTGCATTCAGTGGACTTTTAAGCCTGGAGATGCTAACATTAGAAAGGTGCAACCTTACAATTGTACCCACTGAGGCCCTTTCTCACCTGCACAACCTGGTCAGCCTCCATCTACGATACCTCAGCATCAGCACTTTACATCCTTACTCATTCAAAAAATTGTTTCGGCTGCGGAATTTAGAAATTGATAATTGGCCTTCACTAGACCATGTGCCAGCCAATACCCTGCACGGCCTCAACCTGACCACCCTGTTCATAACCAACACCAACTTGTCCTCCTTCCCATACCAAGCCCTGAAGCATCTGCCCTACCTGACACACCTCAACCTGTCCTACAACCGCATTAGGCACATTGAAGGGGGGATGCTAATGGAACTTGTTCGGCTTCAAGAGCTCCATTTGGTTGGAGCTCAGCTAACCGCCATTGAACCATATGCCTTCCAAGGTCTGCGGGGACTCAAAGTCCTCAATGTCTCTCACAACCGACTGGATACACTGGAGAAGGGTGTTTTTCAGTCTCCTGAGACTCTGCAGGTTCTTCTGATTGACAACAACCCCTTGGTGTGCGACTGTCGTCTCATGTGGATCCTACAGAAAAGTCACTCCATCTTCTTTGGGGATTCACAGCCAGAGTGCAGCACACCTGAAGGTATTCGTGGCAGGCCTTTTAAGGAGTTCAAGGACCCTCTCCTGTCTTATTACGTGACATGTACCAAGCCAAAAATTCGTGAGAATAAAACCCAAACGATCACGGTGGATGAGGGCCAGCAGGCGATGTTGCGCTGCAATGCTGAGGGGACACCAAGACCCATTGTGTCCTGGTTGTCCCCACGTCGACGAGTTCTGACAAGTAGGAGCCATGGTAGAGTTACCGTCCACAACAATGGTACACTGGAGATCAAGTCAGCAGAGGTACAAGACAGCGGAGTGTACCTTTGCCTTGCCTCAAACACTGCTGGGAATGACACTCTGATGACTTCATTGGCGGTTAAAAGTCTGGGATCGCTGTACGCTAACAGGACCCAGTACTACACAGATCCCAGCAATACCACTGCCAATGGGACGGCCGGTGTGACCCTTGGTTTAGACCTAAAGACTATTTTAGTGTCAACTGCTATGGGTTGTTTCACATTCCTGGGAGTGGTCTTGTTTTGTTTCCTGCTCCTTTTTGTTTGGAGCAGAGGGAAAGGAAAACATAAAAACAACATTGATGTAGAATATGTGCCTCGCTCAAAGTCTAACGGCACTAACGTTGACTCTGCAGAAGGACAAGCTGGTCCTCGTCGTTTTAACATGAAAATGATGTGACTGCTTATATACAAGATTCTGGATTGTGGAATTTCCCAAAGTACAATGTATTTTTATGAAAATCAAACTACAGAACTTCCCACTGCAGCAGGGTGAGTGGTAGTGAAAACATTTGGGGCATCACAACAAGATGAGCAGTACCTTAAATCACTCGATCTTGACATAATGCTTGGATACTATGTTTCAAATACAAAAGATCGTATTCGGACATTCTCTTATGTAATTGCCAGCGGGAAACTTCTTCAACATGAATGAGGAGTGATAACTGATGCTGCCATGGGGACCTGAAGGGAATAGGTGTCAATTATCAGCTTTTTGAAATTTATATGCCCAAAAAGGACATTTTGTTTTGGGTTGGATCTACAGACTCTGCTGAACCATGTACAGTACAAATTTGTATCTAAGCTATTAACCTTCTTTGTTTAGTCTTGCGCCATGCTTATTCACTGAACAAATCAATGAACAGACCACAATTTCCTATGTTCAATACATTGCATATGTGTACCTAATGTTTCATTATGTACATGTATGTACATACTCATTCAAAATAACTATTCATAGCAATATTCATGGGATGCATTAAGCCAAATTGATATACCCCATATGTTGAGCAAGAACATACTTCAGACTTTTGAAGTTTTCATGGATTCAGGAAGGGCTTCTATGGGTGATTATATGTCCCTGCTCCCCCAATTGACTCCTAGATATTAACAAATATATATTATTTATCAATCAAAATAGAAGAAAAAACATTATATTTATGAAAAGTGGAGTGAAAAGTTTTGCAAAAATCAATCCTCAAACACTGTTCAGGATCTAACATAACACTTGGTCATCAAGATGACCCAGTATTGGTCAAAGTACCTACATGAACCACCTTTTTGTCCTATTTTTGTCTCTTTTTATTACTTTGACTGTACCTTTGCTGGTTGGCAAAATACATGTGTCAATTTTACTACAGTGACATTTGCATAATTTTCCCCAGTAGGAAATTTGGACTTTGTTGTGGTAGTTCCTCATTTTGTTGTTGAATCATTTAGATTGTGAAAACTTTAAAGTAAAAGTTTAAAAAAAAATGTATGTGAAATAAATGAAGATGTATTTGTAAAAATGAGTCTGACTAAATGGCTAATATTATACATAATGAAATGTTCTTCTCTTCAGCCTCACTGATGGGCATTAAAGTCTTCTTTTACATATTAAGTAAACAACATTATACTATTAACACTGCAGCGATGAAATAAGGAATTTGAACAGTATTCATGACACTTAATCTACAGGAACACACGTGTACGAAGTAACATATCCAGTTGGTACGACATGAAATACTTACTCCATACTTATTAATAGAGTTGGGCAGTATTTATGATACATTTATTTAAAATATGTATTTCCAATAATAGGATTGTGTAATTTGTATTTGAAAGGGTTGATGAAAACTAGGGATGTCCCGATCAGGTTTTTTTGCCTTCGAGTCCGAGTCATTTGATTTTGAGTATCTACCGAAGCCGAGTCCCGATCTGATACTTCTATAATACTTTTAAAAAAGAATAAAGAAGAGCAAAAAAACAGATCCAGGATGTTCCTTATTTTTTATTCAATTCACCTTATTTTAACATTCAGCAACTCTGTTAACAAACAGTGCACTTCTGTGAGGTAGCTTGAACAATCAAGTAATAAATAACAAATTCTTCACTTTTGGTCTTTAGTGCAACAGTAAATATAAAATAAGTCTAAGATAAAAACAAATAGCACCTCAACTTAAAGTACCCGGCAGGCATGTAAACAAATACAAAAATAAAAGTGCCACAGTGTTTGCAAAGCACATCTATATATACATTTACATCTGAGTCCTGATCGGAAGGTAATGTCCGATACCGATCGGTCTGAAACAACGTGATCGGGCCCAATTTCCGATCACGTAGGGATCTGGACATCCCTAATGAAAACAATCATATTTTGTATCAAAATATTTCAATGTTTTGTATTTTGTAGTTTTAAAAATACCAAGGCTGTCCCGACTAAAAATTTACATATTTTAATAAGAATTGTTAAGTCTTGCCTATAGTCGAGTGATAGTCGAATCACATGAGTGTCTGTATGGCGCCGATTGCGGGTGGGGGGCTTACACTGTACATTTAGAGCTAAACTGAGGCTTATTGTAGACCCTTTTCTCTCTGCTCGCCTGCCATTCACCGTTCTTGAGCAGAGCTTTGTGTGCGCACGTGCCTGACAACTAAGCGTACATGGACGTTGCGGTACTGTTTCAAAATTATATAATATTCTTTGTGTGGTTCATCAATGGTGATAAATGATCCAAACATCCCGCGAGGTGCTTGGTGCTTCTCTCTTCAGCAGGTGTTCCTCTTCTGCCACCACACACACACATACATATTACGCCCACACATGCGCACTCACGCCCCCTTCCTTAAGGATTTATTTTGGATTAATTCACACACTTTAAAAACATTTAATAAAAGCTTATTTCTTTTCACATTTTTATTTACAGTATTATATGTTGAAGTGTATATTGTAATAGGCAGCATCAGACGTTGAGCACCCCCATATCACCAAAATGGTATGATCCTCATTTCTTAACGTTGCAAAGCTTCAACTGTGACATTGACAGAATGCTGCCTCTGATTGGTGCCTACTCAGTAATATGCCCAGAGACTTTTTTCGATCAAAAATGTAGGCTATCTAGATTCAAAAGAACATCAAGGAAAGGAATGTGTAGGTTGCCAGCTTTCCTTTGATTTTTAGCATAAATTGCAATAATTAATGGTTTCTGTAAAATTTTGGGGTCTGTTTTAGTAGCCTTGGCTAAATCGTTTACCAATTTATGTAACGTTCTAGTTCTGCTACTATTTGACCGGAGTAGCAGCCCGAACAGTTAACATTGCTTGATAAGGTCCCCATATTATGCAAAATGCACTTTTTCATGTCTTTTCAACATAAATGTGTGTCCCTGGTGTGTCTAAACTCCGAAAGTGTGAGAAAAAATTCTCTTTTTCTCCTGCTCAGTTTTTCAGTAAATGTGCGTGCAAACATGCTGCTTCAATTTGGCTCTTTTCTTGATGTCATGGAGGAATCTACAAAGAACAGGACCTCCACTATCTCTTCAGTGCAGAAGATGGCCCAGCCCACTGAACATGTACTTAAAGAGTAAAAGAGGTGGTATTTTGCTCATTTTCAGATTCAAAATCCTATTTAGAGGTTGTACCAGATCAGGTTTACTTTGTTTAATTTTCAAAAAACATATTTTTCTCCTCTTTTCACCCTGTGTTGAAGGCTTCGTTTTAGCTATGGAGTGATACATCTTGTCTCTAAATGATCTTTGCTGGGAGTTGCACATGTGCAGTTCCTAGTTAACAATTACTAGCCAATCAGTAGCAGAGAAAGTCAGGTCAGCGAAAAGACGGTAAACAGCTTTGATTCAGCTGTAAGCTACATATTGCAGACCAGCTTGGAAATATGGACTGGAGCAAGAGTTTCAGAGTGGTGAGTTCTTAATCTGTAACAAATGTGTCTTTCATCCATAAAGTTTTAAGCTCCGTCTCTGCATCACAGTAACAACTTTATGTCCACTGACTGCCTGGTGGGTAGCTAGTGTTTGGAAGGGAGAGGGGACGTGTGTGCTGCAGCTCAGTGTTTTTCCCCCTGGGTTTTTGAGGGCGTGTCAGACTTGTCACTCGGGTAGCATTATGATGCGTATTTTCTTGTGACATCACAAGAAAGCGGAAGTAAAGGCTGGACTACAAACAAGCTGTTTTCAGGCAGAGTTTTCTGTGGGAGATGGGAACTCCCTTTGGGATGGACTTTGGGCTTTTTCATTTTGCAGACCTATTACATGCACAAAAAAGATATATAACTCAATAAAGGAGAGGGGAAAAAAGCCAAAAAGCATAATACCACCTCTTTCTTACTCTCAGCCATGTCTCCGCTGTCCAGCGTGTTTTTCACTTCAACACATCACCAAGCAGTCATTCCATCGCTCAGCTAGAGGTTGTTCAGTGGTAGATCGCAATGAAAAATCAAAAACAAGCCACCGCACACTGAGATGACTTTACTTTGATTTATTGTGAACAGCGTGTTTTGCTTATGGTTTCTTAATGTTCCCCCAGTGGTTAAATTATTTAGTTATTTTCTGGTTTTCCCTCCCTGATATCTTCCATCTGTTCTGTCTCAGCTCTCTCATTTAATTTGTTGATGAACAGATAGCTTTACTTGTTGTTAATGCTACAGAAATCACTAGCTACTGCTAACTGTAGCTGCGGTTATTAGCTGACTCTGCTCAACTGGGCGCTCCCAGCTGTCCAAAGCTCCTGTACTAACATTTAAGGTGTTAACACCAACATACCCTGGAAGCACCAAGCTTCCATTTCGGGCAGAGTCAGCTAACAGCACAACAAGCTGCGTGACTTACTGAGCTAACTAGCTAATGGCAGTTACAGTTAACTAAGGTAACTGCTAACAACACTTATTTTTCTTGCAACAAATTTTTTGCACAAAAGACCCCAAAAGAAAACAGCATTTATCTTTTTATCACTTTTTCTAAAAACTTGATGATACTGTGGGAAAAAGCATTTCTTTTAACAATCCCTTTCAGCTTACTAACTGAGCAAATCTTCATAAATGTAATTTTCAGGTTTTTTTAGCGGAACATTTTTTATAGGACGATTCTTTTAGGTTTATGGAGATTTTCTGTGAGCAATTACCAAAAAAAAATATTTTTAAGAAAATATCCCCATATTTATTGAAGTATCCTTAATTTTGAGCTACTGATATTGTAGACTTTCATTACTATTTCCGTTGTTTGTTGTGTTTTTCTTGAAAGTGAATTGTGCACCCACTGACTTGAAATGTATTTCAAGCTGCAGTGGGTAAACTGCTGTACTTCAACTGCTGATTAATCAATTATAATCTGAAGATATGGTGTTAATACACAAAGATATACTAACATTAACATACAATAACTGCTTTCTGCTGACATTAACAACTGAATCTACATATATGACCCATCAGAAATGACTGGCTTCTGTTTAACTTGTTTCTTTTTTCCCCCAAAGCATATATCTCTTGTGCTATCCCTCATTTGTACAGTCTCATTAAGAGCCACAGAATGGTTTCTGAGCCTGAAGTCCCTTGAGCTGCTTCAGAAATCAGAGCACAAAATCCTACATCTCCTCCAAAAATACAAAAGAAACAAGGTTAACTTTGTAGGTCAGCGATGCCCACGTCTAGAGTGTTCATTTAGTTAAATTACATGAAAAAATGTTTTCCTCGCTGAACCTGTGAGAACAACTTTGTATTCCTGTACAAATGAGGCCCCTAAAGGAGAGCCTCCTTTCTCTCTTCTTGTATAATGAAACCTATGAGTGGCACTTATGTACATTGTACATCCCAAATAACTCTAAAAGAAATATTCTGTCTACTAAGGTGGTACTTTTTCTTCTTAAGAGATCTAAGTTTCAGCCTTTCATCTTAAAAGACTTATAAAATCCAGCATTATAGGAAAACATACTGATTGTGTTTACATGCACACTTTCCAAAGATAAGTAATAATTTTCCTCAATGGATTCTTTGCCTACCTGTTTCTACGGTAACTCAGATAAATATGACAGCTGGGATAGACTTACATTATTCTGTGTACTGAGGGGCGTACAAAGCTGTTGGATTTTTGAGTCTGTGTAAGTTGCATTTCCATGGTGACAGTCATAATAATAATTTCATGTTATGCAGAACTCTTTGTACTAATTGACTGCATTTTGATTGAACTGGTGCATTTGGATTGTATCTGAAAAGCTGTTGCAAGCGCAATGTGGATGTTTGTCCCCCTCTTATCAGTTATTGACTGATCTGACCACTCTTATTTTCAGACAAATTAGTGAGAATAATTTTGCAAAGTAGATGGGAGTCTCTCAGCCTAATGCTGTTTCCATTAAAATAGTGCAGCTTGAGCTAGTTCCACAGGAGAAGAAAAGTCTTACAAATCACCATTGTCTATCAGTAAAATAGGTGATTTATACTTTATTCACTAAAATTAAAGATGAGACAGTTTCTGAAAGGTCAGACACTTCAAATCTGTAAATACCATGAATAACCAAGTATCACTACAAACTAATGCTGTTTTTGTGTTTTATGTTTAGTCAGAGCAGTAAGTCACAATTATTTTACATGTCATTAAAAGCACAGTCAGATGCCCCCTAGTTTGGGAACCTCTGATAACTTTAAATAAATACTACAAAAAACAAAAGCATACAACAATAGAAATATAAAATTAAACTAAGAGAAAACAAAGAGAACATGACTAAGAGTCTGCAGCCACACCAGCAGCTCCATGAAGCTGTACTGTGAGCTAAATGCTAATGTCAGGAAATTATCATGCTCACAATGACAATGCTAACATGCTGTTGTTCAGGAAATGTAATGTTATACTATATTCACCATCTTAGTTTAGAGTGGTGGTATACTAATATTAGCTAATTAACACTAAAGACAAGTACCGCTGTTGTTGATGGAAAAGTTATTATTTTTACAAATTAAAGTTTTGACGTGATGGTGGCGCTAGATGATTACAGCTCAGCCTGAGGCGAATACAGATGTCTGTATCAGATTTCATACAGATTCATCCAATAGTCATACTAGAAGAAAACAAAAATGTCAAATGGCTGGTGACACTAGATGAAAATCATAAATGTCTACCAAATTTTGTGTCAGTCCGACACAATTTCATGGCAGTCCATAAAATATTTGTTGAGATATTTGACTCTGGTCTAAATTGGTGGACATGTTGAGAGAACAAAAGACACTATCCCTAGAACACCATCACCAGCAGAAACAGTATTTGTACAACAGCAGCAGCAGTAGATATCTTGTGAATACTCAGAGAAGCTTCCTTCAGTACCTTAAAAGAATCCTTTAGGACGCTGAAGGATAGAAAACAAAGTGTACCCTCTCACACACACCCACCACACAAGATCACATTAAAATAGTTGATCGGCTGTGAATGAATGAATAAGCTGTGTCTCATAAAATAAATGTCAGGTATGGATGTGGAGGGTTTATGTTTATCTCTGTAATATGTGTAAATACACATCTGCAAAACAACTCTCAGGATTGGAAAAAAGTCCACATTTGCTCACTGAGATCCTGATTCCACTGAGATAGTTTTTAAATTACACACCACGTTTTTTGATAGATTTCCAAGCCCCACGGGCCACGGACCCCGTGCAACGCATAAAAGATCATATAGACCTGTATCTCAAGTGAAAAAAAAGAAAGCTTAGCAAACGGGAGCTGTGTGGTTTTGCTTTGACGAGAGCGGAGCTGGTTGTAGCTGAAGTCTGGGGCAGATGTTAGCCGGCAGGTTTTGGCTGTGTGTGCTTTCATTAGGTTTAGCTTTCATACATTCCCTGATGACAGGCTGGTCTGCCAAATGAGCTCCCATGTGAGCCGACTCCAGTTCCAACCTGACGTCCAAAAATTGTGGCTGGCTGGAAAAGAGGAAGACATGCATGTGCTGCTATGCATCTTCTGCACACATTCAACAAACATAACATAAAATTCTGGTGAAAGACAACACACAATGCTCAAATTCTTTGGCACAATTAAATGCCATGCACGCACACTGCCTCCTGCACATCTCATCATTGTTGATCTGCAAGTTAAGACAGCTTCTTTTGTCTTTGCTCACAAAACAAAGGTAGATTTATGGGATTGAAAAAGAGTTATTCTCTTCTTTTAAAATATAAACCTCTCGCACTGCAAGGCAGCAGTGAAAAATGTCTTCTGGATAATGGAGGGGAAAACATTATTAGCAACAAAAACGCCTTCACAATTCACACCGAATGCTCTCCCGTAAGCCAACAGTCGATATTTCTTTGTTAGTGTATTGCTGCATTCTATAATTATGTTTTTGCCCTTTCTGGGAAACACGGTCATGAAAGAAGAAATGAGAGGAGGGATATTGAATTCTTTGCCTATGTAATTGTTTAATGACGAATGGACTCATAAATTGGAGCAAAGAGACGAAAAGTTGTACATTTTTCCCTTCCAGAAGTGAAAGCAATATTTCCTCTTATTTAAATAAAATAATTATTTTTTCTGCTTATTCTGTTGAAGTGGCACCATCGTCCCCAAGTATTTTAGATAAAGCATTTTATTACCAGCATTATAATTTGATGATTTATTAAACAAAGTGAATACAGAGATGAGCAGATGGGATCATATTTAAAGGTGTGGGCAGGAATCTTTCTCACATCTTGAATCCAAGTGTGATTGAACTTTATCGATGTTCAGCCCGTTAGAAACAGTCTCTCACATTCGTCCTCATAAATGCTTAAATGTCACATAAGCATTTATCTACTGAGATTTTCGGAGGACGGTACAGTTTAAAAAATTGGCCTTGCTTTAGTTCTTATGGTGCAGTTGCTCCAGCTGAGAGGCATATCATCCCTTGAATACCTGCACTGTGATTTAATTAGAACACAGATTCTGCCAGACACTCTCTGTGGAACCAACGTAATTAATAAGTGGCCTTAAAAAGTCCATGTTCATGTTTCATGATATCACATAATATGATTTTTTGAAGTCTCAGTAACACAGGACAGAGTGAATTAAAATGAGGGAAAAAAGCAAAGAAAACCAAGGAATTTAGTTGTGACCCACAAAAAGGTGGCATATGAATGTACAGCCCACTAACTAGCTCTTGTTACAGTTAATTAATCTTACATTATTCTTCACTTCAGGACAAAGTTATACATATCAGATAAAGTTAATTAAAGACCATGGTATTAATATATAAAGTGAATGTGTTAATGTCATCACATTGTTAACAGACAATACTTAACAGGTCAGTATTAGACTAATATTCTATCTATCTATGATGTGCATGAATGTAACATCTTCTTGACCGTGCTTTGCTTTAACATGATGTTTTTTGGGCTTCTTACATCATGTGAAACCATTACCTCTTCAGTTTCTGGCATAGCATAGCTCTGCTCTAATGACACATTGTTGATAACTGGCATTTTTTTCTGTTTTTGTGTGCTGATTTCTTACAGCGGGACTCAAAGCTTCGCTGTGAGAAGTTCTCCTGGTTTACTTTTGGGTAAAACTTTAGACCGTTGTTTATGCTTAATGATCCAATTTCATAAATAGAATTGATCAAGTTCAAATGTGCAGTTTATGACAATGTCCAGTTAAAACGGTTTGCTGAATCCAGCTTCCATACAAAAACTCGTATGAGCAACAAACCTCATGGAAAGAAAGTTTAGAATCAGAATATGACTTTTTTTGCATGAGGCTTGTGTTGCTGGTCTTTTGTGGGAAAAACTTACAAATAATTATAAAGGTGTGTTTAGACTGAACATAAATCATATCTTTAGTGGTGGCATGATTGCCTAAAAAAATCAATATGGACAAGACTTGATTAGATGCGAACAGGCTTGTATTAGCTCTGGGTGGCGCACAGTGAGGCATAAACACACCCGTGGGAGTAAAATGTTGAAGCAGAAGGTTTTTGGTCATTCCAGGACCTTATGAGGACAATTCATGAATGATACACATCACAGCCAGCTTGCCTCAGGTAACATCTATAAATACAGTACCATTGGGTTTTGGAGTAATTAAACAGGTTGCAAAAGAACTCAAGCCATAGTCATTGAGTCATACCTTGAACACCTCAGTCTGAACCTCTTTCTATATGTCCCAGTATCAGATGTAGATGTTCAAAATTCAATCATAACATGAACTCTAGCCTCCCATATCCATGTCCATTTTTCCGTCTGCATAACATATCTATTCTCCTCCTCAAACCCTTTTTCTCATTCTCTGTCACTTACACTGTCAATTCAAGGTCCGACTCCCTGCTGTGCTACTTCCCTCATTGGGTTTTGTCTTTTGCTTTTGTTCAGCTGCCTTGTCCTCATGGAGCAGATACTAGATAGATCATCAGACCTTGAAGAATACACCAACAAAGCACACAGTCAAACCAAACTGAGATCTCTGAGACATCATAACAACATTCTGTTATCCTTGAAGGCAAGGGCGGATATTTCATGTCATTGTTGGTGGGGACAAAAAACAAGATTTTTAGAAATAAAGTTGCTCAGGGTCTGAAAAGGGTAGGCCACTATGAAGCAAATGATGGGGAGGACATTATCTTTCAAAACGTATTTCAAAAATCGCATTGGACATTGGATAGATGGAGAACAAGAGTTGTTATCTGTTTGTGCACCAAATACATTTAATAGGTGCTGACAGACAGCAGTAGGTATATTATATAGTTTTGATCAAAATTATTGTTGGGAACAATTTGGTAGCTGGGTATTGGTTCGGTATACTGTCCCTCCTAAATTTTACATCCTTGCATAAAGTAGGCATCCTGCCTACTGAACATAGGTCATCAACACCTTCTCTTTGCAGTGTGTCCCCTTCCCATACAGTATATGGTCTCCATGATCCGATGAGATATTTTAGGTCACTGTTTATTGTTTTGTTACTTTGCTGCTTAAGTGGATTCTGGTATTATGATATCATAAGTTGACCATTGTAACTACATTAGCATCATTCATTCTCTTTACATTTCATTGTGTCAGCAAACTCTCTTGTGTTGTCCTTTCTCTATATTAGTATTATTGGTTTCTTCCAAATGTTATGGTTATCATATATAAGACTATTTAAACCGTTCACTATGAGAAGTTAATGAGTCCTCATTTTAACAATTTGTACTAATTTGCCATTGATAATTGAAAATCAATTACATTACATTACAGTCATTTACAAAATGCGTTTGTCAAAAGCACCTTACATTGACAGAAACAAAAGCTAGATTTTGATTCAGTTTTTAAGGAGAGATTTTAGTAAGTGCTAGCATGGCGTGTTTCTGATAAGGTGTTGTTTTTTGCCTGCAGGGGTAGATGGGTAGTGATTCTGCTGGAGAGTTCATTCAACCACTGTGATGCCGATCAGGGATCAGCAACTAAAGGGTCATCTGAGTGATGGGCGTGCAGTCATACAGAGACATAGCAGCACAAAGGTTGAGCTGAAGTATAGGGTCTGAGCTGGGAGGTACTATAGGAAGGAGCAGTTCCATTCAGTGCCCTGTAGGCTAGTACCAGAGTCTTGAACTGGATCAAAACTGCAGCAGGAAGTTAGGGTAGTAAACAGAGGGGCAAAGTAGTGTGGGAGAACTTTGGGAGGCTACACACCAGCTGGAGCAATCTGGACTAGCTACAGACACAGGGGCTCCAGCGAAGAGGGAATTGCAGAAGTCCTCACTGCAGCTGGATAAGCAACTCACCTCAAGCACCTCAAACTATCAACAACTTTCTGTTTTGATTCAATTTAATCTATCAACCCCTGACCTCAACCACTCTTAAACCCCACACAGAATTATGGGCTCAAAAGGACTAAAGTGGTAAAAAAAAAGTGAGCATGAATGAGTGAGTTATTTGAACTTAAAAGCACTTGGAGTCTTATGTAAGTACTGTTGCAATGTAAACAACAAATTTCTTTCATTTTCATTTACAGTGATAGACAATTAACTTATAATAATACTCTACCAGAACCTAATACTCTACCGGAAAATAAGGCAGTGTAAAAGCACCTAAAAGAAAACCCTCTTTTTTTTCAAATCATGGCACTTTTTTATTTTTCTAAAAACCCAGCACGCGATCATGCTACACAGATTGTGTAAGTTTTCTTGACCCAACAGTTGTTGAGTCTGTAGTAACCATGGAGTGTATATGATAACCTGAGGCTAGTTAATGTGCACACACACCCAGGTGTGTCCAGCCAGCCTGGACCCTCACCAGTTTGCTTTCAGAACCAAGAGATCCACAGAGGATGTCATCTCCACTGCTCTTCACTCAGCCTTCACACACCTTGAGAAAAACAACACCTATGGTGTTTGTGGATTTCAGCTCAACATTCAACACAATCTCCCCCATGAAACTGATCAGCAAAATCAGCACTCTGGGTTTAAATACAACACTCTGCAACTGGATATTGGACTTCCTCCCAAACAGACCACAGTCAGTTCGGATTGGCGGACACACCTATTCCACTCTAGTGCTCAACACTGCAGCCCCATGGGGCTGTGTGCTCACCCCCCTCCTGTTAAGGCTGTACACCCACGACTGCATCCCTCAACATGGAGAGAACTCTGTTTTTGAATTTTGCGGACAACACCACCATCATCGGCCGGATTTCAAACAATTATGAGACTTCATATTGGGAGGAAATTCATAATCTTGTAGAGTGATGTACAGCAAACAACCTGCTGCTCAATGTCAGAAAAACTAAAGAGGTGATCATTGATTTCAGGAAAAAGGAGATAAAGACACACTCCTGACTACATCAGTGTAGCTGAGGCAGAGCAGGTGAACAGTTTCAGGTTCCTGGGAATCAGTATCACAGGGAACCTGACATGGTCATATCACATGTCCACGCTGGTGAAGAAAGCTCAGAAACAACTTTATATAGAGCAATAGAAGGCATCTTGACTGGAAATTCACTAAATGGTATGGGATGTGCACGGCCCAGGACCAGAGGGCTCTGCAGCGGGTGATTAAAACTCCTCAGAAGATCATTGGTACCCATCTCCCAGGCATCAGTGATATCGGTGAGGTGAGGTGCCTACGCAGAGCCCAAAGGATACCAAAGGACAGTACCCACCCCAGCCACAGCCTGTTCACCTTGCTGCAGTTAAGGTGGTGATATGAAAGTTTCAGCTGCCACACCACCAGACTGCAGAGCAGCTTTCCCCCCAAGCTATCAGAGTCTTAAACTCAAATTCATCCTCAACACTGCTCCATTGAACATTGAATATTGTTTATTTCTGTTTTTTTTAAGTAATTTTAAAATTGCTTCTGTATTAATGTATATTGTCTGCTATGTAGCAGAAGGGAGTTACAAAGCTCAATTTCATTTTAGAACCTGTTGTGTTCTGACAATAAATGTACCTACCTACCTATATAGGTAGCTTCAGCTGGAGAGCTACTGTTTTTCTGTCTCATTCTCTCTCCCTAACACAGACACAGATTGCCAAAGGAAGTCGCTCAGAGTAGCAAACAACAGAATAAAACAGAAGAAACAGAAAAATGTTTATTGTGATGTGTGTCTGGCGTAAAACTGAGGTGTATAGCGTCTGCTCGAAAAATGCATTCACAGAGGTTGTTGATGAGTGACAGGTTGTGTCTTCATGCAAAACAGACTTTGTATTTATAATTCAATGAAGAGGATTTATCATCGTGAGAAAGCTTGTTAAATATTGACCCGAAGGACACAAGCTGCATACAGAATAGGAAGATTACATAAGAGTGAAAATGATGGAAAAAATGACTATACATTGCTGAGAGCTAGCTCTTGTGAAACATGAAAACAAACAGGAATCAGGCAAAAATGTGCTAGCAGGGAAGAGCAATTCTGTAGTTTACAGGGCGACAGGAATCCAAGTTTGACATATATCCAACCTGCTGACAAGTAAATGAGACTGAATGTTCCAACAGTGGAAAATAAACCAGAATTTCTGCCGACATTTTGAGTTGATTGCACTGAAAACGAGCTGACCCCACCTGTGCTGCAGAGAGATAAGAGATTTACAACGCACGCAGGTCTCAGTCAGCAGCACACGGCTCTATACCCATGTAAAATGAATACAACTTTAGGGAAGAATAATACAATTGCATCCAGTTGTTTCATCCTCTTCCTTTTCCAGATTCTAGGGGGACTTCAAGAGCTCCTTATTTAGTCTTTGAGATGAAGTTATTTTGTGTGAAGGGCCACCTGAGTTCATATACGTTGGTACAGGCAATGTCACAACTCTCAGCAAGAGAAGATCAAAGCCACACTCCGGGCTTTGTTATATATTGAGTTAACTTCCAACGTTCACGATACATCTCTTTCCCACAGCTCTTTCCCCTTTTGGCAAAAGAACGAATTAAACTCGACTTGTGTCATCATTCGCAATCCGTCTTCATTTGTTAATGCGTCAGGGCCAGTTGTTACTGCATTGTGAGCTGAAACCAAGCGACGCAGCTTGCTTCACAGATTGTCATACCGCCAGGGCTGTCGTTTAGTTTTCAAGGTCTCTGACGACATCGCCTCTTTTCAGCAATGGATTTGTCACACTGGTAGAGGAGGAGAAGGCAAAACAAAAGTAAAGAGAAGTGGCACGTCCTCGTGCTTTTTTTTATTTGTACATGATTTGTATAGAGCCCCTTTTATCATGACCTGAAGGTTAGGTTATTTTGTTTAAATGATACAGTTACAACTCTTCTCTTTCAGGTATACTTCTCTTTGATTAATTTGCTTTGCCTGACGTGAAAGAGTGAACTGAATCACCCTGGCAGGGAAAAAAGATCCCCAAGTCAAATGCAAAAGACAAGCCACCCAAAATTCATTATGTTATGTTGTAGTGGCATACATGTATTTCTGATACAAAAACAAGATTCACCCACTTCATAAAATCTGAATATCTACTTAAAATTATAACCAGTTTGATTAATTCTGCTGACATCTGCTGTTAATCTGTCACACTTACATCAAAATATTTTTCTCAGTCACCTAAGTGTGTGATATTAGTGATTTCTATTTTCCAGGAAAATTTAAAGAATCATTTTCTTATGAGCAATGAACAGAGTTATTGAGTCCATAAACACAATATTTGGATCAATGTCAACATATCCACTACAGTATCACAACATCAATATGGTGTTCTGCAAATATAGATGAACCAGGAGAATACAGGTGTCATTAAAAGAGTTATTACTCAAATGGATTCCGCAGTGGACATAATTTAATATGCCTACAGAACAAAATAGCAGTTGGTATCTACTTTTTGTCACGGATCTCATTGACTACGAAATATCTTGCAGCAGAAACAGATCCTGCCAAAGGTGGTGCGACAAAGGCAGTTACTTAAACAATACACACCTGAATTTGATGTTTTTTCCACCTGGTGAAGTTTTGTTAGTTTGAACTCAAAATGTTGTTTTTATTTCATGGAATAGATGAGAAAACTATTTACATATTTTGGACTCAGCTTAAAACGAAATAGATGAGCATTTGTTTCCACATTGTTTGTTTAATTGGATTCCAACCCAGACATTACACACAGATCACTGAACTACTAGTATTATCTTGAAACGGAAAGCGTAATTACATCTTATGAACCTTGATTATTTAAAAAGAATACAAAAATCTGGGTAAAAATCTGAATTAAAAATGTTTTTTCTATTTTTTTATCTGCAGCAGAAGCATTGCACAGCAGTTTAACTATCCATTGTTCTTTTTACTTAGTGGCTGGTGCATACTCAGGAGCTCATTTGCGCTTTCTCATTGTCTTCACACTTTCTATCAACAGAAGCATTTTCTAAGCAGTGAACTTTACTGGAGACCTTGCTTACTGCAGTGATCAGTTTCTTCCTGCAGTACAAAACACTTGGGTATGTGAGCACAAAAATATTTTATGAAAGTGAAGTTAAATCTGGCTGTTTTGGTGAAAATCAGTAAAAACTGAAAACAAACTACCCCACTGATAGTTACACTCGCGCCTGCCTCGCCCCAAGAGCCCTCTTAAAATCTGTTCATTTTTATTTTTCTATAAAACAGTCTGTCAAGTAGCATATAAATCAAGAACAACAGCTAAAACTTTCATTTTTAACTTAAAGCTTTAAGAGGTGAAGGTGCCCTTCATTGTCTTTAGTCTCTGCCTCCTTGAATTGTCTTTGCATGGTCAGTATTGCAGCACAGGATTTGCAGTTAAACTAAAGAACTATAATATGCTGTTAAGTGCTTTTTGAAGTTTGTTGAAATGCTTGGCTTGTGCCCAAACATTCCTGAATCAAAATCCCTTTAATTGCCAATTATTATAATCGGAAATTGTTGTGTGCAACTAATACCCAGACAAACAGAGCTTGTCTGTCTCACACTATATAGGGTGGCAATATACCTGGATTTTAGTATGTAAAAAACAAAACAAAAACAACAACAACAACTGAGAAGTGTGGGGGTGTATTTAGTTAGTCTTAAGGATTCACAAGCCAAAAAGGTTGGGAACTAATCTTTAAAAATGTGCTGTTTAAGCTTATCATGTGTTTTCACAGTAAGTTCTTGTTCTTAAAAATCCCTAGTAGCTGTTGCTGTCAGATAAATGTACTGTAGTTGAGTAAAAAGCACAGTACTTCCCTCTAAAATGTAGTAGACTACTGTACAAGTACTGTACATGTGCCACCAAATTGTTCTTTTGTACTCCAATTGTACTCCAAAGAGTACACAGATTTAGCAATGTACATTGGACTCACAACCTGGCGCCTACATTACCCATAATGTAGCTCAACCACTGACAGCTTAGTCGGTGACATCACTTTAGGCAATTTGCCAGACTTTTTCCCCTGGAGCCAAAAACCCCTATCAATCCATTTTCTAAACCGCCTTTTTCATCAAGTATTGGGTGAGAGCGTGGACATGTCGCCAGTCTATCAGAGGGGGTAACACATGGAGACAGAAAAACACATTCACACCCACAGGCAATTTGTGTGTCTCCATTTCACTTAACCTGCATGTCTTTGGATTGTGGGAGGAAACCCACGCAGACACAGGGAGAACATGAAACCTGCTACCTGTGAGGTGACAGAGCTAACCACCGAGCACCTGCACCACACTGACATTTAACCTGAGCTGTTGTAGGTAAAAGTTAATTTATCTCTCCAACTGCCCTTTGTACCTCCACACTCCCACCTTCCACTGCGCCATTTCAGTGTCAAACTGCTGCCTATTTCCTATTTGTCTTCTGCACGTTTGTGATGGAAGAACACATTTCTCTCTCATTTTTCCACACAAACTTCTTTTTTTCTTCTCTGCATTTTAAAACATGGAGCTAATTTCACAAAATTTCATGCAACCTAACCATTACCCACAATAATAAAGCCTGCAATCTGTTTATGGTCAAGAGTACTTTCTCCTGCATCCAAAATAAGTGTCTCTGTCATATTTCCTATTTATTTGTCCCAGCAGTCAGAAATGCATGGACTTCCACTAAATTATGAATACATTTTTTGTCTTTAGCAGCTGATGCCTGGTGAACATGATAGTTCACATGCTGTGAATTAGACAGTCACACACATCAGTTGACAAAAAAGATTAGAGCTAGGTTAGGCAACGTTAAAGAAACTTACACGAGACAACAAGAGAATAAAAGACAAACAATACCCCATAATGACAACATGAAAGAAGTTTGTTGGAAATCTTTGCAAATTTATTTAAAATATATGAAAAAAGCACATGTGCATAAGTATTCACAGCATTTGTGATGACTCTCAAAACTGAGCTCAGGGGCATCCTGTTTCCTGCATCCTTGAGATGTTTCTGAAACTTCATTGGAGTCCACCTGTGGCAAATTCAGTTGATTGGACATGATTGGATTTTAAAAAGGCACACAGCTGTCCATATAAGGTCCCACAGTTAACACAAACCAAGCCATGAAGTTTAAGGAATTGTCTGTAGACCTCCCAGACAGGATTGTATTGAGGCACAGATCTGGGAAACGGTAAAAAAAAGTTTCTGCAGCATTGAAGGTCCCAATGAGCATATTGGCCTCCATCATTCATAAATGGAAGAGGTTTGGAACCACCAGGACTCTTTCTAGAGCGGCCCAGCCATACTGAGCAATCAGGGGAGAAGGGCCTCAGTCAGGGGGGCGACCAAGGACCAGATGGTCACTCTGACAGAACTCCAGCATGTCTCTGTGGAGAGAGAACCTTCCAGAAGAACCATCTCTGCAGAACTCCACCAATCAGTCCTGTATAGTAGAGTGGCCAGATGGTTGTCACTCAGTAAAAGGCACATGACAGCCCAAACTTTGTTTAAATGTGTAATTAGCAGCAACATTACACATTTGCTCACTTTTGGTTTTACCTGCAAATAAAGTGGTAGCTAAACTGGCAAAAGTGTTGGTTGTTTACAACGTGAATGATCACCCTCTCAAGTTACATAAAAAATGTCAACATGTCTGGAAGAGTCCATACACACTAATGGGAGGCAATATTGAAACATGTTTTACAAATGTGCTTTACAAAATAAGTGAATGGAAAAACACTTCACAAATTACAAATAGACAAACGTAATGTTGTCTTGGCTTGACTGCTACAAATTGAAAGGGGTAGACAATTATGCTCAGGTGGTGCAGTGGTTAGCACTGTGTCCTCACACCAAGAAGGTTGTGGGTTCGAACCCTGGTTGCCTTTCTGTGTGGAGTTTGCATGTTCTCTCTGTGTCTGTGTGGGTTCTCTCCGGCTTCCTCCAACTGTTCAAAGAGTAATCTATCACACACAAAAGATGTGCAATAGATTGGCAACCTGTCCAGGGTGTACCCTGCCTCCAGCCCCCCTGCAACCCTGAGTGCAGGATATGCAGTTGACAATGGATGGAAGGGTATTCGGTGGCGTGGTGAGATTGTCTGTGCATCTGGTGCAGCGTCTCTGGGTTCAAGTCCCATCCGTTGCTGGTACCTGGATCATCAGACATTCCTGAAATAACAGGGTCGGGGGGGGCGTGTCTCCCTTTCTGAGAGATCCATGCACGGGGTTATGGTACAGAAAAAAAACAATGGAAGGATGTAACAATAATGCTCATTTAAAAAAACACTATGCAATAAATGAGTTCATCTGGATAAAGTAAAATTTCCTCTGCATTTCAAACTGGGCTAAATTTAGCTTCACCTGAATTTTTAAACCTGGAGCCATAAAAATACGACAATTTTTTTAAAAGTGCAGTTTTCACCAAGGAAAGTTTCCAGGTCTGACCAAACAGATTTTCATTGTTCCTAAACCATTTCCATCAAAGAGTAAAGTAAAGCAATACTATTGATTCCTACAGCAAAATGGTGGAATTATTGTGGCATTTGTCACAGATATATCTATAAAATACCAAATGTGCTTTTCCTTCTTTTAAACTGATAAATCATAGTATTATATGAATGAGATACCTTCTATTCAACACATTACAGTATTTGCTTTTTTCAATATGTGTTCTTCCTTTCATTTTCTTTTGATCATAATAACTCCTCACTGTTGTTGGCATGGTTTCTGTTTTTTTATGGGGGGGTTTCTTCCCCTTTTCTCCTCACATAACGACCTGGCAGAGTGGTGACTCATTAGTTGGACGAGGATCACCTGTGCTTGATGACCTGGAGCCTTTAAAAGTTGGCCTGCAGTACATTTCTTCCTTGTTCTGCTCCCTTATTGCAACACTAATTTTAATGTTATTAACAAGCCTATTTAGTTTTTACCCCAGCCAAATGTGTGAGCTCTCTTCTTTTAGTCTGAACTTTAAGCCAGTTCAAGACATGCATCAGGATTAGTACACAAAGTTTGACCATCGATCAGTGTTGCTGAGTTCCGCCATGTTTTTCATATTTTACTGTAAGATATGTTTCTTTTGGACTGGAGCACTAACAGAGCCCTACAAAATGACAGCGGGCCACTGGTGTCTATGTTTATGTCAACTGTCAGAAACAGACTCTTTGAGGGCCTGACGTCCTTGAGTGGGATCTGTGCTTATAGCCCAGCACCATGGAGCTTGATCACTGATGACATGATCCAGGTCTGGGAAGAGATTCCCAAGGACGTCATCCGCTGTCAGGATCAGGAACATGCCCAGATGTTGTTCAGAGTGCATAAAGGCATTTTGGGGGCCAAACTATGAGAAATTGCCTTCATGAAAGCTACACAAGTTGGATCAGCCTGTGGTTTCATTTTTTTTTACTTTGACTTTTGGTGTGATTTTATATCCAGCCCTCAATCTGTTGTTGTTTTTGGTTTCTTTGATCATTGTTACATTTTTGTTCTCAACAAATTCTACAATGTACATTAGCATTAACACATTAGACACAGACTACCATGAACAGCAATTTTCTCGAATTGGATTTAATGAATGAGAACAATGTACCATACTGAAACTCCTGACTGGAATTAATATTATACTAGTTAATTGTTTCACCCACCCCCTATAATGTTCAGTAAATTTTTGGAACTTTGAACTATTTAATTCATTGAGATATGAAGTGTGATTTAAGTGTTCCCTTAATTATTTTGAGCAGTGTATTTCATACAGTATATATGGTTGGTTGGTTAGATGGTTTTAGAAATGTGTGACTGTCCGTGTATCTGCATTGTTTTTCTTGCCTACCAGCACTTCTAACAAGCTTCCGGTACTTTTGTCTGCCTGCTCCACCGGTGGAGACAGATAGACATGCTTTTTTTTATCAAATATATTATATTGAGCATCAAAGAAACAAGTGTCTACAAAACAAGTAGCCAGAGAAACGTACAAGTGCAGTGCTCACTTTTGTCGGCAGACATGCTTTTTACCCAAGCATGTGCACCGTTTTTTGTCCATACACTTGTTGTGAACCGACTGCTACAGCAAACTTTCAGATGGACGACTACACTTCCTGTGTAAACATGCCATAAAATAGAAACCAGCAGCAAGACTATGTTACTGTTCTAAAGCTGCTAGAAACTCAACATTTCCAACAATTCTCAGTATTAAACATTTGTAGCAGTTTTGTACAAAGCCAAAAACTGCAATAATGAGCATTTTCTCTTCTAATTGCTGCCATAGTTAATTTACAGTCCTACTTTAAATAGTTAAATATTTAGATTACTGCCCTCCTCCCAACTAAATGCAAAGGCCTTGATGTATAATAGCACACTTGTGTACGCTTCCAATCTGTGGGAGCCAGAGCCTCCAAGCAGAGCACTCCATTGTAATGTTCAACAAGACTGGTGCATAGTGATTTATGAGGAGCAGTTAAATTCATCCATGTCAAGTTACGTGTGCTGTGCTGTAAAACCAACTGATCTTATCCATGGGTATTTATCGTTGCTGAGCACTTCATTCATTAAAGGGGATGAATTATGAGATCAGTTGCCTTTTTAAAATGAGTTTCCCCCGCATTTCACCTAAGTGGTTTGACCCATGTGCTATTTTAAAGGTACAGGCCTTCTGCCAAGGTATAAACTGAGCCCTCTATTATTTCCACCTGCATTCAACCTACTAAGTATTTATCCCAAGATTATATTTACTTCTACAAAATGTGTGTTTCTGTGTTTCAGGGCATTTGTTTAAGAAGGAATTACTGCCAAGTTAAAGCCATGAATCTGCAGAATGTTTTCCAGGAATAGAGAAAAGGTGGACTATTTTTTTCTCTGTCAACAATGCATTTAGAAATGTTTTAATAGCCATGGGGATTAGACATAAGTGACCATGTAAATGTCCATTCAAGAAACACAAGTGAGTTGTATACTTTTTTTCTGACTGCAGTGAAACATTTACATTTACATTTACTCATTTGGCAGACGCTTTTATCCAAAGCGACTTACATTTGAGGAACAACTTACAAGTATGCAACAGAGCATCAAATACAGATCTACAACTGACAATACATACTAGTAAGAGCAGCAATAAATCCTAGTAAGAGCTCATAGTACATATCACATCAATGGGTAAATACCTAGGGAAGGAAGTAAGAGTTAAGAGTAAGAGTAAGAGAAACGCTATTCATTTTGTGTCGAAAGCTCTCAACATACAATGTGCTAATTTCCTCTGGTCTATTTTGCTGTGTGGTGCGAAGTATAAATTCTCCTCCCTCAGCGTCAAATTGATAAACATATCATCAATGGTAAGGACTGACAAGCTTTTAAAGAGGATCTGTTCCAATACATATGACGTCTCCCGCTCTGAATTTACCAAATCAAGTTCAAGCCAAATGATCACATGTCAAAATAAACACTGAGTTATTTTGTTGTTTCATCATACACTGACTGTTTGAAGTGAGCATAAGGAATAGGCTGTGACGTACTTTGTGTTCTGCTTTTAAATCATCGCCTATAATCGTGTTTTTGTGATTGCTAGACTTTTTAATATAATGGTTTCATAATTTTCCATTTCAATTGATTATGTATGTTAATTAATAGTCTTTATTATTGCAAGATACATGCTGCTGTTTTGTCCACTTTTTGGATTTCTTTTTAAAAGTTTGTGCCGGACCATTTGTATGCTTTTAGTCGTGTAATTTATTTCTTGTTGTAGAAATCTTGGGTGTCTTTTTTAAAATTTAGTTCTTGGAGCACAATGTGGCTGATGATGAGCAGGATAATATGTGTCCAGGGACACATATTATTTAAACTCACGATTAATATGCTTTCTATCTTATATGTACCTGTCTAAATAAACTTATTTTTAAAGCCACATGTCCGACCTCTTTATAGCCTTACTTGTATGGGTTACCCCTTGTGATGTTTGAACAAGTCACATATAGCTTTCTTTATCTTCATGCCAAAGATTCTGCATACATCCCAAATGTGTGCACGAAAGAAGAAAACTGGTGATGCTGTGGTGTGAATTCTCATTGACATGACATTAACAAATATGTCGGTGTATTTCAACAATCTCTCACTATTTACACTCAACAGCCATGGTTGTTTGTGTTAGATAGGCTTGTATGAGTATTTGAGAATCTGTGCACAGCCATCTCTAGGGTTTGCAGAAAATGGTCCAAAAAAAGAAAATATCCAGAGAAAATGTCTTGTTGTTGGCAGAAGTCAGAAGAGAGTGGTGGAGGTGATGTCAGGGTGTGAGGGATATTTTCTTGGAACGCTCCTTCTTTGTACCAACAATTGTGCATCAAGTAAGTGCCACAGCCTACCTGAGTAATGTTGCCGATCACACCCATCCCTTTTATCGCCGCAGTGTACCCATCTTTTAATGGCTACTACTTGCAAGATAACGCGCCATTGTGATAGTGAGTTCACTATAGTCAAACTGCCTCCACAGTCACCAGATATCAATCCAACAGAGCACAAGTTGGGTCGGGGGGTGGCTGAACGGAAGATTGACGTCATGGATGTGCAGCTGACAAATCTGTAGCAACTGCATGATGATATCAAGTCAATATGGACCAAAGTCTCTAAAGCATATTTCCAGCACCTTTTTAAATCTATGCCAGAAAGACTTAAGGCAGTTCTGAAGGAAAAAGTGAGTCCATCCCGATACTAGCAATATGTACCTAATAACGTGGCCAGTTAGTATATCATTCAGTAACTGATATTAATCCTTTTCATTGTCATGTGCTCTCCACATGTAATGAAATGCAAGTGAAAATGCCTCCACATAATGATACACTATGTGCACAAACAGTAGATGGATATTGGCAGCAGCACCCAATTGGTGGAGTGTAGTACGGTAATTGTAAAGCTACAAAACTGCCCAATGGGCAAGAATCAGAGATGCTCACAAGTCTTTGAGCTAGAGTCCAAATCAAGTCTCAAGTCTCTCATGGATATAATATCACCTGCTGCGTTCCATCCAAGCGTGTTAGAACAATAAATATCTATAAAGAAATCTGTGCGAAACTTCACAACACAATTGCAAGGTTTATCTTTTTTCTCCAAATGTAAAAATGTTTGGAATGACTCATTGCTGTTTGATGACACGTTAAGTACTTTTCAGCCACAGTGAAGCACCCGTGTACTAGAAATCATCTGACAGCTGTCACTGCACAGCTTGTTTTGCTGCCATGCTTTCTGAAGCAGGATTCTATAACAACAATAAATGTCTGTGTGCAGAAATGCATTTTCTTTACTTTGAATATCAAGCAATAAAATGCAATAAAATAATGTTTATCCTTTTCTTGATAACTTTCAGTGTAAATGACTTTAAACAAATCAATTCATATACAGAAATTTTAATGTCATGACTTTTAGGTGATAATGATAAGTGAGTGTAACTATATTTTCTGAAGAGAGCTCCAGGTGATCTGTAATGAGTGAGTTCACACTGTGTGAATTAGAGAACGAATACTTGACAGATTTGTAAGAAATGTATTTCCTGTCTGTGAAAAGAAGGTTTTAATGATTTCCATCCTCCTGCTCTTGTTGAGATTAGTAATGTGCTCATTTTCAAGAAAAGAAACCAATCAAAGGAGACTGCCAAACAAATACATAAAAGTAGTTCAAATATAAGATCTTTTTTCACATGATGAACAATAGATGCAGGTATGTCACAGATGAAAATGTACCAATGCAACAACAGCTTCAACACTAACCTACAACCTCAAAAAATGCCTGCAGAGAAGTTCAAATGTGCAGTTTTTCCCAGGGTGATGAAACTGACACAATTATAACGGATTTTTGAATGAACTGTCAGTTTAGTACACTACTTTGGGAATAACTACAGTATATGTCTTAAGAGAGAAGTGCAAAATGTGAAAAAAAGAACTCAGTAAATAACCTCAAACTGAGAACTTTGAAAATGTTTTGTGCATTTTGAGAGAGTATTTTCTATAACTATATTAATAATAGAGTACATGCAGACAATGTTTTTAACTTTTCCGTATTCTCAGTCAATCATTGCTTTATTATATGATTTAGAGATAAAGATATAACAAGTGCACAGATGCTAACTGTATGTCATGCACCATACTGTTGTGTACTAAACAACTTCTGAATCTTTTCAGACTGGATTTCCCCATGGACAATAAGAAGTACTGTGTTGTGTCATGTGAGCCGAAACCTAAGGAAGCAACTGCAGAGAGAAAGGTCTCTTGTGTAGCCAGATCAGAGCTTAACTTTCAGGCATCTTGCCAGGACAGCTGCACCCGTTTGGAAGACTTGCAGCCACAGCCATGAGGCGCCTCAGATCCAGTCTGATGCATGGATATCGCTGCCTAACCTGAGAGATGAAGCAGGAAGAGGCCCAGATGGGCACAGAGAGGGGAGACCAGTGCCTGTTTACAGGAGATGGTGACAGCAGCTATTTTACGGTCAAGAAGGGTAGGAAACAAACCTCTTTCAAGTTCAGTGGCTGGTAAATCCCAAAATGTAACTGTCACAGAGGATCATACTGTTGGCATTTCCTATTTGTAGCTGTTTTTCTCTAAGTATAATATATATTCTACATTATTTCTGACCATTTTTAAACTAACAGCAAGTTGTAAGATTAAATTCTGGAAAGCCATTGGGTTCAATTCATTTTACAACAGTATGAAAATCAACTTGCAAAAAACAATTTTATTAGGGAATCCATCACAGTGAACGCATTGTAGCTTTTAGTTGTTTGACAAAGCTCTTTTTGCTTATAGTTGCAATCAAGATCCCTTTGGGGGAGGGAGAAGTCTGCTTGTACATTGAAAGGACACTGAGACTTGAGAATCAGCTGCCAAATATTTTTTTAAATGAACAAAATTCAATAATGTGAACAAATGGATGTTATACTCTTTACAAAATCTGTTTTCCTAATGTTTGTTTTCCTAGTTTGATATTCTGACAAATCATTTATGAACTGCTTGTCACCAGATAATGCTCTGATTTTGGCTGGAACATTGTTAACTGCACCACCAACGAGGGTTTCCAAATCATCCCTGTTAACAGTTGTAGTACAGCGCAATGACAACATAACTTTGACAACTCCATTTTAAAGTGACTAAATATTCACTGTGATGGATCACCTGTCACCAGAAAGTTTCAAACTTCCAAAAATACATTTTTATGCCATTTTGGAATCACTGGAGATCTCTAAAGGTATTCTTAAAAAAGTATTAAATTGATAAATCTGAGGGCCCCATGCCTCATTCTCACCATTTCTAAGAATGTTATTGTATTTAAAAGGTTACTGACTGCCAAGGATGCATGGGTTGATGTTTTGTTATCTGTTCCTACACATAAGATGGACCAGATTGTTCCTCTAGTAAGTGGTGTTTCTAGATTATGTGTACTGTGTTCTAAGTACCTTAGACCCTAAGTTTGGTTAAGAGGAAACTCCCCAACAAACTTTTAAAGGGATAAATGGAAGAAACGTCAAGAGAATCAGAGGAGGGATCCCTTTTACTGGATGGACCTGCAATAGATGTCGGGTGTACAGAATAGACAAAAATAACAACAGTAAAAGCACACTGTGCAAAAACAGAATACAAATACAAATGATTTATAGAGATCCAGGAAAATGTCAAGCTACTTCCCTGAGCTGTCAAAACAGAGAGGACCTGAGCTATATGACAACCTCTCTACAACAAAGACCTGGGATAAGGACAGACTTCACAACACAAGAGGCGAAAACTCAAGGACACCATTCACACACAGGAAGAAGAGACAAGAGTTGTGGGTGCATGTCCCAGAACACATATTTTTGTATTTATTGTATCCACACATTATAGTATATAGCTGTTAGAGGCCTCAGGCAGTTAACTACCATACCTAAATCCGCTCCTGGCCATGTAAACCACTGATAAAGGTAGTTTGCTGAAAATGGGCACTCATTCACTAAAAAAACTGAGATGTATTTTATGTAACAGTGTCCGGTGGCCTAAGGACAAATAATAAACTGGTTGGTTCTTGTTTCAGTTCTGTGGTGAAAAAAAACCCCAGTTGTGGTTGAAAGTTGCACATTTAATCTAGCTTTGAAACGGTTCAGACAAAGGAATGAGGCTGCTCATTTAAATGAGACTAAATCCACATATTCCATTTGTGTCTCTGTGTTCCCCTTAAATGTCTAAGATTAGACAAAAACCCCTGGGTAAAGCATGTGTTATTCATGAACAGAGGAACTGCACTTGGCACCTAGTATTCAAATGAAAGTAGCATCAGATAGATGAATACTAAATGGGGAAGTCAACAGCGGCATCCCAAGAAATTTAAACTCAGAGCAGAAGCTTTTGTATGTGAACTGCTGTAATGGTTTACAAATACATATACAAACATTAGTAACAAGAAAACAAACATCCTGAAATATTTTACATCAATTATAGCAGTTAGAGAGCAAAACCAATTTAATCTACAGGTATCTAATCTGCAGGGGTATTTTCCACAGCGCTGAACATAAACAAAATGAGATGTACAATCCATGTCCTTGCGTAATTTCATAGTGACATGAGGACAAAATATTCACATTTACTTTTATTTTTCACTTAGTACGTACAGTACATGCAGGAACATTTTCAGGTCTTTCTATATTTGTAAGATGAAATTAATAAATGAATGACGAAATAAAGTTGCATTAAACTATTTTTGGCCATACAGGAGCATAAAATCATCGGAGAAAGCTGATAGCAACCACCGTATGACCGTTTTTTATACCTTTACGAGTTTTCCAACAGTTGCCTTCTTGCACATCCAGTAGATATAGTCATTTATTTGTTTGAGTGTTTTTTTCTCCACATGTCCAGTATTTATACTCATTTAGCTTTGTTTTTGTCCCCACCAACTGCTGGGGAAAAAATGTCCAGATTGTTAGCTTGAACTTGTGTGTTTGGTGCTGTACAGGGGTTTATCAAAGCTATTTTGCTGGGAACAGCTGTCAAATCGGCTCAGACCAAACTATACTAAAAGAGGCTAAAACGCTTTGTCAGGTAGCTGAGTTGGATGATAAACTTTTTGGCACTCAACGTCAAAATGTAAAACAAAAAGGAGAAATTATTAATTCAGGTCTCAAAATAGCACTAAAAGTGATTGGTAAAGGTTAGGAAAAGGTTGAAAGACTGTTGGTAGGAGGTGGGACACAAACTGTGGTCTCCAGTGTAGAATAATGTACTTTGTGCAACCAACCATCCATCTTCTTCCACCCAGAGACATTTACAGCTACTTTTGCCTTTGCTTCTTGGACAGGATAGTCATTATTCGCACAATTACAAGAGGTCACAAGAGGACACTTGTCAGGAAACATAGATCACACAGCTCATTTCAAGCTGGAATTTTTAAATAAATGACCAGTGCAGTTTTTCTGGTGAAGACCGTCTCAAAAAGGAAATGTCTAAATGGGCACAAATACACTAAACTGTAATGATTCTTATGAGGTGAATCCACTGGGAACATTGGACAGAGTTCTGGCAGCTGTTTTTGTCACAGTGTTGTTAGTTTGTCTTGGGACTCTGTAATGACTTCGATAATGAGTCTGAAAATGCCAATCTCATAATTTTGGCACATATTTGCCAGAGAGAAGAAACTTGTTCCCCTGAACAAGGCCAAGTCTCATATTTTGCATTTCTTTAATGAAAGCAGTTGGATTTGGCAGACAGATGCTTTTGGATTGTTCCTGTTGTGATGATTATTGGGCACTCTGAATGGTGCTTGTTTCCATGGTGTTGTATTCTGTTCAAACTCAAACTCAGCTGGACGAATATACACCAGCATTGAAAACTTCTACCCACGCAGACGGGAATATTTGGTTTTACAGTAAAAATCTAACAGCCTTATTTAAGGTCAATCAGTTCTCCTCAAAGTTACAGTAAGGTGGCAATATTGCTTCAGCACTAAGCTACATCTATTGCTTTGAGCAAGGCAATAACAGCCAAAGCTCTATTTGTCAATATGTCTGTGTTGCATGGAGCTGAGGTGGCCAGAAGGGTTGATATATAGACCAAATTATCAAAGAGGAGATTAAATAAATCTGTTCTTCTGCTTTTATGGGTATTTTTTGTCAGCGAGATGATAAAGCTTTGTAATCCTTTGTCAAACAATGAATTAGAGCTAGGTTTATTCCACGGGAGAGAAGTGACCTGTATGGACTGGGGAAAACATTAAATGGGGGCATCTATTGATTTTAACCTCACCCTGTCAAGGTCATTTAAAAAATGTCTGTGTGATTGAAGAAATTGAACCACTGAAATATTTGTGGTCAGATGAGAGGGTCAACAGAAACCTGCCTGATTACATAACCCCCACTTTTGTCCATGTGTAGATGTCTAGGAAGGAGCAGATGAAATATAATGTGGAAGGAGATTAAACATTTACATTTATATAATACGACAAAATGCTGATTCAACCTCTCACAAGAGTAACTGTAGGAATTCATTAAATTGTTCTGCTTGCTTAGTCCTTCACAAGGTCACTATAGATCTTGAGTTCAGACAAGCTGGGTGGCTCAGTGGAGAATCATATTTAATGATAAGGTTTTGATGTCTCACTAGAAAAATGTTTGACTTTGCATCTTCTCTTTACTTTCAATCCACTGATTCACTCAAATATTTCCATGCGACTGATCTTATGAGTCGGCTTGAAATGACTAAAGATTTGACTCTTATTTTTCCTCTTTTAAAGATTGAAGCTTTTATGGTGGAAGAAGTATACAATAATTAAAAACATATATATTTACTATCAAACAGTACTCATTCTGCAGTAAAATATCTCCTGTGACTGATATATCATTATATGATAGTTAGATTTTTAATACTTATGCATCAGTGTGCAAGCAGCATTTTACTTGTCGCTAGTCTGTGTGCAGCTTCTTCATATGCAGTTTGGTAGTTTCGTCTAATGGCTCCCACTTCAGGGGTTGGTCCCGTAAAGGGTCACAAGATATAACTGAGGAGTCCTGAGATGATTTATGGGAGATGAAAAAATCATAGCAGAGATGGACCTATCTGAACAAATGTCCTCCCTAGAAGAACACCAGCATCTGTCTGTGCAGCAAGCACCCCCAAATCCATCCATGTTTACCTACAAGTGACAAACCTCTCTAGAGGCTGTAGTAATTATGACGGGAGCAAAGGTGAATTAGTTATTTTCTTCTTTCAAAAAAACAGATACTGTGTAAAAGCCCCACATGAGCAGTTTCAATAAGCATGTCTCTACATGATATATAAACAAAGTTATCTTACAATAAATAAAACATGCTCAGTGTATTCCCAAACGTAAGTACATTACTTGTACTTAGTTACTTCCCAGCACAGTAAAGATCTCATCAATAAAATATTTCATGGTGGCGGATCTGTTGTATGCAGTAGCCCATTTTTTGAATTTTATCTTTTGGTGTCAGCCCTTAAAAGCTTTATTTTTGCTTCTCCTTGATGGCCAAAGTAAGTCATCACATCTCTTTAATCTACCTGCCTTTACATTAAATCAGCCCAGCTATCCATGTGTCCCTCATTATATGTGGTAGCATGGCACTGATCATCTCCTTAATCACTGTTTAATTCCCATCTTGTGCGCTTTGATTCAACGCTTGGATGCTATAGATGATCTATTTGTTCATCCAAGCCCCAATATGTCATACATCTGTTCTATGTTAAATTCATAACCTCCCTTTTTTTCTCCTCCCTTTCCTCATCTATCCTCCCCACATCTAGCTTGTCTTTTTATCTCTATTCTTTGCACAGGCATTGTGTCCTCTGGCAGTCTAAGTAGCTCATTGTTGTGAGGAGAATGTTCTCTCGTGGGAGCCATAGCCAGTCAAGAGTGGATTGCTTCAGTGAGATGCATTTTTACTTTGTCTGTCAGTTGTGATGAGGGATAAGAAACATTGTGTTCTTTTGAGACACACTGAATCAAATATGCGAATTGTGAAATGCCTGATAAAAAAACAATTTCTTTACATACAGTTGTTAAGGGAAGAGTTATGGAAAGATATATGGAAAGATAAAGTTATATCAGTTCCCAAGGTGATGTAAGACCTTGCTGAATGTATACCTGAGTAATACACTGTATGTACCCTGCTTTTTATCATAGTCACCATGCACTAAATGTGAAATATTGCTGTCCCTGTAACATGTGTATTGGTTGCCATCTTAGTGGTTGAGTTTGTGCTGCACCAATGTCACAAAGAAAAATTAGTGTTCTTTAATTGACCTCGGCTGAAAATAGCAATCAGATTCTGACCTTGATGTGCATAATAGTAAATGTGCTGCATTTATACCGTATAGTGCTTTACTTACACACACATTTGTACACTGCTGGAGGCAGAGCTGCAATACAAAGCACTGAGCTTATCATTTAGGGCGCAATCATATCATATGGGAATTATGGAAGGGTCTGAATTTCATCTGACAGCTGGGGAAGACAATAAACATTTGACAAAATTTCTCAAACAAAATTTTTGAAGGGGACACGCATTTCTAGCTGTAATATGTGACTTACTATCCAACAAGCTATTAGGAAAGCTACCAAACAAGCTAGGTAATGTTACAATAACATATCGGACTTATGGAAAAATAGATCGGTTATCATAATTTCTTGTCATGATCACTTTATTAATGACTCAGCATCATTTCTATTAAAGAAAAAATATCCAGTTCATCTTGTTTTACTACTTACACAATTCTTCTTCTTCTTCTTCTTCTTCTTCTTCTTCTTCTTCTTCTTCTTCTTCTTCTTCTTATAATAATAATAATAATAATAATAATAATAATAATAATAATAATTATTATTATTATTATTATTATTATTATTATTATTATTATTATTATTATTTATCATTTGTGAGGATTTGCTGCATTACTTGTTTCATGTGATGGTAAACTGAATATCCTTGGGTTTTGGACTGCTGAAATGTAATTTTGATATGCCAATAACAGGCTATACTTTTATTGTGCAGAGACTGCATATCCTCTGTACGTGCAAATGTCATAGAGAAGAAAACGTCAAGTGACGTGGAGTAAAGCATGACTGTCTGTGTAAGGAGGTGGCTGGGGTTGATGGATTGGTCAATACAAACAGGACTTTCACACAGGAGACCGACATTTGAGTGCCGTCTGAAACTAAAAGTCAATGCTGTATTTTGTTGCTTAAACCTAACCATACTGAGTCTCACTGGTGACGTCATGACTGTTAAACGTGATGCCTGGTATTTAGATGCATCTGATCTCCACAGAAGTAAAAGGGAAGGATTAGCATATGCACCGCACGCAGTTTGAATTGTAGTATTTCTGTTAGTTGTATGCAGATTGATGAAACTGAGATGAATTAAAAAGATAGCAGCTGAAAGATCCTTTGCTGAAACTTTGTAGACTGTGAGCAAATTACAAATCAGCATGCACCTGTATAACCCTAAATGACACTGTCAGAGGCAAAAATTAAAGCATGTTTAGATGGAAGAGAAAATGTTACTTCAGTGGTTTGTTTTGGTTCAAGCTGTGAAATTAATGAGACACTGCTTGGAAACAATGGATTTATTAGAAATGTGTTTACCTGATAATCATAAAGTCATTTGTTCTAACTTTTCTGTCTTTCAAAGGAGCCTTCGAGCAAACCTCAAAGGTAAAGGAACTGGAAAGAAAGGGGTCGCCATGTTGCTATTTTTGCTTGCTGCTGAGCTGTGAGAGCCCACTAGCAACTCACACTTTGTCTCTGATCTCTCCCCAATCCCACTGCCCGGCAGCAATCCCCTAAGCAGCCACCAAGGTCTGTGTGACCCCTGAGGGCAGGCCAGCCAATGAACACATAATGAAAGCAGAAAATCTAACACAAAGGGGTTTTTAACGATGGTTCAGTCGAAAAAGAAGAAGAGCAGCTCCGTGTGCTACGAGAGACTAATCACCACACTCATGACCGAAGGTGCCTGAATTCACCATGGAGCTAAAACCATCTTAAGGGAGCATAAATCAATGCAACACACTCATCCTAAGATCTGTGTATGACCTGCTTTTGAAGCATTGTTGTGTTCTAAAATACTGAAGGAGCTTATTTCAACATTTTTGAACTTTCACATCAATGTCTTGGGAATATGTGTGAGTACATTACTCCAAAGAACAAAGCAGTTGATTGATGGGTCCAACGTTATCTGTAAAGTATGAAACACCATATGACGAAGCAAATGTGCACTATCAAACTTTGAGTCTCACAAGGTACGTTGTGCATTGTGAGCACAAAAGTTTTTGGGGTTTGTTTGTTGGGAGCTGTAAAATGTCTTTTGATATGTGTCTTGTTATGATATTTCCAAATTGTTTCAATCTGTCCAAAATCCTCAACAACATGTTGGAATAAACTTAATAAAATAGCTTCAGCTTTTAGTCAGTGATGCAGAAAATAGCATCTGAATTCAAATTGTTCAGGAAAGTCCCACTTAAATTCCTGCCCCCCAGGACCACATCAGGATACATCTTCCACAGAAACTAGATGAATTAGCAATAAACAATAAAAAGTATCACCTCCAGCTCACTAATGACTACCCATGATCCTCCTCTCCTTCCTCCACATATTCCACTAGGGAGAGGGAGAGTGATGTGGGGTGTGCCTGAAGTTTTCTGCTTACCCTTATTGCTTTTGCTGCTGAAGACAATATTATTATCTCCAGCTGCAGGCATCGGAGCACACAACTTGTAAATAATAAACCAAGCTGGACAGAAGCCTGTGAGGCCACTGCTAATCCTGGTATTATTCCACTTTTATTGTTGCTATTTGCTCATTATTTCTCATCTCCTCTGGCTGAAGACAGCCAGTTAAATTATTTTCACCCCATTGTTTTCCTCTGCCACAAAGGCCAAATTAGCATTGAGGACAGGCAACATTTAGAAATGCCTTTATTCCTTTTTAGCCCTCCTTTCCTCATTCTTGACCCCTTTAGTGCCCACGAGGTATCGCAAACTGTCACTGTGGGTGTTAGTAGATGCTCTAAGTTCAGAACATAATAATGAATAATGTTTTTTATTACATTTTAATTTCAACTACCTCCCATTTAGGGAGAATCAGGAAAACGGTAGGTAGCAATCTCCAGATTCAAGCTATAACCCTGTTGGGTCCCACGTGCAGGTTTTGGGAGAATGGGATCTACACATAGCTAAACTTGATGGATGTTTTACTCAAAATCCAATTCGAGTAGTTATAATCACACATCTTTAGGGTGGTGTTTGAACCTCCAGAGAGCTGCAATATTCTGTATTTGCTGAGAATGGAAACGTTTCACCTAGGTTTGACTCAGTAACAGCCTTCTTATGGGAGGAATGACTCTGACAAAGCCTAGCGGCAAAACTAGTTGTTCGCTCCAATGTGCTCATTGTTGCTCTGAAGACACCTAAAGATGTGCAGTTAATGAAACGGCTGTGAAAGCTCTCACTATGTGGAATATTACTTTCTGTGCAGTATGAATAATTATTCTGGCTCATACCTTCAACTGATAAAAGTTCTACTACATTTAAAATCTGCATTTCTATTCTAATAAACGAGCCCAAGACAAGATATAACAGCAATGTTTAAGCTTTTAAATACTTTAAAGAAGAACTCCACCGATTTCCCACATCAAATTCTATTTACATGTTTTGGCGAGTACTGCCGAAAATGGGAAAAAAGTTGTATAAAGCCTTTCGTTGCTCCACAGGGGTGGCAATAGCACAGTCATTTTCAGGAATGCTAGACCAGGGATCGATTCCGACTGTGACACAGCCACCATTTGTAAGACACTTAACGCCTATTTGATGAAAATGAGACAATGTAAAGGGAGATCTGATAAATTGCCTCAAGTGATGTCACTTGAGTCAGCATTAGGTTAGGGCTGAAAATTGAAAAAGTTCTGGGGTGCCGGGGTGCACCAGACCCCTGCAAGGCTATCCCCTAAACACCGCAGAATGTTGGACCAAACTGTTGTCGAGTTGCATTGTGGGTTATGTAGGCCGCAGGTTTTCTCAAAGGAGAAAGGAAGGAGAATGCTTGGAATAAAAAGATGATATTTCTGGTGCTGCTGCATCACTTTTGATCCAAATCTTGAGTCTGATAATGTTAATACTGCAATGCTAAATCAGTGAAGACCCATTTTAACATGTTTTCATCTACTGATGGTTACCAGTGCATTCTCAAAATCACATCATATATTTAGTTTTTCTCCCTCAAGTGTAGATTATACTTGAGGATACTTAAAATATACTTAAAATATGCAAAACTGAAGAAAAAAAGGGGAATACTTGTTGGACTCAAGTGGTTCTGAGTTATGATGGGTGAAAAGCTGTGATGACAGCCTTCATTAGTCAGCAGGTCATTAAATTAGGAGAGAAAAATTAAGAGCAAAAGAGTTTCGTTTTAATGGTGATGAATAATCCCTTAGGACAAATGGTGGGGAAAGACATTTCTCCAGAAAAGTGCACTCACATTAAAACATAAAATTAGCAGGTAGATTGTAACTATAGCTTTATGCCCTTTCTATCTTCTCCAATAATACTGATCAGTAGGCCTGTGATCTTAAAAAGTGTGTAATACCAAGCTAATAAAGTCAATGAGAGTGCTGTGTTAAGACAACCTTTCACTGCAACTAATGGAGCCAAATGTGGGGGAAAACTGTGGTAGACGTCCTCACTGTGAGATCACAGCTCCAGAAAAACAGCAATCTACAGTTCTGGTTAGGCTCCTCTGTGCTCAGGTATAAGATTCACAGTGAACATTGATTTCCCAATGCTAAGTGCAGATCACACCTAAGGCCTTGAGCTAGTACTAACTGCATGACTGTGAAGTAGTGCACTGGTAACAAATAACTTTTATGTGAGCAAAAAACAGACGATGGACTTGGGTAATTTGCATGTGTGCACCATGAGCTTAGCAGCCAGATATCATGTTAAAATTAAATAGGACTGTTTGTGTGTTGAACAGATATTGCTTCTGGTTTCTATTTTTCACAGTCATTAAAAATGCAAAAGGTGCATTGATGGGAGACTTTGGGGAACAGAGGCCTTCTTCTAAAACTGAAAAATCAGGGCAAGCTGTAAAAGTCTTGATTGACAAGACTGAAAAAAATATCTATAGTTAATCTGCTCAACACAGCTTAATCAGAGCCAACATGGTAATTATTAATGTTTATTTAGTTAAACTAAAATACAATTTCAAGACATAGATCACATGATGGAGACTTTGTTATGCTCTCAATTGAAGAGTAGCTACAATCACATGCTAATGAAGAATAAAAATGCATTAGTTAAAAAACAACTTCTATGAACAAAGTCAAAACTATAAATTATGTGAAATAAATATGGTACAGTCATGGCGTTTACTTGGATTTTAAGTGTTTAAAGTTCACAGAAAATTAAATAATGAAAAAACACATGGATAGGGGTTTTGGGGCAAAAACACCTCTTTCCAATGAGAAGGTTTGAAGGCAATTTGCCAGACTCACTAATGAGACAGCAATATATAAATATACATAATATACACTTCTGTACATGCTGGCTGACCTTGACAGAATGAAATACAACACCTTTGCAATACAGTACGTGTACATTTTTATCTTTCTTTCCACAGTGAGAGATAAAAAAAACAAGTTTATCTACAGTACATCTTGTCACCAGGTTTTGATATTGTAAACTCTCTTCCAGACATCCTAACTGACAGCAGTATAACAGTGGCATACGAGATTTACTGCATGTAATACAGCCATTGTGTCTCATGTATAAAAGAGCAGTTCTACCATTTTACAGACGGCTTCCTGTCACAGCCGTACCTTTTGGAGAAAGACAGACTTCTGGCGAAGTGGCTGCACCTGTCACCGTCTTCAAAGGGTCTTCGTGCATCTTGTCACACCTATCCCATCCCCCATTGTGAAGGGAGCACTGGCTGGCAGGTCTCCATTGATCTGTTCCAGAGCTGTGATAATTGGGCCATTAAGATCTCAAAAAGACAACCAGCATGTGGCAGAGATAGAGCCTAACAGTCTGCCAACAGAAAGGACTTCCAACTCCTTGGCATCACTTATTAAGATTTCTTTGCTATGCCTTGAAATACAGTCACAGGAAAAAGTATGTGAGCCCTTTGGAATTACCTGGATTTCTGCTTAAATTGGTCATAAAATGTGATGTGATTTTCTTTCAAGTCAAAAAAATAGACAAACACAGTCTGCTTAACCTAATACCACACACAGAAATGTGTTTGTTTCTGTGTTTTCATGTTTTTATTGAACACACTGAAGACCTAAGATTAAGAATTGTTGACTTACAGGAAGCTGGAAAGGGTTAGCGGGTTGTACAGACTACACGACTTTCAGCGTTGGCAGATGGCCGTGCTGTTCACACTACACAACTTGCCGTCTTGTGACAGGAGCCTGAAGTCATTGTGGCGTTCACACTACGTGACTGATCGATGACAGGGGGTCACACATTATGCGAGCTGACAGCGCCTGTGTCACCCGACGCTGGTCTCCAAACCACGTCTTTTCAAGAAAACACACGTGAAATGTGAAACGGGAAATGACGCCAACATACACACAAAACAGCTGTTGTTTGTTATTATAAAGACAAAGTATAGGGGTGAAAGTATGGATTAGCGCACGCATATAGCAGGGATTGTCTGAGCTACAGAGAGAGCTGGAGGTGAGTAAAAGTGTTTTGCAGTGAAAAAGTAGCTGCCTGCTCTGATTGGCTGGATGTGGATGTCAAGTCGGCTGACTCCTCCAGATATTTGGCATGCTAGATATCTGGCTGGCGTCGACGATGTGGTAGTGATGTGTCAGGGAGCTGTTTTTATGCGTCGTTGTGTAGTTCACACATAACGACTGGCGAAAGCAGATTGAGCGCTGATTTACCCCCGATCACAGCCTGACGGTCACTGAGCTCTCCGACCAGCAAATCAGTCTAAAAATCATGTAGTGTGAACTAGGCTCAAAAGTCTTGATGTCCATCAGCCCACAGTGAGACAAACTGTCTTACTGTGGGCTGATCTTACTGTCTATAAATAGAAAAGATTCAGCACTGTTGCAACTCTACCTAGAAGTGGCCATCCTGCCAAGATGACTGCAGGAGCACCGAGCAGAATGCTCAATGCGGTCAAGAATCTTAGAGTGTCAGCTCTAGTCACAGCAAACCAACATTAAAACCTCATTCCAATTAGAGGTATGGTGGAGGGGGCATCATAATTTGTGGCTGCTTTGCTGCCTTCCTATCATCCATGGAAAAATTTATTCCAAATTTTGCAGGAGAATGTTAGGCCATCTGTCTGCCAGTTGAAGCTCAACAGGATGATGCAACAGGACAATAACCCAAAGCACAGAAGTAAATCAACAACAGAATAGCTTCAGCAGAAGAAAATACACCTTCTGGAGTGGCCCAGTCAGTCTTGACCTCAGCCTGACTGAGATGCCGTGGCATGACCTCAAGAGAGTAATTCACATCACACATCACGAGAATATTGCTGAAGTAAAATAGATCTGTAAAGAGGAATGGTCCAAAAGTCCTCCTGACTGTTGATCTGATCTGCAACTACAGGGAATGTTTGGTTGAGGTTATTGCTGCCAAGGAGGGTCAACCAGTTATTAAATCCAAGGGTTCACGTACTTTTTCCATCTTTCACTGTGACTGATTCCACTGTCTTCAATAAAAACATGGAAAGATATGATTGTTTGTGTATAGTTAATTTAAGCAGACTGTGTGTCTATTGTTGTAACATTTTGACCAATTTATGCAAAAATCGAGGTAATTCTAAAGGGTTCACATACTTTTTCCTGTGACTGTATGTGTAAGAACAACATGCTGCTTTACTTGGTATACTATGATTTATAAAAGGTGGTAGGATGGACAAGTAGTAAAGGCATTGCAGTAAAGAAGTAAGACACTTTCATGAGAACTAACCAAGAAGTATCACTGTAATAACAATTGATTTAAATTTGCAAGCAAACCCCTGCTTCCCTGGGAACATGTACAGCGTTTAACAATGAGATGCAGGTGCATGGATAGTTTGCTGAATGGGCCTACCCCTTGAACCCTTGGGTCCAGAGCCTCTCAAAGAGACACAAAACAACAATAAAGAGACACATAACAATCACAAACACACAAAATACAACTACAAAAAGTTAAACAATCACAAAGAGACACAATGATTACAAAGGGCAGCAAAACAACAGACTCAAAGAGAGACACATGCCCCCTAAACAGAGACGCAAGACAACAACAAAGAGATGCAAAACAACCACAAAAGATTCAAAATTGACTAGATTGACTAGACCACAAGAGATGCCACATGACTACAAAGAGAAGAAAAACAACATCTAAGAGACACAAAATTATCACAAAAAAACACTAAAAGAATTGCTAAACAGCAACAAAGAGACACAAAATGACCCTCTTTCAGTCATGCTCCAATGTAGGAGGGGTATGAGGCCTTTTACATGTTGTCCCAGGGGCCGGTTAATTTGCAATTCGTCCATGGGCAGATGTAAAACTCATCACTGCATAACTGGAAGTTAACATCAGACTGTGCTCAAGCAAACAAACACATCTGGCTAGCCTGGCACGGATTTCATCACAGACCAATGAGAAAACATGGAGATAATTTGGAGGAAAAATCAATGGCAATTGCCAACACCAGTAAGTCTCAGAGTCGTGATAAGGTTGCTTTATGCCCCATTAAGTATCTCCGCTCTGGTGTCCTTCCCATCACAAATACTCCTCACCCAACTGTATTAATTAAGTACCTATGCTGTGAAATCAAATCAAACAGACAAAGGGGCTAGATGGTGAAACTAGACACAGAATACACAGAATACAATGCATCACTTCTGCATCAGAGATGAACAGACTTAGTGGATTGTATCTCTGCATAGAAACACTGGGCCAAGTCTTCATTATCAATCATAATACATATTTTGTGATGATCCACGCATTTAAAAAACTCTTCCAGACGTAGGCAATATATTTTGCTTGAATACACAGTTCTTACAAGTGATCTTTTCTTCCTAGTTAGAAGTTATAAAGAAATTCTCTCTTTTTAAACTAATTTTGGTCATTGTTTCTGTCATTTATGATAAAATTATAATCATGTAGTAATTGCTGAAATCTGGAAACATGGTGAGAACACTACAGTGAAGTGAGAGAAAAAGACAGACTCTACACTTCTGTTTCTGATTCTGTTTGCAGAGCTTGCACAGAGTTTCAAGTGGTTTTATGTCATTGACACTTTTTTTCTGAAATTGTTCTAACAAAGCTTAAAACAAGTCACAATATTTAGTCAAAATCATTTACAAAGAAAAAAATATTTTCACAGGCTGTATATATGGCTCTACACGATGGCTACAAGATCCAGGTGCTGAAAGATGAATTAATGTTAACTCCATATTTGATAGATTAAATACACATTGAAATTAAGTTGAAGATGGTTTAGGTTTTTTACAGTCAAAATTAAATTGAATTTAGTTTCCCGGGTTGCATATGATGACCATGCTTTCCTGCTTGCTTAAGGCTTTCCATCATTGTTGATGATGATGTTGCTGCTGTATTTAAGTGAATGGATTTTGGTGTTGTTTCACTGATGTCACTTGTGCTGCAATGCCCTGCTGCCTTTTTGAGTTTAGCCAACCTTTCTTTGGCAGTTCATCTTGAACTTTTCCATCAGTTTGCTTTTCCATCAGTGTGATGAAACTTGATGAAGACAGCAGTCAAAACATATACACAGAGGGGATGAAGGTTTGGCCAGTTTTAAGATATTTGTGACAGGTAAGAGACTTTTACTTCTTTTCTTCCAACCAGCAAGCAGCATGAAAGGCAAAAACAACGGGATTTACTTGCCTGCTTGCTTGACTAATCACAGCATTATGTTATTATTCTAGCAGAACTTGTTACAATCACAAAGATAAGTACAGAAACATAAGACTAATAATAGACAGCTTATGTAATGTTTGGATTTTATCTCATGCATTCATTTAACTTTTATTTATGAAAAACAATGATACTGATTATATCGCCACTATTTCTCTCAGGACATGTAATGTGTACTCAAATTGTGTACTCAATTCGTCTTGACATTTATAAAATTAATCTATCATTTTGAAATAATGGAATCTGGAGAGCATTGTATAAGCTGTAAAAGTTTACTTTATATGACACAATTAAACCTTTTACTTGGATTATTTTTTAAACTTTCCAGTCTGAAAAAGACAAAAACAGTTGAAATAAATGTTTTTAAGTTCAACTTTTAGTTAAGTCATAACTTTTTTGGCTACTGAGAAGATTTGTCAGTGTTGTTATTATGTGCTGTGTGTGTATTTTAACACGTCCAGACCATTGTCATTATGGCAACAACAATAAACTCATAGTTAACGTGAAATGTTTACATTTTTACTCATTTAGCTGATGCTGTCCAAAGCAACTTACAATTGCTATAAGTATCAGAGGTCGCACGGCTCTGGAGCAACTACGGGTTAAGTGTCGATGCTCAGGGACACATTGGTGGATGTTTTGCAATGGGAATCAAGTCTGAGGCTCCCACACCCAAGGCATGCATTGTTATCCAGTGTTCCATTGCCACCATAAATGTTCACAGTTTGGTTAGGTTTAGGCACAAAAACTACTTGGTTAACTTTATGAAAAAAGATTATGGTTTTGTTTAAAATAAATAAGTCATGTGACTTTTTTAAAGTCAACATTGACTTTTGGTTTCACATGGGACACAAACATTTTAGGCTGTGTCTAGCCAAGCTGTACTGCTCCCTGTTCCCAGATCTGTGCGCTGTCTCAGGAGAAGCTGAACCTCTTTCTTCATCCATGGTATGCTTTAGGGGCATTAGAATAAATACAGTCCAGGGTGCTCTTCATTCTGGTAGAGCAATTTCACATGTTGTTCAGACCTTGGAAGCACAGTCTTCAGATTGAAATGATTAAAGTCACCAGACACAATGAAAACCCCATCTGGATATTTGTCCTGTTGGTTGTTTATAGCATGTCAGCATGTGGTGGAATATATATGGCCATAAGAACAACAGCAGAGAACTCCCGGGGCAGATAGTGGGGTCTCCAGTTAACTGCCAAAAACTCTAGGTCAAGAGAGCAGTGTCTGCCAATGATAGCAGTGTTTGTGCACAAGTTGTTAATGGTATAAACACACAGTCCACCCCCATGGATCTTACCAGAGTCTTTGCTTCTGTCACTGCGGTGGCTAGTGCAGCCTGCTAGCTCAATAGCTGCTTCCAGGACTCCTGCATGTAGCCAGGTCTCAGTAATAATCATCACACAACTGTCCTGAATGAGTGAACCATTCTTTGTCTGGCCCCTCTCCCAAGACCACTTTCCAATGGAAGACCCTACCAAGAGCACTGCAGACAACACAGGTAGCGATGTAATGCTCAAGACCGGTCTTGGTCTTGAGTACTACATGGATGGGCAGGGAGGTGCTCTTGCAGAAGTATTATTGTGGTAATATATTAAGATGAGGCAACTACTGGATGCTTTCTTGCAAAAAAATAGTGAACTCTGTGAGACCTTTTGTGTGGTAGCCCTCCCCTACGTTCTCCCCTTAAAAGAATGGACAGCAGATGATCTCTGAATGCTTTTAGCCCATTTCCAAATGTGAAAAAAACTTACTCAAAGGCAGGTTTGGTTTTTCAAACCTTGCAGGATTTTGTATTGAATTACATTAGCTATAAAAGTAAATGGCTGCATTTATAGAGCGTTTTAATCCAAAGCAAATTACAAGGTTTTTCAGGAGAAACTGCTAACCCTGTGATCAGTAGACAACCCACTCTACCTCTTCAGCTACAGCTTCCCCCAGATGTATGTAAATGTCTATAAAAATCAAAAGTTAACTGTCATACTGCAATGCACCAACAAAGACAGCAAAGAAGTAAAGTTTTAGCTAGTAAACATGGATGTATACAATTCAGAATTTAAAATACTCAGCTATGCAAATGTTTTCAGAGGAGGGAAATTCATTCAACATATTTGTTAGACCTCACGGATACACACAATGCATTTTGGTGAACCAATTTACCAAGTTGTTTACCAAGCCTTTCAGGGTTCGTAGTATGGTGTTGCAGATTTCCCAAGATGAGTCTGGCCATTTAGGCATCAGAAAGACATATGAGTGCATCCTGAGGTATTTCTTTTGTCCCAGACTAAAGATGAAGGTTTCTGCTTATATAAAGTCATGCCATACATGCCAGTTAAACAGCAAACCCAATTTTGAACATCTGATTATTGATTGTGTAGGCCCATCACTGCCATCTAAAGGGGGTACAAGTTATCTGCTAACAGTGATGTGCCAGAGCACAAGGTACCCAGCCACGTTTTCTTTACGCACAATTACAGCCAGGTCTGTGGATACGTACTGTTATCACAGTATTTCTATCTTTGGTGTCACCAGGGTCATTCAGTTTAATCAGGGCTCCAATTTTCACATTTCACATTTATTTGCACAGGTTTTAAAGCAGTTGTGCATTCAGCACAATCAGGCGTCTGCTTACCACGCCCAGAGCCAAGGTGCCTTGGAGTACGGGGTCCTTTAGCACTACTGCAGAATAAATGGAAGAGGTCATGCTGCCACAAAACCTTTTTGACTATGTAAATGGGTTTCGGTATAGGCTTTATAAAGCCCAGGAAATGGTTAAAAACAATTTGGCATCTGCACAGGACAGAATGAAAAAACTTTAAGATTGCAGAGTTGAAGATCGTGTTTTTCTGCCAGATCAGGTGTTTGCTCTGTTGCCCATTGTTACTTCTCCATTTCAGGCAAAGTTTTCAGGTCCATACTCAGTGGTGGAAAAGGTGTCAGAACAGAATAATGTTAATGGTACTGCCAGTCGTAGATCGTACCATACTATTCTCGTGTATGGCAGTCAGTTGAAGCACAGCATTCTGATGTGCATCCAGCTTGCTTGTCTGTATCAGTGTCCACTCAGGCTGTGGTAGGTCAAGGGGAGGAGGATTTGTTAGCCCCAGATGACGCAGTGCTATATGGTCGGCTTAAGAACTCAGAGTCTATGCAGAATCTCGATGGCTTCTTAAGCCATTTAGAGGAGTCTCGGCATAGCCAGTTAGCTGACCTGATCAAGCAATATCCAATATGTCTTTTTGGTGATACCTTTACCCGCACAGATTTGGTTGAGCATGATATAGATGTTGGGGATTGTAAACCGATTAAGCAGAGGATTCTTCGTGTTCATCCTGAGAAACGTAAACATTTAGATAATTAGGTTAAGTATATGCTGGAGAATGGTATTGTGGAGCACTCCAGTTCCAGTTGGGCGTCAATTTGTCGGCTTGTGGCCAAAGTCCGATAACACTCCCAGATTTTGTACCAACTTCAGGAAGGTAAACAAAACTAGACTGTTTTCCACTTCCCCATATGGAAGACTGCATTGCCAAGTGGGGTCTGCTGAGTTTGTGATCTGTTGAAGAGCTACTGGCAGATCCCTTTGTCAGAAAGAGCGCGAGAGATTGCTACTGGTTTGTATTCATATGCAGTGATGCCGTTTGGTTTGCGGAATGGTCCAATGACCTTTCAGCGTCTGATGAACAGGGTTGTTGGAGATTTGGACGGATGTTCTGTGTATCTGGATGATGTGGTTATTTTTCAGATGATTGGGATGGTCACCTTTGTCTGCATCAAGAGGTTGTTTGACCGCTTGGCCCATGCACAGGTGACTGTTCTGGCCAATTGTGAGTTTGCAAAGGCTACAGTCACTTGCCCCACTACATGGCCCAAGGGAAAGTGTGTCCAGTACAGGCAAAAGTGCAGGCTATTGATGACTATGCCCCGCCTCCAACTAAAAAAAGGCCCTGATGCATTTGTTGGGGCTTGTGGGTTATTTTCGGTGTTTTTATAGGAATTTTTCTACAGTTGTTGCTCCTCTCACAAACCTGTTGAAAGCAAATGTTAAATATGTTTGGTCCTCAGAGTGTCAGAAGGCGTTTGGGAGTGTGAAGGCTCTTAATGCTCCAGTTTTGGCTGCTCCTCAGTGGGAAAAGACTTTTAAACTTGAGACAGACACTGGCTATGTGGTGCAGTGTTGTTGCAGGCTGATGATTTGGGGGTTGACAAGCCAGTCTGTTTCTTTTTAAGGAAATTCAACAAGCACCAGCTGAATTATTCAGTTATTGAAAAGGAAACCTTAGCTTTGGTCTTGGCTTTGCAGCATTTTCATGTGGATATCAGTTCTGTTCCTGTGGTGGTCTTCACAGATCATAACCCTTTGAACTGTCTTAGTTCTTTGCAGTGTCCTAACCAGAAGCTGATTCGTTGGGCCCTCTTCCTGCAGTCGTACAGCTTGGTCATTCGTCCCCAAGACTGGGATACCTCACCAATGAGCCCAACCTATTTAGGCCTGCCCGCCTAGACGCCAGTGTCGCCTTCCACACTGCTCTGCCATGATATAGCTTTGTTTTGTGTTGTTTTAATAAATTTATGTTCATTGTCATTAAACTTGAGTTGCATACTCTTCCTTTGTTGCAGCCTGAGAGACAGGGTCGTAACAGTGAGTATCACTGAATTTTTGTTTGTTTATAAGAAAACTCTACAGGCCACTTTTAAATTTAGGGAACATAAAGAAGTGGTGAAGGTTAGGGGAAGTTAGTCATCATGGTTAAATAATTACTATTGTCAACTCCAATCCAATCACGAGACAAGAATTCACTGGATAATTCTGCAAAACCCCGGATAAAGTTCAATTTAAACATCTAAAACTCTTTGTCAATGTAAGGGAAAATTGCGGCTATGGCAAACAAATTATGGTTAAGTTATGTTACGATTAGGCAGCTCTACTGACCTCCACACTCTACAATCGTCCTCACTGCATATACGGCACATTATTTCCTTTACTGAACATATGTAATAAGCTGCAGAATCGTCCAATATGGACATAATTCCTGAAATACTGGCCTGTTCAACTCTGACTACCAGAATGAGATGTGCTGCAGATTCTTGATGCATCCCTCCACATCCTGAGGCTACTTTTTGCTTTGATACATGACTGTCTCATCATTTCCTGCAGTTGGACTGAACATTGCCTTTGAACATAAATTGCTAATGAAAAATTGTTTCATATGATGTGTGATATCATAATGTGTAGTTATTGACATATGGTTTTATGATAAAAAAAAGAATCTTTACAAGCACATGACTGACACACTTTGATATTCTTTTGATGCCATTTTGGCATATTGGATGCAGTCAAAGTAATCAGTGGCATCAAAAAAAAAATTGGGTGCTTGGAAATAACATAAAGGTTTGTTTCCTCAAGGAGCAGATGTATGAATGTGATAATAATTACATTTTTAGGTGCTGTATATAAGGAGAAAAAGAGAGCATAGCTCTCACACACACAACACTCTTCTGTAATGTAGTTTTGCCCACAGGAAAAACTGGTCATTGTCCAGGTGGTTTTCTTTTGGTGCAATCAATGTTAGTGAATTACTCCCTCCAGCCACCATATTTTTTAATCACTGCAGTGTCACTTCCGATAGTGATGTTGCTTTGGGAATGTACACTGGTGTGATCTTTGAGTGTTTAGACAGAGTGCAAACCTTTGCTAGTTTTACAACTTGCTGTCACACCAAAAGACATGATTGGTATCATTCAAATTTTACTATGCAAACACACAGTTTCTTTGGAAAGTCTGTCTTGCTTAAATTTGAAGTTCTGGGCAGGCTAAAGAAACATAATCACATAATTTTTTAAACCCCAGATCACTAAAATACAATGTCGGGCTTAATGTCTGTCCATTGTACCTTAAGAATTCATGAAATGGCTCCTATAGGCCAGTCCAATTATATTTTCCTTTATTAAATTTATCCTTTATGGTCATTTATTCTCAATTCAATGTATAACAAAAACCTACAACAAATATAAGATGCAAATCCAGCTAAACATCCCACCCGATTGTTTCTCTGTGGCGTATTTCTCTGTGAAGTGATTCTGTCTTTTCATGGTGTGAGGAGTGGATATGTATATGCTTGGCCTTGCCAATGTAATTGAGGGATAGGCTTTCATTGAAGAGGTCCTATCACTACAGTGAAGAGACCTGGCAGGCGTTAGTATGCGGGAAGACCAGCACAGCCAAACCATTTGCATTGCCAGGCATTTCACATCATTGTGAATTCCATCATCGTTGTGCCTCAGGCAGACAGGATGGAAAAAATCATCCACAAAAATATTTTGCTAACAGAGAACTTCTTAAAACCAACAACTTGCAATCTTGTGTGATTGTCTCGGTCCATCTTCATCTTCACTTTCCTCCATCACCTCTCCTTTCATTACTGGTCCCTCTGTCACTCAGGAAGACACCATGACTATTCTGATCATATTTTCATTAAACAGCTTCAGCTTACTGTTAATATATAATATATGCACATTTGTGCACATGTACACATGTACATTTTATGTATCTGGTCCAGCATTGAATTTTACAAGCTTACAAAGCCTAATAAGCGTAATAGCTAGCTAATCAAAACATAAAATTGAATACAAACTAAAACTATGTGGGAAAGTTGGGCATTGCAGTGGAAAAGTATTCAGGTCAAAGATATGTAAATGCACACCTGGTAGAATCAATTAAGCAACAGAAATAGCTGAACATTGTGAAATAAAGAATAAAGTACAGATAAAAAAAGCCATAATTTTTTGGATTACATTGGTCCTGGTTCCTCACATTTTTAAGTAACCTAGAACACTGGTTCACAACATTTTTAGTTTTCAACCCTTTATACTGTGGCCTGCTTCATGCCACAGGCTGCAAATGTCTACGAGCTGTGAGTAGTTCAACAAAAGACTGACGTTGCCTTCTCTGATTTGAATATCTGAATTTCAAGAGATATGAAAATGTCAAAATCTCCAGTATTTCACAAGAAAAAAAGCAACAATTTGAAAAATACATCTTTTTGTAGCTTTTCCTGTTTTGTTAATTCTCACATGACAACCCAAATTTATCTTTTGATCCCTTGGGAGTCCTAACCCTGAGATTGGGAAGCAGATGGGGAAAAAAGGGTAATCTAAAAATATAAATATATTAGAAGCAAAATTTGTAACATTTGTGTGCAAAAGCAACAACATTTGTGTGTATACAGTACATTTTGTTTTAATAACGTTGTTGTTAACCAGGTCCACCAGCCACTCAGGCTTAATTCAAAGTTATCTCATTGCACTTTTCATATAGAGCAGGTCCAGACCATACTCTTTGTACATTTACATTTATTCATTTAACTGACACCAAAGTGACTCACAATTGCTAGATATATCAGAGGGGTTAAGTGTCCCCATTGGATGTGTCATTGTAGGGATTTGAACCCCGGTCTTTCACACCAAAGGCATGTGTCTTATTGACTACCACATCACCAAAGCTACATTTTAGGAGGTAGAAACCTTGAACAGAACCGTGACTCAGGGTGGACAGCCATCTTCCTGGATCGTTTGGGGGTGGGATCACTTAACAGAAGTCTATTAATGAAGGACACCATCTGTAAACTGTGTACTGCTGAATATTGCAAGCTGGAAGTAGCCATAGCAATATAAATTAATTATGTGTGTCTGAGTTTGATACTTTGCTTTGTATAGTTAAAGATAATTTCAGTAACTTTTCACTGTTATTAAAACATACTAAAACCTCCACATTCCAGCTTTAACTTTTAAAGGGAGCACAGGTGTCGGCATCCTTGATCCGCATGACCTTTAGCTGACTCATCCCTGCTGCATACTGGCCAACACCCACAAACCCCTTCCAAGCTCTTAGTCATGTCCCTGTTTTGGCTGCATCAAGACTTAGAAAGCTGTTTATTGCATCACTCTTTGAGACACATGGACTTCTCATGTCTGCATATAAAGAGAGAGAAACTCTCTGCATGTATATATGTGTATGTAAAAACATTTGACAAACTGTTTAGACAGCCATGACAATATGGGTGCTTTCACACCTGGATTGTTTGGAGACGTTGTTCCGAAACATAGGGGCGTTTCCCTTTTGGCCCGGTTTGTTTAGTAATATGTGAACACAACAATCGCACTCTGAACCGGAACAAAACAACCAAGCTCGATTCCATACAAACCCTGGAGCGATTCGTTTGCAGTGTGAACACAACCGACCCTCGAACCGGAACAAATCAATGTGTTGCCTGGCAACCGATGCTAAAAGATTGCTTTTCAACAGCTTCGGCAGCGTATTTTGCTAATTTGTCGCAGTATGTTGTTGTGGTTGTATTATGTAGGCCTGCTGCTGTCTGAGTTTTTTTTAACTTCGTGCGGAGCTGCTTGACGGAGCGTTCACAACCCCTCTCTTTCATTTTATCAGCGACCCGCTTGTAGACTTCAGTGTTCTTGTGTGTAGTGTACAACATCCCAGAGATGTGTTGTTCCAACCAAACATCTATTTCATGTCTTTGCAGCGCCACGTCCACCCACGATTTATTTTGTGTTACTGTTGTCATGGAGATGTCCCCCAGTGGAAAGCACCAGTGGGTGCTTTCCACTGGGGGACGTTCATATTAAAATTTAGTATTTCAATATCCCTACCAAACTGCTCATAATATTCAGCCTCACATAAGAAAAATAAAATACATTTATTTTAACGGCTGCGTACGGCTGTGTGAAACAACTGGGAGCAAATATAAATTATTAAACACATGTAAAGGCAGTAAGTAGGCTGATCCTGCTGTACTGTAAAAACCTTTAGGCAACATTAGCCTAAGGCTTTCAATCTCTGTAGGATCGCCATAGTCAAGAGTTTCTCCACATCACCGCTGCAAACATAAAGCAGCCTATTGGCTAAAACAGTCTGTGGGATTTCCTATAGATGGTGATGTCATTTTCCAGAGAGCTGATTGGTCAGTATGCAGCATTTTCATAGAGTTAATCTCTTTTCTGGAACATAACCTGCTCGGAGCATGTTAGCCGTTCATAAAAAAATTAAAAGTTAATAAAAGAAAGTTATGTTGAGTATGAAAACTCTTGTTCATTACATTTTACTTCATAATTGCATGTGTTGTATTCATTGTTGCAAAACTTGTTCTGTATATAGTTTGTTTGTTATCGTGATCAAAACCATTGATCTGAAGCTCAATGCTGATGCTGTCATGGAAATAGTTTTGTAATCAGCAATAAATATAACAATTTCTGATCAACCCATATAAATTGCATGCTTAAAATAACATACTTTATTTTATTTAACATGTTGAAAACAGGCACCTTTTTCCATAAAAAACGCCTAAAATTACATACCCAAAATGAATCAGGAATAACTCCTTAACCATTTGGCCTAGATGCATAATTCTGGTCTCCTTTGAAAAGTCAGAAGCTAAGGGATATAAATCCATTGTGTATTAATATTTATTTTACTTTTACTGACTACATGGACACGCAATAAAGAAAAAATCTGATATTTTTATCCTCACCTGGGAAAAAAAGCTATATTTTAATGCAATAAACCATCAAAACCATCCTGAGGAAGCTTTTAATGCAACTGAATATCTTCTAATAAATATAAAATGCAATTGTAAATCAGATGAAAATAAACTAAAATACAACAGTTATCATACAACATTATCAAATATACCAGGCGAATTACCATATTTTGGCAATATTTATTGTTAAAATGTTGACTTTAATTGATACATATCTTTAAAACACTTTTTCTGTCCATACAACCAAGATCCAAATGAAAAAACCCTGAAATATTGATAAAAACAGGAGTATTCATCAACATTCCTGTCACTAAAAGCACTCCCAGGCTTTACAGGCCTGTAGATTGAACATCGGAACATCCCACAGTGATGGGGGTGGTATCAATCGATCCGGCTTGAGCAGACCTTTCATTTGATACCCTATGCATGCATGGCTATATATCTCCAACGGATCAGCCACAAAATGCCAAAAAACACTATATGTTCTCAAGCGTTATGTTTCCTCTCTGCAGAAAAAGATGAGAGCAGGCCGGCAGCTTGCCGGTATTGCGCAATAATCAAGATGGCGCCCGACTAGACCCAAAGCAACAACTTCGGCGCATTTCCGAGTTAAAATGGCGGGATTTTTTTTTTTTTTAATCAGTAGAATCGCCCTGAGCACAGTAGCCCCCAGTACAGGGGGCATCTGTTTTCAATTTTACCAGGAAAGAAATCCATTGAGATTTTTAATCTCTTACAAGGATGTCCTGGAATACCAGGACACACCACACAACAGGACAGCCCAATCTGAATATGGATACAGATACAGATAATTCATATGGTTAACAGATACAGATACAGATAATGCTGTACTCGCTCGTCCCTACTACCTATCCTTCCCGCCAGACGATCCCACTGTCTCGGCGCGGATTACAGACTGTCTCTCGGACATATCTACATGGATGAAGGCCTGCCACCTTCAACTAAACCTCTCCAAGACTGAACTCTTGGTCATTACAGCCAAGCAATCTATTCACCATAACATCAAACTACAATTTGACTCCTCAACCATCACTCCAACCAAGGTGGTGAGAAACTTGGGTGTCATGATTGATGATCAACTGTCCTTTTCAGACCATGTGGCTGCTGTGTCTCTAAGTCATGCCGCTTTGCTCTATACAGCGTAAGGAAAATCAGGCCCTACCTCACTCAGTATGCCACCCAGCTTCTGGTACAGGCCATGGTTATCTCTTGCCTCGACTATTGCAATGCCCTTCTAGCAGGTCTTCCAGCTTGTGCGGTGAAACCCTTACAAATGGTTCAGAACGCAGCAGCGTGTCTGGTTTTTGATCAGCCCAAAAGGATTCATGTCACTTCATTACTCAGTGACCTCCACTGGCTCCACGTGGCCTCCAGAATCAAATTCAAGTCACTAATGCTTGCATACAGAGTGACCACCGGGTCTGCACCATCTACCTAAACTCCATTATACAAACCTACGTTCCTTCTCGGCAACTACGCTCCTCCAACGAACGACGCCTGCCTCTGCCAGCCCTTCACACAAAGCGATCCCAGTCCCGGCTGTTCTCATCTGTGACGCCACGATGGTGGAACGAGCTACCACACTCCATCAGAGCAGGGGCGTCCCTCTCTAACTTCAAGAAGCTCTTGAAAACTCATCTCTTCCGAGAACACTTCCTCTTATAACACCTCTAACTAACTAACCTCTAACATGCACTTCCTGTGCTCTTCTTCTTCTATCCCTACAAATATCTTGTATTGACTGCACTTTTTGTTCTGATTGCACTTTCTGTTAACTCTTACTTCCTTCCCTAGGTACTTACCCATTGATGTGATATGTACTTTGAGCTCTTACTAGTATTTATTGCCACTCTTACTAGTATGTATTGTCAGTTGTAGATCTATATTTGATGTTCTGTTGATACTTGTAAGTTGTTCCTCAAATGTAAGTCGCTTTGGATAAAAGTGTCTGCCAAATTAGTAAATGTAAATGCAATTGGAATGCGCGACCTGCACACATGAGGTAGTGACGTAATGGTGTAAGGAAAGCCCTGGAAGGGTGCGCGATTTGGACCGCTTTACAACAGTATGGTGTGAACACAAGTGACGTAATTAATTGATTTGGAACAACGTATCTGTTCCCGGAACAAAACAAATCAATCCAGGTGTGAAAGCACCCTATATGTTGCTCTAAAGAAAGATATTTTGGTAAGGAAGCCATGTTTTTGATCTCTACACCGAATTCTAACCTTGTGATAAGAAGAATTAAATAAAGATTAGAGTTAGACTCAGATAAGTACAATATATCTGGTATTATTCATCAGACAACACAGGCACACATTTGTTAGTACCACTGTCACACACATTCATGGGAAACATTCTGGCAACAGAGATAAATATATGATGATTTGATCTTATCACACCCATCTGAAATAATCTGTTCACAACCGCCCCTCTGAGATACAAATTAGTTTACATGAAGAGTGTGTTCACCTCTCAAAAGGCAAAATCCAAGGTGAACCGTCCTCACATCATCAGTCTGCAACGTGTAGTGTTGCATGGCTCTTGATTAAGTGAGTCAATTGGCCCAGGGAGGACACTTTTCTCCTATTGACCCTGCTGATGTGTCATCAGCAATAATCTCAGAGAGTGTTTGATAGGAAGTGCTCCTTTCATTGAGCAAAGGCACTGATCTCTACTCCCTGACACCCTCATCTCCCCTGCTTGAGGAGAATTGCCAGATGATTTTAAATGAGGGCCAGCTGACACCCTTCAGTAAGTGTAGATCAAGCGAACTGCAAGATGTTGTTCAGAGGAAGCTATCAGGAGGTTGAGCACAAAGATAGGACACTGACTTATGGCTTAAAGCTCTGTATGTGCAGGTTTCTCTGTCATAAAGTGAGTTTAGTGTAGTCAGACTCTCTTTGTTTCAGTTATCTGGCTTCACAAAAATGAACTTTGATGATTGTGGATAACCAGGATATCGAGTGGCAATGTTAACCCCACTTTTTGTTATCCAGCTATAAATGTGCTCTGGTGATTCTAAAATAAAATTTACTTTAAAGGGGCATTATGTAGTTTCCAGCGGCCACTAGCGGTTTGGTTTTAAGATTACAACCAGGTGTGTGCTCGTACGTATGCTCGCTTGAACTCATGAGTGAGCAGAATCCGAAACACAACCGCTTTCATACAGAAATCCTGCAATAAAGCAGGAACAGCAGCATGCAGGCTGTGGCTTTTCACTCAGACATGTTCAGGCTCTGTTACTTCAACGTTCCCGTCTCAGAGGCGGATCAACACCGGCGCCGTAACGTTACTTCATTCAGCGCAGTGAGACACCGGCATATCAGCACAGTACTCCAGAAAAAAGGCAAAGTGAGAGCGGCTGTAGACAGACAGAGCTGGGAACTCAGGTAAACTCCCACTGCAACGTTACAGTAATGTTTTTATCAGCTTGATGTTGAACTAATCCACGCTCGTTACGTGATCACGGTACATTTACTGCATTTAGCCGACGTGCTACATCGTTAGCTCGCTAAACTATGCTGCTTTCAGTAACTATCTTTACTATCTGAATCTGTCACCGGAGGCTCAGCAATGTCAGCACAGCTACATGTACTGGATGATAATGAAACGGGAAGTGAGCTGGACTGAATATTATAAGATTGTGTCACACTTTATAGCAGTTTGACCGCAGTAAGTAACTTTACTGTAACTAGTGTTAGTAGATGGCTCTTCCTCTGGGCTGTATATTATGTGGGTCATGTTAGTTACAGCACTGGCAAAAGTCTGGATTTGTAACAAAGTTAAACCCAAAGTGTTTTGGTTAACCTAATCATCTAGCCGGTAGTTCACCACTTCTGTAGCTGACAATGTGGATCTGGAATAAAGAACATTTTGTATTTACATGAGAGAGGATCAATCATGCATTTACACCGCAATCAAGATGGCAATTTTAATTTAGTTTCAAAGCAGCCCAAGAGATTGACAAACATGTTGCTAGATAATAGTCTGTCCAGACATGTTGGTCACTGTTGTACTTTTTACATTCTCTGGTTATCACATTTATGTGCTTTGTTCCTCACCATTGGACTTTATTTCATGATCAGCGCTTGTGTCCAGCAAGTTGAATCGTTGACTGGATGAGTTTGATTAAAATCATTCAGAGCTTTCTACACTTTAACAGCTTTTTACTTGAAAGGCTACAGAGGTAAAGAAATAACAGGGTTATAACAGGGTAGGGCTGCTTCTTCCGCTGAGTAACAAGAAAAAGCCTAAGATTAGATCAATTTATCACTGCACTAACTGCAGGACTGTGACAGGACACAAACTCTTTCCCACATCCTTCACTTGCTTTCTACCTACAACATAAAAGACACACTACTTCCTATGTTGGCACTGAAAGTTGGCATTGAATGTAATTATTAAAGTGCAGATTTGTTCAATATGAATGTAATCTTCTTCTTCTAAATAGGACATCCATTTTTTAATTCTTCTTACTTCTACTCAACTACAGTTTATAGGCAAATATTGTACTTTTTACTCCTATACATTTATCTGACAGCATCATATTTGCGTAAAAAATACATAAACATATAAAATGCAATGCACTGATAAAGATTAATTTAGTGGTTTCCAACCACAGCAGTGTCCAGCTGGGGCTCTTGGTATCTGACATCTATTGTTTCAGAGACATCTCCGTTGGGTTCTTAAATAATTGTTAGTTTCTTTTAAACAACTATTCAACGTACAAACAGCTACAATTATCCAATATTTCACAAAAAAAATTCTAGGAAAGTTGGAGAAATTAATGTAGCAGAATTTCTTTCTTCTTTTCTCTCCCATAAATGATCTCACAACCCCTCAGATTTTTCTTGTGACGCTTTAAAGGAGGCTCAGCTTCCAGGTTGGGAAACATTTAATCAAAGCAGCATTATGTAGTAATTTTATCTTAAAATAACAGCTTCAAAATCACTTTGATGGTACACTAAATTTTAATAGGGTGAACGGTGTCTGTCATTACCGCTCTCGACTGCAAATTTGCGAATCCTACTATGGCGAGGGCATGACCCAGCCCACTTTGACTGGCTTAGCCTGAAGATGACATTTCTTATGTAGCCGAAAGAATAAGAACCTGAAAGAACAAGAACCCTGTTCCCATGTCTTTGGCAAATGAGCTCAAAATTATTAAACCATAATAATTTTTTCTAAATGTCTTTGAAACCAGCAGTTTCACCACTAGTTATAAATATCAACTTGATGGAAACTTACTAGATAACACAACTCTGATATTGGTCAAGTTAAGTGCTTTTGCAATGGTTGCAGTCTAGCTTTGTTGGCTAGCTTTGTTGGCTACCACCCAAGTTTCAAGCTACATTATGCTGGTGCTTGTGGAGAGCGGTGCTGGTCTTGTGCCGAAGACAGGCAACTTAACCAGACTCAGAAGCCTCTGTAGACGTAACGTTAGCTTGGCAGAGGCGAAGAGATAGAAAAAGATATGACCGAGGAAGATAAGAATAGAAAAAGACAGTGACTAAGCAAGAGGCTTCCGGATGTTGGTAAGAACTCATAAATATAAAAGACTGCAAGACAGACCCCAAGCTGGCCTTCCATCTGTTGGACTAGTATGTAATATTGCTATGTCTTGTGTTGTCACACTTGATGTTTGGCTGTGTTACCAAAGTTGTCGACTTGCTAGTTTTTGATCATAAGTAACGTAATCAAAACAAATGTGTACAGCATTAGTACAGTGGTAAACTACACTCTGAAACAATAGGGAGGCCAAATTGAGCAAAATTTGCCCAATTTAAATTGAAATGAGGTAGCTGTTACCAATCATGTGCTGCTAAAGCAAACGTTATTTTCTGTTAAAATTCGGTTCATGCCTTACTCTTACTCTAAATCTACCCAAACTGTACATACCTTCATGCTCATTAAGTAGCTCACTAAACAAACAGCCCTAATAATGATCTCACTGGTCAACTGAGTGTGATTCTTAAAGTCCTCACACAGAGAGACTTTGGCTCATAATTCCTGCACTGGCTGTGTGGGTGTTGTCATGTTGACAAACAGTGTTCTTATGCCATTTAGCATATTTATTCATTCATTTGACATTTACTGTTGAGGAAGCAGATGGTCTGAGTCTTGGTTACAAGTTTCTGACACCCCAAGGATTCGCTGCATCGATTACACCAATATGTTTGGCAGAGCTTGTAAGTGTGCGCCTTTTCAATCAATGACATATGAAGACTAATAAAGCAGAGGTATTAAAAGATAAATCACTCTTTAACGAGAGTATTTGCATGTGCATGTGTACTTGCGTTTAATTCCACATTTACTTCAACGTACATAAAGTCCCAGATGGTTGGAGTTTACAGCATCCAGCGGATTCATATAGTTGCTGTGAAGTCCTGTATGCAAAATTAACTTTCAAAACTTTCCAGAGTCTCCAAACTTCCCTTATTAATCAGTAAGGTTAAATGGAAAAATGTCCAGATGAGTTACAGTAAAAGTCAGCCCCTCTTCATGGAGTTGCAAGGCCACTTGTTGTAGAGATAAATTTGAAAACAAATGCCCAGCCTTTCCAGAAGCCATTTGGGAGCATTTTATGGAATTTTGAAAACAGTCAATGGTAAATAGCATATTATAGATCAGCTTCCTTTAGCTTTTTCAATAACATCCTAACAAATGACCTCAGAGACCTTTCAAGGCCTCATTCTTTGCTTCTGCTGATTTTAGTAAGATATACAATACACTATACATGATTATATATTACATATGATATACATACACGATTCTAAGCCACAGGCAGTTACTCCAATTGTTTCATTATAACCAAAAATGCAATCTGCCAGCGAATGACAAATGAATTCCAGCTTGCCCTTGATCTTGTAGAAGGTACAAGAGGAGGAAAGGGGCTTGGAGAGGGCAGAGCAACATGGGCAGGAGCTATGACCTGTTGTAATAAGCATCTGATGAATCTGGACCAACGCTGGTCTTCTCTGGGACACAGTGGTACACTCAAGATGGAGGAAATTAAAGAGTTGTAATTATGTTTTCCTGTGGGGCTGCTGCAGTGACAGCCAGATATTCATCAAAGCGCACCGCAGCAGGTGCAACTACCACATGCTTGCACTGATTCATCATCAGAAGCCAGCTTTTTCGTCACCTTTCCGCTGTACAGCTCTTTCCTTTTATTGAGCTTTTTGATTTTCATGATGCATTGATCATCATTTCCTTCTAAACATGTAGACTGCTGTGGTTGGGTGGAAGGAAGCTGTTCATACACCGTTCCCCTGTTTGGAGACATATTGAGCTATCCCAGTGAGCAGATGCCAACAAAATCTAATTCAGGAGTCTTGCTAGTATGGAAAACAGTCTCTGCCCCAGTTTTACCTACTGCTATGAAATCATTGATGAGGAAAAGCCAACTCATGCTGGCTGTAGCCAGAAGCAGCTAATGCTGCAGGTAACAGGCTATGCCTGACCCTTCAATAACACTTAATACATAAAATGCATCATCCTCTGATGAAACTGTATTCATTTTAAATGAAAACTCCCAATCTTACTGTAGAGGCTTTGAGTAGGAATTCAGTTTTAATTTATTCTTTCCCTCTATGTACATCTATGTATGAATGTTTTTATACATGCAGCAGATGAATATATGTGTAGACACATTTATAAATGAATCATTAATTGATTATGTATTTGCATTTGATATGCTTTTGTTTTTTTAAACAGACCCTTTTCAAGGTCTGTAAAATTCTGCTTACTAAAATAATATTGGAATGTTTTGTAACAGCTTAATCAAAAACCTCACACAGTACAGTGACAGTAATATATATTGGGTCCTTGCATAAAAGATTGCAGCCTGTTAGCCTGAGGCAACATATTGCATTGTCTTTACACTAAAATGTGTTTCCTCTTATGCTTAAAACATAGTAATTTTATCTCATCTTCATACCAGAGTGTTGATAGCACATTTTGTGGATTTTCCATTTACACTATGTGCTTTCACTAGAGTCTCATTGCTCACTGCAGCCAGCTTTTGGGCAGACAATACAAATAATTCTAAATAAGGTCTTTCTTTTGTTTGTGACTGGTTGTTTGTCTATCTGTGGCCCTGTGATGGGCTGGCGACCTGTTCAGGGTGCACGCTGCCTTTCTCCCGATGTCAACTGGGATTGGCTCCAGCCCCCCGCGACCATGTATGCAGGATAAGCGGTTGACGATGGATAGATGGTATTTTACTCAGGAAGGGGCGTGGTTCCCAACATTTCTGTGGTTTCATGCATGGAAATCAACATCACATGAGGATAAACTTTTCAACTTTTATAATGGCTGATTGAAATAAACAGCTAGCTTTGATGTAATCTTCTGCACCAGATGTGGAAGCAGCATCTATCTGAGGTAGCAAAGATAACAAAACGGAGAGACTTAGAAGTCACTCAAACACCAGGGTGAATACTGGTTCAAAAGCCTTTGCATGGTGGAAACAATGAAAGGAAAAGAAACGATTCAAAGACAATATACTGTAGCTTGTTCTTGACAGATCAGGTGCTGGATAATAACACAATCTTTGGCTGGCTCTTCAGACAAATTAATCTTAGGAAGAATATGTATTCCTGAGATGTGGTAACTATGCATTATGTTGTATCAGGAAAATGTGTCTACCTTGTGTAATTGCAGCTACGTCAACGGTGATTAGGTTCCCTTTTATTAAGTTGTTGCTTAGTCACTCTACACACTTTCTTTCTTTCTTTCTTTCTCTCTTTCTTTCTTTCGTTCTTTCTCTCTCTCTCTCTCTCTCTCTCTCTCTCTCTCTCTACACACACACACACACACACACACACACACACACACACACACACACACACACACACAATGATAAGTTAATAGTTTGTTTTCCGGGTATAAAGCCAAATTGTAGTCATTAGGGGAGGGCCTGGCTCAGATCTGTACTGGGACAAAACCTCCACAGTAAGATATGTTACTTTGAGCTTCACCAAAAATTTGAAGGCCAACTGTTTGGTTTCCAAAAGGAATACGCAACAGATTCACAACAGCATGTGATCTCTCAGAACTTGCTGCTATCACACAACTCCCCTGAGCCCCAGGAATGTTCATAGATATTCCCCAAATCATCCTTTAGCCTTCATCAGGAAAGTATTTCATTCACGTTAGAGAATACAGACGAGCCAATATCCACCAGCTCGCTCCTCTTTGATTCTCGACTTGCAGTCAGCGTGCAAAGGCATTAGCAAACTGCTCAATCTGATTCTGATCCATTAGTCTATAGCTGAACACTGACTGAAGACAAATTAAGGAAATGGCTACTTTGGAAAGCAAGACAGGTCTCAGTCTCGAGCTGCAGGTGTGTTTGAGATGGATGTTGCAAAGAAAAGCATAATAATCTCAATGGACTGATTAAAATCTTCACTGGAGTTATTTTACAGTCTGAACAAGGTACTGAGGATGGATTGCCTGGAAAAGCCAAGTATCAGAAGTTATCAAACAACGATACAGCAATGATGTTCACACCTCATCAGTATTTGAAAGCTATTGCCACTTTTTTCCTCTGAAATCAATTTTACTTGTCTGACTTTATTTCTGTTGCAGAGAACTTGAAAATGAAAATAACGGTGCATGCTAAACCATTTTCCTGTATGCAGCCACTGCGGCTTTATCTGGGATTACTTTTATATCCTCATGATTGACAGCGTGACTGACACCACCCCATGATTAGGGAGGGTTTATTCCCCATACATGCTCCAACTCAAATCATCATGATCATGACTCATGAATCATGTGCATGATTTTGGTATAACAAGGATTTGGCAAACAAGAATACCTTAAGGACTTTTTCTTTCCCTCCACAGCAGACGAGGTGGGGTGGAGAGGAGAGAGATTATTTTTATTCTGTGCATTTAAAATGTGATCGTTCATTTAAGAGGTTGGGATTTATGGATTATATTTAATTTACACTATTTTATATTTAGCTGTAAAAAGTTAATGATGTTTTTCACTCAAACAGAATCAGGTGACCAGAACATTTTATTTATTAATACGTTGTAGACAGAAATGTGTATTCAACATGCATTCAAACATTTGCAGGCAAAGGGAAACAAACACAAGACAAGAAAATAATCAACTTTTTCATAATTTGTATTAACTTTCAGCAGTTGAGAAAGGACATATTATATGACAGCAGATTCTAACTGGCTAGATGATGTGCATTATATTATAAAACGGGTAGCTCAAATCAAGCAATCTGATTGGTTCATAGTAGTGGTATAATGAGCATATACAGCGGCTATGTCTGTCAGCCTCCTTTCTTTCTGACATACTTGGTAACCATTTTATAAAAGCAATAGCTCACTTCAGGCTGTGACAAATGCCTATTGTATCACAGTTAAAGGGGTTGCCGAAAAACGCTCCTTAACTGTGATAGTGTCTACCATGGCCTGTCGTGAGCTATTGCTTTATTAGATAACAGTACAGTTCTGACGTGGCAGCCTTATCACTACTCTAAATGAGTATTCATAACTGGAAATCTACCCAGTAAAGTAAAATTTTTATGTTCACAATAGTGCAACACAAAGTTTCCATCAAGAAAATTGTTCCAAATATGAATAAACAATACTTTACTTACTGTGACTGTCATTATAATCAGCTCTGAACTGTGCAGTTACGAAACCAACACACTTCAGCTCTCTTATGAATACCATGTAGATCTTTATGGACCTTACCAGTGTTTAAAATAACTATTTGCTTGAATACTGAATATCTCATATAAAATCCAATTTGTAATGTATTTGTTACAGTAAAAAATGCGTTGTGTGTCTCAGTACTACCAGTGGGGGAGTGCCAAAGTCACAAATGTCCAATCCAGACCATTTAATAATCATCCATGATCGATTTAGCCAAAATCTAATAAAATTTTATATCAGAAAGACAACTGAATGACAACTGTTTACAGATTTCATGGTGTACTGTTACACATTTTATGTGGAATTAAGCATTAAATAATCAAAATCATTCTTAAGCAGTGTGTTCCTCAAGCATCCCATCCAACTAATTTTAGCAGAAGCAGGCAACAACAAAGTGTGTGTTTTCAGAAATATATATATATATATATATATATATATATATATATTTTTTTTTTTTTTAATTCTAAGATTTGTATGTGAAATGTTATGATCTCCATTGCCTGAGGAAGTCAGACTGCCATGATCTCAGACTGTGTGAACCTGCATCTTAGCTTATTCCAAACAAAACAAACAAAAAATTAAAAAGGAAAAAAATAGGAGTAAAGTAAAATTTGTAGTTTAATAGACTGCCTATATATTTGATTGTTGTATTCTGAACACATATTCTGAATATTTGTCCTGAATTATAACCAAACGGATGGTAATTCAACAATGAGACTTTCATTTACTTGTGAGTGAATGCTTCAAATTACTTTGACGGCGGTTGTGAGGCATTTGTTACATATGGAATGGTTTTACAGAGAGCTTTCTGAACTGAAACTTGTGGTTTTAGTCAGTAGGCTGTTCTTTAAGGAATTTACGTTATATTGTTCAAGGTAATGCTTTAGATACATGATTTTCAAATAGTGTTACAGTGTGTTGAGAAACATCCTCAGATTATAAATATGTATCACCATATCAGGTGGTTGGTCCAAAGTCAATGGTCCACCTGTTGCAAAAATGACCCTACTGCTGACTGCAATTATTTTTTGTTGGCAAATGTTTTAACGTAAAAAAAAATGTTTGGCCACTTGTCTGCTTGCCAATGAAATCCAGTATTTCACACCTGCTGTTAAATACCCACTGTGGATAAAGCATACATAATTGTTCTGTGCTTTGAGAATGTGCTGCATTATATTGTCAAATAAGATGCAATACAGTATGAAAGTAAAACAAGATACACCAGGTATTACATCCATGATTTGCGTGAATTTTGGGTGCACCTCATTCAACTAAACTGATCAAAGTACCAACAGAAATTCTATTTGCCTCGCACTATGCACTTGTTGGTCTACTTTGAGTGACTGACTACAAGACAGTGCATGTCATGGATTGGTGATTTGTTGTGTCCCAAAGCCCATTTTGTGTCATTTAAGTCCAGCTGTGAACTGCAATTTGGTTTCAAGGATGTCCATGATGTGCATCGTCTTGTAATGGCGGCCAAAAAACTTCATCTGTAGGCAATGTTACCCCCAGGCGTGGCACAAAATAATAGTAGTGGTTGTTCATCTGACTGCAAGTTTTGGGTTCTAAGTAGGCCGCAAAGCACCTGTGTAAACTAATTACTTAAAATGAAAGTGAGTTATTGAATTGAGTCCTGTGCAGCTTCTTGTTTGTAATGTGTGATGAAATATATGTGTTTGTTGTATTTGTTTGTTTTGCTCTTTGGTTACTTAGACATAGGTTACTTTGGGGTGCAAATAGAAATTTCAAAAAGCTATTCTTATAATGAAGTGAAATCAAATAAAATCAAGAGGAAACACTGTGTTCATGCCTCTTGGGTGTCAATGTGTGTCAGCTTAAGGACGGTAGTGTAGAAAATGTACTCTAGTGCTGAGCAAACTGGGTCTGGAAGAGCAGGGGAAAACAACAAGAAATGTCGACAGTCATGTCAACAGTTTTTGGTGCCCTGGCATCATTTCAATCCTCTCTTTTAAGTAGTTACAGATAAAAAGAACAATGATCTGAGTATTATAATTGAGTAATTATTTTATTTTCTCCTTGCCTTTCTTAGGCCATCCTTAAGCACATTATAAATCAGACAAATAATTCTAACTGTGGCTTACAAGGCTCTCTAACTGACTCCCAGGGGTGCTGTGAAGCTAACACTGTCTCCTCTAATGTACCGTGTCCCCTCGTAATCAGAACATTTACCTTCTGAACAAACATACACAAAGCTAACTTCTTTGGCATTTCTATGAAAAAAACTGCAGTTACTCAAGGCCAACTTAAATCCCTGACATTTAACAGGATGGTGTCTGAAATCGTGACTCACTCATCCAACCGTAGGCATGATTTGACTCAGCCTTACAAGTCTGATCATATAAGCTTAATTGTAGTATTTCATTAAAAAACTTTATATTCAAGTGTTTGGATGTAGAATTATAAAGCAGTGTCAACAAACATTTAAATCAGAGCATGACTAGACTTAGGATAAAAATATACCTGCTCCTTCAAGCTTTTGGCAAAATGAAAGACACACTTTATGGTGTTTGTTCTGTCTTTTTGTAAATAGCAACAAGGTAAGGTTTCCACTCAAGCCCTCTTGTCAAACAACAAATCAAACCTGGAGGTTAAGTGTTCAATCTGATATGCATGTCTGTCATGCATACATTGTAAGACCACTTTTTTGTCTTCCATGTTGTTTAATTCCATCTAATACACAGGACTTCTTTTTGCTTGTATGACTTATTTTAATCATTTTTTATCTGCATGTGTGTGCTCTACAGCCAATTGCTTCCCTTTCTTTTTTTAAACAGACCCTTCGCTTTGATAAGACTTTAAATTCTAGGGTTCATTCTTTATTCTTTGACAAAATTACATTTCCATTTCCGTCGACCATTTCCATATGTCAAATGGATCCTCCAACAAAACATTTTTAGAGGAGATAACAAAAATCAAATGTCGAAAACATGAATGGGTAGATAATAAAGGCTTAGGTCCCTGAGAAAACTGTGACTGCAGATTTTGCTATTGTAACACAGGCAGCTGTGGCAGCTGTAGCATCTGCAGCTAGTGGAGAAAATGCTTACAAGATGCTCCTGGAGTTATTATCCATTCCCAGCAGTCAGTCAGTGTTTATTCTTCCACCAGTCGATACCTGTCACTGTCGGTGTACCCGGTGTGACTCGCTCAGAGAGGATGTGCAAACATAACAAAAGCAGGAAATTAACTGCTGAAAACCAAGCACAGATATTCTCTAACACACAAGAGTGTGGGTTTTTCATTTCCACTCAGTTCATCAGCAGCATTATGACTACAGTGCAGAAATTAAATCAACCCTTTCTCTGTCTAAAAGAAAAAAACAATTTGGTGTACACCTTCTCACTACCTCTCCTTTAATGCATCTCGAGCATCTGCCATGTAAGGGAGTTTTAGTAATAACTGGTTGTAGTTTGAGATTCCATACATGCACAGTGTTGGTTATTCAAATGATTCTGATGTAAGCAGTTTTGCTCAAGATCAGTTTATATGTAAATTCTTACATATCTTCCCATGACAGGTGAGACAACAGAAAAACAATGCCCAGATTCGAATGACTAGAGACTGTGTCATCACAGCGCTGTGTTCAATTACTGTGCCCATATTGCATGGCTAATTGACGGTGCTGGCACAGACAAAAAACAGAAGTGTTTTAATAGGAGCTGAAAGGAAAACAAGAGATCCTGGAAATATCTTTTGGTGTGAATTTTTTTTGGTGGGGTGACCGAGTTTGCTGTTTTGATGTTGTGTTTTGTTTATGTAGTAGTTTTCTTTTATGGTGAAATGTTGCCTCTACATCGTCTGTGTGCTTTTGCTTTTCAGCCCCTGACGCCTCTTAAAAGGGGATGGAGAAAGAGAACCAGGGTAATATCAGCACCATACCAACACAGATTTCCACCAACACTTGTGTACTCTCTCTGCTATCTAAGCTTTCCTTTTCAATTTCAATTGGACATAAATCCTGCACGTGAGCATAAGAAATGGGTTAAGTCCCCTATCTATGGTCAAACCCTATTCAGAGAGGATTTTGGTTGCAGGCAAAGCACTGACTTACACATGTGTAAGGGAGCAGGACTGTATGAGAGAGAGAAAGAGAGGAGAGGAAAGAAAGAGAGAGAGAGGGGGAAACTTTTTTCCCACTTTAGTCCTCAATTGGTTCTGCTGCTTGTTGCCTAGTAACCACAATCCCCTTTGAAAAGGCACTCTTCCTTGCTCAAAATATCACTAAAGATATATTCACATTCTGTCTAGCAGACTCTCTTATCGACAATGGGACAATAACGTCCATTTTGGAGAAACAATGAATGCAAGACTTCTCTTTTTTTAAAATTTAAATTTTTTTCCTCGAAGATGGACCTGTTATGCTGGGCTTTCAGCCTAAGCTCACTGAGTAGCCTTTGTGCGTAATGGAAGATAATGACTGCTTTCCGGCTGAAAAATGGTAGTTTGCTGGAATGTTGGGTGTAATTGCTACAGCAGTAGGTGACACGTTGTTGGCAGTAGGTGCTCTAGAAATTTTTTAACAACTCACTTTAAGTGGTATGGTATGGTGAGTGGTGTATGTTAATCAGCTGATTACTGTCAAATCACCCATTCCAATCACTCTGCTTTTACAACGGGTCAAGTCTTTTACCCTCAAGCCCTTTGAGAAAATAGGGCAGTAAGAGATGGAAATGAATTCAGGAGAATGGTATATAGAAGAACATACAATATTAATATTTTAGAGTTATACCATATAAACACATACTGCCTATACTACAGGGTACACAGCTTCCTTACACAACAGGAGAGGTTATCGGGAATTATCAGGTATGTTCAGTGTTAAAAAGAAAGCTCTCAGTGTATGCAAGTATGTAAGTATAGTTGGGTATAATTTGTACTTATGATGCTTTTGATTATAGCAATATGGGATTTTAACAACTCAGCCTAGATAAAGTTTGAGTTTTTGTCCTACCGAATGTCCTTACATGTTATAGAGAATCCTTGCAAGTTGAGCATAATCCTTTTCATCATTGTCTTGAGTTGTTTTCATAAACAGTAGTTAGTCCTGTTCACATGTTCTACTGTAACAAAGAAAATCTTAAATTGAATTCCTAAGTGCTAATGGGAAAAGCTGGGATTTACTGTCTTACTAAAAGGTAGTTAATGGAAAATGACAGACACCAAAATATCAGTCTGAAAAACAGTCCCACTGCTGTAAGGCTCTTGCCCCACTGACTATTTTGATCAACAGATAAAAAATGTGTTAACAGTACTGATTTACACCCCCTGTAATTTTGTATCGTAATGGGTATTGATTCTAATAAGGTTAGAAAACTCACCATACTTTACATCATACATTACACTATTGATTCTGCCCAATGCAAAAAGCCTAAGTTGGACATCAGTTTTCAGTCAGAGAAAGTTATGAAAATATAACACTGAAAAGACCAATACAAGTTAAAATCATAGAAATTATTGAATTTCTTGCCATTATTGTTGTATCCATTTGGGTGAGTTATATTTTATTGTTACGTGAAGCACTATTTATCTTCATTAAGCCATCTCATTACACTTAAGACTGTAGTTAAAATTGCAATTTTAATAAAATGCATAAAAAATAAATAAATACCAATAAACACACAGGCATCTTTTAGCATCTAGATACATGGTGTATTATTATGTAAATAAACATCATTGATGTTTATATAAAAAAGAAATACTATAAATATAATTCTAATATTTAACAATATAGTAAAATATCATTCAAATAAGATAAAAAGAAAATTTATTAAACAAGTTAAGCGAGTCAAGCGACCCTGAAACAACTTTTCATATTACAGTAATTTATGTCTAGACTTAAATTAAGTTCTTTCACAAAGCCATTTGGGGACTTTCATTTATTTCCTCAAATTGTTGAAACAGCGCCCCCCTGAACTACACCGTGTGGTGAAACAGAAAATTGCACTCTTGCTGTCGAGGCAATTACGTCGGTCCCACCCTTTTATACAGTCTATGGTTCCACCGTGATCTAGAGGAACTCAGGTGAGGTTGACAAACTCTGCAAAACTCAAGTAGTGGTACGTACCAGCAATGTGTGGTCACCGCCATGTCACTGCAAGAATACTCGGGACAAGACTCTGGAATAAACTGTGAAGTTAGTTGTAATTGAAAAAATAACAGAAAGTCAAGGTTAGCAACGTCATTAAAAAGTTTGCTAGCTTAATGCGAGTTAGTTTTTCAGTGTTGCTGATGTTACAGTAACAGCTAACGTTACGGCATGTTCTTTGAAATATGGACACTGACCACTCTGCCTCCATAAAGAAAAGAAGAAAGACCTTCATCTTCAGATAGCGTGAGTCAGAGTCACACTTTCTGTCTTTATTTATATCATTGTGCCTGTCTCTTCCATGGCTTTACTAATGGCCAAGCTTCCCCTGCAGTGGCTCTGTGTTTTTTACTTGGTGTGCAAGTTAGCTTTGATATGGACGTCATATTAGTATATATACTTGTACCTGGTTTGTCTGGACAGTTGTTTTGTTATTGCTCTAGAAGTGTGCAGGCTTCTACCCACCTGCTGTGTTGTGGATGATTTGTGATGTTTGTATCCTGTTGCTAAGGTCTGCCTCTTTTGTTTTTAAACTGTGCTGTTTAATGAGCAATGATCTTTGACAAGTAACTAATGTACAATTATAGGCCTATAAGGTATTTTTTTGTATGCAAATCATATACAGTAAGAATGGTATGCAAGTCATGTATTTGATACATGCAGTGCTTTCTGATGTGAACATAAATGCTTTTTAAAAATGTATCTGTGAATGCGTTTTGGGTAGTCTTGTATAGGTGGCTTTGTTACTGAAATGTACTTTACAAATTATTTTGATGTGAATATTTTGTCTAAATGCAATCCACCATAAAAACGGCACTATATAAATTTGAATACAATCCTCTGTTGCTCCTCCTTGAGGTTTTTTCCATTTTTACCGCTGTTGTTTGGGGGACTTTTTCCTTATCTAAACTGAGGGTTGAAGGACAGAGGGTGTGGCGTACTGTACAGATTGCAAAGCCCTTTAGGTAAATTTGTAAAGCCCTTTGATATTGGGCTATATAAATAAAATATATTGGTCTTGACAATTGCCAGAACCACTACTGCTTCTTGGATTATAAGTTTTTTTTCTTCCCTGTTTTATAGGAAAGTTACACCTGATTTAATCTAAGTGAAAGATTCTCAAAAGAATAGACCCAAAGTGATATCTGGGTACAAAGAGGGGACTTCGAGAGGATTCTGGTGGTGCCGGCATAAAAAAAACAATAAAGCAGTTCCATTTGATAATTATTTAATGCCCCTAAAATCATGGAAACGATCCTGCAAAATGATGATTGTTCAGATCATAAGTAGCCTATGGCTGCCCACTTCATTTCCTACTCCCTGCACAGTTCACACTGTAAAATAATTCTGTACCAAACTCTAACAAAGATCATATCAAATGGGGTGTTTTGGAACAAGCACTAATGAAATGAAGGTCTTTGGTCTAATGCGTGTCTAAATGGATTTTGTTGATGTGAAAACATTTGGCGATTCCTCATTTAAACACTGGGCAATATTGCTGCTGAAGCAGTAAAACTGTGCTGCGCTGCTGAATATGTGACAGTTTGCTACCCAAGAGCTGGAACAAAAGTTGGTCTTTTGATGGAGCCGGTCTTTTCTGGCAGTAACCAGTTGGATACTGTCTTGCACATTCAATCCACTAACTTGTCAGAATGTATAAATTGCCAGCGAAAATAGCATGGGTGTCGACGGAGGGCTGGAGTGTGAGCAGATCAGACATAGATGTGATTGGGAACTTGATCAAAAGCAACAGGGAAAGGAAGCACTGCTTGTTCGCTTTGCTTGGGGCTGAATAGCAGACAAGGTGATTTCCTTCTTAGTTTACCCATGGGTTTTGACGGATTCAAGGCCTGATTTAAATGTGTTAGTTAAGGCCTTCTATTTAAATGTCTCAGAAAGATGTTTGTGAGACAGAAAGCTAAACAGGGTCAAAACAGTTTATTTTTCAGTTAATAAATCTATACACACCATGGAGAGCAAAAGAGCAGTTATTTTTGTTCAGCAACTCATTAAAACATGCTTGAGGCTATATGATTGTATCACATGTTTTTGAGGGGAGGGCTATGAGTGTTGCATGCTCAAAAATAGGCCATCCAATCCAGTGAGGCGTTACTGAGTGATCAGATGATGACTGAATTGTAAAATACAAATACGTCCCCCACTTCTGAGAGAAGAAATTGTTTTAATTTTCACGCAATTAAGATTGAAAATGTTCAACTGATTCCCTCTTAGTGGCAGTAATTTTACAGTTACTGCCCTACCAAAGGGAAGACAACCTCAGCTCATGCGGCAGACCCCCAGCTCTGCTATTTGTAAGCAGTTGTAGTTTATAATACACTGTCACTTTTTGTGTTGCTACAGGAATATTCAGCAGTATACAATAAGCAAAAGTACACCTTTTACATTTTAAGCATTCAAATAGAGTGATGCAAGGTCATTACCGTTTTTAAGTGCACTGAATGTACAAAGCATTATAGACAGTTTACTCTTTTTATGAGGCACACTGAAATATATTATATTTTACTGCTCTTACCTTTTAATATTAGCTCAAATGCAGAAGCTTAAATGTGAACTGTGCAACTTAATTTTTTTAACTTTAGATTTAAAAAATGAAATATTTTGTTAATATGTAAAAGAGAGAGACAAAGAATACAGAGCAAGATCACAGTTTATATCTATTGACAGTGAAAACAAACCCATTCTATAAATTAGCTCCCTTGTCGTTTGTGATGGGACATCTCAGCTATAATCGAAGGGTTCCAGTTGCCATAGATGTGCCTGTCCATTCAAATGCGTTGGCTGACCCATGCATCTAGATAATAAACATACATAAACCATCTGGGTGCAGACAGAAGTCACCCTGTCTGACTGTGAGCATCAGAAACTCTGCACATAAGTAAAACTAATACTGTAACAATGCAAATGCTGTGTTTAGATGTTGTTGATGCAGTTTTATCCTGGTCTGAAGGAGAATATTCAAACAGCTTAAGAATAAAATGTTGTGGCCAGTTTTCACAAAGCATTGTGCAGTCTTTATTTTGTAAACCGATTGAAATTGCTTAAAATTACATCTCACTCACAAGTAACAACCAAACTTAAGTGACAGTGTTGTCTTTTTGTATACTTGCCAATCATTATAAAAATATATATATTTACTACCTGTGATACTGAGAATATACATAGTCTCAAAAATATCTGGAAACATTTCAGGGCTCCTCTTCTTTTTGTGAAAACAGTAAACATAGGCTTAAGGTTAGAACAAACATAAAGAATGTGCTTGGAGTCCAGCCTGTATACCTAGAAGTCAGCATCAGTACATTAAGCACCACATAAAATCTGTCCATATGTCATGATCATAAAACAGTTTAAAAGTGCTTGAAAGGTTTCACCGTACAAATGAAAGCTTCAAGATAGATGTGAGTTGTTAAGAACATCACAATGTTACTTCTTTCATCTGTAGAAGTGAGTGAATAAATGCAACATAAAACTATAGTTTATTGTCCATTGAATTATCCTCATATTTTCTCTGCTGTAGAGCTGTTGGCTGTTAAGATCAAGGTGGGCTATTTATTGATCATTTCAGTGGACCAGTATATGTCAAAAAGTGTGATGTTGGTAATACTTTGGGTAATGGAAGAGGAAAATTGCAGTACTTTTACAAGATCTCAAGTTCTTGGAAACAGGAATTGTTTGAATTACCTACAAAAATTCCTGAAATGTTAATAATTTCAGCTGGAACATGAATTCATATAGGTGAAATTATTAAATAACAGTACATAGCGATCTGATATGTGATGGGCAGAACAGTGTCTCTTTGGCATTTCTGTGCTGCAACTTACCTGCAACTCATTACAGTTGTTTCTCTCTTTTTTTGCCACTCTGCCCCCTGAGGGAAAAGAGGAGGCATAGCAACTAAACAACAAACTGACAATGGATGCCAAGAAACGTGGAGTAATGTGCAGTAGGAAGGCAAGAAACAGGCAGTTTGAGAATAAATGGTTGTTTTTTTTTTACATAAATAAGAAAATTGATGAATTCAGTGAATCACAAATGCATTTGAATGCATGTAAAATTAATTATTTGTTGTTGTTCACAGTATCTCACAGTAGTATAAAGTATATAAAGTTTCCTCTACCAAAAACTGCATGATTTTTTAATGGAGTCTGGCTACTGGGTGAAAGGGGTATATTCTTGTTACAGTTTACTGCAGTTGTAAAAATTGACATACAAATGTACGCTGCTTATCTTGGTAGGTAAGATACTTTCAACTATGGGTTTTTCCTGCATAGAGAATTTTTTGGCGCCCCCCAAAGAGGTTTTAGCGAGTGCCAAAGGAAAATCACTAGCGGCAAATTTCAAATTTTCAAATATTCTCCGAATGTGTATTAATAGCCATTTGTCAAATGCAGCCATTTATCAAAGCAGAACATGAACTTAAAGACGATGTCTTCACTTCCAGCAGTCATCTCTTCTCTCATCCACAGCGTTGTTTTTTTTTGCACAATTGATTCATTGTTCAGAGTAATTTTTCTAAGAAACAATTTCCAAATTCTCTGACAAATATGAATGTTTTCTGGTTTCTTTAATCCTCTGTGAAAGTAAACTGAATAACTTTGGGTTGTGGACAAAAAAAAAATATTTGAGGATGTCATCTTGGGCTTTGGGAAACACTGATCAACATTTTTAACCATTTTCTAACATTTTATAGACCAAACAACTAATCTCTTAATAGCGAAAATGATTGACAGGTTAATTGATAATTTTAAAAAAATTTTAGTTGCAGCCCTAGCAAACAAAAGATGCACTGTAATGCTAATCATGTTTGGACTCCATTGTAGCATAGCGTGATATTCAGAGGAGGAGGGCGTATCCTTCAGTAGGTTCTACAGGTTTCAGTAATAATAAGACACTTACCACACATTCCCCCAAAAGAGACTGGAGCTTCCCTAGAAGCAGAGAACAACATTTTTTTTATTATTTTTGTGTTACGAGGGGCAGGGTCCTGAGAGACTTATGACCAGTACATTAGCATTTCTAACGCAGCAACGAGTTATATAAGAAATACATCATATCTAACTAAAATCTAGCTGTCGTCTGTAGTTTAAAATATTTGTGCACTACAGGGCTTAGTTGCAATGGGTCTGCCTATTATCTTCTGTCAATATTGCAGATCTTCACGTGTGCAGGGTGGTTTTTTGATGTATCATAGCACTGCTTTGTTTTGTACTCTTTTGTGTAATGATTGTGTGTGGATTTGGTGTCAAATTGTTGATTTTTAATGACTGGACCATGCAGTGTTTGCTGCTAGAGCGCACTGCCTGGCCAGCGTATTCTGTTCGGCGACCCCTGTAATGATTTTTGTTGTGCATTAAAAGTACATGTCCGTCATCACGTACTGACTGATTTTAATGCCCCACCCGATCACACTTCTTTTCTGAAGATTTCTCCTGCACATTATCCACAAACACGAGAAGGAGAACTGGTAATATCGACACAAATGTCAAGTGTCATTTTTTAAAATTTGGTATTAGAGGGACTTCCAATAAACATAGCGGCTGGCAAGTAGTTAGTAAGGCTTTGTATGATCTACAGTTGTAAGATTATTAGCCTTTCCATCATGTGTTATTTCCACAAGGCTTGCTGTGGAGAATCCATAATGTATTATCTGGCAATTTATGCTGCTTATACTGTTGAACTCCCATCTTTACTGCATTAATTCCTGTTGAAATTGTTGCCATTGCTTTGTAGTGAACCTCTCGTAGAAATCTCATTATTCTGAGTTTTCTTCAGTAATAGAATATTGAGTAATTTTAGTAATAATTTTCCTAACCTAACTGATGGGGTTGGCAATTGACTGAGCGAGTGAGCACTTGATGGAGCAGATAGGGTTGAATGCTGGCAGCGTGTGCGTGTGTGTGTGTGTATGAGTGAAGGAGGAGTTGCCCTTGTGCCCCAAGTGGGATAATAAGGGCATGTGCTCAGTCTCGCCACACTCTAATATAGGATATTATTAACTGAACGTACACTTCAAATCGAGCATGGTACTCTGGCACTGTAATTTGTGGAACCAGAGTACACCGACCTTTTGGAACTTTTGTTACCTGAGAGTGATCAGTGCATAAAAGATGGATGCAGTCGGGGGGGTGGGTATGTGGGGTGAGTGGGTGGGGAGTTTGTGTTATGACAGTCCAAGGTTTGTCACATCTTGACAAATGGCGTTGTTTACATCAGACACAGCATACACAGGACATGGCACTATCAAGACAGATTGCCTTCATTTTTCCACATATTCCCTCTCATCTCCCTAATAGAACCAGCACAGGCTGTCAGGAGGGATGTTGAGGAGGCTTTCATTTACATCCTGGATAAGGATCAATAACGTCTCTATTTAAAAATCAATCATTCCTTGTCAGCATGGCTGACTTGTGTGATTGTTTCAGGTGTGTTACAATTGATAGTGTGTTTTTTTTCCATCAACTGCAAATATAAGCTGTATGTTAAATCAACCAACAAAGAGAAGATTTTGTCTCACTGGCCACTTTATTAGGTGCACCTGTTCTACTTCTTGTTATTGCAAATGTGTTTTTAACCATTTCAGTGACCTGGTAACTCTGGAAGATGGGAAAGCTGACAGCATTATTTTCTGCCATCAAGAGTGTACTACAAAAGAAGGAGTTCACAGTAGACAGGCTGTATGGATATGGGACAGATGGAGCAGCGGTCATGACGGGTATGGAGTTAATTGTTGAAATTGTTGAATCAGATTGTGTGAAACTTGTATTTTCATTTGCTATTTAACACTAGTCAAGTGTATTCCATTAATCACCATTAAAGCGTCAAAGGGCTTTATAGCCCCAAATGTAACAAAAGCAACAAAATGCTAACCCGGACACTAAATTCAAATCTTACACTTATGTGAGTGAACTGGCAAAGCAGCTCACAAACAGTATTCCAAAGCTGGTTCCTGTAGCCTGTTCTGCTCACAGACAGACATTCAAAGATGCTACAAATGCTGTCAGCTATACAGTATGGCCACCTTTCATGGACTATCTACAGGAACTGCACTTGTTCTTTAGCAACAGCGCAAATAGATCAGCCACACTGAGATCAACTGCCACCACTCTTGGTCATTCCTTGCTCACCTTCACCAAGACCTGGATGACCCATGAAGACTTGAGGCCTTAAGCATTGCCAGTTAGGAGGAGAGGAGCAGTAGGGAACATGAAAACCAGGAGCATCCCCAGAAAAAGCTGTGGGGGTAAAAAATAATCAGGGTTTTATAAAATAATCAGGCTGGTCATCCCCGTCTCCAGCACAAGATTTTTTTCAACACTGAACAGAGTAAGTGAATTTTGTCTTTCTTTCAGCAATAAATATAGTTTTCATGTAATTTCTGTAAATCACCAACTCTGGTACCAGCAAGGTGTATCTAATAAATTGTCCATTGAGTTTAGAAAAAAATGAATATATTTTGGCCAAAGAAATGTACCAACTGTATGGAAAATGCTTCAGTCGGATAAAATTTCAAGACAGTTTTCAACCTTTGGTACACTCAGTCCTTTGATGAGGGACTGAGAACTTGTTTGCCATGGGTTTGAATTGAGGGTTTCTGAGACAAACAGGTCACCAGAGTATATCAGACAGAGTCAGATCACCCTATTTGTTATCAGTCACACGGTGTGCATCCTCGGAATAATAAGGAGCTGACATCTCTTCATATGATCGTGGTCGAGGCCACGTGTGGAACCAGCAGAAACCTGTCACCCTCACAGCAGCTAGAGGAAGGAGGTGGATCGAAGGAGAGGGAGGCTGCGTGGTTAGTGCTCACAATGCAAGAAGAGTAGGTGGACGCTCGATAAACTGAGCTGAGGTCACAATCAATCTCTCACCCAAAGGAAGAGATGCTTAGGAGTCCTGTGGCTGAGGATGATGAATGGTGGCAACTGGAGGAGAGGAAGCTGCTATAATATTTGGCATTGTCTGGGGCGCTCTGTAACTCCACGTTGGAGACAAGTTTCAGTATGTTCACAAGCCAGCGGGCACAGCTATGAAATCCTCACTGTCTGCTGTGCTGCTTATGCAGTGGGATTTTACTGTTTGTACATCAAGGCATGGCAGGAAAAGAAGTCTTATGTCAGAAAGTAATGTTTTTGGTGCATACATAATCTGGCCTTGAAACATATTCAGGGTTGAACTTCATTCAACGTATACAGAAGGAACCCACCAAACAAAAACACTGAACTGACTGTCAGTCAAAAATAAACCATGTATTACGAGTAGGTGGGAGGGCTGCAAGGAAGCCATCCTTCTGCATTTCAGAGGGAGACGTCTTGAGGGGAGTCACGGTGAGATGGAGAAAAATGACCCGTCATCTTTGATGGCAATGAGAGAGGGAGAGCTGACAGTTATCCAAACAGCTTTCTGTGCAGATCCGTGGCTCAGAATCAGTCACGCAGGCAGTGTACTGGGAGGACAGTGACCCCTGCCAACAGGACCCCGAAAAGAGGCTGTCAAAGAAAGAGACACTTTACACTTAAATGATGCCTCTACCTCCTGAGCCACAGCCGCCCCTAATGCAATGCAAGCATGCAATTTCATCTTTCTACTGATAACAGAAATTACTTGATTTCAGTATCACTATGGTAGCAGCTGCTGCTGGTACCTTTTCTCACATCCATTTGAGTACATTCAGTTGACAAAACATGGATTCTTTCTGGAAATTTATTCACATTTGGTCTGACTAGCTCTACAAAATCCAATCACAGTACACTATAAATGGCATGCCTGACTTGCCAGCAAATAGTGCACTGTGACAAAGAAATATTCAAGAACTGTGTTGTCAGAAACAATAAACTGTCACTCAATCAAGCATCTCTCTTTTTCATCCATCCAATGTGTGACAGGCTCTGCTTCATACGCAAATTGTCTCAGTCAAAGCAATGAACAACACTAGAACAACTTTGTAACACTGAAGGCAAAGAAGACATCTTCACAATTGTCATCAACCTCCAATAACTCCAATTTACAGCCTCTAATATGAAATGTATCGACAGTCACAATTAACCATGACTTAGACAGTATAGAGTTGTGTTTTTTTCCGTTAAAATGCTTGATGTTGAATTTCAACAGCTTTTTGCTATCTAGAGCTACTGTACTGTATTTTTTCATTATCTGATTACAGGTGAGCGATTACCTTTCAGGGCTCTACAGTTTGAGTGTTTCACTTGCATAAGCCCCTAAAAATAAAAAAATAAACGTTTTCATGTACAGCTTACTGTCAATGGTTATTTTATTGACAGGTTAGAGCTTGGCATTAACAAATTAAAGACTCCACCACCATATAGACCATTTTCTTGAACAAGGATTTAATGAATTAAACAACCCACAAAATGAAACTGCTGTAACTGAAAATAATATTGTACTAGTGGTAAGCTATATTATACTACACTGCTTGAGATAATTAAGGCAACACTTAATCATCACAGTATAACATCATGTCAATTAGCTTAAACCTCAGGGATGTCAATCTGTTCAGTAAGGAAGCATAAGCATTTGTAATGCATCAACTCAGCAGTAAGACTTGTATCTACTCCTGTTACGAGGATGAACAAGAGAAGCACTGCCAGACCTCAAAATGACCTCTACTGGTGTGCACATTTCGATCAAACTCTCAGAAACAGACCATGAGGGGGGCATGAGGGCCCAACTTCCTTTAGTGAGATCTGTGCTCACAGCCCAGCACTGCTGCTCGATTAGGATTCGCCAGAGAACAACAGAATTGGCATGTCTTCCACTGGTGCCTCGTTGTCTTCACAGATGAGAGCAGGTTCAGACTGAGCACATGTGACAGACATGAAAGAGTCTGGAGACGCTGTGGTGAATGTTGTGATGCCTCCAGCATGACCAGTTTGGTGGTGTTTTGAAACTAACTAATTTTCCTTTGGAGAATGGGCATCCCTCATTCAGGCAATGATTAGATTTCTGACATGCTCTCCACTTATGTAAAAAGAGTGTAATTATGGTCACAAAAGTTGGATCAGCCGGTGATTTAAATTTTTTACTTTGATTTTCAGTGTGATTTTGAATCCAGCCCTCAGTCGGTAAGTGATTTTGGTTTCCATTGACCATTGTTACGTCATTTTGTTCTCAACAAATTATACAATGTACAGTGAAGATTTTGAACTTCCAGCTGTTTTGTTCATCAAGATCTGATGTGTGATTTAAGTGTTCCTTTCATTATTTAGATTGAATTAGTAACATAAAATTAATATTATACTAACAATACACTATTAAATTAACATTACTTGATATGTGTATGTATGTATGTAATCTTTCTTTTCTTTTCTCCCTAAGTTTTACCTACTGTAAGCTGCACAGTATCGATCACCTTGGTGTTATGGGAGATATGTAAGTTCAGTGGGTGGATGGGTGTGTAATGGGGGAGTTACTTTTATGCAGCAATCACTGTGTTGCTGTATCCATTGAAAATTTAAAAAATAAACCCTGAAAAAATGAACATCATACTTTTTATTTATTGTTATAATTTATACTAATACACTCATTTATATTAGTTACTCAGTTTGTGGACGGAGCATCTGCAGTGGGCAGATGATTTAGCTAGATGCCAGGATGCCAGTGTGCCAATTTGTGCTGCTTCTAGCCGCTGCCTCCTAAGAGAAGCACATTCCCCTTGGTCATTTAGGTATGATGACGTGTTGTGATTGGGTGAAAGTGACAAATGATGTACATATGTAAGTGGATGACTTTAGAAAGTCAAATTTATTGGGAAAAAGCAGGTCTAGCAAAGCCTGCTTGGAAAACCAGGAAATTGAAAGGATATTAGGAACCATAAAAATAGAATGTACTTTTTGCCTTGTGCTTGTAAATACATAGGCATTTCAGTTGATCATGTTCATCAAGTAAATATATTTTAAAATTTCTGACCCATGAAATTGCCTTTCTTGCAAAACAGTATTTATTAATTGAATGTGCATAAACATAATAATAGCTAATGGTGATGTTGGAAATCTATATTGATTCACAGTGTTTAAATAATCCTAATGCATTTTAAAGACTGTTAGTTGTTTTCTTGTATTTCAAAAGCCCAGAGAAAAAAACAGTCCTCTTAGCCTAGATCTCTACCTCTGCTTACATCCCAAAATGTGGTTATATTTGAAAAAAGAAAAAAGGAACCTCTTCATGTGCTCTTGTACACCAGCATAAGATGAGTTAACCCCACAAAATACAAGTGCAGCCCATGAAATATAAAAAACTCGACCAATCACAGCTTTATTCTCACTTCTAAATGCTGTTAAGAGGATTTGATGCAGAACATGCCCCTAAAGGTCAAGCCCATAATTACACTCTTTTACCTAAGTGGAGAGCATGTCACAAATCCAATCATCACTTGAATGAGGGATACCCAATCTCCGAAGGAAAATTAGTTTGTTTCAAAACGCTCTTGCATTATTGCACTTACATTATCCACAGTGAGGCACGAAGCACCTTTAGTGACCGGTATCTCAGGCTAAAGAGAATTGATATCTCTCTCTAGACAATGATTATCTGCAGTATTCAAATAAGGGGTTGAATAATGATCAATGTCTTGGTAAATGTATTCCTCCCTGCAACATGTGCCACCTTACTGTATATTGTTCCAGCCTGGATTTTGGTTTATTTCACACTACAAAAATTGATAGACTAAATGTTTTTTGTGATATTTTTAATGTGATCTTTTCCCCCACATTTTTTTCCTGTTTCTATTGATTTTCAGTAGGATGCTGTGGTGGTCAAATGATTGGCTGGTGTGTAGGATTGGCAGTAAAGTGTTTTCTCAACGTTCAGTCCTAGGGGGAATGCCTTTCTCAGTCAACAAGTGAAAACACCTTCCAACCTTTCAAAACTATAATCATCCCGAGAGACACCCAAAAGCTTTCTGTAAAGAGAAGGGAGTTTGTGTGTGTTGATTTCATCCATGGCAAAGTCTGGCAAAGCCACACAATGGTGGCATACAAATGGCAGCTGGACTATACTATAAATGAAACAACACAAGCTCAGCATGTACATTGCAGCAGTAGAGGATAGCATGACAGCATTGTATATTTCAGAATAGAAAGTTTAGCTGTCAGTTAAATAGGAAATAGGTCAGACAAATTGGAGACAAAGATGGAGAAGCACAAATGTCAGCACTCTTTAGTGGTCACTATTTTTCTTTTCTTAACTGTGCATTATCATTTACATAGAAAAACCTTTCCTCTTCACTAAAAATGTACCTCTTGCAAATTTAAAGGAACAAACAGAAAGGGGAACCAGAGCAAATTATATTATAACTACTGAGGATTACACTGAGAGGCCCATAGTAGTTTAAAAACAGTGATTAGTTTAGATTAAGAGGATGGGGTAGAAAAAAGGCAGAACTCAGTAAAATGGAGGCTGACTGTGGGAAAAAAACAGTTACAGGGGTGAGGATGTGGAATTTGTTCTCAAAGGAGTAAAAAAATGTATACATCTATATCTACATGTGTCTGTGAATGGGGCTGTGAGAACGAAGCCATATTTTTGTTACACCTGCATCATGGAATACTGCTCAGCAGAGCTGAGTGTGCCGTGGCTCCATTCTGGTGACAATAGCAGACAAACGCCCTCCTCTTGAAAATCTTCCTGCTGACTGCCAGAAGGGCAGCATGTGTGAGGTTGTGAACCTCCCAGGGACCACTGTAAAGACCCCCTGAATTGTTGTAAAATAAAGTCTCCCCTCGTTAATTGAGTGTTGTTAAGAACCAAAGCGATAATGAAGGATTACTGAGTGCTTACACTTGGGTGTTGGAAGTCATGTTAAAAATGCAATGCAGACTAGTTTTCTGTGTGGTGCCAAAAACAAAATTACAGTCTGTTCTTATTTTTGGGTCATGATTAATTTGTGGTGGTGCGGGGTTTGTGCTGCGTGTTAATTAATGCAAAATAAGCAAGACTATTGAATTTATGAATAATCATCACAAAGGGAGAAATGGTCGTGCTTACCAGCCTATGGCTGATATTCAATCATACTGAGAAACATTGTTGTCTAGATACGACATTTATTCAGTTTGCATTCTTGCTAAGCTTATGTAAGTTTGTAAATATATATATATATATATATATATATATTTTTTTTTTTGGAAGTCCAAACCCGTCCAGACCTGAATGTTTCCAGTTGCCTGCTGCAGATTAATTTCATCCACCAAAATCAAATCTACACACTAATGTTGTGCAATAAATTCATTACTCTTCTCTGAAGCATTTTCTATTCCTGAAGTTATTTTGTCGGCTTAATGTCTCCTAAAGCTAGTGTGTCATGTTGATACCTTGAGGAAAGAATATGGACAAAACACAAATGACTCACCTCTTTCTGGGCCTAAGGTTGTCCCTTTCAATTTGGATCATGGCTGCTTCGGTGAGGTGAGGCCATTCTGAATGGCAAGATAACTAAAAGCCAGTTTGTTTATGTATTGTGGTCAGAGGGGTTCATGCTGAGCAGCAAAGCTCACCTTTTCAGCGAGTCAAATTTGTGGCATCCCAGAGGCTACTCTCTCAGATTAGCACAATGGGGATTATCCCGCCCAGCCTGTGCTGATCCTTCCACCAGCTGAGAGAGGCAATTGCAATTGCACCTACTACAAGGAGGCGTGGGTGGAAGCAGACTCAGAAAAGTTAGCTGAGCAGATTCACTGTGGCCTTACACCAACGACAAAAATGATGAATCTTTAATGGCAGTGTTAAACTGGCTTGCAGATATTTTGAGGATCTGTTGCAGTCTATTCGTGCCAAAATAATTTGCAGCACTCCTCAGCTTCATCTACTCTACTGATTATAAAATGTAACATTAAAAATGTAATACATATCAAAGGTGACTACAAAAAAAAAATAAACAAAGCCCCTAAAATATGGGCCTTGTGGGAGCATTTGGACACAGAATGGTTAAAAACAGAGAACACACAGTCTTGTGTGTGTTGCACATAGAGTTCAAAAGTAAACATGGAATGGCATCATACTGTGCAACCTGCTGACCTGCATCCCTCAGGGCATGTAGGCAGTGATGTTTACATTGTTATAGCCATGAGAAGTGTGCTATAACAAAACCATACTCTAACCTAGTTTACATTCACAGCTAGTGCTGATGTCTGTGCAGGACACCACCAGCATGTTGCTTAAAGTTCAAAGTGAATTTGACATCCAGGGTCCATCACTGTGTGTTTTTTCCAGCAGTGGAGTCTCAGCCTTGTGCATTATACATACAGCCCGACTATAGAAAGAATAAAGGAGTAACTGCATGAAATGATAGCTTTCAATTTGTTTGCTGACAAGTAGTCAACTGTATGTTTGGAGAGTGATATGTATGGCTTATATTTTCACAGCGTGTGTTTCACAGTGCTGTTGCTCTTTATGTGAGATATTTGTGCTGTTGCATTAAGAGTATGTGAGTCAGTGTGTACTCGATGTACTTCATATACGTCAATATCCACTCTGTCAGATGTTAGTATGTCAGAAATGTCACCAAGAATTTTCATTTACATGGCAATCACAGTGAGTCTGATTCTGGTGAATGGTACATTGAGTGAATAGATGGTTAAATGTTGCAGTAATTGTAGTCTCAATTGAAATGCAATGATTGTTCTTGTCAGCAAAGATGACTGCTCTACCTCTGGAGTATATTTAAGAGGTGTCAAAGATGATCTTTATTGCTTCCAGGAGACTTTGTTGACAATGAAAATAATAGCTTTGGATAGCTTTGAAAATTAAAATGCCAAAGGCTTTTATTGGTAATGCGCCACAGTCAAAAGTGCATGACAACATGCCCTTCTCTGTCATTTAATGTCTGTAAGTAGTGCAGGTGATATGCAGTATTGTCTACTTATGGCTTACATTCACAAATATATTTTCATTGTTTTTATATGAAGTACAATGCTTGACTAATGGGTTGCCTGTAGAATGAGCTTTTGTGTGAATGTAGAATGTTTGTTTTGTTTGTTTGCCAGGCTATTGAAGAGAATTGACACTGCCTACTGTCAACCGGAACGCAAGTATAGTATGTATTGTTTAACATATACACTTTTTACCTATTACTGAAAGGCAGCATGGTGGTGCAGTGGTTAGCACTGTCGTCTCACAGCTAGAAGGTCGTGGGTTCAAACCCCAGTGGCCCCGCGTGGGTTCTCTCCGGATGCTCTGGCTTCCTCCCACCAACCAAAGACATGCAGGATAGGTTAATTGGTGTCTCTAAATTGTCCTTAGGTATGAATTTGAGTGTGAGTGGTTGTCTGTCTATGTGTGGCCCTGCAATGGACTGGCGACCTGTCCAGGGTGTACCCAGCCTTTTGTCCAATGTCAGGTGGGATTGGCTCCAGCCCCCCGCAACCCTGTACGCAGGATAAGCGGTTGACGATGGATGGATGGACTGAAAGTCAGATAGGAGATTATTTAATTATTTTTGTATATTAATGCTGCTATGTACAGTTCAGTAGGGGTTTTCTGTCTGCTGCAGGACATTGTCGATTGTTGAAACATTGATAAAATTACTGCTTTTTTAAAAATGCATGCTTGTTTATGATAATAATAATAATAATAATAATAACAATAATAATAACAATAATAATAATAGCCTTTATGCGGTACAGTTTAGAAGAATACATTTGTATTAACTTTGTGAGCCCAAACATTTGATTTGCCATGTGTATATGTATAGCTTGACTCAATGTATGACTCAGTGAGTTTTCAGCTCGTTGAATCACAGACAAGGAAATAATGAGATCTGCTTACGTTACACACCTTTTGAGCAGCAGTATAGGCTTACGTTACATCTTAGTTTATGATGTTGTTATTATCAGTTTTTATTGGTAGTAGTATTTTTTTTTTTAAATTACATGCTCTTTTAATCTCCTACTACACGTTTCACAACAACTGCAATTTCCAGCCACTGCTACTGCTTATGGATTCAGGCCCACAAAATAAAGATGAGCAGTTGCAGTCAGTTGAGTATGCATAATGTCGAGCAGTGAATCACTCACACCAAGGCTCTGGACTACAGGGCTGAACGCTTACGGACTTGGATGACACATTTCTGAGATCCGAAGGCTGTAAGTCCACAAGAGGCTAAGTGTCTGGGTTAGGAGAGAATGTGCCAGTTGTGAATCATATAAAGAAGCAAATATGATCTCAACCACCCAAATGGGGGATATTTCATGACTAAAATAAAGTTTAAAAAAGTGAATAAAATATAATTATAAAGGATAGTAAGGTGAGTAAATAGTACTACACGCTTTCCGTATCAGACACTAAAAGGAATCACTGTTGTGAGTGCAGGTGTGTTATTATGGGCATCAAGTGGGCATCTCCTATAACAAGTGTTTTGTTCAGTTAGGAATGTACAGTCTAACACCTCCAGGACTCTCAACAATGAATCACTGCATCCCAGAACCGCCCCCATCTACTGTAAACCTGCTCTGGGCCCTGAAAATACACGAAACCATTCAGGTTGGATGATAAACATACTGAATGTTGTTTTTGTATAGCAAAACACTGGTATTGCCTATGCTGTGTAGCTAAATGTATAGTATTAGCAGGCCCATTTATCTCCAAGAGATGAAAGTGTTTAGAACCTCATCCTACTGCGTTTAGTCCTGAAAAAATTCTCCTTATATTCAATGTACCACTCGTACTCTAGACACACATAAATTCTGCCTTACAGTGATGGACTACTGAGGTTTGCTTTGAATTCTCTTGAATCTCATATGTGGCATGTCCAAAAGGAAAGCCAAGGACTCCCGAAAACAACAAGACAAAAGGAAGTGGATGTTTTTTCCATCAAGATGCCATGAGGCACAACACAGAAAGGTGTCTTGACAATGCCACCATTGTGTGGTTTTGCCAGACTTTGCCATGGATAGAATCAACACACATAAACTACCTTCTCTTTACAGAAAGCTTTTGGGTGTCCCACGGGATGATTATAGTTTTGAGAGGTTGGAAGGTGTTTTGACTTGTCACTTAGAGCTGGCTTTATCTGCACACTTATTTTTTATGTGGTTAAAAACTGAGTTCCCATGGGACTTCAGCGCGAGACAACAGCTAGCCATCTAAAACACTATTTAGGTGAATTTAAACAATAGCTAAGTTGCTAAATGCATGTTGTTGTCATGTAAGGGCCCTGATCATGTTGGACAGACATTTTAATTGCATTTTGTGTCTGTTAAGAGGTACAAAGACACTCTTTATGTAAATGCCCCCATAACTGCCGTTTTAGCTGAGTGGGAGCTCTGGGCATTAGCTGTAGCAGCTCCGTGTTGCAAGCACCAATCCGGTTTGTTTTTTTTCTATAGTCAGTACTCACAAAAGGTATAACGATCAAGATTAACTTAAAAATTGCCTTGAGTTCTCCTTTAAGGTCCCCTGCTCTTGGGAAGCAATAGCAACTTTTACAATATAACTTTAATTTAAACTTAAAGAACTTAAATTTAATTATTACAGTAGAAAGTTTCACTACTGATGTTTTTGTGTTTTTATAAGATCTGCATGTTAGTCAACTAACTATTCAGTTAGACTAAGATGACTCCAGCCACCTAGAGTTTTGTGCTGATATGGAGTTACAGGAAAGCTAATTCTACATTCCTATCCAAACAAGTGCACCCACATCACATCTGCTTTCCAGTTAAGTCCTGCCTCCTTGCCTGGCTGATATGTGTTAAACCTTTATTTGTCCGCAGCTTGTGGACCTTCGTGACAATGCCATCTGTGGTTGCTAGGGAGATTTGGGCCACAGCTGCAGAGTCTCAGTTCATGACTTGCAGTGATGCCAGTGTAATTTTGATGCTGCCATCTTAGCTTAGACTCTAACTCCAGCACCAGATTGACTCTTAAAATGCCATTCCAGCATAATGACAGTGCAACACATAGCAACTGTCTCTCCTTTCTTTTGAAAGAAAAGGAAATTTTTAAAAATAATAAATTTAAAATGTTTAAGTTCCTAGTGAATATAATTTTTTTTCCATCATTGGCAGATACATTTCATGATATAGGCACATACCATATTGATGTTTTATTTTGTTTGTTTGTTTGGTTTTACTGCAGAATGAGTACATGGTTCTAAAGCAGGGCTACAAGGTGCAGCTATTCTCATTTTCCATTATTCTACCAATTCTTTTCTCAATAAAACTGTGATTTTGTTTTCTCAAAGTCCAAGATGAAATCTTCAAATGTCTTGTTTTGATCGACTAACAGTCCAAAACCCCAAATATATTCAGTTTAATCAATCAGAGGAAAGCGGGAAATCCTCACATTTGCTCAATGTATGAAGCTGGCCTTTTCTCTTTAAAAATGATCAAAATATTATTATAGTAATGGATTGACTTTCTTCAGATGGACTAATTGAATAATCAAGTAACGTTTCAGCCCTAATTCAGAGTACTTTAACGTCAGGAGAAAATTTGTTCCTGTTGACTGAGCAGATAGGATAATCTGTCTAAACTGTTGCACCTGTGTCAGTGAAACAATGAAATGTCCCCTCCTCCGTCCTGACTCAATTAATACAAGTGATGGCACAACATACACTATGACAGGCATTTTAATTTGCCTTCAGTTAAGTTATGTGGCTAATAAAATCATGATCCTTTGTTGTACGGTGAAGTTGACATCAGAACGTCAATTTGGTCAATCAATCTATGCAACAAATTCCCCACAAGTGAGCAACCTCCAGAGAATACTGATTGTGTGGTGTTTTGTATGGTACATTGTACATATTTCTGTCCTGTTTGTCATTATAGTGTATTGACAGAAACATCATGGGTGCTGGTTTTAAGGTCTGCCCTTTGTGAAAGGAGACATTAGCAGTTATTGTGGTGGGAAGGTTCAAGAAAAAGATCACAAGGTCACTGTTCATGATAGCAATAATTGTCCATTTGGGAGTCAATATATCTGCATCAATAGAACAGTGACTTTATTTTAAAAGACTAATAGTGTTTGATTTGCTATCCCTGGACAGGTTGTGGACAGCTGCTGCTGCTGATGATGATAATGACTGGAATGGTTAGGATTTTTTAACCCCTAAATGTTTGCATTTTATATCACGCAAATAAATTATGTTAAGCTCCAAATTAGCTTTCCTTCCTTCCCTCTCCCTTTTTCTCCCTCTGTCACTCACATCCAGTCATCACCTTGCCAACCACCTCCTTCAGAGACATTCGCATTTGATGGTTTGATCAGGCAAAAAGGAAATTACTATCATGGGATTTTCTGATTGATGGCCATAGCTATCCTTCAGTACACTGCAGGACGTGGGGAAAGGGTTTAGTGTTGCATCTGTAATACAAATTCATCTCAAACATGGTTGGCAATGTGACACAGTGTCATCTACATACATCTTAAACCAATTCGGTTAATTCGGTATGAACGCATCAGGTAATTTTGTATTAGTGCACGCTTGTCTAATTTCTTTTTTCTGTGATAGATCATCATATGACTATCATAAATCTGGTCAGCACATCTGGAGAAATGCACCTATTCTTTATGTCCTGAATAACTGAAAAATCTTTGAACTAGGTGAACATCTTGTAATTTAGAGACATTTTGAAGACTCCTCATTAAGGACTGCAACAAAAATACTAATTACTCAATGATTACTACAGATAGGAAATAATTGGTGAGTGCAGGTTTACATTTTAGCATAATTATGAGAAAATCAGCTTAATAGTGAAGCGTGCATGTACAATTAATTTTTCTCAAAGTAAGTAAGCAGTTATGAAAAGGGCACCATTAATGACACTTTACCTGCAATCTGACTTTTCTAAATATCACCTACAAAAAATAACTCTTGGATTATTAATTTCTTTGTAGATATGATTGTTGTTTTTGTTGGCTACGGAGCTGGTGGGGAGTAGGGGGGATAAGACTGCTTTTATAATGATTGTAAAATTATTTGACTTACAGCTATCTTTCTTTGAACAGGAGTTCTTGTACTTAAACAGTTTTTGGTGAGATAAGGCTAAGAAAACAAAACTGTCTTTTTCTCTTTCAACATTTTCTGTTTCTTTCTGTCGCAATGGCCGATGCCTAGGGAACAGAAAATGATAGCTGTGTGTGTCATGCCTTGCACAAAACTGTAGCGGCACCATTTTTATTTTATCTGTTTTATTCTCTTTGAGCTCATTTCAATATTCCAATATTCATTTTAAATCCCATTACCTTTTTATATTGCAGTGTGCTTCTTTTTATGTCTTGTATTAATGCCTTTATTTTAAGAACTTTGAAATGCATTCTTGTTGAAAGGTGCGATTCAAATACATTTGCCTTGTTGTGCCTTTTTTGTGGTGGATTTTAGCAAACCGAGGACAGGTGCAACTCCTACCCAAAGTCTTGGCTTAGCGACAACTGGTTTGGTATTTGTCTGCAAACTGAGTCGGCAGGAACTTGTCATATTCATTTGCTTCAGGAGACACAGTGCAGCACCCACAGCTCCTGAATTCAAGTTTCTTTCTCTCTTCCATGCTCTCTCCTTTTCTCCATGTTTCTGGTGTGAGGCGGCATGCTGACTTGCACCTTAAAAGGTCTTTGGTAAGTGTGTCAACAGAAAATTGTGCCCAAACCTCTGACCAAAGTCTCCCTAAACAGTGGGGCTCTGCCTCTAACCATGAATAACATAGGATCTATTTGTGGCACTCCTGTACCTCAGCACCTTGGTGTCCTGCATGAGAAAACAAGCTTAGAAATGCAACAGTGCCCCCACTTGTTAATCAGGGGGATCACACCAACAACAACAGGCCATCATTCTTGTGGGCACATGAAGTAAAATGGGCTGGAAATTTGTCAGGGGTTGAATTTAGGAGCAAAGTGGCAGAAGATGCTTGAGGTGATTTGTGGGGATTTTTAGACAGCTGTGAAGAGGCTGACAGTGTTGCAGGGTCTGCAGAACGTTTGGCTTTCTGGCTAAGAAGGCATAGAGGGGGCCTCCGAGGAAATAGACCTGTCCCGGAGGCAAGGGGTGAATGCTGACGCTGTGGGAATTGATTCCAGCTTGAAATATCTGTGGCTAGTGTGTGTGGTGAATATGTGAAAAGGAACTGCATTGCTTTTGATCTCTATTAGCTGGCAGTGGTATTGGCTAAGGTAATGTAAAATACTGTAGATGCTGTACTAAACTGGAATACATAACTCTTCAACCATTAGATTCCATGCAAATGTGAAAGCATAACAAATCTGAAAACGTGACATCCGACATAATTTCCTCTTTGCATGTCAGTGGAGATAAAACTGCCTTTGAGACGCTTTGATGGTGGTCATGGTAATTATTTTTTTTTTGCAGTGTTAATTATCATATTTACATGCACTGGCAGTGATAATGAACTGTGTGTTTTCCTGTGTGTGTGTGTGTGTGTGTGTGTGTGTGTGTGTGTTTGTGTGTGACATTTGAAGGATGACTAAGCTACAGGGCCGCTCATTCAGTGAAGACGAGACATCTTTCTCCTGTAACCATTTGACTCATCTCCTGCTACATTTAGATTTGGGCAGTAGGCAACAAACTGAATTGCTTTAATTTTCAATAAGAGTAATTATCCTTACAGTGACTGCATGCAAAGAGTGCTGCAGTGAGAGTTCAGATTATTCTAGTTTTCTCCTGTGCTTCATCACAGACTCTCACATGGAAAGCAGATTTGTCACAGTTTAGCTCTTGTGTTTTACTACCACAACACATTTCTTTTTTTAAAATATCCTCCACTTTCCTAAGGTGAGTTGGTAATATCCTTTAAAAAATACATGATTGGAAAACACTGTATTACTAACAGGGTAAGCTGCCTGACAGGACACAAAAAAACCTTAGCTTTTTATGAAGGGAGCAGGCAGCCCACTTAATTTTTCTGTTTTATTTATTTATTTCACAGTAGTTGGAGAGAAGAGGGGGAGGCACAGGAGGAAAAGCTTTGATCTCACGGGGTTACCAGGAGAAGCCCAGAGGCGTTTTTAAAAAAAAGGTAAACAAACATGGAAGTAGAAATTACAAGAAAAAAGAAGTTTGCATGTAAGTGTGTGATGCTGTTATGATAAAAACAAGTAAAATGATTATTTGAAAATTACCTCTTTGTCAGGCAAGAGTCTGAGATATGTTCGAATCAGGCAGTCACCCCTTGTGTGACTTGGCTGTGCAGAAACTAAAAAATGTAAAATAAAAAAGTCCCAAACCTACAATTGTACGTAACATGTTTTGGCGTATCATGATAAGTTGCAAAACGCTCTCCCATTTTACCATTTCGTGCCCTTACAGCCACTCAAGCACTTACCAGGTGACGTCAACTAAGTCTATGAGGGTTTAGTGTTGAGACTGACATTGGGCCACTGCCTCTAGGTATCACTGGTAGAGAGAGAAGGGGCTGGTTTGATACAGCCAGCAGCTAACTTAACAAGAACTTGCCAAACTTTGAGGTACGTGGCAAACAAGCTAAATAGTTCAACTGCAGACAGTTTAGCTTGTTTGTAACTGTTCGCTAGTGGCCGAGCTAGCAATCTGTGCTTGTGTAAAACAAAGCAGCAGTGGATGAGAGACTGTGAGTAGTTTAAAATATTGCTTTCTCATGTTAACGCTTATTATAACACGTGTATTGATAAAGTATTGGCTTTTTAACTCACGAAGGTAGGCTACCTACAGTAATGAGCGTAGTTGTAGTCAACTTGAGTCAACCTGTCCAGGGTGTACCCCGCCTTCCTCCGATGTAAGAACTGATAGGCTCCAGCCCCCCGCGACCCGGCACGCAGGATAAGCGGTTGACAATGGATGGATGGATGTTTACCTCTCTAAGCACATTTCTTAGTACACAACACAGCTGCATATTGACAGTTGTCAGTAATGTTAAGTTTTTTGTTAATATGTCTGCAGGACAGGAAGTGTTGCTTGTTCACTGTACATGATGAAGCAGCATCCAATTGAATGAAAATACCGGACATATACAAACTCTTATGAATAATAAAGTACTTAGCATAAAATATTTGGCACAGTAAACATTGTTTTCCCCTGAAGATTGTGTGACCTCCAAAGTTCACCATCACCAACTAGGCTAGGTGTCTGTCTGAATATGTTTTGAATATTTCCTGTATACGATTTGACGGATAAGAAACAAACAACAGCCCCTGGGAGAAACTTCCCATGTGAGCGCCTTGCTGTGCAGATAGTCATGCAAAGACACACGCACACACACAGACTGTCTAACTCACTTCCACCTAATCACATAGACACGCAATTCCCATGCGATTGTCAGCAGAGTTGGTTTCATTCTCAATCATTTCAGAACCACATCTCTTTATCTGCTTTTCTCTCAGTCTCCATCTCTCTTTCTGTCTGTCTCCCACTCGTTCTGCCACCCAAATGACCCCCCACACCCCACCCCCTTACTTCTTGTTGGTGTTTGGTGTGCCTCTGCTAAGCCTTTAGACACACAGCCCTCTGCTCTCTTTGATAATCTTACACCGTGTCTTCCTCGCCTCCAATTCCCCTCCAGCTCTGGGTTGCTGCCTGGTTGCTGCCTGCTCCAGCTGGCTCCTGACAGACTGAATGACTGACTGATAGGTTTGTTTATAAGCATACTGCAGGAGCCTCCTTCTCTAATTTGACAGGAAATTATCTTGAGTGATGTCAGTCTACTTAGAGCCACAATAGTGTGATGAGAATTGTATTTCTTCCCAGAGAAGTTGACCAGAAGTTGCAGACAAAGCCACAATTATGACTAAACTCATGAAATAATGAATAAATAAAAATGCACATATAAAAGTTTGTTTTTTACTTTTCCTGCTTTTAAAAAAGAATGTAAAGTGATATGTGAACAAAAATTAAGCTTTTGTCAAACAAATGTTGCTTGTGTATCAAGGATGCCTGGAGCTGCATCATAGAGGATACAGCAGCAATTGGCCAGAAATGACCTCCAGCTCTGGAGAGTGAGTGTTAACAGCATAGGGCTCACTGATTTGTAATCCTGTGTTGAAACTATGCACTGTTGTTTCTGAGACAGGGGTTGAACTATAGCCTGGGCCAGCACAAGAGAAAGCAACTTAGACTGGCTGCTGAGTTGAATCTGTGAGGAGCACGGCTGACTGCTGCACTGATGCGAGGAAGTGGGTTGTAAATTTTGAATAACTTGCTGGTAGCTCCATGTTTTGGTTCACAAAGGCAGCGAGAGGGACCATTTTCTTCAGGTGTAGCATTCAAGAAGCCGCATGCAAATGCAACTACAGCATCTATCAAAGCCCTGAGAGTTAGGTTCACACCATTACGAAATTCATATCAAAATGTATGCAGTGGAATATTGCACACACTATGGAAGCAATCACAACCTCATAGCTGCAACTGCAGGCCTTTAAGTATAAATCACAATCATGTTTAAATTCTCCAGCGTGAATAAACTTTTGACCTTTTTAGAAATTTAAATTGCCAAATTTGAGGAGGAATTTGGCAGAGTTAAGCTTTGTAAATGAAACCCCACATCTGCACATCAACCTGGTCCTGAAGACCAGCTGTAGAGCTGATCTGGAAGCTATAAGGCAGATGGGTTCTAGCCTGATTTCAAGCTTTTTGGCAAGCAGGAAAGGAGAGACTGGGTTCAGAAATGAATTGCAGCAATTAGGCCTGCAAGAGAAGCAATCAGAGCTATATAGACAAGGGAAAAATGCTAAACTTAACTACATGGTGACAACAAAATGAGCAAAAGGTGCACTTAATCTAGTGCTTTTAAGATGTTCTGGGACACATTCTCAGATTCTCATAGCAATAAAATGAATGAAAAGAGACAGCTGGATGGCTTCTGCAAACAGTAACTGTGAAGTAACTATTTCATCATTCCAATATATGGCTTCATTGATTTACTCTTTTTGTTTACAGGATCTGTTTATCACTAAGCCACAATCCTGTGCATTCCTGTGGGTATGTATTCAATAGATGGACTTTTAGCTTTGTAAGCACGAGCGGTGACACTTAGTGCGTTTTGAATATATTTTTCTGAAAACAAAGTATATTTTCTTCAAAGAGTGATCAAAGCATGTTTAATATGTCAAAATGAGTCACTACAGAATGATGAAACTGGCTGCAAACAAACACAAAGCACATTTGAGACCACATTTTGCTTATAGAGCACATTATTGTAGTGAATTTAAATCCTGCACAGCTGAGGGAGCCAACGGTTAGATTAAGTTGCCAAAGGCCCCCAATTATCAGGCTTGTGTGCCTCTGCAATGCACCACATCCATAAATGCAGCAGTCACCCTCTTCACTTTAACAACCCTCCTGTCAGTTGAAAGTCTATGGAAAAACATCAATGTATGAAAAATCTCAAGGACAATCAATAATCTAGTTGCCGTACCTTTCAGAGACACAGCAGCATGGGAGGCTAAATTGGTCGACCGGGGTGTATGATGAACCATTTTCGAGCCCAATTGGACTTCAGTCGCCATCAGAAAAAGCTCTTATTCCGCACCAGGTAATGGTTAGCTACCCTCCCCAGCAATATTAGATGTCATTCAGTGGGCTGCCGTGGGGAGAGCAATTACCCTTGTGCTAATGTCTGGCTGCCCACTGGCTCCGGCTGGCCACTCTGTTTACAGTGAAGACCTCATCAGACACAGATCCTCAAGATTAGATCACAACTCTGACCTGCACATCTGAACGGGCTCAGCCTCCAGCTAATGGCCAAAGCTGGTGGACACAAACACCTACATGTGCAAATACACACTTTTAAGGACATACACCAACATAATTCCAATTACATCTGCTCAAAGACACGTATCCACAAATAAAAAGTGGGGCTGCAAATAGTGATTGTTTTCACACCCAAATAATTTTCTGATTATTTTCTAGATTAATCAGTTAATTGTTTCATCCAAATTGACATATTCAAATAGCTTGTTTTGTCTGACCAATAGTGCAAAACGATAAAAAGATAATCAATTAACTATAATAGATTAGGAGGAAAACCAGCAAATATTCACATTTGAGATGTTTTGGGCATTTTTGCTTAGAAAAATACTTAAGCAATTCATCAATGTATAGATTAATCAACTGATCACTTCAACACACATACTAAATACATACTAATTAACAATATTATGTTCAGAGAGTTAGACTGATACATTGGCAGTATTAGTTTGTTATGTTACAAGTAACGATGTTGCAGTTCAGAAATGGCAAATCTATGTTTGAGGTCATTTTGTCTCTATTACTTCATGCAACTGCTAAGTTTGTCAACTGTGAAATTTACATAAATACCCAAGGATCCATATCAAAAATGTTGTGTTTATGTTAAAAAAACAGCTGATAAATAGATTTTTTAAAATTTGCAATACTGATATTGTATCATTGGTTGGGCACTAATATACAGTAGTTATGTGTTTGCTTAACGAAAAAAACCCCAACGTGTTTGTACAGTGATAGTAACAGATCTTCATAGTGCAACTAATTGATGTTCATTGTGTTAAGTAGACAGAAAAACACTATACCGCGTGGGTGCCCTTTGCATCACATATGCAGGGAATGCTGGTGAAATCATCTTCTATAGCTTGTACTGATGAGACAGAAGCTTATGGGCTAAACACTCCTTAGCCAGGCAGCAGTCATACAGTATATAGCTTATGCATCCTGAGCACAAGAAGCAGCAGATGGAGGGAAACACTCAGGATACCTGCACTGCTTCTTCAGAGACAATAGAATAAATTTTTATTCACGCCATCAGTCCATGAAGTTCACATATCCACGCATGCAGGTGCACAGACACACACCTGTGACTAAGGATATTACCCTCGTTCCTTGACTTCTTGCTTCCCTGTTCTTGCGCTTCACACATGTAGCTGCCATTCAGGCTTTTTGAGTCTGAGCCCCAGTCACAAGGGCCCCTGCCAGAGTCAAGACTGAGACCCCAATTTCACCTACAGTGAGTGGATGACTGAGAGCTGTCACCTTTGTTCAGAACTAACAGTGCACATGCCTGCTTTCCACACATTGTAGGTGGCTGTGTGTGGCTCTCTTGTGCCCACATGAAAGGATAAAAGAAAGTGTGCCTCAGTTTGCTTTGTATAGATGAATCCTCGTCAAGGAGGGATTACTTCACAGTAGGGGGCTGGACTCCATCTCCCTTGGGCTTTTCTAAAGCTACAAATATGAAGCAATACTAGAGTTGCTGCATTTTAGGAAGAGGCAGCAGGTGTTTAAAAAATGTCAATGGACCCAGTAAAATACAAATTTATTTAAATGGAATTGTTAAGATACAGAGATTCACTGTTCATAGAACATATTTGGCACAGGCATAAAAGAACTTCACATTAAGTCAAAGTTGCAGAGCAGAACATGAAATGTAAGAAATAAATAATCAAATCTACATGTACAATCCAGATTTGAATTTACACACTGTACATTCACATTTCAACAATTAATCAGCATGTTTTCAGACAAGAATGTAAATGATTGCGTTTATATTCTTGATTCACAATATGCTGCATCTACACAGTATGATAATGAGCATCAGTGTACCATGTGGAGGTTATACATAAGTAGGTGACAGGAAGTGGAGGTATTTAAAGAATTTGATTCAGAGTGAAGCTGGCAGAGAAATGCTGGGTAAGGTAGGTTTTTCTTTTCGCTGCCTTGGGATTGAATAAAGCAGGGCTCATATATTCCTGCTACAGTTTTACCTCAGAGATGGGTTTATGTAGTGTAAGAGCCTCAACAGTGGCACACAGTTATCCATAACCTGATAAAGTAGGAGTCAAAATGTAGTTTAGTTGCTGTTGGAGTAATTAAGGGTTTTTTTGAGGAATAAACCAACTAACATTGTTTGATAAGTTTGTGATGGAATTTCTTCATGACATATTTTTAGATGTGAGGTAAGTTACCGCCTTGACTCTTAAATAGGCTGGAGTATCCTGGAATGAACAGGGGAAGTGAATGTGTTCTCTTGTCTCTCGACAGTTATTGCTGGTGTGTCCCTGTGGTGCAATATTTAATTACCATGTCCAACAACAAAGTGTTTGGAATTTGCTACAGCTATGATTTGTGCTTTTGACTGGGTTCTTCTCTATAGCAACAGTGGCTAAGGCATCATGGGTATTGTAGTGTAAAACAGCGCTGAATGCATTATAACTGCTGGTCATAACATAGACAACAACACGTTTAATGGTTTAAAATTATCCTGCCATGTTTTTATGTTGAGAAGCATAGGATATCATAAATGATGAAAAATGTAGAAATGGGAATTCACCATGGTTAGAATACTTCCCAAAACCAGCACGTCCTCCTACTGCATACCTATTTATGTGTTTGTAAAACTTGGATGTTTTGGTTAAGTTAACCCTTATCTTATCTATAAGTTGCTCACTCTTTATTTTCTTCATACTTTTGCAATTCATCAAGTTGTCATGAAAATGATGAGGGAAGGATTGATGCGATACTGTGCTCCAACTTTCATTTATATTTCAGAGGTTGTTAAGCTAATGGTCTCATACACAAACACAGGGAAAGACATGAGTGCCCTCCATATACCTACATATACCCCCAAGTCTGCTTGTGATTTCAGCCCCACTTATGAGTCATCACCCTCTTCTGAATTACAGAACTGTCTGAGAGACTGTTTCTCCACATCTCCATACAGCTGTGCATCGGCTAAATGATAGCTCCGTTCGCTTCATTTCCCCTGTTGCGTATATCTTTGAGCTGGGAACCACAGGTGCCCTTTCAAGTAATCCATTTCCTTGTCCCATATTTGCATATATGCATAATGCATGACAAAATGGCATCCCTAGGAGAGGGTCCAATGAGAGAGCACTATTTTTAGTATGCACCTGGCATCAGCGCCGCCCATCCTGATATCTCAGGTTCAATTACAAAGGTTTGGTACAGGAGCAGCGATGAGGGGCTGAGGTGTGTGGGCTAAGGATGGATGTGTGAAACTCTCCCAGACTGTTCTCACCTTTTTCTATCCCCAGAGTTGAAAGCGTTTCCCCACAATGCAATCAGGCAAATGGAAAATATTAACACGCTTTTGAACAAAACATCACTCAGTCAAGGCAACAGTGTGAGAATAAAGGATGCCTTCATCATGCCAGTATGTCAAAAGGAAGGAAATGCAGAAAAAATGTTGCTACTCACCCACACAGGAAAGACAATAAGAAAATACAGATCAAAATAAATTGCACTGTTTTTCATTCTGACATATCTTCTGTCAGATTGTTGCCTGTATGTGTGTGTGTCTGTGTCTGTGTCTGTGTCTGTTCTCCCTGACACACTCCCCTTCTGTTCAAATCAATTGCATTCAGTTCAGCAAGCTTTACAGGCATGATTAAGCATTAGGCTGATTTTGAGTTTTCAGTTTTTTAGATTGTGTCACGTGTAAATATAGTATTTTTGGTCTGACATGTAAATATACTTGCTCTTGTCTAGTGGGGGGAATTGAAATAAGTGCCATCCACCCTAAAATATCTTAACCTTACAGCACACATAAATTTCCCAGAGAAGTATTAGAAGCCTATTTTATCCCCCTTTCAGTTTTGGGGACATGAGTTGTGTGCAAAAGTAACTAAAAAAAAAAAGTGGGACAGCCTCCTTTTGAATGACATTATCTTGAGTCTATTCTGCCTACCTGTTCTACAGGGTAGGATTTCTCTCCAATTTCGTAGAGGGCTGATAAAACTTCCTGATAAAAGTTTAATGTTACTTGTAATCAAATCGAGATTGAACACATTTTATATAATTTTATTGCGTAATGCTGTATTTCCAAGCAGTCCCGAATTACTGGGTGCATAAATGTATATGCGGGTGCCTGTGTATGTAACAACGGTAAGTCTACTGCCGTATGAGGGGGATAGACTGAGATTGCTATCTACATGATGGATTGCCAAGTGCAGCTGATTTAAAATACTATTAGGACGTAGTCCCTGGCTTGCTAAAGGGTGTTCTCTAATGTATTGCTTCTCTTGAGACAGAGTTTGTGTCCGCTCTAGTTTAAAAGTTTGCAGCAAATGCACCTGCAAAATAAGACAGAAAGGTTTTTTACTCATACAAAATACAACCGGTCTCACTGCTGCATCTTCAGCTTGCCTTGTTTTGGCAGAACCAGTTTGCTTATGCAATTAAAGCATGTAAATTGATAGCACTGCAAAACAACAGTCCCAGTTTAATTCCTGCCTAATGACATTGCTGCTAAGCCGACCCCTGCCTCTAGAGGTGTAGTACAGGAAAAACCTCATTAACTTTTTTTGTGTGTTCTTCATTATTATTTTTTTTCACAAAGAACAGCCCATCCTTATCTGCTGAACGATTAGCAGTGCAATGAGGACAATTTTTAGTTATCAGACCAACATGTGCATTGTAACCCACACAACCCCCAGCAGGGATATCCCCCAGAGAAATGCAAATGATCCTGTTTTTCTGGGAATAAGTGGCAAAAGAATGAGTGACAGGACGATAAATAGTGGTCCCATTTCATGAGTAACGCCGGCCATAAATACACACAGAGATTGTAGTCTCTATAGGCTGTGTTGTTTATGTCTATGTGAATGTGTGTGTACTTTGTTTTTGTTTTTCCCATCCTGAGGTCAATAACTCAGCCATGTCATAAATGATTTATGCTTGGCATCATCTAAAAATGTTGGTTTCAGCATGGTCCAAGTATTGATCAGTGGGTATTGACTGAAGACCAAGCTGTCGGATTCAAAAACATGAGGGTGCTGTATTAATGTGGTTTTGTTTTTTGCTCAAGCTTATCTTCAGTCTTCTCTGCTTCTGATTCTATTGTTGTCTGACAGGAGCATACAAGTGGTTTGACTGTATGTGTTTTATCTAAAAGTTCATTTTCAGCCAGCAGTGACGCACCATTGAAAACTCTGAATACAATCACATTTTGTAACTCTGAATACCATTAAGCAAATGGGTTGATTTTCAAGCACTTGGCTTTGTCTGAGGATAAAAGTCTCGTTTTTCATATGATTGAACAGCCCGCCTCAAAGTCTTGTCATTCTCTTACTTGTCATTTATGCATTTTGCTTTTGTAATGTCATTTTAGCCTCTCATGGGTTTTGTCGTTAGCTTGCTTGTTTTGTGGGAAAAAACACTCGTGTTTTGTCGTTTTTTAAAGCCTATTTCTATTAATTCATCTCATCTGTACATATATATATGTGTTTTAGCTCTCTACTTTCTGGGATTTGCCATGTGTGAATAGATACATTTCTAACCCAGGCATAGGTATTTGTTGTCTGAGGCTTACAAACTTAATCCACATTTTGTGGTGAAAAGGCTGTAAGCCAAAGATTATTCCAATACCTAAATGCCTAAATTCTAAAATAAGTACTTTTTTCTGGCAAATGTTAAAAATCCACAGTCCACGGAGACCAAGGCATCTTGTAATTGACTGAATATTGTTCTTATCCAAACACTGCTGCATACACAGCAGTCACCCTCAAGCCTCAGGGCTCACTGTTTGACTGCTGAAAAATTCAACTGTTGTTAAGGGAAAAATGCAATTTTATTTATTTTAATTTTACTTTATGTCAAAAGCTGCCAAAATTCCATCAACACATTTTTACTGAGCAGCAAGTACACCTTTTTCTCATTGAATAATTGCCATGGGTTTAGTAAAGCTCTAAATAAATAATTGACTCTATCATGGTTGCCATGTTTTTCAGTTTACTAGGGACACTATGTGTTTGGGTGTTTGTATGTCTGACTGTATGTGTGTAAGTGAAACTTTTAAGAATCCTGATTCTGGTTTTCATTGACTGGTCTGTTCTTAGAAGATGTGCTTATCGCAAGCCCTCGGGGCACCCGTGTTAATCCCCGGGAAAAGATGACATCAAATGGAAGCAGAGCAAGGGATTATGGGGGATGTTGGGGAGCATGATCAACTGCCAGTGAGAACTGGATGGACAGGGAGAAATCCTCCTCAGGTGAGAGCGAGCAAACCCCCAAAAATACTATGGAGTGGAATAAAGAAAAAAAACACAGCCAGCATATGAATTAACCATTACAAGACAGCTTCCCCATTGCCAAACTAACCAGACTGTTGCATTAATTTTAATCAGACTAACATGAGCATGCTAGGGGTGAAGAGAAGTTTTCCCACTGCAGCCAGTCCCTACAGTCTATGCCTAATTCACACAGTTCTAACTCCACTACCTCTGTTAACTCCTGGAGCATGCCAGATATCATCTTCTTTTAAAGCAGTCCCTGTGAAACCAAGTTTTCTTATTTCACATCGAACAGTATTTCAGTGTGAACTGAGCTTTTCTGTCTGTGTTTACAGAGATAAAGATGTTAGACTATTGATGATAAAGTTAGCTCAAACCCCACTCAAGTTTGATTTCTGCGATCCATATATTGCACAAATAGAATTTCAGATTTTGGAACTCTATTATCGGAGGTACCTTTTTGGTCCATGCTTCCCTATGGCAATGCCATGCAGGCTGATGAAGAGATAGGAAAAATATCTTTGAAGAAGACACCTGCTTTCCCGTGTGGGTTCCTCATAACAAATACAGGAGTAAAAAACATCCACGCTCATTGTTTCATTTATTGCAACAATTCAAGCGGCTATCAGTATTTTAACACTGGATAACATGACTGAATGTATGTGAAAGGTGTCACTACTGATGAACCCACATAGAATTATCAGCAGACTCTGCAGTTCCCCTCAATTCTGCTAGTTGTTTTGATTTTATAGCCAGCAATTTTACCATTTTGGTTTAGTCTTACTGCTCTCTTCAGCAAAAAAGCTGTAAAAACCGATACCACCAAACAGCAGACAGAAAAAGCTAAACACTAGCTGGTGAACAAAGTGCAGCAGTTAGCAGCTAAAGTGCCAGAGGCTTTTCTCAGGAGTTGGTGGAGTCAAAAAATGAAAAAAAATTAGAGTGAATATTGGGCTTCCATTCATCATCAGGCCAGAAATAGGACTCCAAATGTTGCTCAGTATCTGTTAGTTGTAGCAACTGTTTGTTGAAACGCCACATCGGGACACCGGTTAGCTCACGTGGTAGAGCACGCATACAATGTACAAGGCTAAAGTCCTTACCGCAGTGGCCCCGTTTGATTCCAGCCCACATTCTTTTCCTGCATTTCACTACCCCTCTCTCACTCACATTTTCTATCTCTCTCTTAATCTGTTCTATGAAATAAATCAAATGTATCAAATAAAGGCACCCTCCCCCAAAAAACTTTTCCACATCGACTAATATGTCAATGTTCAATAGACTGTGTTGAATACAGAAAACAAAAAAGAAATAAGTGAGGATTTTTTAGCATACTACTAGAGATGCTTCTGAATTGTATTTCTATTTACTGAGAAATTTTTTCAATTAATTATAAAATGTCAAAAATGATCTTCATGCTTGAGTTCCTAGAGATCAACGTCATGCCTTGAGTTTTCTACATCTGTTTATCCAACAGTCAAAAACCCAAAAGTATTCAAATGATAATGATATGGAACTGAGCATGTAATTGTTATATTTAAGGACATCATGATGACATTATCTTGAGGACATTTTGTGTTGATTGCATTTATTTTTCCAAGAAAAATCAATGAAATATATTATCATTATGCTACTAAAAAAGACTGTAGAAATGAAGTAGCCTTATAGTAAAAAGTCTTTGTATCTATCTACTACTTCTACAGTGTAGAGCTATATAATAAATCACACTTGAACTCTGTTCTGTAACACGAGCTCATCAACACAACATCAAACCCGGTAAACTACTAATATTCCCTAATAGACGCAGATCTAATGAGCAGAAACACTTGTGTTGTTAAATATTTGTCTCATTCTTTTCTCTAATTACACATTAATAGGCCCATGCTGCGTTCATTTGTCGCAGCATGAGCAAGCAGTAAATAATGGCTCTTTAGGGGTATTTCGCAGGAGACTTGCCTTGTGTCGAAAGGGCCTCGCCTATTGATCTCACCTTGAGTTATTCGGCTCGCAGTGAGAAAAACTGGTGCATGTCAGCTCACTGTTGGACTTACTGTTGAAAGTCTTTATTTCAGTGTCTGTAGTAATCAGGCTAATTTGGGTGTCTTGGACTTATACCAAAGCAGCTAGAGGAGGAAACAGAGAAATAAATTTAACAAGGTAATTTCAAATCCAAAATAGGGTTTGCAAATAAAGCTTTTTGTTTGGTTTCAAGAAAGAGACAACACTTAGAGGTTCTTATACTGTTAAATATCATAAATTGTTCCTAGATGTCCTAGATGTATTCCAGGGCTCATTTGCTATGCAGTGTTGCAACTTTCTATTAATTTTTCTTATTCTGTTTCTTGCATCTTAACTCATTTATTTTACTACGTCTGTCTTTTGACTACTCCAACATAGGTTTGGGTGGGGTGACAATATTGTGAGACAATATAAATTTCTTTACCATTGATATGGAACAGATTACCATCTTGGTTATACCGTGGTAGCCACCTCTTTAATATCGCTGGTTTTACAAGGTCATTGAGCAACACTGTTTTGATTACTGTATATGGGATTTTCTCATGTCATGACGAGACTTATTTCATACCATCCACCCCTACTTTATTTTCTTTCAACAATCTTGAATTGGATTGATCATTCAAACAACAAATCCTCCAAATTAAGCAATCATATATATATTTTTTGTTTTCCCCTTTAGAATAATACATCTGATCATAATGATACCCTATCAGCATCATGACATTGTTCCAAGAACTTTTACAAATCACCAGGTCATCATCAGGTTTACACAAAAACAACTTGGTTCGGAAAAGATCATGGTTTTGGTAAAAATAACAAAATCATATCATCATGATTCAAATAATAAATACTTAAAGTTGTGAAACGAGTGTAGTCATGGTTTAAAGAAAGTAGCATTGATTGAGGTTAATAGGAAATGGGAAGCGAACTGCAACTACTGATGCCATTGTTTTTCTTGGGAGGACAGTCTCCTTTCAACCTGACTCGTACTCTGCATTTAATGTCCCAGAATGCCAGAGAGCAGGAACTTGTCATATATACAGTGGTGTGAAAAAGTGATTGCCCAAACCTAATAACTGGTTAGCCACCCTTAGCAGCAACAACAGCAATCAAGTGTTTGAGATAACTAGCAATGAGTCTTTTACAGCGCAGTGAAGGAATTTTGACCCACTCATCTTTGCAGAATTGTTGTAATACAGCCACATTGGAGGGTTTTCGAGCCTTAACTGCTTTTTAAGGTCATGCCACAACATCTCTTATGGATTCAGGTCAGGACTTTGACTAGGTCACTCCAAAATATTCATTTTGTTTTTCTTAAGCCATTCAGAGGTGAACTTGCTAGTGTGTTTTGAATTATTGTCCTGCAGCAGAACGCAAGTGTGCTTCGACTTGAGGTCACGAACAGATGGCTGGACAGTCTCCTTCAGGATTTTTTGGTAGACATCAGATTACATGGTTCCATGTTCTTTTTGCTCAGCAGCGTTTTTCGTCTTGGAACTCTGCCATGTAGGGCATTTTTCCCAGTCTCTTTCTTATGGGGGAGTCATGAACACTGACCTTAACTGAGGCAAGTGAAGACTGCAGTTCTTTCGATGTTATTGTGGGTTTTTTGTGACCTTTTGGAGGAGTCATTGCTACGTTCTTGGGGTAATTTTGGTCAGCCAGCCACTCCTGGGAAGGTTCACCATGTTTTCGCCATTGGTGGATAATGGCTTTCACTGTGGTTCACTGGAGTCCCAGCTTTAGAAATGGCTTTATAGCCTTTTCCAGACTGATTAATCTCAATTACTCTGTTTCTCATTTGTTCCTGAATTTCTTTGGATCGCAGCATGATGTATAGCTTTTGAGGATCTTTTGGTCTACTTCACTTTGTCAGACAGGTCCTATTTAAGTGATTTCCTGATTGAGAACAGGTGTGGCATTAATCAGGCCTGGGTGTGGCTAAAGAAATTGATCTCAGCTTTCCAAAGATGTGATAAACCACAGGTGACTTATTAGTTTTAACAGGGGGGATATAACTTTTTCACAAAAGGCCATGTAGGATTGGATTTTTTTCTCTTAATAATAAAAACCTTCATTTGAAAACTGCATTTTGTGTTTACTTGTGTTATATTAGTCTAATACTTCAATTTGTTTGATGATCTGAAATATTTCAGTGTGACAAATACGCAAAAAAATAAGAAATTAGGAAAAGGCAAACACTTTTTCACACCACTGTACTTGTGCACTGTACATGTAGGGGTATGAAGCAGTAGCAAAAAAGCCTGAAGGAGGTTAACATAAACATTAAGAATTATTTACAACCACTAATCACCTCAGGGCTGACAGAGAACCATGAGTGTGCATCCCTCGCTCTCTCTCTGAACAGTCTAATGACAGAAATAAATGTAATCATCCTTGAGTGTCCTGGATTCTTACTACTGTTAATAACACTTAAAATGTGCCTTATAAATCATACCTCATCTCAGTGTCAGGGAAGATTAAAGGTGCTTTCGGACAGAAAGCTGTTGCAGCTGCATCAGTTGCACAGCAATGTTTTGCACAGCTAAATAGAGTGAGCTGCCACTTAAAACAGAGGGAATGTGTAACAATTTGATACGATTAATATACCAAGGTTAGCTAACTAATATCATAAATATTGTTTATTGGTCCAGACTGGTAGGAGTTTGAATATGAAGCTCCATACATTTTCTCTGCAATAATACATTTGTTCACTGCTGGTGAAGAGGTGTATAATTCTGGGAAATTAAAATCAAATCAAATAGTGAGCCTCAGCGGCAAGTTAAAAAGTTTAACCACAAGATTATTTGATAGGAGTAGTTTCTATGTACCAAACAACAAAAAGTAATACTGGTGGTTATATTAATCCACTAATAAAATAAAACTAATGAAAAAGTAAGCCATCATGAGCAGTAAAGTAAAACTGTTTGTTAAATAGGAGACAGACTGCTAAGGTCAAAGACAACACTTGGCTTCATCCCACTAATTATTTTCCAGAATGTTCATTAGCTTAGGAAGGGACTTGTGGGTATGGCTGTCCTCTCAACCTACTTTATAGTCTCTCACAGGAACAGGGCTCATCCAAAAACTGTCTAGTTCTGGCCTCCACCCAAAACTGCAACACAGTTGGAGAGCAGAGAGAAGCAGTGCGAGGAGAGACTGTGGTGGCATCTCTACTAGTGCCTGTGAGTTAGTGAGGAGTGCTGTTGTTTCATGGTCAATCACCAGCTCCTCTATTAGTGTTTGAAGGGAAGGAGGGCAGTAGGAGCACTCCTCTAGGCCCTGTAACAGAGCTGCACCAGAGGGTCTGTGGAGACGAATCCCGAATCAAATTGATTTCAAAAGCAAGGGGGGCCAGTGTGTTTACCTCATCAGGCACACAACCAAGTGGAGAACATAAACAAAATGAAAGGAATAAAAGATCAGGTAGGGTTATCATCTGTGCAGTGACCCCCCCGGTAATGACACTCCCTGCCTCCCCACCTGCACCTTGCCGGTTTTCATATCCCATGCTATCGCTGAAACAGGAAGCTGGTTTGCTGATAAAATTCCTAATGTTCTTGTAGCTGGACTTTCTCCAGGCACAATTATCTTCCCAAAGCAGTCATTCTACCCTCTGTTGAGCAGATGTGAATTGCCTCAATAAGAGGACTGTTTTCCTTTTTCCCTCCCTCCACTGGTTGTTGGTTGCTGATCTCCCTTATGGCCTCAGCTCTGGTCTGTCAGAAAATCAGCCTCAGGCTTAACTTGCATTATCAGCCTGGTTGATGCAATCTCTTTCTTCCAGATTGTCCCAAAATGGCTGGTGGATGACTTCTGGGACCTGGCAGTGACTCTAGATTTTGAGATTTGACTGTGACTTACAAACAAAGTAACCCTTTAACAGATGCTTTGGAAGGGAAATTGTTTTTATAGCCACCGACTTGGGTGAATGATTGTAAACGTTTGAGTACACCACAGAACAATAACTGATGTGCTGATATTGTCTCTTTTTTTGGAAATTCTAAATGTCTATATGTGACTACAACTCACTAGATAAAGATTTGGATTTCTCGAACCACAAGTTAAAATGTGCCTAATGCCCATTAACTTTGCAAAAGAAAAAGGTCTTGCTTCAATTATCATTTGTCAGTGCGAGTCATTGTCATATTGGATTTGGAAGATTAGAGTTTCCCTCTTTTATCAAATAAAAATATTATGACAGTCATAAGAGGAGTTACAATGTCTTTGAAGAGAAGTGCATATAAAAAACAAACATGTCATCATGTTAAGTGAATCTTGTAATATGTAGTGATAATGCCTTTTTAAAATCCATGCAAATTTGTAAAAGCCACACAGAAGGGGACAGAAAAACCCCTTTGAAATCAAAGGATGTTAGAAGGATGTTAGAAGTTCGGTCTAATCTGACTATAAGTAGCCATTTACAAAGCACAAAGACAAAGTCTGCTGTCAGTGTTTTCTGGTAAATTTTGCATCTGCATGCAAAGGAAGAAATAATGATGCCATTATGTGGTGTAACCAAACAGTGGAACAGCTTGATATGTTGTAATATCCTTGCTGAGACCGCTGTTAAACCCCATTTCCATAAAAGATGCGGGGAGGCCACACTTATTAAAGGCAGAACAAGATTTCTCTTCCCAGAAAGAAAGAGACCAGGGAGGTGTCTGTGCACCATCATCTACCCCATGGTATCTATTTCCATGCTGAGGCTTGTTTCAGTTCGCCTGCAGAACGAAGGTATTACCACCGTTCGTTCAGCAAGCTCTTGTGCACATGACAGTTCATTTTCTGCATGATATCCCAAAAGTCGATACGATCTTGTAAAGACAAATACCAGATAGCACTGGCTAACTGATGCAGTTTGGGAGGAACACCATTAATCATGCTCTCCTGGGGGGCGGGGTAAGGTGGGGGTCTACCCAGAAAGTCTTCATGCATTAATAAAATCACCAGATGATCTATGAATGAATTTGCAGCTGGCAGTGCCTTCATTACCCATGGTTCTGCAGGGTCTGGGAGCACTGGTGTGTATCAAAATGAGCGGGGGAAGTAGCCTAACTAGAGAAATCCCTGTTGTTGAGATCATGTCTGCTCAATTAAGAAGCTTTAGACAGGCATGTCATTCCAGGTCAACCACGTTGTAGACATGATATTTGATTGAATGAGGACGCACAGTCTCATTAATTCATAGCATTCAAAACCAGATCTGCAGTGTAAACATTGTGCAGCCTTATAACTGTGAATGTGTGAGTCAGTTTTGAGTCTTTGCATCAAAAATAGACTGTGCTGTGAGCCTCAATCTCCTTAGTACCTTTAATGTGTACTTTCAGCTAGCCCTAGCCGACAATTACCTGAAAATGCATAAAATCTCATTGCAGAAAAGCAGCTGTATACATATAATCAACATGCTGTAGTTCAGTGAGTGAATGGCATAATAAATGAACCATGTTATTGTGACAGTAAACATACCATAGAGGCTGCTGGAAAAACATAGAAAAATGCTCACTTGTTTGAGCATCTCAACAATTGTTCCACACACTGTTGTGATAATTGAGGCTTTCACTCAGATCTGTCTTTCTTTTGTATTCCTGTTGTTTTCATGCTGCAACACAAACTTTCCCAATCATCTCTGACAGCAATCCACAAACAGAGATCAGAAAATGTATGTGATGTCACAACGTTTAAAAGACAGAAACTGTACATTCACACCTTTCCAACTCCTACATAAAAAGGTATTTGAAGAAACCATCATGGCAAGTCTCTGCTGGTGTAGGAGGGTTACAGACTGTCTGACATCAAATCATATGTCAAGTGCTTTTAAACTAAAAATCACCTACAGAGAATACATCAATCAAGCCAAAACCTTAAAAAATCCCATCACTCTAATCCATTTATAGCTATTTAATACAGTGTATTGTACACAGAACTAAATACTACGTGAGAGATTTACTACATATCTCTCATGTTGCGTGTGTTTGTCATAACTCACTTTTTCTCAGAACTGTTGAAGTGTAACTAGAAAATTCAAGGGATTTTATCTTAAAAAACAAGCTGCTGGCTCTTATATGCAACACTTGAAGGTAACCACTATGATCACACTTTTTTGTCAGATGGCCATTAAAACACTCATGCACCACAGTCATAAGTAAAGCTCTTTGTAATGCATGGAAATAGTGAATGGTATTATTTTACCCTTGTTCTCTGATTGTTACTGATGTAGTTATGTCATTCCAAATATTAATCCAAAGCGTGCAATTAACCAAATTAGTGGGAGTTCCATGAACAAATTAGTCATATGTTCTGGCATCTGAAAGGAAATATTATGACTGGGTCACTTGTCCTGTTGGATTATTTTTATTGCATTTTCAGGGGGATACTAAGGCAGTGAAATGACATATTAATGGCTGCCAGTATTTGTGATGGTGCCTTGAAGAATTCTGTACATTGGCAAAGCATGATGCACAGTGATTGCACTCAAAATGCTCTGTTGCAATGGTGATTCACATTGGTTGGTATTAGTCCAGATGTATAAATAGAAATATTTAACTTCTGTTAGTTGATAGTTGTTAATATATTCTTTTAATATAAGATGTAATTTATTAACAACTGATGAGTTAGTTGAGTCATGTATGTTCTCTATCTAAACCAGGTGTGAGATGTACAGCAGAAGTACCATTTTTTATATTTTATGGCTCTGCGCAGGCGACAGCCATGGCCAGGCATTATGTTTCCATTCTATTCTTGTGAATGCGATATCTCAGGAACACCTGGAGGGAATTTCATTCATCATGGCACAAATGTCCTCTTGGTCTCAAGAATGAACTGACTAGAGTTTGTCAAAAGTCAAGGTCATTGTGACCTCACAAAACACAATTTTTTGCCATAACTCAAGAATTCAGATGCTAATTATGACAGAAGTTCACACAAATGTGTAATAGGATACAATTATGAAGTGATGACATTTTATATCTAAAAGATCAAAGGTCAATTGCACTGTAAAACCTTAATGTTCTGTAGAAACACTACTCCTATAAAAATAGTCTCTAAATGAGGACAGCATGTTTGTCACTGGAATCATGTGTACATATCATATAATCATGACAATTGATAACTGCCACGTTGCAAAAAATTTCATACCTTTTTATTAAATTCCCTTTTCACAATAAAGTATCACTACATATATTCAATGAGTCTGGACAGACATCATGATGTATGGATGCGTGGATTATTTTTACTTTCTGTGTGTGGTTTACTTAAGGCTACAATACAGTTAATGCCATTTAGGTCTCACGTTCTGTCCTGTACAATTCTTGTGAATTTAAGACACTCTTAAGTTCTCCCACTGTTGATTTACCTTATGCATTTTCAACTGACCAGTAATGAGAATGCTGCAAACAAGAGTTTGTCATCATATGAAGACACTTATGAAACTTAAAAAGCCTTGTTCCTACAGCTATTAATGATGCACATGGCAACAATTACTGTATGTGCTGGTTGGGGCTGTGGACGATCTTGCATTTCTTGGTTGTTCACAGAGGTGAAAAGAAGCTATAGACTACTTAGGCCACTGCACAGTGTATGTGTATCACTGCAAATATGTGATGTCCTGTTGTGCATGAAGCTGTGTCAGTAAGATGATATTGCAGAGGAACCAGAGCTGATGCTGCTATCAGCCACAGTCTGTCCAGCTTCTGAAATGTGGCTCTGGCTTCTGAAAGATAAAATAGACTGTTTATTGATCCAACTTTCTTTGTCCACTGCATACAATTGTGATACAAATGAGTACAATCCAAGGCCACCCCCTTTCCTCTATCAGAGAGACTGCTACTTGGAGTCTTGACATCCTGACACAGTGTCATAGCTGAATAGCTTCCATTGTATCTTCACTTATCGCAAAGAGTGAATTGAACATGGTAAATCAGTGTGCAATGGAAAGTGAATGAATCTGTTTTCACACTAGAAGATAAGCATTATAACATTAGATGGGAATGAAAGTTTCCATTTGGAAAAATCTTATGAACAGCTTTTCAAATGCTGGCGATTCGAGTTATGATATGATAACTATATTCATTATATAGCTGATAAGAGTTAAGCTCTCCCACAAAACTCAGCCAGCGCACACTGATATAGGACAGACATAGAAGGAGGGAAACCCGAGAAATGAAGCACATACAGTAGACAGTCACAGAATATAATAGAGGCTACAATAGCCAAAAAATTCTTAAAATCAAGCAAGACATATACAAATGAAATACATAATTTAACAAAGTTGCATTTTTGTTTTGTCATGCATCTCAATTTAAAAGAGAACCTAATTTACTTGCAACATACAGTACTGTGTCTGATAAACATTCTGAATCTCATGTGTCTGAAGTTAGCAACACAAGCTCTGACAAATAATTCATCAGATGTTTTCAAAAAGAGTAGTTTTTATGGCTTAATCTTTTTCCCCACTACATTTCTATCTCATTTATGATTTTCATTCATAAATCATCACCTCTTCATTTTTCTTGGAGTAAAATAAAATGTGTACAGCTAAAACTTGGCGCATTTGATCTAATCCACTGAGTCGGGAGCAGCTCGTGAATTGGGAGCAACTATTCATCTGAGTACTCAGCAAACAAGATGTAGAGCCATCAACAGAGTTGATAACAATGTCATTAGCATTGTTAGATCCCAGAATACAGCAACATAGTTGTTGACACTGAGCAGTCACTTTACATAAACAAGAGCCTTACAAGTACGATGAACTTTATTTATTCTTAGGGGAAGTAGATAATTGCTGCTGGAAAGAACACAAATGTACAAAAATATCTAAGAGTAAAGATCATCATGATCCCGAGTTTTCAGTGGTAGAAAGGCGTTCTTGGTGTTTAATAGTTAATTTGCTTAGCATGACAAATTACAGATTGGCCACATCATGTACAAAGTAGAGGTGGGCCTAACATGCAGCAAAGGTGCACTATTTTATTTAAATTATCCGGCAGATGTAGAAAGTAACCTTTACTTACTTTAAAGAGCAACATTTTACATAAAGATCATGATCAGTTTATGAACTATGATTTATTGTTAGACCATGGCTATTATTAATAATATTTATAACTAATAATATTATATAATGTAACTAGTTGTTGTTGTTGTTGTTTTTTTACTGACTGACATGCTGATTCCAATTGTGGCTGATTCCGATTTTCTTCCTTTGTAGATCTGTAATTGACAGAATAATTAACATTTTTGTTACTTTTATTTACGGAAATTCCTTCCTTTCTTCCTTCCTTTCTTTGTTAGGACCAGCGTAGACATTGTATATTTAAAAAATATACTATTAAATCCTAAAATAAAAAGTGATCCAGGTTAGGCTACTGGACAGAGCTTTTTTATACAAATAAAATTCAACTCAAAATGAACTGATAATGTCTCTCTCTCTGTTTTTCTCTGCTAAGTGCTAAAATGTGTCACCAATAATAACCTACTTTGGGGACTGTTACTATACCTGGGCAGTACTGCCAAGTAAAGTCTATGTTCGGGGAAACACATTTTGGCCTTTCCGGTATTTCAAATTGTAAGCTTTGTATTTCTTTACTCACAGTGAAGAACTTCCACACCAACAACATGTTTTTGCGTGTGTGCTTGTGACAACAGTGGGTTACTGTCTGCATGCGTATAAATTTGACTGGCACAAAATGGAGTGCGTGAGACTGATCAGCCCAGATACCAGTCATGGCCAATCAAACAGACAGCCATCTCAGTCGGTGCATTTTTATAAGAGATGCTGTGTTCCTAATATATTTTTACTTCTTCTAAATGAAATGCGGGACTTATCACTTGTAACTAAGCATTTAGTATTGCTATTTTACCTTAAGGTGCTCTAGGGAGTTTTCTCCAAACAAACAAAAAAGTTTATGTTTACATTCAGATTCACATTCACATTTATCTGACACCAAAACCTTTTGCCATACTCCTTTTACAGACGTGAACTTGTTACTGGTGCTAATACAAGCCAGACTTTCTCATAATAACATCATTTTAATCTTCTTAGAGAAAGAGAAAAATCTTAGAAAGGTTTATTGTCAAATGATACTTGAGGAAAAATAAGAGAGCAATTAATGTGTCATGTTTTTAAAAATTCAAAGAAAGCTATAATAATATCTAAGTTTGATAGGTTAAAGTTAATAGGAAAGGTTAGACGATAAAAGGGATAGTTCTGTGATCTTCATGGGTATTCTTGAATCCCTGGTCTCCTCGCCTACACTTTTGCTTTCCTCCATATTTTACAGATGAAAATCCCCATGTATAATGAAGACCACATACAGGATAATTGTCTACTGCCAAGACATCACTCTAAAATGAATTAAGCTTTGAAATAATTTTAAAATGGCAAGGAACTGCGTAGATGGAAAATAAAAATGCCCAGGGGAAGACAGAGACCTCAGCATCACCTACAGAGAATAAACGTACATTTAGTGAAAAATAATAATCTTACTATGCTTTTGCATAAACTTATCCTGAGGCAAGCATGTGCAACAAAAGGCAGCAGCCCAGACCTCTTGGCTGTAATAACTCTTTACTATTTAAAGCTCTATCAGTTTGAATGTTCAACCTGCAGTGTGTCCTGGAAGACATGCAGGTTCACATGGAGCAGCTGCACTTTTCTGTTGGCTACACTATAAAATATTGCCTTATCTGTTCTGTAAGGCTCATATCATTCCAAGTATGGCTCGTTGTGAAGAGAAATCCCATTTTAGCTGTAAATTTTTACAACTCACTTAACCACACACACATTCTCTTCCTCTACCCGTCCCCTCCTCTCTCCTTCCCTCTTTCTCTCCCTTCCCACTCTTCTCTCTCCAGCTTCCTGTGCTCTCGGAAGAGGGTGATAAGTATAATCGTAAGTGACTGGTTCAGCTGCTTGAGCTGCCTGAGCAACAGAGACCGATGTATTCTCATGATATCCAGGCACATCTGTAAATGCCACCGCACAATTCACACCAGAATTCACTCACAAACACATACACGCCCACACTCTAAGTACTTCATTTTGCATGCCAGTTGTTGTTAAAATGCCATAAACATGAGCATATTTACAACAGACGGCAGTTAGAAATCATTTATGCAGCACCACAGAGATAGCACTACTACTTTCTCTGTCTCCAGGGAGAAGAGTTCTGTCTAACTGTCTCCATATAGTCTTACTGCATAGTTGGTAGTCTTTGTTGACACGATGAACATTCACTCTGTGTATGTGTCTCTGTGTCTACATGCTTAGATCTGCTTAAGAAACTGCCGGTGTGTATTGCGTGTTTACCAATTCACAATAATTACCTCTCACACATTCGCCGTGCCTGGCTGCAAGCCTCCCAGTATGGCATTAAACATCGTTAGCATGGGACAAAGAGGCAAAAGCATGATTTGTTTACAGAATGAAATAACAGGCTTGTAGATTGAAATTGACTGCAGGGCTAGTAGACCATTACGATGGTAGTAACTTATTTCATTTCTCACTGATCTTCACTGAACAGGAAAAGTGATATTTAATTGAGTGTATGGACAAAGATCAGCCAATAGGAATACATTTTCAATGAAACTGAATTTAAATTGAATCCCCGAAAAATGTGTTGCAGTTTCGGACGAGATATCGATCACGAGGGAGACAGCTCCCTGTGGCTGGCAGTGTTCAAGTGCTGTGCATCTGGTCAGTATAGCGCTTCGAAATGGAGCTCCAAGGAAGTTCCCACTCTTTTCCTCAGCTCAGAATGAGTCCCCAGGGCATGATGGAGAGCTCTTTCCCTCAACAAACATCCATACTTAGTATCTGTCAGCATGGCACATATCCTCAGGCTCCATTGATCAGAATCCCACCTTTGGAGAATTGTGCCCTGGCCCACATTTAAAGGTACCTGCTGCCGTCTGTTCCAGTTGTAAGCCTGGTAAGAGACAAGTGGAACAGGTTGGCCTAACTTGGCAGGGGGGCAAGATGGTGTTAATACAGACTTTGGGAGATGATTTCCTTTGAGGGAGATCCAATCCAGTGTCGCAGCATGGTGCTCAGGAAATGGTTGAGCCTCCAACTGATGGAGTTTCTAATTCAATCTGTTCCAGATCAGCAGGGGGGTCAGTGTTCGTGCCAAGAAGTAACCTTCCATCCTGTTCTCTGGTCACTGAGGAAATGTTAGGTCTATTGATTAGAGCCAATAGGCAATCAATAACGGCACTGAGAGAAAAAGCAGCGGTTTCTCCTTTTCTGTGTTTATCTTTTAGCGGCACATATCCTGAAGGACTATTTACTATTTAATAAAATAAGTAATATACCTGAGTGTTTGACACAGGCTAATGCTAAACAGAATTTCAGGTTCATTGGAGTGAATGTGTCAGAGTAATCTAGTTAGATATCCTTTTATATTGCTCTGATACATTGCTGCCATCTAGTGTTTTTAATCAAGTGCACAGGTTTATGAGCAATGTAGGCTATACCATAACTGTGCACTAACAGACCCAGTCCTGAGCAAATCTTTTCTTTACCATTCTCATCATGCAAGTAGGGAAATGTTTAAAAGTTTAAAATCAGTAAATGCCTGTAAAGATCACATTACCAGCACTAGTAGACATACAGCCATAATTTGAATTTAAAGTGAAGGCTTTTTGTGGTAAGATAATAATAATAATAATAATAATAATAATAATTATAATAATAATAATAATAATAATAATAATAATAAATCATTTTAGTATTATTTATGACTTCTGCATGTGCAGTTTTTGCATATTAAGCCTGCTGTACGACATTCATAAACTGGGGCATGTCTAATCTTAGTTAACTATTTGTGAACTCATTGAATCGAATTTCTTTTATAGCTAAAATGAAATTAACTTTTATTTTTATCCAGTCAAGATCATTCCAAGACAGCAGCCCCTCTGACCATCTGGATACTTTAACAGTAGTAGTCAGCACTAATGGAGAGCTGGAGATACATATAGATGCATATACGTGTGTGTGTGTGTGTGTGTGTCTGTATATATGTTCACATTTACTCAAAAGCAACATAGTAGGGGACAAAAGTTCTCCTTAGTATTCAGCAGTCTCTTTTAAACTGGGTGTATGCGTGCTTTGGCCAGTGTGAAGCTTCACTCAATGTTTACAAATCTCACCATCAGTTTGTATGATTTTAGCACTCCTGTCCCAAATAAGACTTATTATTCAGCGTGTCTTTACCAACCTATCAAATGCACTTATAAATCTTGATAAAACTGTCCTTCTAGTTTCACCTCTTTGTGCCCAGGGGAATACCTAATTGCCTCTGCTCATTTTTCAAACAACCTCTCCCTCTGTGTCATCCAAACTTGTCAGATTAATCTAAAAAGAAGTATATAGCCTTTTATCCTCAAACACGCATAATACAAATGCCTCTGTCTGGGGGTGCAAGGAATCATCAAAAAGAATAAATGTTTCAAGGTTTAAGCATTACATTGACGATATGACATCTCCATTAAGTAGGAGAACTTGGAGTATAGTCATGTGATTTTACATGCATGAATTCTCTCAAAATCCTAAGCATAGTAATTTTTTAGTGCGTAAATCATAAGCAAAAACATTTTTTCAGTTGTAATTACTAACACACGAATACATTATTGACCCTTTCATCTTTGATACCAATCATTCTCCATTTCTGTTTGTTGTGTCCATGTTTTTGTCAGCAGTTTCAGTTGGATCTCTTCCAACACTGAAAAACATTCACAGATTTCCCCTAACTTTTCTCTTGGTTTGCTTTCAACCTGTCCCATTCCTCCACCTGTCTTTCAAAGTTTTTCTTCATCTGTCTTTGAGACCATGATGTGGGGAATCACCTTCATCAGGAGTTCTTTCTTCTTCATCTCTGGCCTCTCCTTCACAGATCTCCCTCATTTCCTCCCTTTCCTGTCTGTGTGTCTCCTCCCTCTCTGGTCTTTCAAAACCATTCCAGCGTCTCCCTCCTTCTCCTCCATTTGCTCAGACGCCTTCTTTAGCTCCCGTTTCAGCTGTTTTATTATTCTTTTCATCCCTCTCTTCTTTCATCTGCCTCTCTAGTTCACTTGTTCGCTTGCAAAGATTTCTGAAGTCTTGAGGTCATCAAGAAACTTCTCCAACTGTTCACTCCTTTACTTCCAACCGTTCCTCTCTCTGTTTCTTAATTCGTTCAACATTTTTTCCTCAGTAGTTCACCATTCCTCTCTGTCAAGTTCATATTTATTTTCCCACAGTTGGAGTTTTCATTTTGGACTTCTGTATTGAGAATTGCTTTCGTTGGTGCTTTTTTTTCTCTCATATTTGTTTCATTTTCTTTCTTTCATTTTCTGTCTTCCCTCACTTACAGCATAAAGTAATTTCAGTTTTTCTTATTTTTTTCCGCTGCAGTAGTCTGTTCATTGCCTGTAGTAGTTTATCCTGTGGTTGGAGCTTTTGAACACTGCTCCTTTTCACTGTGTTCCATTGTAATAATTTCATTGTTAATATTGCTTGAGATTCTTCATATATGCACAAGTCCAACAGAAGTACTTCAATTTTATACCATTTTGTACCATAGTAAAAGAATTTGTTTTAAAAAGAATTACTCTAATATAAATACTTAATTCAGTTGAATTGAGTTATATCGTAGCAATGCTACACTACAATTATATATAAAAATGAACAGCGGATCAGATTTACCAAGTAAGCTGTCAACTTTTTGCTCAAGATTCTTCCAGACTTCTTTTCTGCTTTAGCCTGCCATTCTTGTTTGGCTCTATGTACAAACAAGTCACATTAAAAAATACATGTCACATTAAAAAATACAAAAGAAAATTGTTGTCCTTCAACAAACTGAATCCAGAAAGCTGAGATCCCATATAGATTCAAAATGTTAAAGACAATATTGTCACAAAGATGGATCTCCAGTATCTTAGGCGTTGTACTTATATTTTGTATGCAGTGTTTCTGGAAGGCAAATTAACTTATTACAAAAGTGCCTCTAGTGCTTTGGACAGTATGCATGTTGCACAAAAAGAGAACCAAATCAAAAGTGCTTCCACTCCTCAGATGGTGTGTTATCACGATAAGACGTTCAGCATGATTGTTTGTTTTCTCTATTTTCCTTTGACAAAGACAGCAAAAATCCCCTTTTTTACTGAGGGCAGCAGAGTGTGAAAAACATAACTGCATTTTACGAATCCCTTCCACTTTAATAAAAGGCACAGCCTGCCTGACCCACTTCATTAAAGAAACCTATTTCATTTTTAGGCATGCTGTACATGGCTATGGGTCTACTGGATAGATTGCCATGAAATTTTGTACAGATATTCATGGTTTCCCAAGGATGTATCCTAAAGACTTTGGCGATCCCTTGACATTTTTTCTAGCATCACCAAAAGGTTGATATTTTTGGTTGTGAATAAAACATCAATACCATAGGTTGCCATGAAATTTTTCCCTCTGCTTAAAACCAGCATGCTAGCATTGTCATTGTGACAATGGTTAGCATGTTCAAAGCACTGCTAGATGATTTTAGCTAGATATCATGATTTAACGGCATTGCGATATTGTGATTACAGCTCTAAAGTTGTGTGTGTTTCTCTCTCTCTCTCTCACACTCACACACATCGGTCTGTTTTACGTTTGTTTTGTTTTTATGTCGTGATTTTTAACAGATGCAACACACTTTGTTTTTTGCACATGTTTATTGCAAGATATTCTTATCTAGAATTTAGCAAAGTGTGACGGTGGTGCTCCCATAGATGGGATATCGTGTTTGACAATCATACTGGAAACTTCGTCTTTTTCAGTGGGGGAAAATGTTCAGGGGTTCCCCTCCTTTAGCCTTCATACACACAGCTGACTGACTTCTGGCACCAACCCAAGGGGGAGGGGTCGTGTTACTCTCTATGCTGCACACAAACTGCGGGTTTCCTGTACTTGCCGTCTTTGACGAGACATCTTAGAACAGCTCATACTGTGGCAATAGTATAACAGACAAATTTGTGGTTTTGAAGCCTTGACTTTTTCATACCACGGGATACCTTGAAACCGGTAACCGGCCCATGCCTATATAAGATGCAATAAAAATGTTTTTAAAAAGATCTCCAGTTGCTCTGTGATCATCTGTTATCTGCTAATCTCGCTTGATGGCAGTTTAAAAGCTCAGCCAAGGATAATAAAAAAACAACAACTGATAGTGTTCCTTGGGCAACAATTTTGCAGTGTGTATGAAAAATAATTAAACACATGACAAAATGACTAATGCATTAATTACTGAGTGCACTGCGTAATTTGATGACACAACTCAAGTCTAAATGTCTAATTAAGCTAATGTCACAAAGACTCTGTTCATTAATTTAAGTATCACAATGTGTCAAAGACAAATCAAGAAAGGTCAAGGTATCAGTCACTAAAGCATTGGTATATTAGATAAGGGGCAGAGAATCTGGAATAATAAAGCTCTAGTGTAATGTTCAGTGTAATGCATAAACAGTGCAATGCTTCTGTAAAATGAAAATTCACAGCATGACTTTGTTGTACATGTCAAGATTAATAAATATATACTGTCACTGTAGAGCACATTCACAAGTGTAAATCTCATAGCAGCTTTTCTTGTCTGCTTAGACATATGAGCTGACAGATGTACAATCCTCTGTGCCTTCTGCTGAGGGAATGTGCTGCTTCTCGGTGTTCAGACTCTGCTCTCAAGGCCCCTCCCCTCTACTACCACCTTGACATTCCCATGCAGGTAAATACAATCAGCATCCACTCTGATTGCCACGGTTTCTAGACAGAAGTGACAGGCAACGACAGGAGCACAGTGAAGCAGATTATGCACAAAGCCTCCTGTGACAAGTTCAAAGCCATATGTTGAGGTGAGGAAAACCAAGTGACAAAATTTCCAAACATTAATAATTACGACAGAGAGAGAGAGAGGCATAGCAATGTCAAATTCCTACACTCTACCATTTACCACAAAGAGATATATATGCAGAATCCTCAGAGATAAGTTTGAGTGAGCAAGCACCTTTTTAAAGGCTGAGTATTCAAAATGCTGTTCTGCGACTTTACTCTTTCAAAACTAACCAGAGCGGTTTGATCCATCCATCCATCTTCATCCGCTTATCCGGAGTCGGGTCGCGGGGGCAGCAGCTCCAGCAGGGGACCCCAAACTTCCCTTGAGCGGTGAGCGGTTTGATTTCAGTGTAAAATATGCTGAACAATAGTAAACTATTAATTTCCAACACTCACAATTTTCAAAAGAAATTGAGGTGAATGGAAATATTACTGAAATAAAACCCAGGTGTGTAAGAAAACAAGATTTGTAAAGATTTAATTCACTATTCAAATATTTATTGTCCTCCTAAGTGTAACTGCTAATTACTTTCTCAATTAATTGTATGGTCAAGAAAATGGTGGAGGTGGAAAAAAGGTGACTGAAAAATATCAATCACAAGTTCCATGAGCCCATAGCCTTCACATGACTTGTTTTGTCAGTCCAAAACAAAAGATATTCAGTTTACTCTGGTGGAAATTCTGTATTTCCTTGGGAAGAAACGAACAAATAAAAAGGTTACAATAAACAGTTGTCTTTGCAGAGTAAGTGATGCCGCTGAAGGGCAGAGCTCATACACCAAAGGGTGATCAGAGAATCTAGCCCAGAGAAACAGACTAAAACATTTATTGCAAAGGGATAGTTGTGGAGTCTAGGGAGTCTGCCTTTCTCAGCCTTGAGCCACAGTGGAAACTCATTTCTCTCGGGAATGTAGTCTGCATAAGACAAACAATCTCACAAGAGCCCATTGCCTCGAAACACTGGTACATTTAGAGATGATAAGATATAGAATGTTGCATGTTAATATAATAATTAATGTGGCTTTTCAGAAAAGAGAAATGCACTGGCAAAGTAAAGTTTTGCCATTTTTGCTTTTCTCTGACAATCAATCAATTAAAAATCGACAATGACCAAATGCTAAGCATATAATATTGACTTGTGACATCTATTCATCAGTATTAAATAAATCACATCATGGTGACAAATAGTCCTAAAGTGACCCTCTGCCACTAAGAGTGAATTCATGTACAGTATAGTTCTTGAAATTTACAACTCAAAGCATTTATTTCCACATATTGTGAATAATTATCCTCAGGAGTTGTGTCTGTGAAGATCAGTGTTGGAAGTAACATGTTACAAAAGTAATACAATTACAGTAATGTATTGCTTTTTGCTGTATCGCAGTACTATAACGCATTAGTAAAAATCAGTAGTATTAAACCGTTACAATCTCAGTAACACGCGTTATAATGCATTTTAATCCGGTATTTGTTTTTTTAATAATTCACCAACACTGAGAAACATTTCAGCACCAGAAAAACAAACACATGAATAAAAGAGTAATATTATTTCTTGTTGCTGGAATCCGATGGTTGAGATTGTAGGCAGGGTGCAAACTACAGAGGAGCTCGTCTCCTCTTAACAAGACTGTAGCTCCCCTAATAGATCATGCGTAAATAGATTTCTATAGGCTGTGTTTTCTTTAACGATTTACTTTCATGATTATTGAGAGTGCTGTCAGTTCATCCTGAACAATCTTGTCGAAGTGTTGAAGATTCAAATAATCAATGACCTCATGCTGCTGGACCTACAGTACCTTGTGCGTAAATGCACACAATGTGTTTGTTATGGGGAGACGATTCATCCTATTTTTATGACACAGACCCACCCAATCCGCGGATATAACTCTGCACCTCACTAGAACCCACATATGCAGGAACATCTTACTGTCAGAATAATACACCCATTAAATAGCAGAGAAAGTAACGCAAAAGTAGTGTAGCATTACAATTCAGAGACAGTTATATTATAATATAACTAATTACTCTCAAAAGACAGTAACTAGTAATCTAAAATTTATTACATTAACTTGGCCAACATTGATGAAGATTACTGTAAGAGGATTTAATACAGAAATACAAATAAAGTTTTATCAGATTCTTCCATTGTGATGAAGAAGTGTTTTTTTTAATTAAATGAATGTTATGCTGTGTTTTCTTTTTGCTCTTTTTAACTAATTATAACAATTTAGTCCACAAAGTTAATTAACTGTATCATAAATGTTGCTCTAAATCACTTGATTCCTATTATTCTCTCATTATGAATCAGCCACTTATATGAATCTATTTAATTAGTTATTATACTTTTATTGGGCGGCACGGCGGTGCAGTGGTTAGCACTGTTGCCTCCCAGCAAGAAGGTCGTGAGTTCAAACCCCAGTTGCCCCGGCCTTTCTGTGTGGAGTTTGCATGTTCTCCCTGTGTCCGTGTCTCCGGCTTCCTCCCACCATCCAAAGACATGCTAGGTTGATTGGTGTCTCTAAATTGTCCTTAGGTGTGAATGTGAGTGTGCGTGGTTGTCTGTCTATGTGTGGCCCTGCAATGGACTGGCGACCTGTCCAGGGTGTACCCCGCCTTTCGCCCTATGCCAGCTGGGATAGGCTCCAGCCCCCCCGCGACCCTGCACGCGGGATAAGCGGTTGACGATGGATGGATTATACTTTTATTCGTTTACACAATTTAATTTGCATATGTACTAAAGGTTATATTTGACAGTTTTATAATTTCAGTGCACCTTATCTCTGTTTCTGCAGCAGCCTCAAGTAAAGCATATCTCTTTTCAGTCTATAAAGATGACATGAGCTGGCTTTCATCATCAACATTAAATACAATATGCGTGCCAACTTAAATAAAGCCTCTAGTCATGTGGATAAAACAAGCACAACCAGCACATTAGCTTTAATAGCTCCAGTCACATGTATTTAGGAGAATGCATAATTTGCTAGGAGATTGGAGAGTCTCAGTGGCGCAGCAGCACAACAGAAGGTAGAGGCCTCTTCAAATGTGATGTGGGTGTTATTTCCAGCTTGGTTTGGGACAGGGAAGAAACACAGCACATACACAGTGATGTTATTAAATTGTTCTTCAGCCGCCAGTTTGTCATCTGCAATATGAACTTCATTTTCTTTCATCCACAATGATTTAATTTATCCCTCGAGCTTGATGTATAGCCAGAAGGATATAGAGTATTTGGAACTGGAGGCTTGATGTTTCAGCTCAGACTGTATGGGGAAAGGTTTTCTTCTGCTTTAACATAGGTTTGCATCATTTTATGAGGAAAAATAAAGTGAACAAAAAACAAGTCCAACTAATAAGGTAAAGTCAAAATCAAAAAATGAGAATAATTTGCACATGTGCTGTACTATGTTGCAGCAGATACGTGTCAGTATAATAAGCGATTCCAGTGCATCTGTGTTTTCGAATGATGGTGAACACAAGTGCGAAGCAACTTAAGGATCTTAAACCTGAGTTACAAGTGGGGAGGAGGAGGAAAACATGCCTACACAAAGTAGGGCACCCAGACAAAATTAACGACTAAAGAAACAGGCTGTAAACACTACACTGAGCTATTATTTTCTTTTTTAAATTGATATGATGAACCTGATAGCAAACAAATATGGAGTCATTAGCCTTCATCTGGAGTCCTGTGTCTGTCTGCCTGATGAATCTACTGTAAATTCAATATTGACTCTCAACACCTGAGGGAAATATCTGGTCCTCTAGCTGCTAAATGATCGAGTATGTGTAACAGCTAGTCATTGACTTTGTCTGGAGTAGGTAGTGTACAGTGGGTTCATCAGAGCCTTCGAATACGACAATATAAAGCTCGGCAGTATACATATTATATATATATAAAAATTATAATATAATATAATATGTGGGATTAATTTTACCCTGACCATTCATACAGAACTGTTTCAGCTCAGCAGGCATGAAATTCTTGTTTTAGCAACCCGCCACAGTCCATGATGTGACTCATGTCTGGACTTTGACAAGGCCATTTCAAAACTTTAAATTCTTCTTCTTTAGTTACACCGAAGTTGGTTGTGTGTCTCTGATAATTTTCTTGCCATGTGATCCATTTCCACCTCAAGTGCAGCCGTTAAAAAGATGCCTTGATATTCTTCAGTGAGAAAATTCTTTCAGGATTCATTGCTCATCCAGTTATTGTCCAGATTGCACTTAAATGTCAGTCTCCCTGTTTCTTGAACTTTATTCCAGACTTGATCCTTGTGCTTTTTTGTTCATTTTTTATATAGCATTTTATTTAGCATTTTTTGACTGAATGATATTCTAAGGGCATTTCCTCTTGCCTTTGGGAAGATTTTGGAATATTGACTGATGCAGAAAATTTTGTTACATCATGTTGATGTGTGGACAACACAAAAGTATGTCAATAGTTTGTTGTGTGTATATGCAAAGTGCAACCTACAGAGGTCACCATTGACAAAATTATTGCTAAATTTTGACATTTGAAAAGCCTTAAGGCTGGTAAAAAAGCCATTAAATGTTTTACTTGACACAGAAGGAGTGGTTACTAATTTGGGATAACATGGAATAAATGCCATCTCTAACTTATTTAAATAGAATAAAAATTTGTACACAAACTAACAGTAAGAGACAGATTGTGTGTGTGTGTGTGTGTGTGTGTGTGTGTATGTGGAGATAAACAGGCCATATATGTACCACTTTTAAGATGAGGAAGGAAAAGAAGATGAATTTGTACATTTTACAGAAATACAGTTTATGGCTCTTAGATGAAGTATTAATGCCCTGGTGGCCGTCCTGGAGACCCACAGCTCCTTAGCAGCAGTGGCTGATGTCTAGGGATGGGTATCGCTAATGATACCTTTACACTATCGAAACAGCCCTGAATCAAGTAGAATCGAAACGTCCCCAGTCAAACCAGTACTTCAATCCATACCAAGGCTTCCTTTTGGAACCACATCGCAGTAAAAAATTACTATTTGTGTGGTTTTGGTTGCAGCCAAACACGCAAACAACACACCAAAAGAAAGAGAAGAGCAGGCCTTTCTTTCCTTATGTGCCCATACCATAAACTGTATAAAAAAAGGCCTGCACGCCTTGCAGCCTCTCACCTTCGGCTGTGGTCTCGGGCACGTTCGTCACTGTTCAACTGATTTTACTCATGGAGCCTCTGGCTGCGGCTGCTTTGGTTTGATCGGCTGGATGTGCAGCCTCTCTTTTCCTCTGTTTGTGTGTCTTTAGTGTAGTTTAGTGACTTGTTTAAACAGACTTCTTACTCGTTTTGTACTTGTGACTGTCGTTTTTTGGAGGAGGTTTGCGACTCACCAATAAAGGAAAAAGCGCTCGCAGAAATCTTTCAATTCAGTTTATTGATCGAAAGTCAACAAAATAATTTTCTGTTGTTATCAAAAATACCTTAATTTTTTTCCCACCTCTCATTTGATCACTAAACTATTTAAGTTCTCTCTGATTCAAATATGAAAAAATTTGCAAGCTGTAGTCTTACATTTAGCTGACGCTTTTATCCAAAGCGACTTACAATTGCTATACATACCAGAGGTTGCACGCCTCTGGAGCAAGTAGGGGTTAAGTGTCTTGCTCAGGGACACAGTGGGGATTGAACCCGGGTCTCCCACACCAAAGGCAGGCATCTTAACCATTGCGCCATTTTTTTCATATCACCTCATCTCGGTGGAGGTTCCAACGAGCTGAAGGATACTAAAATGTAACGTGAAGACACACCAGACTGCTGATTAATCAGAGAATTTTCACTATTCACTGTATCATCATTGCGTTCACCGGACAGAGGCCAGCAACAGTTTATTTTACAGTTTTCGTATGGATTTTCATCACTAAATCCACTTCTGAGAAGTTTTGAGGTGAGAAATCAGCTGTGTAGATTTGGAATATTGACAGTTTTACGAGAAGTGATGGCGGAACAAAAATGTGATGAATATTTTCGGAGTTGAGTAGCTCTGCAAGTGGCGGCGGGGGAAGCCTGTGCCAACTGGCGGGAGGAGCGTGTGAGGCCGGCCAGCCGCCCGCTCACAGAGCCCTCTGCTCCCGCCGTCACACAGACCGCTGCAGCAACAACGGCAGAAGAAGCACAGCTGGAAGGTTTTCATACCGCTTATCTGTCTTTACATTCTGAGTAATGTTGAAATGTTTTAACTTAAAAAACAGAAAGCCGTGTAGATCGCTGGTGTGTGTGTGTCGCATTGAACATACTGGTATCATAAAATTTTAAATGATAACCAACCCTACTGAGGACAGCTCATTGTTTCAGATTAGCCATTTCAGCAGTTTTTAATAGACATGATTTACTCTTGTGGGTCATTTTTAATACTTTTTTATTTATCAGGTCCTATTATTTCCTAATATTTCTGTATTTTGGTAATGATGGGGAAAAAGGAGATAGTGTTCCATTACTTTAGTTCAATGTTACTTCAGTTGAGTTTAGAATTGACTTCGAGAGGATCTGTTTGGAAGAATTACCACAATTACACCCATGTAATTAATAATTTGTCATTGATCAATTACTGGAAGGTTTATTTTTCATATATGTTCAATTGTATACTGCCTGTAGCCAAATTTCACATATTCGCATATTCAGTCTCTAGGTAGCTATAGCTTTTGGAATTAATTAGTAGCCAATTAATTAGTACCAAATTGGCACTCTGCAAATTTCCACATTACCTCATTCTTTCTGGGAAACTTTGTACAATGATTTGGATTTTTTGGCCTGTAAAATAAAGTGTTACCTTGTGCTGTTTTGTGTTGAGTCAACTTCTTAGCAGACTAGTTGTAGTGAACAAAACTTCATGATCTTGTCTATAAAAAAGCCAGTGTCATCTGGATACATTTGTGGCTGAAAGTCAATGCAAACATCATAGTAGTTTATAGCATACAGGTTCAGTGTTAAAGTAAACGTGAGGCTTCTTGAAAGTGCTGTCTTAAGTACTGTAGAAAAAAAATCACTTATAAATATTGTTAATATCACAATCAGTTTGAAGTTTAAATGGAAATAGACTCATATTTTACCAAACTCAACGATAATAATATTAAACAATATTAAGGCTTGGTTTTTTTTCTCAAGTTTTTAATATGCTTGTTATTTTCTAAATAATTTTTAATACTCTGAACTGTAAAAAAGGTTACGTGTAAAAGTTGCACACACTGCAGATAGTCAGTAATATGGTAAAATTATGTGTATTTTGTTTAAACCAGAAAAAAAATCTCCTTTTGTGATCACCTTTCTTGCCCTGGGTCGTTACATTAACTTTTGGCTTTGTTTAAGCAGTCTGCTTTCACTACCACACAAGTGTTGCAGTGACTAATACTAAATGGATTATAGACAAAGACAAAACTATTGTGTCACAATGATATATATTTCAAAACAAATCAGTCATACCGCAGAACCAACAAGTACACACACAAAAACATACCCAATGTGGCTCAAGCTTGGATGTTTCAGCAGAGGTGAATCACTGACCTGAGCTATCAACAAGGAAACCACACTAATTAGCCTTGAAGTGATTTGGTACGAGAGTCATGGGATGAGGAGAGTGCGTGAGACAGAAAGTGAGAGAACAGCTGTGTATGTGTGTGTCTATGCGTGTATGGATGGAAAGCATGACAGGCAGTGTGTGAAGTGAACATTTACCACCACACAGCTGGTGATGGTTACCATGAGAACCAACAGGGGCAGATGGTACCCAAATGGTGCCTGGATGACACACACACGTTTGTTCCTCTACCCCAGTGGGGACAGGTAATTGAAAAAATGCATTCTCTAGCGCCTTAAACTAACCTTAACCATCACAACTACATGCCTAACCTTAACTCTATTGTAACCTGAAAATTTAGAGTTGCTGTTGTTTAGATCCAGCATTAAGATGTTTTGTCTTAAAGGAAAAAGTATTTTTTTTATTTTAAAGATGTAGAAGATAGGAAGCAAGAAAGAGTATGGATTAAAATTCATGCTATATCATATGAATTTTTGTATGCACACTGATTGTTGTAATGGTGGGCTACCTCTAGCTTCTTGTTTTCTTAAGGATAAATCTAGTAATATTTTTCTAATTTTCAACAAATGGAAATAACAAGACCAAAACCAAAAAGGACTGATATAGCTTGTTCCTTACTGGCACCTTACAGTATATCTCTAGCACACTAAGTCTACAGCTGGAAGGTGTCCTCAAAAACTTTTTACTCCTGTTTGATTAATGTTTGCTAAAAACTACTGTGTTGATATGCTTTAGGAAATTGTTTTGCCATTTAAAATGAAACCATATATTTGTGATCCATTTTTAAAAAGTAAGGGGCTGAGAGCCACAGACAGCCTAGGGAAGTTTGACAGTACTGAGAGACGGATTTGTTGGTTTTGGTTGGGATTTGTTGACAATAAGGAAAATATAAAATATCACATCATTTCAAAGAGGTAGTTTTCTTATATTAAAGTTGTGATGACTTGGGAATGCAGGTAGTATCATGATGAGTTGATGAAAATGTACTTTTATTCTCTTTATTTATTCATGGAAGGCTTATTATAAATAATTTTCAGCCCCATTTTGTCATGTGTGACCATCATAAACAGGGCTGTAGTTGAGAGAAAGAAAACCATTTCTTGTGCTGTTTTACTTGTTTTCCCTCACAGATTTGTCATATCAGTCTCTTCTCAATACCTTTTAGACACTTGACATTTGTGCGTCTTTGTTTATCTTTGAACAATAGAAATCTCAGGCTTCATTTTAAAATGGCTCCTGGTAAAATATGTATATTGGTAACTCTAAACTGCTGCCTATAAGACCGTTGCATAATTCTGTGTCTGTGCTTTTGATGTGTGAGAGAGTACAGAGCCACAGCTGAGCCTCTGGGCTTTGGCTCCAGAAGTGTGGCAATTGATTTGGCCATATATACTGGGTCAGACTGTGGAATAACAGACACACAGAGAGAAAGAGAAATAGCAACAAAGAGGGAGAGAAACAAGGAACAGAGAAGGGACAGACAAGGTTGTTTTTATGGGGTCACGTAAAGATTGAGTAGAGGGTGACAAAAGACTATGGTACTTAGGAGGAATGAGCATACACTCACATGTAAAATCCTTTTTTTTATTTTACAAGCTGGGGACAATATTTTTATCTCTTTGCTTTGCTCCACTAAGCAAAAACATTTCACACTTCTTTCCCTACCAGCTCTAAGGATACTGTTATGTAGTTGACCTTTAACCTCCCTTTGATGGAGTGCATGCAAAAACAGACTTGACTCACATCAAGAAAGAATGACTTTACCCTAAGTTGATCTTAAAGGGTAACTTTGTCATTTGTCAACCTTTAAGTGTCTATAATGTGGCTAATAGGGACAACATTCTTCAAAAATTGGTTTTGAGCAAACTTGCTACAGTCGGCAGCAGTGAGACAGTCGGCAGCAGTGAGACAGGGATACAACACAATGGTTTCAGTTATTAGTCTGTGTCTGACATTGTGAAAAGGATCCCTACAGATAGACCTTGTTTGAAAGAGTAAGATCCTTTTTGTTAAAACAGATACAGTAACTATATTGCTCTTGTCAAAGCCACCAGACTCCATTGATGAAAAACTATTAAAAAGTTATTTTACCTCGCAGAACACAGGAGCTGCTGGTCTACCGCTGCCTCGGTCGGTTAGTATGTTTCTGTTATTGTGTGACTGGTGCTTTAAAGGCTTTAAAACACTGAAGTCACCCAATACCACAAACTAACTGATTGAGGCAGTGGTAGACCACAGCGGTAAAATTGTTATAACAATCTGATCCTCTCAGTGACAAAAACAAGCACTTTAGTGGACGTACTTTGACATGCCGCAATTGCCCACAAGGATGACGTTGCAGCCCTGTCTTGCTGCTGCCGACTGATGTGTGCTCGCTTAATACTGGACCAATTTCCCAGGTTGAAAGTTAAAGTTACCCTTTAACCACATGGGGTTAAAGGGTAACTTGAGGATTAAAACATAGGGAAGGATTTTAAAGTGATTTTTTCTCTTTTTTGCCTTTTATTGACCTGCTGATGATATAGAGGCAGACAGGAAATGGTGGGAGAGAGAGAAATGGTTATGACATGCAGCAAAGGTCCATGATTGTGCGTTGAGCCTGTGGTTGTATGCGTCTGAACACAGCCAGCAGGACTCCCCACAATGATTTTGTCAATGTAACTTTTGGATTGTTGCATCTGAAAATAAGTTAGTTTTGGGAATAGTGTCTGGATGCACCATACAGTAGATATACTGAGAAATACTTTTTATTAACATATACTATGACCCACCTTTGTAGCAGTGCTTGTAATGATTTAGTTAGTTCTCCTATTAACTATTCAGTGTAAATGTACAGTTATTTTCCCATCTGTGACCCAGATTAAGCAGTATTTTGCCATGTTCCCATGACACCTGTGTGGTATGTGCGCGTCTATGTGCCTGTGTGTTTGATGAAGATTAGAGTACGAAAAAATCGTGAAGAGGCAGAGCTTGTAGTTTGTGTGAAGATAGTCACAGCGGGCTTGCATCATGTGTGTTTTTGCGTGTGTGTGAATTTGGAGGGTGAGTACATGTCTTCTGTTAATCAGAAACATATACACACACACACACGAAGTACCTATAATATAACCATGTTCATTTCTATTCACATATTCTCTCACACACTTGCAAGGAAAGACTTTTCTCTGTAGCGCGCACACACAAGCACACACAAGCACACACACAGCCTCACAGTTGGCTGCCATCTGTTCTCACCAGTCAAGCTGTCTTGGCGGCCCCTCAGGCCTGGGACACAATCAATGACTTTTTCTCGTTCTCTCACACACACACATACACACACACACTGGCTGACAGACTGAGAGGTCGAAATCACTGATATAGTGATAAAGTCACTACTCTGTTGCTGTCCAGAAAACATTCCTGAGCATCTTTCATCAATTTCAAAATGTGTAATCTCTGCTTCTAAAAAGATACATATTGTGTATCTAATAATGTATGCCAAATATTTGTACTTATTTTGACCAAACACACTAGTCCCAGATTACAGTGAAGTGGTATTTTAAAAGCATCTGCCCTCCATGATCCATAAACTTATTTAGAAATAGGTTTTAAACATAAGTATATAATGTTTTTGCACATTCTGTGGCATCTGTGCAACATATGTATTATCACTGATACAACTGCATACCTGCCATCTACTCTAATGCAAAAAAATATTGATTACATCATTATAACTAATAATATTAATGGATTTTGTAACTATATTATTATTTATCTTACATAGCTATTGGGGATAAATATGTGCTCTTAAGTTTTGGAACAACAGTTCCCATCAGGGCTGCTCCCTAATAGTCAACTAAACCAAACAGTCTTAGTCGGCCAATTTTTCATTAGTCAGTTAGTCGCAAAAAAAATCGTCAAACTCCATTCAGGAATGTTATTAAATAAACATGGCACTACTAGTTGACTCACTGCCTGAACTAAACAATGCTAGTCAAGTAGGTAAAACTTTAGTCCTAGTTCCAACAATGCTTTTGGAGATGTAAACAGGAAATTATAATGTTGCCATGGAGTCTGTTAGTTGTAGCTGTGGGCTACTTTTAGCCTAGATTTGTTAACATTTTGGTAAATTGGCACCATTATAAGTAGGTAGAATTAGCTGTTAGCAGTAGCTGTTTGCAGTGGATTACTTTGAGACTGAAGAAAACTTAAAAACATGATGATTCTCACGTCTTTTTTCTATGATTTTTAAGCAGATTTTTGAATGTGTATTCGTGGTGGACACTGGAGATAATGGTATCCTTGAAAAGTATCAGAATCTAAACATCCTGAATCTAAAACCCATAACCCTTCACAGGATAAACAGGTAACTGTTTGCTAGGCTTGTTTTCAGTGTTGTCAGGTTACACTGCCTAGTGGCATTTAAATTTTGTCAGAACAATACAATTGTAATGATTTAAACAAGAATTGTTTAAAGAAAAGCCTCCTGTTTGTGCTTCTCTTCAGCAACACCCAACTCTGTTTACAGAAGTAAAGTAACCTTTATTTATACCTTTAGGAAAATATTGCATGAGTAGTGATATAACTTTTTAAACACACGTCTCCACAACAGTCAAACACATGACTGACAACTCTAGTGATCTTTAACTATGGTGTCCTGTAATTGGCAATTTTAATGAAAGGGATGAGTAAGTCACCTAATTAGAGACAACGATCCATCAAACTACTCTACTATAAAACAGGTTCTCAGTGTTCCATTTGTTTTTTTGTTATATGAACATAATGCAGACAAAAAATAGGGCTGGGCATCATTCATCATTTACAGAACTGGTCCCTGTCACAGATTAAAGCACAGTGGAAGGCTTTGACAGCCATACATGCAGAGTCAACTCTGATGAAAAAGAAAAAAAGGGGGTAGAGAGAGGAAGAGTGTGTGTGCGAGTGTGTGTGTGTGTGTCAAATCAAAGAGTAAGCCTGAGTGGTTTTGATGTTATTGTCATATAGAAGAGAGTCCCACGCTCTGTATGACACTCTGCATGAACTCAGGGCTTAACACACACACACACACACACACACACACACAAACTCACACACACCCTCTTACAGGCAAAGCAATGCACACACAAGCACAAACACACGCTTAGTGCCAGCAGCACATTGAGCTTCAATGGCTAAGAGAGTGTTTTGAAGTGTGTTTTTCTGCATTTATGGTAACTCCTGTTGACAATGACAAAAGGCTGCAGAACTGTGACACACATGATTGATTAGCTGGGCGGATTCCCACAGATCAAAAACTAACAAATGAGAAGGGTTTTACTGTATGTTTTATTTCTAAATAATTATATTTGCTCCCTCATAAATTGCCTCTCCAAATAGGAGACAGAGGAGAAGAAGAAGGAGGTGAAAAGTCTGACCAGAGGAAAAAATGCCAAATAAAAAATTGTTGTGCCACAGCAAACAAGCTGTCACCTGTATACAACATGTGTGTGGGTCTCAGTGGGAAACTCTACTATTTGGTTGACACTTGATTAACAATGACAATGATTAACTTTGCTTAAAAAAAACATTTTTTTTATAATTAGTTAGTTTCTCAACAAGTTGCATCATAAACAAACATAGTTCATTTGAATTAACTGAATCAACTGAATAACAGTGAATATTTTTAGATAGATTTTAGATGTAGCTTCCTGCTTTGGTGGCTGAGCAGCAATTATGCCGTCGGGTTTGTTGACTTTCCAGAAAGTCCAGCTATCTCTGATTCAGATTTACACCTACAGGTTAACCTACTCAGCTGCTGTTTAGTACGGCCTTACATGAATAAAATTCCTGCTGAATACACCTACCAAACTAATTAGCTTCAAAAAGTTAGTATCTAGTACAATTTTGTATATTTCTCTTTGGATAGTTTTGATTTGAACAAACAACATTAGTCTTGGCCTTTCAAAAGTGCAGACATGTCTGTAATTCCACAACTGGCATGTACCCAAGGGGTGGATGGGATTTTTTTTTGCATCAACTAGAATGGACTGCTCTAAAAATATGTACTTTTTTATATCCATTTTCCGTTCCAAGGTTCAATTTCCAACAAGAATGACTGAGAAAACACAAAGAGAACAGACTGAAAGAAACACCAAGTGATGGATAGAAGATTAACCTTTTACTAAAGGGGAAAAACAGACCTGACCTTGAAGCAGGATATCATGGAGGTCGGATACCCAATAGAGAACAAATAATGAGTTTCATTTAATCGCTGGCTTAATGTATCTCATGATATGTACAGAGGTGTATTAAGAGATCTTTAAAGCCTTGATCTGTGATAGCTATAGGGAACTATAAAACCAACTGTCACAGGATGATTGATTTTACTCAACTCGACATTACTCATAATGTACAGACAGTTGAGCGGTATGAAAACCTTCCAACTGTCTTTTCCTCTGCCGTTGTTGCTGCAGCAGTCTCTGTGAGAGTGGGACTCTGTGATCGGGAGGCTGGCTGGCTTCGGGAGCTCCTCCCGTGGGCTGCCGCAGGCTTCCCCTGCCGCCACTTACGGAGCTCCTCAACTCAAATAAATGAAATATACACAAAATATTCAAGCACATTTTTGTGCCACCATCACTTTTCGTAAAACTGTCAATATTCAATTCAATTCAATTCAATTTTATTTATATAGCGCCAAATAACAACCAATATTTGAAATCTACACAGTTGATTTCTCACCTCAAAGCTTCTCATAAGTGGATTTAGTAAAATTACAAACAAAAACTGTAAAATCTAAAACTTTCTTTGCTTGCCTCTGTCAGGTGCGCACAATGATGATGCAGTGAATAGTGACAATTCTCTCTGACCACTCAGCAGTCTGCCATGTTTACCCATCACATTTTAGTATCGCTTTAGCTCACTTGGAACCTTGACAGAGGTGAAAAGAAGCAACCGAAAGCAGGTACAACTTTTCCACAATGGAAAACCAAACAAAGGCGAGTCGAGTCGAGCCAAGTCGAGTCGAGCTGTGCAGTGGAAAAGGGAATAAAGCCCGCATTCTCTCTTTCTTTCTGAATTTTGATGTCACATTCTTCATATAGTGAATTTGCTGTTGTATACTTTAATGTTGCTGCTTTAGAAACAACATTTAGTTGTATTTAAAATATTCAATTCTAATCCTGTTCTAATTTTATAAACAACCAGGCAGCTAATATGCAAACCTCATTTTTTGGAAGAGACTAATCAATAAATTTGGTTTATTTTCCAGCCCTTCTCTATAGCATCTCATTCACAAAGGGAATCATGGATATGCCTGGAAGGTTAAGTCAAAATTGCCATATAGGCATTAAAACTGTGAAAAACAAAAATATAATTTTAATACGCATTGCTAAGAACTTATGCTTAATGCTTGAGCAGCTTGCAAAACAGTAGCAGAGTGATTATAGGCAAACTAAAAATTTGATTGTTCAAATTTATTCCCAGGATTTAAAGACATATATTTCCAGTATGCATTTCTTGTATGAGAGAAAAAACAACACCTGTATTTTGGAAATGTTGATAAAATGCCTATTTTTGCTAAAGAATATGTATCATGTCTTGAAATGAAATCCTGCATGTGGCCTTGTGTCTGAAGGTTCCAGTTATGACTGTGACGATATCCTTCATGTGCTGTTTTAAATGATTCTTCCTTGATGGAGCCTTTAATTTATAGTCTCCTTCTTTCTTGCATCCTCCCTCCATCACTATTGTAATGCACATAATAACGACTCCTATCATCTAAATCCTCTCTGCCCTTTATGTCAGTCTCACCTCCCTCTGTCTTTCTCACGCATGCAATGGCTTTTCCTCCTCCACCTCTCATCTTCATTCCCGTTGGCCATTTTTTTCTTCATCACATATCTTATCCTCTTTCTCTGTTTCTGTACCACCATCTTTCTGCTGGTCCCCCACTTCATTTCAGATTCTCTCCATCTCTTTCTGTCTCTCTTTCGAACAATGCTCTTTGTGTTTTCTATAATCCTCTTTCTGTTGTGGTTTAATCTCCACTTTTAAGAGGCAAGTGGCTGTAGGCTGTTTGATGGCCCTTGGATAACTCTTTCATCGTGTGTTTATATGTGTGTGTCAGGGTGTGAAATTCTGCAAAAGACCTGCTCACTTTTTATTACTACTTTGTCACCATGTCACAGTTTTGCTCCCAATAATAAATCTCAAAATGACAAAATGTCACTTGACTTTCATTCAGTGTCAAGATCAAGGCCAAATCTCTTGCCCTTATCCCTCCATTTTCCCATTTTTCCTCTTTACATCTGCCACCACCTACTCCTAATCCTTTATCTCTCATCAAGGTCAAGGCCAAGAAATACGGTATGTCTACTGATGACATCCAGAATTTCATATATACTGTATATACAGTGTGTGTTTGTGTGTGTATGTGTAGCTAGATTGTTGCTCACTAGTGCTAGCAAACCTGTGATACCTATATTTGTTCCATCAAGTGACTGATCTGTAGATCCTGACTCCCAAAAAATGTAGTCCCTTAAAATAATGCCAAAGTCATTCATATAGCTGTCCAGCCAATAAGCATTTGATTCATACACACGGAGACACATAGCTGGCAGTGACAACAATTATGATAGTCTCAAATTGGTTATCTAATCAGCCAGGTGCTTTGTCTGTGTGTAATTAATGATGTCATGAATCATCACAAGGAAGAGCATTGTGCAGTTGGGCTTAATGCTGAACCATTTGGCAAAAAATGAAAAAAAAAATCTCAATGGATATTTACTCGTTTGTTTTAAATTCTGAATTCTGAGACATAGAAAATACGTGCGCACATTTTTTGTATGCACAACTTACTGGATATCATGTAGCTTTGGCTCTAAGTGAATTTCTTTACTACACCATGATTCAAGTTCATAAAATAGTATGTTTCTGATTCATTGCTTAATCTGCAAAAATTACCTCCTAAAAATCTATTTTACTGAAAAGGTCACAACACTTGTAGCGTAGGGCTGGACGATATGGGCAAAAATGTTATCACGATAAAAAGTTTCATATCTTTCGATATCAATAATTATCACAGTATCAAATCGCTATTTCTTTCTAGTTTAAAGGCTGATTTTAGCTCCTGAGTGAAAGTTGAAGAAACCTGATGGTTAATTGTGGTTTAAACTAGTCTTTATGGTCAGAACATGACAAATGCTTGATTTCAAACAGTGGATCACTTCACAAATCTAAGGTAGAATATTCAAAACAATTATAATAAAAATCTTTTTCAACAAATACACATTAGTAAAATCAAGTAAAAACTTTTTCCCCAACAAAATAAACATCTTAATAAAAAATTGTGTGTGATTCAAGTGAATAAAACAATTATTGAATATTTATTGAACAATTATTGATTGAAGATTTATTGAAAAAAAATTATATCGCCATAATTATTGTTATTGTTTTATTGTCCACCCTATTGTAACGCCTTTCTTAATTTATGTGTTACACGCTGTGTGTCAAATCAGTTGTACTGTACAAAGCAGCTTCAGTGGTGTGAGCTGAAATTACTTCTAATCTTATTTCAACTGGTTTTGTGAAGAAAAGTCTAAACAAAGAACTGTGTGTTAAATTGTGTTGTTGGCAGACATCTTTCAGAGTGGACGTAGTGATTATTTTGCGTTTTCTGTGTGGTTTTAAATATTAACCATTACCTATAAAATGTATCATAATGAGTTGTTTATCAATCTACAAGTTTTCATTTTATACTGGAGCTGTTCTTTGACAAGATTTTTGTTTGTTTTATGAGCATCTGTTCATGACAAGGCTGACCCCTCACTCTGTCCTTCTTTCTGGACCTCATTATTCTCTCTGTCCATGCACACACACACACACATACACATACACATACACATACACACCAGAGTCCAGGCTGGGTTTCTGGACCTCATTAGTTTTCCAATTAGCTGCTGTCATCTGTCGACCTTGGTTACTTAGGGCAACTATGACACCACAGCCAATTCTCTGCCCTGATTCGTCTCACTGGGAACAGATGGACACTTCCTGTTTTCTTTTCAGGGGAAAGTCAAATTGATCCTCGCTCAGAAAGTCAGGGTTAAGGTGTAATTCCCCTCAAACAAGCTAGCTTAATTTTGATTTACAGGCACAAACAGAGTTGATAATATGTCTATCGAGAAATTTAGATGGCACACAGAAGAGCAAAGACGTCTGAATGTTTCTGATGGGATGCCTCAATTAATTATACATCTGTTACATTCAGGCAATTTAAACTATTTGGTGAAAAAAAATAGGAAAAGTTAATGGTTAACCGGAGGAAAATGTTGCCTAAGGTTATTGAACATGAGGTACTTTTCTTGAGTATTTCCTACTACTTTTACTACATTAGCTTCATTTATCTAGTTACTAGTTACTTTGCATGTTCAGATTAATAATACAAAATATAATCAACAAGTAAATTATGATGTGATGTTACAGTGAAGTTAAAACTTTATTGATATTGACGTAAAATTCACAAGCTACCCAGTAGATAAACTATCAGGCAATAAAGTTCTAAAATGATCTCCATCTCACCAAATAAATTCAAAATTAATGTATAAATTATTATAATCCAATAATTTAACAAACATTATTCTTAAATGGGACATTTTACATAATGATTACTTTTGGTAGTTTAGATATTTTGATGCCATTACTTAACTTTATGTCTACACTGTGGTATTGCTACTTTTACTTGAATTAAAGATTTGAGTTCTTCTTTCACTACTGTACATCAGGACATGCATAACATTTTCAATTCCAATACCTAAAATGGCATATTGCTTGTTTCCATTCAAAATACTGCGTTATAAGCATTTTCACTTTCACGTATTATTGCAGCACCACAGGTCCAATCCACAACTGTTCAGTGTCTATTGCAATTCACCTCTACCAATTTAAGTTTAGAAAAATTGGGGGGTTTAGTAGTAGAGGGTTTTACTCATCTTCGGACATCTCCTATTCTCACCAGATTTGACTGAATTAGAATATATTGCTAACAATATTTTATTAAACTGTTCGGGTGGGCATACTGAAGTTTGATGACTAAAATTTACTTGATCAATGAGCTAATCGAGACACTGACATTAGAGTTGGGTCTTCTCAGACTTTCTTAAATGTGGTGTCACATTCAGAAACAACAAAACATGGTTGCCAAGGGTGTGTGTGTGTGCGTGTGTGTGTGTTTGTATGTACCATATGCTGTTCATTTTCATATACGTGTGCGATTTTGTGAATGTGAAAAGTATTTTTTTAGGTTTAATGATATTTTGGTAGGAAAGAGATATTGTAAACTGTCATCAGGTTTAAACCTGGATATTGAGGTGCGGTCACAGATAACACAAAACAAAACACACTTGTATACGTATAGTACTCACACATCAAACTGCTACATGTAAGTAGTAAATAAACTATGTAACATCATATACAAACATTAAAGGGGTGGTATTATGCTCATTTTAAAGGTTCAAAATCTTAATTAGGGGTTGTACCAGAACAGGTTTACATGGTTTCATTTTCAAAAAACACCATATTTTTCTCATACTGCACATTGCTGCAGCTCTTCATTTCAGCCTGTCTGATGTACGCCCCGCTTTGAGTTACAGAGTGATGCATCTTACTTGTACCATATCTTTGTTAGGAGTTGCACATGCGCAGTTCCCAGGTAAGGACTACTAGCCAATCAGAAGCAGAGAAGGGCGGGTCGTAAGAAACAAGGTAGTGTGATCCAAATCAAAGCCTTCAGACTGCGACCAGAACCTAGCAGATGTTGAACTGTTGCCGGTGTTCTGACAATCTATGCTTCCTTGCCAAAAATGCTTCCATAGCTTAAATCGATAGACTCGACTCTACTCGGCCCTGTTCCGTTTTCCATTGCAGATGAGTACCCAGAGATAGCTACGCCACACACAACTGCCGCAACGTAATTTTCAATGCGACACACACACCAGCGATCCACGCAGCTCTTAAAATATATACAGTCTATGGTTAAAAAAGTTTGAATATTACTCAGAATGTAAAGACAGACAAGCGATATGAAAACCTTCCAGCTGTGTTTTCCTCTGCCGTTGTTGCTGCAGCGGTCTGTGTGATGGCGGGAGCAGAGGGCTCTGTGAGCGGGCTTGCCGGCCTCGCACGCTCCTCCCGCGGGTCGCCGCAGGCTTCCCCCGCAGCCACTTGCACATTTTTGTTCCACCATCACTTCTCGTAAAACTGTCAATATTCGAAATCTACACCGCTGATTTCTCCCCTCAAAACTTCTCAGAAGTGGATTTAGTGATAAAATTCCACACGAAAACTGTAAAACTTTCTTTTGCCTCTGTCTGACGCAATGATGATGCAGTGAATAGTGAATATTTTCTGACTAATCAGCAGTCTGTCCTGTTTTCACGTTACATTTTAGTATCCCTCAGCTCGCTTGGAACGTCGACGGAGGTGAGGTGAAAAAAAGTACCAAACAAAGGCGAGTTGAGCCAAAGGGCCTCCGCTCAGACTAGCTTGGTTTGAGGGCATGCCTGACCCACCAGCCGCGTGGCAAGCTTTATGATGTGTTTGCATTGTGACGTCACAAGTCAAGGAAGTGAAGGGTTGGACTACAAACGAGCTGTTTTCAAGCAGTTCAGAGCACAGCTTTCTGTGGGAGATGGGAACTCCCTTTGGGCTGGACTTTGGGCTTTTTCACTATGCAAACCTGTTACATGCACAAAAAAGATGTATAACTCAATAAAGGAGAGGGAAAAAGCCAAAAAGCATAATACCACCCCTTTAAAGGATTTAAGCTGTTACTTTATGTTTTAATGTAACTGCTTTGCTTTATCAGTGTTTTATATCTGTTTGGTAACAGAACTTTCATTTCATCATTCAGGCATTTTTGTTATTGCTCAGATGTGGTTAGATAATTGGATAATGTGGTAGATAATGAGGTCCACACTGAAATTGTAACACAACCAGGGCTCTGATCCGTCAGAGTCACACTTTCAGTTGGTAAAACCAAAACAAGTTGTTCTCCAGTCACTGAAACATTGTTTAGACTCTTGACTGTAACTTGACCTTGTCTGGTGTTCATACATTTCATCAAGAAATACAGGAGCTGAAACCGATCAGTCTTTCATTATTTTATTGCTTAAAGTGCTTACAAATTGAAGACTTGTCTCAGGTTTATTATCGTAGTTATCAAGTTTATTTTAGAATATGTTATAGCAATTTTAAATATCACCATGTAGCTACTACAGTAAATTAATTTAATTTAATTTAGAAAATACTTACTTACTATAAATACTAATACTGTCATCAACATCGTCATGGTACTTTAAAATTGGCTGTCAACAAAAATGCATCTTGATATTTGTCTTTGGTGTTTAGATCAGACATGACATGTCTTTGTCAGTCAAGAGACGCTTTATGTCTGACTCTGAATAATCTATTTCATACATGTGTAGTCAGACACACTCACAGACACTTGAGAAACAATGCATACTAAAAAATACGGAGGTGTGAAAGTCACTGTATCTGTTTATCCCAGTATGTCATGTCTTTCTCTCTGACTGTTGATTTGCCTGTGTCTCAGTCGTCTTTATTTTTCATTTTATGCTGAAATGATAAATTGCTTGATTTATGAACGCTACAAGAAATATACACAGAGAACAAAGTGTGAATCTGCTTGCGCACACCAGTATACAAACAAAGATATAGGCTACACAGGAATGTGTGGCCGGACTGTGTGGACACTATTTTATACTGTACAATTGCTAAAAAAAAAAAAGAGGTTTTGTCAGGGTTGGAAGGGTTACTTTAAAAATGTAATCCGATACTAATTGCTTGTTAAAAAATCAGTAACATGATCCAAGTACAAGAAAATAAAAGTAATCTAACCTGATTACTTTTAGTTACTTTGGATTACTTCAATACCAAATATGCAAATTTAAAGACAAAAGTGTATTTTTAGAGAAACACAATTATAAAACATCCCATTCCCATGAAATCAAATTCGATGTTTAGGCCAAATTTTATCATATGCCTTGCACTTGGCCTATACGTCATATGGCAGGATCTGGCCCATCAATGACGAAAAATCTTGTTTTGTAGGTTGCCTATTCTTGATATTTCAAAGTGTGTCATTTCCTGGAAAACGATTTTAAAATGTTGGTGAATCACTCTGCACTCGGGGCCTGTATTCATTTAGTGTTCAATAAAAAGCTTTCTGTGCTTTTATGACGCTGCTGAAAAATAGTGTTTCTAGAACTGGGCACTACTGATTACTATACAAAAGCACAACTTTATTAACTGATTTTACTGAAACTGGATTATATTTGATGGAAAATATTTTCTGGTTCTCTCTCTGGTGTTCCCCTCTTCCTCAGCTCTGTGATGTACGGAGTTTCCTGATGGACACATGGCTTAAACTTACTTGTTGCTGTAGAAAGTCAGCTAACTGCTGCTAACTAGCTGCGATTATCTAATTAACTCAGTTAGCTACTGGTCAAACTAGCTTACTCTGCCCATACTGGGAACTCCGAACACCGGAGTGTGTGTTTACGTTTACACCTTTACTCAAGCACTGGAGGTTTTCCAGCCAGGGGTGGGGGGACCCGGTGGGGAATGATTTTGTCAAACAAAATATTATTGCCTACACAGAGTAAGTTCTTTAATTCCTAATATGGATTTATGAGCACTCTGCTATATAGACTTGGTGGATGTTGGTTGAGGGTTTGTCGGCAGGGTCTAAAATAAGCACCAGTCACCCGCCAAATGTGGGTAAATTATTGGCTGTGCCATCTGCTACTTTGGCAGACGGGGAAAACGCAAAACAGAAAGACACATTTAGTAAGGTTAGCGTATTGTGGCAAACGGCGGACCTGTGTCACACACAACACACACACACACACACACACACCAGTCAGCTTTGTCACTATCTATGGCAGCGCCTCAAACCACTCTCACCAGTGGAAGAGGCCCAGCCTGCCCTGAGTGACAGCTGGTTAGCTCACCAGCTGGATATCTCCGGTGTTTTCTGAGGATCACTAAGCTTTTTTTTTATTACACGCAAGAGGCGTTACTTGATTTTATTTTCTTTGGCCAACTTTTGTATTGAAACTCAAATGAGTATGTATTGCTTGCTTGCTGGGAACCAGAAGATGAGGTTTTGTTGAGATATGGACTCTTGTGGAGATTTGAACTGAGATAAGGAGTCATTCATTGGAGGTTAAACTGTTGGTTTTGCATGGAGTATATAATACACTGTGGTGAACTTCAAGTTCTTATGTGCTTTGTATTTCCTGTCTGCAGTACCTGAAATACCTGGTTGTTAGTGATTGTTAAGTATGGTGGAGTGATTGTCATGTACTGAAAGATATTGGTCTTTTTTGCATGCAAACGTGGATATAATGTTTTTGTAAATATATTGAACATTGAATGACCATTATTTACATTAATTGATGCCTAAGCAAGCTGAGTGTTATTCCTTCATTTAATGCGTACATTTCAAAAGTTAATTTGAGACCCTATTTGTAGGTACTGCACTTTGTGAGAGCTCTTCCAGATGTCTGTATACTTCTCCTCTATCATTACATATGACATGTGTTGGCCTTATTATGAATTACTGATGCCTTACTGTACTGATTTATACTCTTTGTGATATGTTATGTTTGTGGAGTTTCCCATGCATTTGGACTACAAGCCAAGCTTATAATTACATCAAATATGTTATAGTTTTGTAATACAGACATTGGTAATGCACTGATACAAATTTGCAGAGTTTACTTTTCTTTATTTTAAGTACTTTTTAAAATACCCAATCATTTTTGCTCATGCGTGTTATATCACTTACACAATAATTGAAGGGAATGTGAAGAGGAGACAGTCTGAGGGGCAATAACAGAAGTTAACAGCATGAAGTGAAATAACAGCTCTCTCTCTCTCTCCACTCCCCCCAGGGCACTGCCATCTGGCCCTGCCACCACTGAAACATTCACACACATAGATTATGTATGTATAATGGCCATTCTTGCGTTTGTGCATAGAAATAAATCCATCATCTCTAAAATCTCAAAGATGCCTTTAAATTCATGTTGCATTTAGGGCTGGGTGATATGGCCAAAATGTTATCACAATAAAAAAAATCATATCAGTTGATATTGATAACTATCACAAAATTTCAAATCACTGTTTCTTCCAAGTTTAAAGGCAGATTTTTGCTCCTGAGTGAAAGTTGACAAACACTTGCCAAACAGTGGACTGTTTCACAAACCATTCAAAACAATTAGAATTATAGATAATGGATGATAAAAAAAATTTTCAACATAAAACTATGCATGAAAAAAAACAAGTAAACTCTTTTTTTCAGTCCTCCTTCAACAAAATAAACATGAATGTGATGTATCATATACAGCATCAAGTCTTTAAATATCTTTTATTTTGGATCCCTGGTCCCTCACAGTTTTACTTCTTCTACTCTGTCCTCTCTTTTTGCCGTCGGCTCTGTCTTTAATCGCAGAAGCATGTGTGTATATCACATTACCATTTCTCTATCAGCACAAAACAGACCTAATTACGTTGCTGTGTGACCCAGACAAGAGCCATTGTTGTGTGTGTGTGTGTGTGTGTGTGTGTGTGTGTGTGTGTGTGTGTGTGTGCGTGTGTGTGTGTTTGAGAAAGGATCTAAATTGTGAAACCAGAGTACATTATTTTGAATGTGTGCCAGTGGCCCCAGAAGCACAGAGCCACTGCTCTGTTCCCTTCAGTGATGGAGGGCCATTGTGTGCGTGTGTGTGTTTGCGTGCACACACATTATACTTCCTGGTTTGCTGTAATCCCAGTGGAAAGGTTGGATAAAAGTTATAACCTTCTCACTATGCCAGGATTAAATAGCTTTTGAATGTATTTCAAAAGTGTAATGAACAACACACAATGTTGCTATTGTTTGGGGGTTTCATCACAGGTGATGCCATCTCATAAGCCTCATTTATAGCCTCAGTCATGACCATCTACAAGCTTACGCAGACGGCTGAAGTGTAACTGGAACTTCAGGGTCCTGCTGTAGAAGTGAGAAACTATATGGACACTCGAAATAGTACACCAATTTTTCATTGTTGAATGTCTCACTTCAAAATGATGGGCATTAATTTGCTGGTTAATATATTACATGCTAATATATAAGTATAGTTTTGAGCTTTTCATTAGGTGTTGGAACAGTTTTGTAATACTGTACTTACAAACTGCAGTAGTAGATATGTATTGATCGTAGATCAGAGAGAAAGATGAAAGGAATCTGCAGTGAGAAGTTGCATTGAGTTACAGAAGCCTGTCATTGATATCAGGACTTCAGCTCTCTATTCCCATAAGAATTATACACTTTTCTGCGGCCATGTACACATACAACCCATTGTAGAAAGTTTTTAGAAAGGATTTAGGGGTGGTGATGGTGCAGTGTATAAGACACATGCCTTTGGTGTTAGAAACCCAGGTTCAAATCCCACTGTGACACGTCCACCATTGTGTCCCTGAGCAAGACATTTACTTGCTCCAGAGGCGTGCAACCTCTGACATATATAGCAATTTTAAGACGCTTTGGATAAAAGCGTCAGGTACAAATGTAACTGGTAGGAATTGAAGCTACATAAAGAATACAATTTTCCCCAAATGGTTTTCTCTGACATCACAGAAGGTGTGTCCTGTAACATTTGCTCAGCAGTGGAGAGGGTTAGTGTCACATCAAACAACCACCTTTGAAGTTTGATGATGAACCACAATATTACTGCTCCGGCTCTTTATAAGTATTTTTATTCTATGAACAGGCTGTTGTCACTATCTGCAGGGAGATGTATAGCCAAATGATAGCAAAAAATCTGCGCTGCTTTTTACACAGTATTACTTCATGTTTATCTTTTGTCCCATGTGTGTTTTTGCGTTTGTGACAACAAATTCACCAGGATTTGTAAATGCAAATGAGGAAGCTGAGGAAAACTAAGACATGCAAAAGTGGTACTGAGCTCCTGCTTTGGCCTCTGTTTGCCTCCTCCAGGTTGTGTGTATTCACTTTGGGAAAAGGTCAGGCTTGCATTACTTGCCCAGTAGAGGAAAAGGAAAGAGGAGAAGGTTTTTATAACTAAAAGACTACCTTTGAAGTTAGCTGATGGATTACAGAGCTGCTGTCATGGCTCTACTGAGAGCTTTCCATTCATTCCAGACTTGAAAGCTGACAAATCCACCTCCACCTTCATTTGCAATATTTTTTTCTGGATTAGTTTGCATGTGTAGTCTATTTACATGTGTTCCCTCTGGACGTTCTCAGCTTGGCAGCTTGTGTCTACAAGAGGAAAGGGAAAATAAAATGCTGGGATTCAGAATGTCAGAGTATGCATTTAATTTCCAACAAACCACCCAGTGGGAAAAAGATAAACACAGATAGTTTATATGAAGATGCCACCACCGTCAATAAAGAATGATGAATTTCAGATCTTCTGTCTGGCCCCATCACAAGAACCTCTCCTCCTTCTTCCTTTTGCTTATCAGAGCTGCTTTCATTCATTTCACAACAGTCTGGTGTTATTTTCTGGAATAGCTTTTCTGACAGCTTAAAGGCTGTTAGTAACTCTTATTTACCAGGAGAAATATCACATGACTGGTATCATAGTTGAGTAGGCCTCAGGCAAACATCCTCCTACCATGTATTAAAATCACTTTTAATCAAACAGGAATGTGATCCTGATTTCAGCCAGTTTGAACTACAGCTTCGTATCATCACACACTATATTACATCATACTGTCTCATATTACTTACTACTGTCTCTATTTGGCACTTTTCCAATGCTACTTTCCCATATAACATTTAAAATTTGCAGGAATTGTGAAAAGGATTTTTTCATGTACTCATATTTAGATCTTGTAATGACACTGGCCAGTTCTGAACACTGATGAAAACTGTGAGATGTGGTATAGAGCTAAAAAAAATCCTGTTTGTGAGTTGACATTTTTGAGATTATTTGTCACGCATGCCAATCTCAAAGTCAAGAATGAACTACTGAATAAAACATCTAGTTTAGCATGTGCAACAGTCTTTCTTTTCAGGAAGAAAAATATATATAGATGTTTCATTCTTCAGGTAATCACTGCTTGGGCTGAGGTACTTGATTGCAGAGTTTAAACCAAAGATACTACACTTACCTCTGCCCTCACTGTATTCTGCATGTGTATTCTCACTTGTCTGTTTCTGTGTGTTATTTGTGGTTGTCTAACTTGGCACGGCTTTCTAGTGATCGGTTGCTTGCACGATATGTTGCATAACTACAGTCTCTCCCCCGTCTTTGTTTTTTTGCTCTCACTCATTTCCTCTGCATCTGTTTCTTCATCTGTTTATCCCAATACATTTTTCTCTCGGGCTGTTGATTTGCCTGAGTTACTCAGTCAGTTTTATGTTTTTTCCTCTCAATTTCATTTTACCATTAAGCGTGGCTAAAGAAATACAGTTTTTACATATAAACCACAATGAAATGATTGATTGATTGATTGATTGATTGATTGATTGATTGATTGATTGATTGATTGATTGATTGATTGATTGATTGATTAAAACGGCGCTAGAAATTAGTAAGTCAGCGTCATACTTGTCAATCACCAGTCACATCTTTTTATGTGTCCAGCTCAATTGTAATACTTGTTTACAGTCTACAGCTGCATACTTAACAATACACACAAATACACTACCTTTTATATTATACAAATGCAAAAGGATGAGTTATGTGTCTTTCGGAACGAGAGCAAGTGTTTTCTAAACAGCAGGCCTATTATTTAGCTCTCAGACCATCAAGCATATAAAGTCCTTCTATTCATACATTTCTTGCCCCTTATCCAGGGCCGGATCGCGGTAGCAGCAGGCTAAGTAAGGTAGTCCAGACGTTACAAGTTTTACCTGGTATTAAATCGTGTTTTGTTGTCATGTTTTTTGATTTTGCAGTTGCATCAGACATGACCACATGACACAGGACACCTCCACTGATCATCAGCACACATCAAGACACCACATATTTCCCACTTATTACAACCAGGTATGGAGTTTTAAAATGGAACAACCTGTCTGGGCATCTTCAGCAGACTTAAAACTCAACTTTATAGACTTGCTTTTATGTAATTTGTTGTTAATTGAACTTGACCTACATTCCATGTTTGTTTGTTTTTTATTTCTTTGCTTTTTAAATGGTGAGTACTCATTTTCTGGCTATTTAATCCATATTTTGTTGAATGAATATCAGAAAAATGACTTTTTCTTGAATAAAGCACTTCTGAGTATTTCAGGGTAACTGATAGTATTAACAATAGTTTGTCCATATTAATAGATATACATCAGTTGACTGGCTGAGCGAAAGGGCCGGTTTTTGTTTTGAAAGGGAGAAGATCAATGTCTACACAGAACCCCTGCTTTGAAGCAGGACAGTCTGATTCCAAGATAGATCAAAGACTTTATGTGGTTACCAGAAAACCAGAATGGAAGCTGAATAGTGTCTTCAGTTCACATATCAATTCTGTCTAAAAAGCATGAAGGCAACCAGCTTCAATGCTTCCATTATTCCCCCAAACTGGACATGACAGGCTAAGACAGTATTGTAATTGATTCTCTGTGTTCTGTTTGAATTGGTTCACTCTCACAACATATTGATGTTTAATCACCGCAATAAAGAAAACCCTTACATAGGTAGATCTATCCACATGACAGACATGAAACATACAGCCTCATGGCTTTTGCCCTATTTAACTAAACTTGACAGTAGTGAAATAGAGTTGGTTTCTCAGAACCCTTTTTTATTAATTTCAGTGTCACATACCTCTCTCCGTCCACCCTCCCCTTCTCTCTCCCCAGTTTTCTCCCCAGTTATCAAATAAACACAAGGTGCCAGAAAACTCATCTCAAAATGTCTTAATATTTCACTCCTGAAATATATCAAAGTGAAGAATTGTAATGTCATGAAAAAGGAAGAATGTGCATATGTCAGACACAGTGAAGCTTTTTTTTTACTATTCTAGGATCAGAGCTACTTGAACTTTTTGGTCAAAATATGAATGTTTTGCAATTTGAAATTAAATACCTTAATCCCAGGCTCCTCTAGGGATAGGGATAAGCAATTACCATATTTCACTATTAACCCCGCTTTAAAACGTCACGGTTAATAAAGACTCCACTACATCTGGTGTTTCTGATGCAGGGAAAGGAACTGCTGCAACTTTCACAAACAAAAATAAAAAGTTACATGAGCGGTGCACCAGCTTAAAGTGCTGTGCACTTTACATGGAGGCTACTACTACATACTGGTTATAGCCGAGGGACCAAACTGTGAAGCTTTATTTCCACCAAAGAAACTGCAGAAGTCGGCAGTGTGGGAGCATTTTGGGCGCACCAATACTGACTTGGGCGTTATTTAAGAGGTGACGAATCACCTGTTCAAAAACATGCTTTTAAAAGGTTGATGCTAAAGGAGCAAATACCTATATCAAATTTGATGCAGCACCAGTGGGATCACTACCCAGCTTTGCACGCCCAAGTAAATGTAACATGGCAAGTTGGTAGAGAATTAAATATAAACGTGTCACTTTCAATCAATGCTGTAGCAATGAGTGTCTAGCTTTCAGTGCAACGTAAACAATCAAAGCAGCATATAACCTTTCAGACTCACCGCAACGATAGCGCAGCTGCGCTAGGAGGTCCATTTTCAATGGTTTGTGCCAGGCTACGGCAGTTTGTTGCTGCGTCTAACAACACGCATCGCATCACTTTGACGCCGCTGTCAAAGTAGTTGAACTTTTGCGCTGGGCTCAGCTTCTTTTCTGAATGGGCCTTTATGGAAGACAGAACATAGTCCTCTCAAGACCTTCAGTCTCTGAACATTTAACATTAAATCCTGTTGCCTCCTCCTGTCTGTGTTGAGAAAATGTTGCTAGGTGTTAAAACACTAACATAACATGAGGAGCTTATAAACTTCCAGGACAATCAATTACCTGCATTTCAGTTATTAATAACACCGCATGAGTTGCTGTTTCACTAAAACTTATACATATGGATAAGAGAGTTGATGACAATAACAATTCAGTTTATTCCCCTCACTAATAACAATTTCCCCTTGGGGACAAATACAGTTAATATTCATCTTATATTATTATTAATAATAATAATACTTAAATATTATAGACATATAATTATTAATGTAATTAATTATGAAAAATCAACTTAAGTAATTACTACTGTTTTTTAATTAATTAATGAAAAATAATCTTGATAATTGTGAAACTGTGATTATTTCTCTATATACTCATACTATAATCAACATACCAACAAAATCTATAATCGTTGCATCCCTAGGCTCCTCCTGTCCATTCCACCTGTCAAATTTTTCAGCAGCAAAACACTAATCCCTAAAAGCCATGTTTTAACGATCGAAGCTCATGGCATTAAGCGCACAGCGCAGATGCATTTGGGGCGTGTCCAATTCCATTTCCCTAGTTTATCGACGGACAAAAAAAATGGTCAGTGTGCCAGGCATGTGGTTCAAATGGATGTACTTAGTCTGTAATTGAGTCATGGTTGTGTTTTGTGCATAACATGCAATTCACCAATCAGAGTGTCATTTCCCATTTCCTTTAAAAGCCAGGTACACTTGTACCTTGGCGCATTGCTATTATAATGGCAGTTGAATGGCACGTTATCAAAACCGATTGTGGGTCACATCTCTCCACTCCTCTCCACTGGTTTCTTTATTTTGTGTTTCATTGCTGTATGAGTGTTTTCTTTAACAATTTACTTTCATGATTAGAGAGGCCAGTCACTTTAAAGATTTCCATGTGGGCATTTAAGCAGAAAAACAAAAAAACTGTACTTAAGTTAGCCTTGATATGACAGGACAGAGGAAACTCTCCAGTGGAAACGGAATTCAACTTCTAGCTTCTAAAATAATTTAGACACTTCGATGGAGCTCAGGATAGATCAGGAGGACAGCTGCTTTACTCCAAACAGTTTCATTGTATGAACCTGGATTGTTTATGAGACCTTTTGGATGTGTAGAAAAACAAAGAACACTCCCAGCGGGCGCGGGTGCATATGCTATTTAAACACGGGCGTCTGTTGGAAACTAGTTGGGTACAAGATAGGGCCCTAAATGTCTCCCAGTGTGTATATGGCGGAGAAATATACACTACTTTGGACAAAATTACTGGCTGATTAATGTTAAATAAATGTAGTAGTAATTTCTCTCATCGGATAATTCCGGACAATTCTTAACAGAATTTCAATTAGGCAGAGTTTGTTTATGGCTGCTTGTATTTTAATTTATGAGAAATTTGGCTGCAGAATTGGAGAGGAAAACATGTTTATATTCCTCATAAAGTAAAGTATTGAAAAAAGCAATAACCTTGGTAACAGTAACTCTGGCACTGTACTGGAAATATTACTGAAAACATTTCTAACAATATACATGCCTGTGTTGAATGCATTGCACTAATCTGGTTTCTCACTGAGCTCGCTACAACAACACAAGTTTTAGCAGGTGGACAAACAACTGCTAGTAACACAGTCCTGCAGGCAAAACAAAGACACTAAATCCCAGATGATACCATGCATGCCACAATATCATAAGTCAGCCTTCAGGGTTAGAATGTTACTCATGTACTGTACAGATTTATTTGTACCTTACTTGAGTATTTCCGTTTTATACAACTCTATACTATTTATACTACTCCATACCAGAGGCAAATTTTACTTGGTACTTTTCAGATATACTGTGCACTTTTTCTGAGTTGAAGGATTAAATTCCTGGAACAGCTAGTAAATGCATAGTCACAAAGCTGAAAATGGGGCAGTTTATCTGAGCTCATGAAAAAAGGAAAGATACGTGGTTATCACAGGAAACAGATGCTACAAACGTATGATGATCTTATAGAATATGATGCACTGCTGTACGTAAAGATACCAAACAGTATATAAAGTAGTTAAAATTGCATCAGAGCATTTGATTTAGTGACTGCTATCAGGATGCTATCAGAATTTCAACAAATAAAAATGCTTCTGAAATAACTTGCCTACTCTAGCTTTAAGTAAAGGATTCACTGTGTATTGTTGTCAACACCTTCTTGTTAGATGGAGTGGAGATAAATTAGTAAAAAGACACAAAACTGGGGGGTAAGAGAGTAGCAGAAAAGTGAAGAGGCTCTGAATGTCTGAAAAGGCTAAGAAAAACCCAAAAAAAACAACAGAAGAAAATGAGAGCAGTACGAAGCAGTAGAGGAATATTAAAGTGATGCCAAGATTTCCTGAGGGAGATGGAGGGGGATATGTGGTACAGGAGAGGAAAGGCTCGGCAGAGTGCACGTGCGACTGTGTGGGGTGCGCTTAGAGATGATGAACATGCTTGCAGGCAATAATCTATATGCTTTGTGTACAGGCAGGGAAGTGGACCACATGAGCATGTGAGCCTGATAATCGTGCACGCAAAGGCGAGTTCTCCTGGGATGGAACAGAAGCTAAAGAAAGTGGATGCACGTGAGGTGGACTGTGTGTGTGTGTGTGTGTGTTGTGTGTGTGTGTGTGTGTGTGTGTGTGTGTGAATGTATGTGTGAGAAAGAGAGGAAAAGATGGAGAAAGGAGAAGAGGAAATAACAGTCCTGCTCTATTTCCTGCAGTAAGGGAGTAGAAGTGGGTAAGACCTGTCATGGTACAAAGATTTATGCATATAGGCCAGAAATGATTCATTCCCCATAAACACAAAGACCTTTCTTTTTAGAGTCAGCTGTCCAGCAAGAAGATCTGGACAAGGACAGCAGAAGCTACTAGAAGAACAATTTGCTTTAAGCAGTCCTTCAATCAGGCCATTATGACAGAAGCCACACCTGAATAAAAAGCATATGACAGAATTGCTGGAGTTTGCCAAATGACACTTTCTGATGAGACTAACGTTGGGTATTGAGAATAGGTTCCAAGTTTGAACCGTTAACAAATTTCCAAAAAATGATTTGTTTAGTCAAGTGCATTCAATTCTGCTTATCGCGTCCTAACTTTTTGCATATTTCAGTCTCACTCCTGATTTAACTGCAGTGAGTATTTCACAAGTTTCACTTATCTGGCAGGACCTGCAATGCAAACCTAATGACACATCATTTGTTACATTTGTATTTGTTGTGCAAACCACAGTAAATGCTTTAAAAAGGTTTGGCTTAGCTTCACTAAAAAAGATAATGACACATCTAAATGTAATAAGCAGTAGAAAGGATTTTTTGTGCAGAAGAGGATGCACGTCCAATATGATGAAGCATTTACTTCAGCACGGCATGAATCTGAATGAATGCACTGTTTTGCAGTCTCCCAGCTACAGTGACGCCCTACATACAGTACTACTAAAAGTAGCAATGGCTTACACTCAGGTACGAAACACAGATGAAATGACATTCACCTTCTATGTTCGAAGTAAACGAATGATGTCTACAACTGATTCCATATATAGTTTTCTTTGATATGAGTACCCAGAGACACCCCTCTAGTACATAATGAAGGGAAAGATTGGCAAGGAGAAAGTAGGTAAATGTCAAAGAGCGGTGACAAGATTTGTGGGGAAGGATCAGATAAGAACCAGATTTGATAAGTAGAATTTAAATGACAATCGCAATCGATAAAATTGAAATGATCCTCAACCCTAGATGAGACATATATTTAACTGCTGGGAAAAACCTCTAAGTGCTACAACACCAGATATTGCTCATCATCTGGCTTATATCAAGCCTAGAGTGTAGCATGCTGGTTGCAGCATCAAGCTATGGGGTTGACTATTAGTGCTGTTTAAAAATTAAATATGTAATACAGTAAAGCTTCATCATTTCCAAAGCCCTTGTCTATGAAAACCCACTTTTTATTTACCAAGTCAGATAATTCATCTAACTTACAGTTTAGTGGGACCGATCACAGTCCCTGCAGGATCAAAAATTACACCAGGCTTGGGAAGCGAGTATTCATCTATTACTTTGGCCATCATATGGGGGAAAAATAATGAAAGATACACTGAAGCTGATGAAAAACTTGTTCCTCAGAGTGAAAGTTTCAAACCTCTGCGTAACATATAAATACTAACCTTGTCTTCGATCAGTTTGGAGCAGACCAACAGATGTTGCTTCTGCCACGGGAATAAATTCACTATAACAAAGTTACTGCGTCAAAAAACCTTGCCTCACAAAAAGCAGATTCAAGCAATCAGTATTCAGTGGATTCAGTAAGCTTCGCATCTTACCATTTTATTACATTTCATCAAGATTAAGGTAGTATTGTGTCAGAACAAGGTGGCATTTCTCATGTGGGGCAGTTTCTTAGATGTTGCATTTAATATCTCTCCTCATATGGACAAGGTGGCAACAACAGAAACATTGGCACCAGCCCCATATAGATATTTAGTGTTGAAACATTATAGCAAATGAGAAGGTGGATAAACTCTAAGCTCCGGGCTGTAATCTATGTGTGTGCATCAGAGACATGTCCTCTTATGTTGTAAGACTCCTTGGTCTTTTCGGAGAAACCGCCTTAGGAAATGCCACAGTAGATAATTATCTCTTAAATCATGTGGGGGTGTTTTGTCTTGCAAATAACCTCTGGCACACAAACACGTGGACACAGGTCAAGTCGCTTGAGAAACTGGCAGTTCAAAATCATCCTCAATGAACACTTTGGCTAAATGACTTGACTAAAATGTCAGCAGTCATCCACACTCACTGCACACAGATTACAGGCCATTGTTTAAAGATAAAATTTCTGGTGGTTAAACTTTCAGCAGCTTCTCAGATTGATGGCAACCTAAAGTTTTAGAAAGGTTGAGCAACTTGAAGATGTGGCTGTATTGTGATTCCACAATACTAGCAGTTTATTTAACCTTATTCTCATTGTAATTTCAAAAAATAAAAAATAAATGAAGACCGTCATGAGACCATGAAATCCATTGTTCCTTGGTCGTTGTTGTTGGATGTGTTGATAATATGATCCAATATAGCATTTTTTTATATTTCTGGTGAGGTCGTTCACCCATCAACACTATAAATGTTCACTCACTGCAAGATTTTAGACAGCTATGTCAAACAAATTTGACCCTGAAATATATAAATAATATACATATACACTCATTTGCCAGTTTATAAGGTAAAGCTGGCTAAAACTAATGCGGTCTAATACAACAGTCCTGCAAAGAATCCTAAACCTTCATTAATATTATAATTCTTTGATTTTGATCATATACATAAAGTCTATTTATATATAATTTTGACTTTGTTTCATTTTCAATTTATTTTCATTAACAGAAATGCAGTGTATCATAGCACATACACATAGTGTATACATGTATACTTGCACAAGCATTCACAAACATACCTGCTTTTATTAAAATGATGAGCACCTTCAGGCATTTAATAGCATGTTGCACTGGGAATATTGTATAATCCAGTGCATGTGTACTCTTATTTGGGTTGTCCAGGAACTTGCAATAAATGCAAACTGAAAATCATGTTAATCACTATCATCACCTTCATAATGTCACACTTCTCACAAGACACCCTGACTGCTGGTGGCTATTTTCCATTGCAAAACAAACATTTTAGTTTCTGTTTGCATGGGTGATGCCGTGCAAATAGTGTCTTTACTTTGTGAAAAACTTTTACATATTCACTGTGACGGAGGGGCAAGAGCAGTCACCCCACCTGGATGTGAACACAGGTCTACAGGGTACAAAACATGCCAATGCCAAAGAGCCAGGTTCATTGGTATAGCAGTCACAACGCATACTCAACCGTAGTGACGGTGGTCCGTCACATTCACTATTATTAGATTTTTACTAATATGAAGTTATAACACTGAGTTGTGTTTGAAGTTATGGTCATGTTTTTCATCTTCTCTTTGGAATCATTAATTTTTTTGTTTTTTTGCAAAAGGTGTGGTAGATTCTCTACGTGTGGCTGTTCCTCAGATTTCCTCCATTTTATTTTGCTAAATAAGTAAAAACATCTTTTGGATCACAAATGGTCATAATCAGTTTCAAAGTGAAGTATGAAATCCTTCAAATCTGTTGACTCAGAACTATTGATTTCACTTTAAATGTTTATGAAAACCTGTTCTTTGCAGGTCTCAGCCAGTGAAGTGAAGTAAAGCATTTATGCAATATGTAGAGCACTCTTGACAGCAGTTGAAATTAGGATGATGGTCTCAAGATATTGGGAGGTATCCAGTTTTGGCATTCTCAGAAGAAACATTCCTCTGTATTCACTGTGCTTGCAGATGCACAGCTATGCAGAAAGCCAAAAACACTTCCAAAAAAAGGCTGAGAGTAGCAGTGGTCATATTGATGGCAACTGTGAAACTGTGAAAAGTATTGGACGAGGTCAGAGTACTTTAATTGTCCCCATGGGGAAATATATTTTGGACTTCACACTGCAGTTCCACAATAAATTAATAAATAAATCACACAGAGTAACAACTGGGCAATAAGAACACACATGACTTACAACTGATTTAAAACCACCATTGAATTGATAAATCATATGACCTGCAGCATAAAAACATAAACCATAAAAACCAAACTCAGTAAACATAAAACATAAGACACATCAATCTTACTCCACACACACAACAAATTCAATGATAGATAGATAGATAGATAGATAGATAGATAGATAGATAGATAGATAGATAGATAGATAGATAGATAGATAGATAGATAGATAGATAGATAGATAGATAGATAGATAGATAGATAGATAGATAGTAAGATCATAGATTTAAAATGAATAAATAAATTAGTACAGTAACAAGCAACACTATAAATGTCTTCCAGAAGATAATTACCACCACTTCTGATAGACTATAACCCAGCTCTTAGCATTACACAGCTAGTATCACCACTAGCTTGGTTAGCTGTAAACTGATCACAAAAAAGCTAAATTCACTAAACAGCAAAAAAAGATTACCTAAAGAAGAAATTCCTTTAAGTGTATTTGGGAAGATAAAATATGTCTGTCAATATTTACTTGGTATCAGATTTGAAAATATGGCAGATGGAACATGTTAGTAAAACTGATATGGGACTGTGCCATTAGTGGTTGCTACTAGCAAATTGCTCAAAATCTCCAGCTGTAATCTTCAGTCCAGCCAAAGTAAATGTTCATGAACATTTCAGAAAGTTAGCTGTTCTTGAAAATGTGCATTTATTTTTAAATAATTTCCAAAACCAAATGAGTATAATGGAAATAGTACCATATACTTTAGACACAGAACTCAGGTATATACAGTATATGTGATGTTGAACTCCCTGAGTTAGGAAGTCTCAGATCTCATCACTAAGAGGATTAACCCCTCTGTCATTCATCCCCTCAGGGCACAAGATTCTAGACTTCTAGGTTGTGAATTTCCTGCGATCATGTTTATTTTTAAGTCCTCAAATAAAAAGCATGTGGATCAAATGAGGCAGTTCAAAGCATGTAAACACTGCATACAATATAAACATCTGCAAATCTTGCACGTGCACTGTCATGTTAGTACTGTGCGCAGCTGCAGACAAAGACATAGCAACTGTAACTCCAGTTACAAAGACGAAGCCATCCTGTAATGATTGCATCAGTTTTATTTATAACCATCCACAATCTGCAGCTGTGTGTATGCTAACACTTATTTTCATTGTCTCTTAATTGTCCAGTCCAGTTTATGAATTAATTGATTAGTTTCTTGGTCTTTTCAAGAAAACTGTGAAAAAGGCCCATCACAATTATCTGAAGCCTGACGAGACATACGATAAAGAAAACGAGCTAATTTCAAGGATTTTTTGCTATAAAATGGCCTAAAACAATTGATCAATTATCCAAATAGTTCCCAATTATTGTCAGCTGTAGCATATTTCTTATTTATCTGGTATGTAAGTTTCCAAACAAAAGATTGAGGCAATTATTAATACAAAATAATAGAAAAGAATGTTGGTGTGGGTGTCTTTTAAAATGCCTAATATGAGTAATTTAGTAACGTGTTTTTTTATAACAGCTATGTCATTATTACTTTATTGGCATTTGTATTCTTTTAAATGATTTTAAAAAACTGTGATCAGTCAATAGTTTATTCAACAAAAAACAAATGTTTTTTGAAAAGGTGCAATTACTTATATCACTGTTTGTAATGCATTATTGATTTTGTATGATAATAGAGGGACTGAGGAACACAATGATCAAAATGAAGAAATTTATTTTCAGGATAAAACAATATAAATGAGCCAGTATCTTAAATCATAAATGTCTTTTCAATTAAATTGCATTTGATACTAAGCGAAAATATACTACAATACCACAAACAAACCAATTACAATCTCATATCATATGGGAGAAAAAGTGAATGTAAGGACGTGAAAAGAACAGCAAAGTAGTCCTCTCCTCATCAAAGAGTCCATCCATGCTGCAGCTCCCTGGGGCGACTCAAGGAAAACCACATCAGGTCCTGTCTGGTTCTGGCAGCAGCCTGCAGTGCCCTTCCACGGGACAGCAGCCCAGGATGGATTGAGCTGTCTCCTCACTACCTGGCGACTCCACTCACCTTGTTGTCTCCCTAGAGGCAATTGGTTGGTGTCTGTGAAATTAGGCAGTGATGCATCCGGTGTGCCTTCTGTTAGGATTCATGGTGCTGTGGTCGAACTCATCGTGTAGGTGGCCGAAACACTCAAAAATGTTTCACTGCCAGTCTCAGCTATGTGCTAATCAAGAAGAGGAATTTGTGATGCATGGGTGTATGTGACGCATCAGATCATCAAACATATTCTCACATACTTAAAATTTCCTTATTTCCATTTTTGTACTGGCAGAGAAAAGCTGCATCCCCTTATGACACTGAGATTTTGAGGGCACTCTCTCATTCTCATTTCCAAGATTTTTACCCTGATCTTATGGCCTTTGTGGGCTCAATCTGGCCCCCATGTGGTATTTTACATCCCACCCTGCCATAAAACTCTCAAATACAAGAATTCTCGACAGGGTTATGTCTGGCGTAGTCAAAACCACATGCTCATGTGGGCTGACTTCCTGAACTTCCTTCCTTTAGTCAATTCCTTGACTTGTCTACATGCAAATGTGTCGCAAAGATGATGACAAAGATAAGATGGTGAATGGCTGTACTGCCATGAAACCCACTCAGATTCTGCGAGCAGCTAAAAGTGTCTCATCACGCAACACTATGCGTGCTGAGTAGGCGTGGGCCAATTCCGAAGTACGTCAATCGTTTTACACAGTCATATGCAGGGGGGGGAAAAAGGAGGCTTTGTTCGAAGTCAAACTGTATTTCATCCAGCCCGAAGCCACATGAAAGCATCTAACTCAGATTTAAGAGAGATTCTCATTCAGTCATCATAGCCATCCTGAAGAAGAAACAACAGAGCTCTGACTCAACACAGAAGCTGAATCTTTTGTACTTCCTTCTCATTCTTCAGACCTTTTGTGTTACTTCTTTGCCCTTTTATGACTCATGAACAAACATGATTATTAATGTCAGCGGTGTCCAAAAGTTTTGCATTGTTGTTGCCGCTCTCGCCCATCTGATGGGCAATGCTGCATTTCATTTGTGGCACATTCCTCTTTATTCTGTGTGACTCATACATATATAGTGTGAACCTACAGAGGTCAGCAAAGGAGGGCTAATGTCAGACAACACGTCACATAATCTTACTAGAATGTCAAACATATATTTCAAAAATAGGACATGGGCTAGGGGAAAATAAACAAAAGTATTCATAAGGATAATATTGACAGAGAAAAAATGTAAAATATGTTTTTTTCTCATTTTGTGTTTATCCTTTAAGGATTTTTTTGCCTCACTTTGTATTTAACCTCTGGAACATTTTTTGCAGTTCATGTTTATTGGCTACAAATAGTCAGTGTACCAACTGTACTGACATTACCTCTTATGTACACACCGACTGTGTGAATAACGTTTTTCGGTGTTAGTGTGATGTTTGGCAGGACAGATGATGGATCCTGCTCATTTTGGCGATCCTCTGGCTTTTCATATAGCGCCGCTGTGAGGTTGACATTTGTGGTTTGGAGTTAAATGCCTCCTCAACTGTTCTTTGTGAACTTTGATGATCTTTTGACTTTCCAGCTAGCGCAATCATCAGGTCAGTATTTTACTTCGACCGACAATTTGTTCGACACACACAGCCACTAGGATGTCTGTGGACTTTTACTTTGTATTTCCAAAGCCAGTTTCCAAAGTCAGTCAAACAGTGCAGACAACACTGCCACGTGTAGAAGTTTAAGGTGGATATTACTGCTGCTTCTAACTATCCATTCGCTCCTGTTTCAGACAAACAAGTCTCGCTCCTCACTGGAAGTGTGCATCACTTCTTGCAAATAAGAGGATACATGTATTTCCATGGAAAAACTTACCTGACACCAGGTTATTAGAACAAGGCCAAATGCTCAGTTTACAGAGCGTACCGGAGAGTGTGTATTTACACACATCCAACTGCGTGTGTGCATATGTGCGTCTGTGTGTGACTGTCGTCAGCACTATTAGGCCAGTGGACATCTGCTTGGCCCGTGTTTGCAATCCCAAGTAGCCTGAGCCTAACAGCTACATAATGAGGGTACAAAGCAGCTGGTCTCTGTGTTGATGTGTGAGTGTGTCTTAAAATGTGGACACAAAGCAGTCATTAGGTGTATGTGTGTGTGTTTATCAGATGGTCAGGACACAAAGCAGCCTTTATAGTGAGAATGAAATTGTCCCATTCCCCACTGAGAGGGCTGTGTCAGGACAAGCATCTGTGTGTGTGTGTGTGTGTGTGTGTGTGTGTGTGTGTGTGTGTGTGTGTGTGTGTGTGTGTGTGTGTGTGTGTGTGTGTGTGTGTGTGTGTGTGTGTGTGCACTTAAAACATAATGTCATATGGATTCAGTGTGTTCCAATCATGCAGGTGTGTTATCTCTACTTGCATGTCTTAGTGTAGGTTTTTTGTGCATGCTTTTGTGTCTGTTGAAGTATCTGCATGTTCCTGCAGACATTTCTGGTCACATTTGTATGTGTGTGTGTCTTGGGACTCAGCGTCTCATTCACAAATAGTTTCCACCGTTGGTCAATGGCAGTTGCTTGGATGCTGGTCGAGTTTGCGTGCCAGTGAACTCTCTCTCTCTCTCTCTCTCTCTCACACATACACACAGCCCAAATTGAAGATGACTGTGTTTTATACTAAAGAAGAAATCTCATACCTGTGAGTGGTAACAGGCTACATTTTTTTACAAAAGCAAAGTTCCAGACAAGTGTGTGTATTTGTGTTTGTGCATTTATGTCTGTATTTTTGTACAACTTTGTAAAATTTTATTTGTGTGGGTGTGCGTGTTTAATATTCAAAGTCAGCTCCTTGCTCTGGGTCAGTGGGAGGTGAGTGTGTGTGAGTTTTGTCTCTTTTGTAACCCCCCGCAGTTCAATACAGATGGACCAACTTTCTTTTGCAGCAATTAATTAGCAGACTTAATTTAAGAATTTTGCAATATAGTAATGTTGAAGGTCATTGCTTTTTTACCAGTTATCAAAAATGCCCAATTTTATATTGTTTATAAAAAGTTGTTTCCTAATGCAAATGGACACTGTCACTACACATTAGATGTTTATAACCCCATCTCCACTATATTTTTAATAAAAAAAGATAAGAATGATAAAAAGATAAAGATACATACATTCAACATTTTTCAATAAATAATACATATGAAATATTTTTATAATTCAGTCTATATAATCAACATTTATGAAAGGGCTCAGAACTACCTCCTCATCCTCCCCTGTGGCCTGCTTTTCTGCCCTATGTAAACCAGTTCATTCGGTGTTTATGGAAAGATGTGAATGAGCGTGTAGGTGAAATCTTACCTGGGCACTTGTACACACACTTTATCTTGTGTGTATAATTGTGTGTGTGTGTGTTATAAAATCGGTCCTGAGTGACATAATTCTGAAGTGTGACTCATATAGCTTAAGGTCACTGTGGTCAGAGTTAACAAGGACAAATAAATAAGGAATAAGCCCTATTAATACCTAATGAACAACACAATGCAAAGCTGCCAGATGTCTTACAGGCACAGATCTCCAACATCTAGAACTGATGATCAAATCAATAAAAGACTTTTTGTGGCACACTTGAAATGTGTCAAAATCTAAAAAGTTTTTTTAATCAATTAAAATGAAGAAATAATGTTTCCATTATATACTGTAAGGATCGGTTTCCTTTGATGGTCCTTAAAATGAATACAATCTTCACCTTGAGTAAAGTTTTCAAAAGTCTGTGGTTTGTTAAATTTTACTCAAACCTAAATTACTAATATACTGAAAAAAAGAAAATCTTCACATTCAACACTTACTTTTTTCTCCCAGAACTTTTAACCAATAACTTTCATGGTCTTCCACAGCAAATGGTGTTTGCTCAGTTGTCATCCTGTGATGTAAGTTTGGACCTTCAGTCATGCGATTAGTGGTCATATGTGAGAAAGATTGTGACATGCTATTGAGTGAGTGAATCCGAAATTAATCGGTCAAACTACTTTATTCAGGATAAATAAAGAACTTCACACTCTTTTTTTACTACTGCTCTGCTGTGCTGCATTTCTGTGCTGTGCTGCAAATGGGTCATTCCAGCATCCCCTGGGTTCTATTGGAGGTATGGGATAATCTACCTTTAGTTCGTTCATACACACAGTTACATCACTCTGATTGGTTTTATTCATGTTACTTACAAAATACTCCTATGATTAATTAAGAGACTGAATGCATCCTCTTTGGGCCTTGGGCCTTACTTTGCACCCAGGTTATGCATTTAACTAGCAAAATTGGACACGCCCTTAATGCACTTGCTCCATGCACTTTAGACCATGTGCAATAGATCAATTAAATAGGGCTCTTTATGTTTACTTCCCAAAAATACTGTGAAACTGCGTGGAAGTTGGTCCCTGGGCAATTTCTCTGTTAAGAAGATGATGAAGTCTTTGTCCTCCTTAACACCCTTTCCTCATTTGTTAACACCACTATGGTCATGAGTCTTTCTATGTCATATGTCAGGACATCATATATATACTTGTGCAGAAAATACCTCAATTTGAAGACCTGCAATGCATCAGAGTCCTCTCTATTCATTTAGTTTCTATGTCCTCATCTTCGCCAAACCCCTAACGTATGTCCTCGAGCTCCAGAAGGAGAGGTCTTTCTGTATGTGAGATATCAAAGCTATCCCTTTACATGACATGTGAATTATTCAGGAGTCTGGTCACGTTTCCATGGGTCTGCACCTTGTCTCATGCCAGCATTAGCTTGGTGACCTATATCATGTTCTCAGCCTTTATGTTTACATGTACAGCCTCGACTGAGAAGAAATCTGTCACTATTGTTCACCTACCACCAATACATGCATCACAGAAACAAATTACTGAACAGCAGAAATATTTTGTAACATGTCAATAACTCCTACATGCTTGTGTATCTGAGGCCTCTTAATCGCCTTTCATGATGATAATGTTTTTTATTGGGGATAAGGGAGGTGGACAGTCATCTTAAATCAGTCAGGAAAGTAATTTCCAAGATGACTTTCCGCATTAACTCTAAGCTCTTTTGAGTTTTGTGCAGGTAAAAGTAGTCAGGAATGTTGAGGATTTTACACTACGTCAGTGAATGACAATGGCCATGAACAATGCACCAACAACCTCCATAATTACTGTACAGATCAGACTGTTGTCTTTTGACTGCAGCTTAGGTGTGTAGCCTGTTTAAGAAGTCTACCTTCAAGAAAGCAATACCTCAGGTTTATTATGCACCTTGTATAGTAATTAAGAAATGTTCTTGTCAGACATGGTTTAAACAGAACCCAGAAGCAGACAAAGATGGGAGGCCTATTACAGAGTTTATTTAAGTGCAGTCAAAACAAGGTGGAGGCCAGTAATTCAGCTGGGTGGCAGGCTCGACGAAAGGCAGGTAAGGCAGGCAGAGTGTACTCCTCCAGAGAAGCAAGCAGGTATGGGCACAAGGGAAGACGTCCTCTCCAGACTATGAAATCCAAAAATAAGAGACAATAATTAACCACAAAATGTAACAGAGAGTACAAGATAGCAACAAGGCTGGTGCCGGCTAGAGACCTACAATCCAGCAAAGACTGAGGAGAACTGCAGGTCTTATGAAGCAGCACAGAAACACATGATACAAATCAGGTGTGCTAATCAGTCTGCCAGACAGATGAGTGAGCCCCATGCTTCCCCACCAGTCACGCCTCCTGCCAACCTGCAAAGGTAGAAACTAGGTAGAGCCACAAGGAAGAGAGAGAGAAAGGTGGAGCGACAGAAAAACCAAAACACACCAGCCAGCCTCACACACTCAAAAACAGAAAGTAACAACAGTCATCCACACACAGACCCCCCAGCTCAGTCATAGTTGAGACATCATGACAGTTCTCTTCAACACAAATATTCAAGAGTTATCTCACTTCATCATGACTCCAGGTTCGTCCCCTGCTAGTCAACATTTTGATAGCAAACTCACTATTAGTTTACCAGTGACTAAAACAGGAAAATACAACCTTTTTTAACGAGTGAACTGACACATACAGTAGTACGCTTCCTTTTATTGGTTTGAATGGTGGTCACACCAGAAATGAACCACTCCAGAGTTGACTTGACAGCGGTCCAAGACCACCACTTCAAAGCGGACCGGAGAGTGGTAAACGCACCAAGGGTTGGGTTCATCCGGACTAAATAGGGCAGGTGTTAACCCACCCTATGTTCACAAATCATTGAATGATTTCATCACTACTTTAAAGTAAGCAGGGAAATTATTTTGCAATCTTAAAACATAAGATTTAATTTGAGTTCTTTTCCTGCATTCAGTGTAGATCTAAGCAAACACAAGCAATCGTAAACACAACATTTTCACTTATTTGCTGTTTGACAATGACCTTGATGGTAACTGGCCACTCTTCAAGATCTGTTTTATTACAGCAACAATTTGTAGAAACATTGTTGTACCCTTTTTTTCAAGCTCCCACTCTAGATAATATAACTCCAATAATGTTTTAAAAGACTTGATGGAAATGCTTGTATATTTTCAAATCTGAATTTGAGGGATTTATTCAGGATAAATAAAGTATCAGAATTGTGTATCAGAATTCAAAAATACAATCAAGAACACTTCAAATCCCATGGTGATCAAAATGTAAGAACTATTTAATTCCACAAAATATTGTTTACCTCTGTTAAAGGTTCTGTGTGTAAGTTTTAGTGGCATCTAGTGGTTAGGGTTGCAAATTGCAACTAATGGCTCACTGTGCATTCACTTGCTCCTTGGACAAAATAAGTACTTTCTAATAAATGTATCTATTCTAGTGGCAGTTTTAAATTCAGCAGTACTTGCGGCCAACATGACAACTTCCATGTCAATGGACCTGCAGTGTAAATAGCTAGACATGGCTCATTCTAAAGTAATAAAAACAGAACAGCTCATAATTTAAGGTCTTTATAAACCACTGAAAACATAGTTATGTATATTATATTGCATTTATGTCATTAGATCCTCCCAAATACTACACACTGGACTTTTAAGAGAATAAAAGGCTTAGTTTACCTCTGATAAAGAGGTAATGCAATGTTTGTAAAATGCAAAATTACAAAACACTATGTTTTGTAAGAGACTGGCCCATGGTTTTATTTCTATATACCTATAGATGCAAATGTTCTCAAGAATTTATATGTGACCTTCTAATTATCTATAGTTAGGGAAGCTGACACACCTGCTGTTTTGACATTTTCCAGTGTGACAAGCATGATTGAAATGACCTCAGCAAAATGACGTTCTAATTAACAATACTAGTCATGGACATGGGGTTGTTATTGAAGAGGAAAAAGACATGACAGTCAAAACAACAAAGATGGTGTTCGAGCTGGCAACAATTCTGTAGTGACTGATCATCAGTGATTAGAAACAGACAATAACAGACTGGAAAATTCTCAGTGACCTTCTCTTTTATTTGAGGCACTATATTTTCCCTGTTATGATGAAACTGGAGTAAAAGTTGTTCTTTTTTGTTTTTATGTAGGTATGTATGCATGTTGAAGAGAAGAAGATCAGCAGAGGAATCGTCATAATCCTCAGGTTTATGCAGACACAAGACAAAGTAAATTTAATTATAAGCAACTGGAATAATCTGGACATCTTAGTGATAAAGGACATTTGGAATAGGGTATTTGGTTGTATTTGGCATATTTCTTATTATGCTGAACCATAAAGGAGGTATGTTCTTTTTATGCTGTTGTAATACCAATTGGGCACCAGTAGAGGTTAATAAAAGCCATCGATCACTGAATGCTTCTCTGTTGGAAAGAGCATATGTTTTAGATCATTCGAGAGAACACTAGAAGAAATTCAGCTCTGCAGCTTCATTAGCATCAGTATCTAAGTGCTTTAGTATAGTGCTGGGCAGTATAGTGTTCTGGCCAGGAGCAGGCACCCTTGTGTGTGTGTGTGTGTGTGTGTGTGTGTGTGTGTGTGTGTGTGTGTGTGTGTGTGTGTGTGTGTGTGTGTGTGTGTGTGTGTGTGTGTGTGTGTGTGTGCGTGTTTTATCTCATTGAATGAGCCTTGTTAATCTTGTGACGCAAGTAATCTTCCATTTACATTTTTGGCCCTTCTGGTCTGTCCTCTTTATTTATACCTGCCTGTATTTTTCCATGTAGATCTCTCCTATTCTCTCTCATACTATGTTTTCCTCAGCTTAGTAAAGAACAGAAACTTATTTAAATAGTCCAGCAGTGTGGGAAATATACTTGTTTGCCTTCTTATCCACAGTCAAATAAAAAGATTCATATCAGTTTCTGCATCAAGTAGAACATTTTTTTTAGCCTAACAGCCTACTTCCAGCCATCTAGACAATCTCAACAAGAATTTGTGCAAACAAACTGAAAGTGTTTTACTTGTTTTATTCTGGAAATTTTGTAATGGTAACAGATTTTGTAATGGTTTGTGGAAAAGCATGTTTTGTTCAATTTGTTTTGATTCAAGATCAAAAAAAGGTTGGAATTAGCACGGACTGCCCGCATTACTTATGTGCCAGACCATTTCTTGGCTCTCAACATCTACAGGCAATGTCAATTATGTGTTCTTTTATTAACCACTACACATCTTCTTTACAAGCAATTCTTAACACAAAAACACTTTTCAGCACAAAAGTCTTGTCCAAGTGTTTTATTGAACAACATGGTTCATCTTAGGACTTAACAGGTTTCTGAGTCTAACTGTGGGCTTTTTCTTAAATTGCACAAGAAATAACACATTGATAACGTCTCTCCAGCATCGGCTTACTGAAGCCTTCCATCTGCCTTTGCAGGATGAGGAGGCGGGAGAGACGGGGGAGAAGGAACACAAGGTAGACAACAGAAAAAATGGTGTTCCTATGGATCTACATGCACAGACCGTATCTTTAACATGTATGCTGTTAAGTAGGTTAATTCTTTTAGGCTTATAATTGGCCATACTTCTAAATTAATAGAACAAATTCCCCAAAATCCTTTTTACTTTCATCTGCCTTAGTGAAGTGTCAGTTGAAAATAAGCGGAGACCTGGAAACCCTATAACAAGGTGTGATTTTGCTTACTTTTGATGAATAAGATTAAATTGAATCGGCCTTATTGAATAAACTATATTTTCTATGTATATTTTCAACTGAAGCATTAATTAGGTGGTATTACACTCATTTTCAGGTTCAAAATCCTATTTAGGTGTTGTAACAGAACAGGTTTACATAATTGAAAACCCCTTTTTTTCATATTACACATTGCTGCAGCTCCTCTTTTCACCCTGTGTTGAAGGTTTGTTTTAGCTATGGAGTCATACATCTTGTCTCTAAATGATTGTTGTTGCGAGTTGCACATGCGCAGTTCCTAGTTAAGGACTACTAGCCAATCAGAAGCAGAGAAGGGCGGGCAAATAACAAGTCGGTAAACACAGCTTTATTTCAGCTGTACATGTTGCCGATCAGCTTGGCAACATAGACTGGAGAAAGAGTTTCAGAGTGGTGAGTTATTAATCTGTAACAAATTCATCTTTCATCCATAAAGTTTTACCTGAGCTCTGTCTCTACATCACAGTAACAACTTTATATCCATTGACTGCTTGGAGGGTAGCTAGTGTTTGGAAGAGAGAGGAGAGGTGTGCTGCAGCTCAGTGTTTTTCCACCTGTGTTTTTGAGGGCGTGTCGGAGCAGCCGCTTGGCAAGCATTATATGATGTGCGCTTTGCTTTCATCCATGTAGCGTCACAGGGATGAAAGGGAAGTAGCTGGACTACAAACAAGCTTTTTTCAGTCAGTTCAGAGCAGTGTTTTCTGTGGGAGATGGCAATTCCTTTTGGGCTGGACTTTGGGCTTTTTCACTTTACAAACATATTACAAAAAGGAATATAACTCAATAAAGGAAAGGAAAAAAGCCAAAAAGCATAATACCACCTCTTCACTATACTTTTAGACTTAGTTTGATCTTGTGAGCTGAGCCACCAGCACAGCAGAGACATTGTGTCAGACGCTTCTCCAGAGCAGGCACGTGCACACATAGACATCAAAAGGGGCTCAAGCACCTGCCCTTTTTCTTCCTCAAGAGAAAGTGCCATTTTTTCTGCTGTGCTTTTTTAAAATAAATTAATTTATATATAGCATACAGTATATTTATTCCTGTTTGTCAAACAAATATATTTACTGAATAAAAAAATCTAAATATCAGGTCGAAGAAATCTACAGATGCAAACAGACAGAGGGTAGTAGGCTTAAAACAAACACCATCTCAATGTGTATTTTGGAAGTTTTATTTCCATGAGAGTAAAAGAAGACATAGAAGCAAAATAGACCCAAATCTGAAAATTGACCAAAAAGAGTCCTGCCTTAAGCAGTAACTTTATATTTATGACCGTATAGGCTCCTCATCTAAAACTGTAACTATCCATCCATGTTTTATGCTGATAGATCTTTACATGATATAGACAGCACTCCCTCAAATGTGAAACCACAAGTGTTATGTAATCCAATAAGACCAAAAGAATTAAAAGGATGTATTGCCTTGTGAATAATAAACAAATTATTAGTGAAACTATATCCCTCTCCTTGGTGCAGTCATTTAATCTAAATATATACTAGTAGCATAGAAAACATGCATATTGTGGTATAGTTTACTTTTCTGTTGCCTGCTCTTGTGACTAGTGAATAGTGAATACTAAAGAAACCATGGTCTCTCTGTGAACTGATTAAACAATTGCGTGAGTGTAAGGGAATTAAAATAAATTGGTATGGAAGTCAGAGTTGTGTTAATATATTTAACGTTTAACGTTTTAACGTCAAAAAAAAAATCATAAATAAGATCGAGAAGTGCGTTTTTTTTCACTTGAGCCCCTGTCCACCAAAATGTCTGTGCACGTCCCTGCTCCAGAGCCTGAACATCATTGTTTCTCAAAGCAGGCAAACATACAGTGAGGCAACATTGTTTATTCAGGTACTGGGTCAGGAAACAATACTGTAACGTTTGTTTTCTCTATTCATGAAGAGGCAGAAAGGATCATCTTTTCATGTTTTACAACACTTCAGTAACAGGCAATTTTAGCTGCAGTTGTGTTTGCAGCCAAGTATAATTCAGACAACAGGGCGAGTCATGACAGTTCTCGTTGGCTGTTCTTTCTCACAAACCAATTATATTTCCACCTTTGGCTGCATTCCAATAACATTCATATATCATTTCAGCGCATGCTGGGTGTGTTTACACTTTGGATGAACTTGTTTAACCTTCTCCATAGACGACTTTAAAGATTTATATTACATTATTATGAGGATGGTTGCTCTATTATCCATTTTGAAGATTTTTTTATGTAAAGTGTGCCTTATAAATTAACATTATAAGACTTTCAAAGTTCGGATTAGAGTAGAATAGATTAGATTAGATTAAACTTTTTGTCATTATGTAGAGTATGGGTAAAGAGTTGATGGAATGCAGTTAGTATCTATCCAGAAGCGCAGAAACAAAGTGTTTTATACAGGTAAGTGCATTCATATTATGTAGTTTAGGATATTCCTATTCAAAATAATTGAATATAATAAAAATGTATAGAGGTGAAGTGGACAGTGTCAGAGAATGGAGATTGCAAATGTAAGGTTGTATGTACAATATGAACAGGACCTATGCATTTGTAAGTATGCAGTATAACTATGTATACACAGTAGGTTATATATACAGTTGCGTATATGTACCATAACATTATTAAACAATGTATGTGTTCAGTATGTGCAAAAATATGAATAGTGCAAATAACGTGTACATTAAAGTACTGTGAGCAGTGCATTATGATTGCAAAGGGTCTATTTGATTGAAGGTGTGGAGTTCAGCAGGGTCACAGCCTCAGGCTTCTGTAATGCTTGCTGGATGGGAGGAGGGTCAAAAGTCCATGGTTAGGGTGGGAGACATCCTTGGTGAAAAATGTGGGCATTTAACAGAGAGGCGGCATCTTAAAAGAGACATTATCAGCTGGGCTACATGGATCTAATAAGATATGAGTCACAATCTGTGTCAGACTCTCAGGTATCAGTTTTGAGTCCAGCTTTGGCCACAGCGTTGACACTTTTATACCACTTTTATACCACTTTTATATCAAAAAGTCTCAAAAGGTCATGAACAGCAAAAAGAAGGCAACATGAAATTTTGATTTTGAAAGGTAATTTTGAGGTAAATGTGTTTGGGTTCTGCGTCATTTCATGGCATATTTTTACCATATTTCTCTCATAGTTATCAACTTTTTTCTGGGACTGCCCAAAATTGCAGTGTTAAGGGACTATTACTGGCTGTAGTCTCTAAAACTCTTTCCCTACTCAGTGTAGCTCCACAACATTGTTAGCATTAGTTTCCTAGGTTGTTGCAATTTAAAAACAGCTCTGGGTTCTGAGATAGCCTGAGGGCAGGATGGATTTTTTTATTTATTTATTTTTTTGTGCACCTGCTTAACTCACATTCGGCCATGACCACAACTAAGACTGACATAATTCTGTAGACCGGTAGAACATCCTGTACTCGAAACCAGCTCCAGATCACATGATCAGAAACTATTGATTCAAGTTAATGAAATATTACTGTTTATCTGCAGCTCAGGATAAATCATTCTTCGTTTCTCTGTATGTTTGGTAAAAGACTTGTTTATCTATTTACTTGTCTCTTTTTTTGGAAGCTCTTCTGGAAATTTTACAAGTACTGACAGAAACCTGGAACACATCTAGCCTGAACAGATTCCAAGTCAGCTTCAAACTGAGATACAATATGACCTCTTGGGGTTTATAAAGTAATGACTGGGATTGTAACATCTAATCATTCTGAAAAATATGACCAAGAGGCGAACTCTTCTGTATGTTTTTGTGTGTTTTTGTGGTGGCTTGTTACTTTACACCTTCTGACTGTGAGTCATGACTCATGAACATCACCGAATATGACATACACAAACTCTGCTGCACACAATGCACACAAATACAGTTCATTCAAACTGCAGGTCGTATGGAAAAATAATGCCTTATTTCTTGTCCTCCTTGTCGTGTCGTGTAGTGACCAGTGCTTGGGGATGGTGTTGTCTTTCATCTGTTGGTTAAAATGTCTATTACTGCTGTGAGGTGAAATCAGAAGTCTAACATGTTGGAGTCTGAGAAGGTATTATTAAAGCCTACTAAATGGATGCCTCTAAGATCTACTGTGGAGATTCATGATCCCCAGAGGGTAGATCCCAATGTGACCTCCAAACCTGTTACCCATATGCCACCACAAAGGACACACTTCAACTGATGTTTTGTAATTTACTATTTAAATTTTAATTTTAAGTAATAAAAAAGTAATATTTGCAAAGTATTTTATTCATGATGCTATGCAGCTTTTTTAATACATATATATAAATATCTTTATTTAGTCATGTTCTGACTTTACTATTTTCCCTCTTTTCTTCTTTCTAAGAATTTCCATGCTCCATCAGCTGTGTTCAACGTAACCTAGATGTGAGTGCAATCTGCATTCAGTTTTTAGAATCAGCCTTAATATTCTGTAAAAAAAATTACGTAACATCCAAAGAAGCCAGGATCAATGTCCTAAAATTCCTCAAAATAGGACACGTCCTGGGACTGAACATATGTTGCTTTCATGCTGAATTTATTGCAGTCAGAGCATGATGGTGTGGTTGTTTTTTTCCTGTTGACCTAACATTCCTGTCATTGAGGAACTGTACACACATTAACACACTTACAGACATGCGAGTGTGTAAACGTGTCCTTGAAATCTGAATTCTTGTACAGGATTTACCATTATCTTTTGTTCCACTTACTTTACATGAATACACCTTGTACATTAATGTAAGTGGTGTATTCTGTTGTCTCACCTTGGTGAGCACTCATGAATCTCGAGGCCTGCGGACAATTATGTGCACTCACATACTTTTCTACTAATACAAATGTCAAAACAGAGAGTCAGTGAGTCTCTCTGCTAACCACTAATGGCCTCTGTGTTTATGTGCTACCTGACATGTATATATGGGATTTGAAGTAGGGCCCCCTAGATACACACAGATACTTACACTCTATCTTTCTGCAAAAGTATTTACTGTCTAGACTCTGGATTAAGTTTCTCTTGTAGAAGCCATACACATCTAAACAAGCCACAACTGATGTTATGTTTGTCTGAACTAAACAGGGTGGGGATGGTGCAGTGAATAAGACACATGCCTCTGGTGTGAGAGACCTGAGTGTTCAAATCCACTGTGAGACCTCAATGTGTCCTTGAGCAAGACGCTTAACTCCTAGTGGCTCCAGAGGCGTGTGACCTCTGACATAGCAATATTGATAGCAATTGTAAGTCGCTTTGGATAAAAGCATCAGCTAATGAATAAATGTAATGAACTGTTCTTTTCATGTTCCAGCAGGTAATTTCACATCACTGCACAAGTTTAGCCTGCGTATAATATTCACTTAGACTTAGGACTGTATAACTGAAAGTTTCTTTCAGTTTGGAGTTTACCTGAGGATTATTTCAACAAAATAATTTTTTTTTTAAAAGTACCTATGGTGTGAGAAGGCTGTTTTGTGTCAGAGTACTGATCTAGAATCAGTTTGGACTTCAAAATGTTTTATTATTTGAAAGTCTAGTTGTTTAGATGTATACAGGCTCAAAGTACATTAGTTAAGGAGCAGTATAAGGATCTGTTCAAACTGTATTCAAAGTAAATTACAGAAGCAGCACAATTGCATATAATGTCAGTACAAAAATGAAGGTGACTTAAATGGTTTTGCAAAATTACCACAAGAGAAAGGAAAATTGAGCCCTGGAGGAAATAAAGGAAAGAGATCAAACCTCCAGTTATCCCTTCACTACAAAGCTATCCTGCCAACACTCTTTAGCCTGATGGCTGTAAACATATGAAAACAGCATGATGTGAACATGACAGTTTAAACAGCAATTACATCTCTGCCCAGGGCAGTTAGCCTCACCCTTCACCTCACCCCAGAAACCTCAAAGGGATTATCTCTCATGATCTGCGTGACCTTCTGCCTGTCCGCCTATTTTTGCATACCTTTCTGTCTATCTGCCTGTCCGCCTATTTTTGCATACCTTTCTGTCTATCTGTCTGTCTGCCTGTTTTTGCATACCTTTCTGTCTATCTGTCTGTCTGCCTGATTTTGCATACCTTTCTGTTTGTTTGTCTGTCTGCCAGCTGCTTAGCTACTCAACTACTCAGACTCAGACAGAGCTACACACACCCTTTTAATGTCCACATAATACATTATGGTAAACTGTACAAACAGGTATATTCCAATTTCACTGGTTTATTCGTGGCTTCCGCAGTAATCTGTTGCAGGGGAAATAACAAAACATAGCCGATGCTTAGCATCCCATTATTACCAGTATTAACTTCCCAACATCTGCACACCTGTCTGTGTGTCTGTAAACACGTAGAAAACGTCATTATGTTCCTGCAGTTGGCTTCAGCACCTGCCTACCTGTCTGTGTGCCAGCTGACCTGTCTGCATGAAGATGACTAAGAATTGGGAACTGAGGTACCTGAAGGAAACACAAACAATCTCTCTGACAACATGCAAATAAGTAGATTGCAAATAGATGTTGGACGTCCACCTGAAGCTAATTTGCCAACAAATATGAAATAATCTTCTAGATAATAAAACCCTTCATTATGAACTTACATTGTATGATTTTACATGTTTTCATGGTTTAATATACTGTACAATGCGTTAAGGCTTTATTCCCACCTATTCAAAGTCAATTAATCAAAGGTTTCATTTATTGTAATAATGTAGCTGACTGTACTTGAAGCAATATATAATGTTAAATTGAATATTTAATAAAAAACATGTTATCTATTTTTGACTATGTAGGAACATAGATCACCTGTTGAATGTCACATTTTTAAATCAGGAAGTATCATATTTTTCATGGATGGGTGTTTCACATCAGAACACTGTGTGCCAATGTTCTGATATACTTTGATAAATCAGAAGATATCTGTTGGAATTGCTTTCTGGCATAAAAGAGGAAGTGGGTGTTCGTCTTCCAGTGGTAAAAAAGGTCAAGGACAAGTTTTTGTCAGGAACAGAGACATAACCTGCAACATCTCAGAAAACCTTTGACTGAAGGCATACCAGTATAGTTTAACAGCATGTACAAGCTGACTGCTTATGCAAGCTGCAAGCTGACTATTAAACTACGTATGTATCTTAAATTACACTTAATTTGGAAGCCATATTGAGCTGTTTCTAAGCAGTCGTAGTTGCATGGAGAGAGACAGTTAATGCACTGATGGGTAAACCAGCCTGAAAAGTTTTTGTGTGTTTTAGTTACAGACTGCAGCCTGTATCAACACACTCAGTCTGGCTGGCAACCCACATCAAATATACGCCCTCTCTTCTCTCTGTCTCTTGTTGCACTTTCACCACATATCATTCCTAAAAGCTAAACAGCCCCAACCTACTTCCCACACCCTCTGCCATGTTTGACTCTGTGGTAAACTGAGCAATTTCCCTGCGAATTAGGTCTGCACTTACGCCGCTGCCAAGTCCACTAAAAGCCATTAGACACAGTGCATGTTAGCTTGCCGACACAAATGGGGTTTACAATCTAGCACGCAATCCAGGTTTGTGTAACTAGACATAGTCCTTCTCTTTCTGAGGAATTCAGTCATGTTGAAAGAATCGGAGAGGTGACCACAGGGGCTGTCAGTACAACCACTTTCTCTAAACAGCTGTTGTTACTTGATCAAGCAAAAGAAAAATCTTTTTACTATAACTGTAAGAATATGAAGTGTGCCAAAACAACAATCTTTTGAAATCCTGGCAAAATTATTTGATATTAGGGTTTCTATTATTTTGATTTGCCACTAAATAACAATTGTGGATATTTCCTATCCTTAAGGAAACAATTTGATGCAATGGGTCTTTTTAATTGTTGATAATCTGTTATGTATTCTAGTATATATTATTTTTCTTTAACCAACTGGATATTTGCATTGGTTCATGGAACAAGAAGAGATTCAACATAAATGTGTGAATGACTGGTTGGTGTTTTTGTTAAGTCAGAATGTCACTAGTAAGATTGTTCTAGTCAGCTAAAGCAGAAAGGGCAGTTTACCATAAGCACTGTGTTTTCCAATGTTCTAGGATGTCATTGAATGTGTTTTGACTGTCAGTGAATGTGCGTTATGTTTAGAAGCCTGTCACTATGTTCCTACCTGTGATTGGCAGAGAGTTAATGATGTTTGTTATTATTCCTACTAGTCGGAAGGGTGTGTGTGTGTGTGTGTGTGTGTGTGTGTGTGTGTGTGTGTGTGAGAGAGAGCCTAGGAGGAGAGGGACAGAGAGTCAAGAAGGAGAAGTTAACTTGTAGCGCTCAGTGATGGCAGAGTTGTTTTGGCGTTTGCTACAGCCCACAGTGGCCTGTATTTTGTTCAGTAATAAAGCATGAGCAAAGCCAGCTATCATCTCCTAGCTTCTTATTTGAGGGACGCTACAGTAATGTATTTCCCCTGTAATGATTATATGCAACAACATAAAAAGAGAAACTCTCTTCTGGACTCCCCACTCTGTATAGCCTCTTGTGGGGGGTATTTCATTTACTGAAGCGAGTTTGTTTTAAGCAAAATCTGGGCAGTGATTCCCAACCAGCTCACAAGTCAATCCCAATACTGCTGCAATTTCCAGAGGGTACCTGGAAAGTATGTAGAGTACCTTAACTAATTAAAACTATATATAGTAAATTTTTATATCCATATATTTGTGTTTATGAGGAAAATAAACACTCAAATAAGGTTTCAATCTGTGGAATGCTGATCTCAGATATTAACTGTCACCTTAAAGTACCAACACGTCCTAGTTTCCAACTGTCATTTATAACACCCTAACTTTAAGAGCGTGTGCAACTACTTAGGAAACAAGTGAGTCAAGTCAAAACAGATAGTTAAAAGCAATGGCTAAATAGCTGAAATGTCCAGCTCTTGTCAGTCTGGTAGAAATGTGAACTTTTTCAAACCTACTGAAACAACAATTACGGGCCTACAGCCATGCTAGCAGCTCTGTGAGGCTACGCTTTAAGCTAAATGCTCACAATGACAATGCTAACATGCTGATGTTGAGGAGACCAATGTTTAATCTTAATTTAGCATGTTAGCATGCTAATATTTGGTAATTAGCAATAAAAAGTGCAGCTGAGGCTAATGGGCGTGTCTGTAGTTTTACAGGTATTAACTCATAAACAGAGGTAATGGACAAATTGACCAGATCCTGGTGCATCTGTAAAAATGTTGGTATAAGTCAGCTGATTACATCATCTATTACTGTTTGCTATGCTGCCAATGTCTCACAACATTTTATATGAATTAACATAAATAGGACATTTAAGATATTCTCAGTGTCCTCAGTGAGGTTCTGGTTAGAGATCATGAAACAAACATTTCTCTAAATCACCACCATCTTTGACTGATTATGTCATTTTCGTCATGATTTCAAGATGGATTCGTTTTGGCTGAAGTCCTCTGTATTTTCTCATATTACTGCCTTTAATGTATTTATTTCCTTTGGTCTTCAGTGAAGCTGAATTCACCAAATGGATGAAGACAACACATGTCCGACTGATTATCGATCACTTCAGCCGAAGACTGAAACAGACAGCTCACCAATGTCTTTTATCCTGAGATCAAAAAGACTTGAGATGGATTCACACAGCATCAATGTCATGCAGGGGTCACATCTTAATCTGTCACAGTTTGCTGTAAATAGTAGCCGGGTCCGGGATCACGTCCTCTCATTCACTCTATGACCAGAGGGCCAAAGGAGGAATTGCCTAAGACTTAGATTTCTTTCTGTGTGTGACCAAGACTTCAGGGTTTTCCATGTTCAGGGAGAAAACATTTGTTTAGGCTGCACATACACGTAAGCAGCATTTTACAGATGTACATGTTAGTGTTCATGTAAATACAGACTCACAAATATGGATACGCAGGCTGTGTACACACACACACACACACACACACACACACACACACAGGTGCAGACATTTCAAGGCCGCTGGTTTGAGTGATGACAGGAGCTGATTGCATCAGTGTTCAGGGCAGGGAGACGAACTCACACAAGCACATAGACATACAATTCCCTCATGATGCAGGATGGTGATGAATTCTGTTTAATCCTGTGGTCAGAGCGTCCCACGTGGGAGGGGTCAGACCTTCTCAGGGCTATCTCTTACAGGCCAATGGTTCCGGCTGATGGCATCCCAAGGTACAATGGCTGCATTTATTCATATCCACAGAACAGAATAGATCAGAGCATCACCAAGCAAGGCATTCACAGGAACAATGACCATAAATTAGACTTAATTGAATTAAGGTTAGGTGTGTGTTTTAGTAAGTAATAATAATAATAATTTTGAGAAAATTGTGCATTGTGGTGTTCTTTGCCTCTGTCTCATTCACTATTTTTATGTATAAGGAAACTGTAGAGTGCTATTTTATCATGTAACCTCTCTATTTTTATGCACATTGAATGCGCATGTGTATAAAAATGCCTTGCCTGTTATCACACCATTGCCACTCACCAGAGGCAAAATATGTGTTTACCTGTATTAGTTTAGCCTGTCAGTTTCACCACTGAGACTGAGGCCTAGCTGTATTGTTAGAAAGATCTAAATGTAATTTTTTTTTAAATATCAAAGACAAAGGTCCCCTTTCTAGCTTTATTGAGCTTTTCAACTGAGTCTTCATTTAGCGAATTGAGCTGAACCTTTGAGCTTAGATTGTTACAGGGTGATGCGCCAATCATAAACGATTTTTCGATAGCTCCTACCTATTGCTAGTCCAGAGACATAGCCAATGTGCTACATATAGGCCTAATATTCGCTCTCCCCGTGAAGCATGTAGGTCTCTTTCGCGTTGACCCACATAACATGACACAGAAAAGTCACCACAGAATGTCATAGAAATATTACATTCCTTGTTGTAACGTCCAGACGTGCTGTGCGTTAACAGTTGCCTTTCCTGTTGTTCTGACGTTAAGTCACAATCAGGAAGCTGAACTTGTGTGAGAGCTTAACATAAACTAGCCAACGCTGTTTGCCAAATCAGACGTCACTTCACCAACGTGTGATTTTTTTTGTTTGTTTGTTTTTCCCCTCACTCCCTCCCTTTCCATGTTCTCCACTTCTCCTTCGCAGACCACAAGTGTTTGATTCGCTGTCTGGCCTTGCATAATAATGAGGAGGGGACAGCGGGCTGCTTTTTAAAAGAGCTGCTGCCTGCCTCTCCACAGCAAGAGAGAGAGAAAGAGAGACCGAAACGAGTGATTGGCGGTTCATCCAAGCGCCCAAGACGCACAGACGGAGTTGCACAATCAGCGCTCCAACAGGGACTCCAAAAAGCAGAAAAGCCTCAGCGCTACTTCAGTTCTGCCATCCAACAGTAACTGCAAGTGGATATTATTTGCACCTCGAAAGACTTTTGGTGATTTGTTTTGTGTGTGTGTGTGTGTGTGTGTGTTACTCGCAGAGACCGTTTGAAGAGCTCGGATTTTGAGGAGCTTGTTTTGAAATAAACGTCTTTTTCCACTTGAAAAGACATGCATCGGTGCACAGCGGTGCTACTTTTGTTAGTGGTGACCTTATGCATCCTGAGCGCAGAAGGTAATCTTATTTTTCTTTTTTTATTAATAAATGTTTAGTTAAGTTGGTCATTTTTGAAAATGAGGTGTTTTGCGCTGAAGCTATCGTTTTGTAACAATATCAAACTATAGGTGGCGACAGGTTTTTTGATTCGCTTTGTTCTGTGTGCATGAAGGGAATGATGAGTTTAAATCAGGCTTCCTATTCAGATTGTGTTCAAAAGTGAAATGAACTGACTGAAGCTGATGCCAAAGATCCCCAGATCTCCAGCACAGATTGTGAAAACAACTTAGTTAAGTGTCTCAGTGGTGTTTGCCTGCATGTTTATACAAAGCCAATATCAGAAGAAGCTTATTGCCAAGTAGTGTTTTACATATATACCACCTGCTGCATGCATTTTACTCTATCTTTTCACAACACACTCAATTTAGCGCTTTGTTCATAACCTTACTCTACCCATAAACATCAAGAACGTCTCAAAACAAGGGTATAATGATAAATCAACTGTGTGTGAGGAGCTGATCTAATCATGGGCGTTTAGTTGGCATCCACAAGCCTTTTTGTGGCAACACAATAAAATATTTTGAGCAAACACAATCAAATCTTAAATATAGTCTACAACTTTTTAGGAAAAACTATGTCTTTGTCCCAGGGCATTTTTGTCAGCTCTTTGTAAAGCACATAAACTACTGCCTCAAACTAAGCTATGCAAGCTTACTCACATAGCTTAGTTTGAGGCAAAAAGAAGGAAACCCAATTGCTTACAAACCATCAACTTACATTCAACTATCGTAGTCACTTACATTTCTTAAATTCTTTTGTATTTGATTGATAGATTTGATCACAAGTAAACAGGTACATGTCATTAGAAAGGAGAGCCCATCTCTTCCTGTAGACTAAATTGTTGAAGTCGTATAATCCCTTCAAAAGCCCCATTACACAGTCTACATAGATATGTTAACCTCAGTGTCACCTCATTGGCCATTGTTGTCCAGTATGCCTGCGCTGAGTGTTGGCACCACTGTGGGGCTTGTGATAGATTTAGTGGCTGGCGGTGAGGACAGATCGCAGGTGATGGATGAAGGAACCTTGGACTATCCGGGTCATCACCTCCCATCACATATATACAACCCAGCAAAACTAATTTTCTCTGCTTTTATTCAGCAGCATCAAGTCACAACAACTAAGCCTCAAGAAGATTTTGGACTGAAATGAAAAGATGTGGCGATACTTAAGAAGTGTGACCAAAATTTGGCCTCAATTGAAGCAGTGCATGCGTCTGTCCCCAGTGCTTACAGTACAAATCTTTTCTAACATTATTTGTCTGATAGAAATGCAGCATAAGGGTGGTTTCTGTTGAAGCCACAGGTTTCCCTGCCTGACTGGAATCCCTTGAGTGTGAATTCATTAATCATCTGAGCTGCACTGCACTTTTCTCAAACCAAAAGTTTCCATTTTAGTAATACTTGATTTTGCAGGGTAAGAGCCACATGCAAAAGACCCACTCTGTTTCATTAATCTTTGAGTCATAATTTATTTATTTAACATTTTACTGTGTTGTGTTGTATTTTATAAATAGCCTACATGAATTAAGGAGCTGACTGAAAGTGTTTGTCAAGCATGTGATGTTTCAACAGTGAGTTAACAGATTGAAATATTGCCACTGGTAATCCCACCTTGTCAGTATGTGATTTAAAGATAAACCGGGGACTGATTTGGAGCCAATTTGCTGTAAAATCACAAATGATTAGCTTTTCTATCACTTCAGTATCTACGTCACATTCAAAGCTGAAAGTAATTCTGAGATTCACTGTAAAAATCTGTCACACAATTCAGTTACCACATGAACAGTTTCCATTATTTTTAAATCCCCAGCATTACAAGTTCATTATGTTTCTGTTTGATGGTTAAAGGTAGTCTGACTCGTGTGTTTGACTTCTCCACAGCCTACAAGTGCAGATGCACCAGAAAAGGACCGAAGATCAGATACAAGGATGTACAGAAGCTAGAGATCAAACCCAAACACCCATACTGCCAAGAGAAGATGATATTGTGAGTGAGAATTATTTCTTTACTCGTTCTTCCTCTCCCCCATTGTCTCCTTCTTTTCCTCCCTCTTACCTCTGTATTATCACCCCTTGTGTGCTTCATTTCCTTGATCCCTTGACCTTTTTCTACCCATCTCTGTCTACTCATGGTTCCCCTCTTCTTCTTCTTCTTCTTCTTCTTCTTCTTCTTCTTCTTCTTCTTCCTCCCTGTGCTGACATGCACTATAAGTCATAGTATTACAGAATTTGTACCTGCTTGATGCACAGATATACAACTGTAAAGTTCCATGGCTGTCCTCCAAAATACCATAAGAAGATTTGGCAGCTGTACAGGCATTATCAAAACATCCTGTCATCTGTGCCTAAATCACTTATGAAGATTTACAGTGTGATAATAAAAGGATGATTTAATTACTCCCTGCAGTCAGGAACAATGAGTGATTTATTAGACGGAAAGATGGAGAGACAAGAAACACAACTTTCCAGAACTTTCGATTACCTACATGACCATCTAATAAAGGGTTAAGCTTAATTTCCAGACATTTGATGATAATTGAAGCGTTATCTTGCAGTTAAGATCTAGTTGCACATATATACAGTATCAGGTTGTGTACCATGTATGAATAACATACACCTTAATTACATTACTCCATACAAAAATGTGTTTGGCTCGGATTGGTTTATTTGATCCTTATATCTTCTCTCTCTTTGTCAACTGACCTTTGAGCCATAAAATCACATCTTGAGCATACAAACAGCTATTACTTCAATTTGAGTGGAATGCATCACGTACCTCTCTGATAATAGCTAGGCATCTCCTTCTAGCTGGGTCCAAACACGCTAAAAGCAGCCTGTGGCGCTAAGATAGACAGACAACTTTAAGTAAATAAACTTACTTTTTATATGCAGTGTGTAGTATATTTTTTTGAAAATGCTCTGGGGTCAACTCTAGAGGATGAAGTCCCATACAGCCAGAAATGGGAACTGTGACTTCCATGTGGAATTCATTTGAAGTTTGATGTCAAAGCGACATGAAGGGACAACAGATGGGGCTGTTATGTCAGCCTCCCTGGGGCCAGTTTTGTGTACAAGGTGCATACTCTGCTGCCATCTGCTGGCAAATTACAAAATCAGGCAGAGATCCCAATTTGGGCAAAAGCAGTGACCACTGGACAAGATGGTTGTGACATATGGCAAGATATGTTTGCACCATAAGTCTTCAGGGAATCAGTCTAAGGGCAGTGTTCCCTTAAATGTGTAGGATAGGATTGAAGGGTTGGAATCAGATTTCTCCTTTGACAGTAACAATAACACCACATGAATTGCATCATTTTAATATGGAACTGATAAACTGTATGAGTGTGTAGATTATGGCAGGAACATTTTACAAATTGAAATTAGATTAATGAGATTATAAAGATCTCATTTTAGTATTGTCAGTACTAAAACTAGTAGTCTAGTCATTAGTTAATGGCTAGAAAATGTATCTGCAGCAATTCTATTAACATATTTACCATTTAAATCAGATATCAAGCTAAAATGTACAAATTGTTGGTTCAAGCTACTCAATTGTGTAACATTTTTCCATTTTATAGCATTTTAAATTAAGTATTTTTGGATTGTGGATTGTTGTCTCCCTGGGCTTTGTGAACTTGTAATATTGTGAACTGATTAATCAATTAGTCAAAAGAAATCAACAAATTAATTGATAATGAAAACAAGGCATTAGTTACAGCTCTAGTATTGCTTTTAAAGTTGATACTTGATTAAGAGCTTTATTTTAAAAGTGATGGAATGTAACCAACCTGTAAAGTGACTTAGGTTGATATAAAGGTTGAATCTTGTCTGTAAAATATTCAGAGTAATGCATAAATCACAAAAACACCATTTTAAAAAGTTAAAAATAGTCACTGTGTGTGTATACAATGGTATAAAGGAAAATGAATACACTATTTTTTTCAAACCATGCAGTCAGACATGGAGTTTAGGAAATAAAGTGCGTGTCTGAATGCAAAAAACACAAGTACTAGAATTGGTCTATGCCAACTCACAGTCCTGTTTCTGTGTGAGTGTGTGTTACCTGCCACAAAGCCATTATTTAAGGCTACTCTATAAGCATGAGATGGGGGCCACCAGCCACTAGTGCCCAGTGAAAAATGAGCCTCAGCGGGGTCCGGAAAGCGACAGAAAGAAAAGGAGTAAAGAGAGAAATGAGCGAGAGAGTCCCACTCTGGCCTTTGTTGTCGGTGTTTGGCTTACGGCGCTGAGTTTGGCATTCAGAGCGACCACTCCTAACCACACACTCAACCTCGGAGTCCCTGTTTTCTCTTTATTTTATTTATTTCTCTCCATTTCCTCTTTCTCTTTTCCATTTAGTCTTTTTTCCTCTTATCTTATTAATTTCCCTCTTTTTATTCCAGCACTCTCAGCACATTATTTTTCTTATTGGTGCCTTTTGTCTCTCTTTATCACTTTCCTTTTTTTTTGTTGCCTCCCTTCTTTTACCATGTGTTATGTCTGCCAGTTGTCAGAGAAGCATTCAGATCCGTTACTAGGTATAAATTGTAACACGACACTACGAAAATATTGGTAATAGTCATGGATTCCAAGTAAAAGTACATCAGTGCTATCAGCAAAATGTACTCAAAGTATCAAAAGTATGCATAATATTCATATTCATTTTAGCTGTCAAATGAATGTTGTAAAATAAAAACTACAATACTCAATTTTACACTTTTCTCATTTGGTTGTGCAGTCTTCTTTTAGCTCTCTGGCAGCCTTTCCTTTGTCCCCCTACTTTTATGAAACAGTTTGCTTATTACGTTAGCTGTTATAGCCAGTGGCTGCACTTCGGCTGCCCAGGTGAATTATAATGAGAAGGAACTAATGCTCAAATTAACACAATAATCAGTAGGAATGTCCAAATCCGATCACGAGATCGGAAATCGGGCCCGATCACGTTGTTTCAGACTCAATCAGAATCGGACGTTACCTCCCGATCAGGACTCGGATATTAGATATACTCGGACATTATTTCTTAGCACATCTATAGTTATGCGGTGGCACAGAGTTAGACCCCACACAGAGATTTATTTTTTAATTTTACAGCATGCGTTGCTGCGTGCTGTAAAATTAAAGATATGAAGTCAATTGGCATGCACAAATGCAAAAGCACTTTCATGTTCTTGTTGTCAAACACACTCAGAGCTCAGTTCTTTCAAAATAAAGCACGTACGGCTGACCAACTATACCTCAATAGCCAAACAAACTGACAACTGAAAGGGCAGGAAAATAGATGCAAAACTCTTTAATCTGGTCCTTATAACTACTGAATGCAGCATTTTTATTGAGAGTCAAGTCTTTTATCCTCTAGTCAACTCATTTAACATTCATGGTTTGGAGAGCCTTTGAGTGTGTCACTGGATGGAGAGGCCCCATGGCATGCTGGGTGTTTTTCCCACATTTCTCTTGTTTGGCCTGAATATGCCACATGCGGGCAGACTGTCTCTACCGTTGCCTTAAGCAGAGGGTTACAGACAGACCAACTAATTCAATGAGCTTAGATGTCACATTTTTTAGTGGCAGCTCCATAATATTGCTCCATTGCCAAGTAACTGGCCAGCCCTGTGCAAGCTGATCTTTTGAATTGAGAAGCCATTTAACTGCGGAAATGTTATTGAGGACAGTGTAGAATAGCAGCTAAAATTTGGGACAAAAATAGGCCAAATGGGCTACAACTTGACCATTCTCTATTCAAATGCATCAAACTGGCTTTCAGATAGTTTCAAATAACCCCAAATCAGTATATTTTAGTCCATTCAACTCTTTTGAATTTCATATAAAGAATATACTGGATGTTGGCTCTAAAACTATTAAAGGTAACATGGTTGTCTATTTCTCCAGACATATTGTGCAGTCTATTTAAACTGCTATGTAGCCAAATAATTGCACTGGGGGTCTAAATGTCAAATATCCATTGCTTAATCTCTGTATTTACTTATCTAAGTCATTTTATGTTTATGTATGTTATGTGTGGAGCTGTAAAACTTGTTTAGAACCAACAGGAATTATTTTGCTGAACCTTACAAACGTTAGTTTCCCAGACATGGGAGTGCACAAGATTATCAAGGAATTTTTATTCTTATATTTTGTTAATAAAATTAGATCTTATACTTTTTAACATCTTTGCTTCCTCTCTCAGTGTGACGATGGAGAATGTGGCTCGGTTTAAAGGGCAGGAGTATTGTCTTCATCCCAAACTTCAGAGCACCAAGAATCTGGTCAAATGGTTCCGCATCTGGAAGGACAAGCACAGGTAATACATCTTAATTCCTTGTCACAATTGGACAATAAATGAGTAGAGATAGATTTGTTTTACTCGTGTTTTAATCCCATATGTTTCCGACCAGGGACCTGTTGAATGTCACACACCTCTATCTATCCACTTATTTCCCTTGTGTCTCTATATTAACTATCTCTCTACCTTAATGACTAATGTTTCAGGGTCTATGCCCAAGATGACAAGATCAAATATTTAAAACAACATGAAAAGACTCACAATTGATTCTAGCCTCCTTTATGTATTTTTTCCTATTAGATTTCCAGACCCTTTACTGCTCTGCCAAGCATACCTATGATGCACCCACCACACAACCTGTTCTGATACACCAACCTGTGTTATCACTGAGTTGTAGATAATGTCCTGTGGCTTCTCTGTGCACCTTAATTGATTTGTTTTGCTGAAATTTCTTCTCTCACCTCCTCCAACACGGGGAGGTCAGAAGTCACGGTCAGCCTCAGACAAAAGACCTGTGGAGGAGGCAGAGATTCAGTATTTTGCTGAGTCTGAATTTGATTTCCAAAGGGACTTGGTTACGGGGTGATTAAACCTATGTCCTTCCACTTACATCCACAAGGCCAACATATTAAATAGAGCAAACCTTTAATCTCCATTCATCCAGAGACTACATGAAAATACCTGGTATAAGGGGCTTAATGATGCTGGCAGATCTTGTAAGCAGCTAAAGCAGTAAATCTTTAAGTTAAACAAGTTGAACAAACATTTGAAATCACAGAGAAATTAAAACTTATTTTTGTTTTTCCTCAGGGTGTACGAAGCCTAAAACCTCGGCTAACCAGCACACGTGGATTAAGTGAGACAATGAAAAGACAACAATACCACCAGAACTGTTTTGCGAAGTGCAAGATGTAATCTACAATCAAACTGTACTTCTCCCTCTTCTGCCTGAGATCTGTGAAGCACATTAAGAGATATCTTTAGTTCATATATAGGCTGGTGGGCTCGTTTTAGTCAGCTATCAATCTAGTTATGGTCACTCACCACTCCAGTCTTTACAGCTGTTGTTATACTTGTCAAATAGTGGATGAAACACCATTATCTGTGTTCAAACAGTTGTAGGTTTGTTCAGTTATTACTTAAAGGGATTTCTCTTTTCCTTTGGCTTTTAGGTTTCTTTCAAAACGAAGAATGTGTAAAAATGTGTAATTCTGAAGGAACAGGCAAACCTTCCTATGAAAATTACAGTGTGGGTGTTTCAGTTAAGATTTTCACTACTCTGTATTCAATATGACAGGTGGGATGTTAGTACACTGCCAACATTTAGGATCCAGTTATCTGTGTTTAAGAGGTTGTAGTCGAAATGCAGCGATAAAGGTTCTTAACGAATCTGATTCCTTGTGTTTAAAGAGGAGAGGCAGTCAGTGTGCTGTTACATACAATACAGAAGTTGCTATTGTTCAGTCAGATAAAGGAGATCTACTACTGTGTGTGTGTTTACCATGTCCATGCTAGTCATATGTGTCAAACAAACACACTACTCCGCAGAACCACTTTGTAAAATAGTATCTAATTAACCGGCAGGCTGTAGTTCCAATAGATATTAAAGTATATATGTGCTATTGCTACATATAGTACAGTCTGTGGATTGGAGTTCATTAAAAAAAAGATGATTAAAAGAAAAGACTGTCGGCAGTTTACATCAACAAAGGGTCTGTTATATATTTTCACAGGTTAAAAAATATCTCGTACAAACTGCCTACATAACCACTTACTTTAGCCACGCATGAAGACAACCCATAAGGAGAAGGCTGGCGATATTCTAGTTTTTCGTCAATGTTTACCAATGTCCCATGAAAATATCCAAATCAATAATGCATTACTCCATCTCTCAGTGCTTCCCAGTCTGTCACCTTGTCTGTGGCACTCAGCCTGAAGCACATTCATTCCTACTGAAGATGTAAATCTTTGGAAACAGGTCAGGAAAACATGTTTTCATTTAATAAGAATGCTTAATAAATAGCTAAATAACAGCTGGGCACTTTAGGTTTTAGCGAACATCACTCAAGCAGGAGTAAGTGGTGCATTTGTTGGGTACTATTATCAGCTGTGGATTAACACACATTTGGTGCTCTGCTTAGTATTAACGGCAGTACGGTGACTCCAAATAAACTACAGTGAGCATGTTTATGGTAATAAAGAACCATATCACTCAGTGAAACAGCGTGGCTCATTGATGTGTTTTTAATGGAGCTCAAGAGTGCACATGAATAAGATGTACACAATATACACAGACAATATTTGTTAGAATAGACATTAAGAAAAATACATAATATTATCAAACTTATCTTTTTAAATGGGCTAATGTCGATATGAAAATAAGCATGGATCGTTACATGAGAATTCAACTTCAGCATCCTGAATCATACTGTCCACATACAAAACTGCACTCATTAATTACATTACAGCATATATTAAAATATATGGCAGGCATTTAATTTGTACTGCTAATGATCATTTCACTCTCTTGTACATCCTACATGGGTGTTGATGCTCTTTCTTATCTCTCCTCCAGTAGATCTCCTGAACAATACTGTCAACAATGTTATTAGTTTGTATGCTGTGGATACGCTTTGTAACATCGACTGTTGGGTATTGTTTTGTTGCCACCAAACAGACTTCACACACAAATATATCTGCATATATACAAAAACATCACGTTTTTGTAACCTTTTAAAGAATGTGCATAACTGTTGTTTTATATCTTACATATAAATATATATAAAGACGCATTTTGTAAATGGACCAGTATAGCCTATATGTTAGTGATAAGGAATTCACCTTAAGACTTTGTAGTGTCATGTATATTGTATTACTGCATTATAGTTGTTTTTGCTATTTAAATCTTGGTTTGATAACAGATATTTGGGAGGATGAGTGTTTGGACCGGCCCACCAAACACACAGTTAAACATTCCATTGAGTGTAAAACAATAAACACAGCAATAAAGTGTCTATAGAGCAGCTCATGTTTGCATTTGATTCATTGAATTAACTATTGTAACTGAAACAAAGGAGAAACAATGCTGTTGCTGATAGGGAAGGAGGACAAAGATTCTTTCAAATTATAATGCTTTCAAGGTAAAATGCTTTGAGACAAGCAGTCCACTAGGTGGCGGGATATGCCAACTGATTTTTAGTGCCGGGGACAGTAATTTAATGGATGTTTACAGCTAACAATACTGGGGTAGTTTGCCTGTAAATATGTCAGTGATTGGAGTTTAGACATAAATGCATTTATTGTGCATACTCATACACTGAAAGACACTTATTCACACAAACATATTTAGGTATATGCAAAATTGACAATATCAAGAAACCCAGTAATGATAATTACAAATATAACATACAGTACGTAAAGATTAGAGCACAGTTATAGACTGGTACAAACATGATAGTTGTTTCACAAATAATATTAAATGCTGTATATGAATGGGGGGAAGTAAAAGTTCATGCCAGTGTTATCATTTTCAGTTGAACTAAAACTAAGCCTGACAAAATATGTTTGAGATTAGCATAAAGTAAATGTAATATATTTAATATGTTTCTCACAAAATGGTCCTGGTTTCAAGGCCTCTGATGTTTCTGTCCAACGTGCAGACTTGATCAGTTTCATCAGGTACAACAATATACTAATGTATTGCAGGTAAACACATTTGTGAAGAGATGCTTCTGGCGATGTCTCTGGTTCAGCGATGGCTTGACACTAGGAATGTGACACTTGTAGCTGTAATAGAACTTAAATATTCATGTTTTCTGGGATGCACCTGTATAACATAAGATTGCAGTCTAAACTGCAATACAGTTTTAATGTTTTTGGGTGTTAATATGCCTCTTACCAATACATAATCAATTAAGACTAAATTAAAACAAAGTACAATGCGTGGGTAGGGTACAATGTTAACGCTTTCATTTGGATGTACTTGAAAGTTTTTTGTCTGCTGTCTTCAAGGCGGGGTCAGTATTTGGCAGCTGTCTCGTGCTGCGTTCAGAGTGAGAGAGGCGGGGTTAGTATTAGGCAGGTTCGTCCCTTGAGCGTGTGTGTGAGAGAGAGACTCGCTAAGCAACGACCTGCAAACGGGCATCCGAGCAAAAAAACAGGAACCACATCATTATCGAGTGTCTGTGCAATGTTCCCGACGATATTTCTACGCCGTCTTCTTTGATCTCATCGAAGTCGCCGTCTCCACAGAAGTCGGCTACAGAAACTAAACAAGAAATTAATGCATCTGGCTCCGCGGTCCTGTTTGATTTGACCTGGTAAGGTACCCCGTAGCTGCTGATTAGCTTGCTGGGCTAGCAGCGCTTCTTCTGGTTCACACAGCATCTTAGTACGTTAGCTAATGGTAGCGAGCTAAGCTATCTGTGTCTGACGCTTTGTGTTATCTGCTTGTTTTTTAATTATGGCGTACGAGTAGTTCATAATTTATGTATCGCATTTGTACTTGTATTTAGATGCTTACATTGACGTGTAAAGTGGGTGTTAGAAACCGTTTATGGCTTAAAATGTGTTCATTGGTAGCTAACGGCTAGCAACGGAGTGGGGCAGTTCCATCACATCTGTGGCACCTCCGTAGGCACGGCGAGCTAACTCGGAGACAGAAAAAGAAAAGCTGTCATAAATAATTAAATATTTGAGGGTTTTCGGATACCACAAGCAAAATTGAACTATGCGTCTTGTTTTCAGTGTCGTAGAGATTTAATACTGTAACGTTAGCTGTGTATATTCAGTAACGTTAGTGTTGTGTCAAGAATGTGAGATGGACAGTGGACAATTCAGAATCACCTGGTTTTGACGCTTATTGTAACGTGTTACTCAACCTGTTTACAGAAGCGTACATCCTGTATTTCAGGCGTTTGAAGTTCTTGTTCTTTTGAACTGTAACCCGTACTGTAGTAACTGTAGTTTCGTTTTCTTTTCTGCCATGACTGTTTCTGGAAAGCTTCATCGTTTACACAGATGCTCCAGCTCGGGAATCTGTCTGTGCTGGAATGTTCTGGTGTTCTGTGGCACGGCGCTTTGACATTAGTCGATTTTGCCTGTGCTGATCATGGTGGATAGATTGTTACGTGCAATTATTGATTCAGCAACGTCGGATTTAAGTATGTGACCGGCTGACTTTCATTTCTGGGCTCTCTGAAATCCATTGCACATTACATAATCGTATCTGGTCATTGTCCTGAATTAAGGCGGATTGGACTCTCCTTATGGTGTGCATGTATTCCGAAGCATACTGTAGTGTACATACTTACATTATTGTGCATACATGCAAATATTTTTATTCACTCGTATACAGTACAAAGAGGAGTACAATAACATTATATGAGAAGTTGGTTTTGCAGTATTGTAGAGCTGAAACATTAATTGGTAAATTTATCTGAAACTCTTTTACCAAACAGTTTCAGGTTCAAGCCTTTTCATTTTTTGCTGTTTGTCTTGTGTGATAATTGGACTTTAGGAAATGATTGCAGTATGATTGGTATTTCTTTGACATTTCATAAACTAAACAATTAATTCCTTTATCAGTACACTATCTGGCACATTAATTGATAATGAAAATAATTCTATAGATGTTATTATATAGATTACCAAAGAAAGCACCAGGTCTGGATTAAATCACAAAACTGCACACTCTACCATGTTTGCTTTCAACTTTCTTGTTCCCTCTGTCCTGACAAGTCTGCTCTGCGCTGGAGGTCAGGTTTCTTTGATGGTGGCATTTGCTAGACAGCAATTGGCTAAATTTGTTACTAGCTGAAATCTATCTTTTCTAGATTTTAGGAAAGTGAAGCCATCCCTCCGGAATGTAGACACGCCTCTCTAGTGACAAACATTGCACAGATACAATCAGTAAAGTTAAGGTCTGACATTTTAGAGGACATAAACACAACCACTTAAAATTACATTGGGCCCCAAAACCTAGCGTGAAATCACTGTTAGAGAGTTAAGATATAATGTTGAAGCCACTCATTTGAAAACTGTTGTATTATAAATTTTGAATTAACTCAATGGCAACACTAATAACATGCAATGTCAATGAGACACCATGGCATTGTCATTGCACCTCAGCTGGACCTGTAACCTATTAGGTGAAGAATCTCAAGGATGCACATACCAACAATGCCAAAACTCTCCAACCTCCTGCTGTGTGAGATAAGACAGTGTACGTGAGCCGACCCATAGTTTGTATGTGGACGCAAATTGCGCGCACACAGCAGTGTTATAACCACACAGCTGCCTGCAGTGTGGGCCTATTGTTGCCAGGTCAGTGAGTGATTGTTTTAGAATCTGGGTAGGGGCCAAGCTAAACCGAATGTGGTCCAAATCTCTCTAAAGCTTGACCCACACTGCCAGAAATTCACCAGATTTAATCCATCTGCTTTTGATCACACCTGTATGGAAATATGTTTCATAACCTTTTTATTGGTTAAAATATCATTTGCTTTTTATAATTTAGGATTTAACTATCGCTCTTTTACAGGATAAGATAGAATGAATAGAAGAATAAGCTGATATTCACGGTCATTTCAATGAGTAATCAAAGCAGTGCAGTTGGATCGAAATACAGTGATGCAGACTACAAAAGAAAAGAGATATGTTAACGTCTAATAAGGAGCCTTAAGGCATTATCTTGTGGTGTACATGAAGCCAAAGTGGGCTGAAGGCAGTCTCCCGAAGTGTGGCACTGATCTGGCCCAAAGATTGTGCTAAATGGAGGTAGTCCATTAGGCAGCTGAAATAACAAAGACTTGTACATGAACAAAATATTTTATTCCTATGCTGTTACCTTTTCCTATCCAGGACTGTAACTGTACTAAAAATAATCTAATCCATTGCTCAAATGCATGTTCATTTAAACAAATGTAAAAGACTAAAATGTGAGATTGATGTAATATTTGCTATGCCTCAGAAATGTAGAAAATAATTCTCGTGACTTTTAAACAACCTTTTATTGTCATCAATCACGTCTTTGCATTGCATTTTATTTAAGCACCAAAAGAGAATGTGATAAGTGGGTGCACTAGCATATGGCCATCTGAAACCAAAACTTGCACAGGTGAAAGGAAATTTTCACTAATTACTGTGTTAACACTAGATTTCTCATACATAATTTAGTCTATCTGTGAATTTGGCATGAGATAAGGGCTGAAGCGGTCATCAATGACTTAATCATAGAAAATCTTCAACTATTTTTATCATTGATTATTTGCTTAAATAATGTTGTCGGCAATAATTTATTGGTTCCAGCTTTTAAATTTGTGTATTTGCAGGTTTTCATTGTCCTTTATGATACTGAACTGAGTATTTTGGAATTTTGCATTATTGCACTAAACAAGTCAAGTTTTGAAGATGTCAACTTGGGCTTTGGGAAATAGTTGGGAATAGTTAAACTAATATTTTTGACCCAGGGCAGGGTCAGACAATATGAGGATACGGAGAGATGTTTAGAGATTGAGATGGTGATGGTGTCATCTCCTCTTTGTGACTAGTTAATGTCAGGGGATTCGCCGAGACAAGAGCTTAAAGAGAATTTTTCAACCTGGAACAATTTTTCCCATTTCCCATTTTTTGTGTCTTTGTGACTAATTGGGACATTTTTTTTAGTTGGTCCAGTATTTAGCGAGCATGATGCCGTCGGCAGGGGCTCAGTGTAATGTAATCTTTTGGGCAATTGCTCTCTGTCAAAGTACTTCTACTACACAACATCATGTTAGACAGACTGGGGCACTGTGTGGGGATCTCTGGAACTGCCCTAGAATGGTTTTCAGCCTAGCTGTCAAATAGGAAGTTTTGCATGTCTGTAAACAACTATGTCTCTTCGTTCTGTTCAGTTAAATATGGTGTGCCTCAGGGGTCGGTCTTAGGAGCTATTTGTTTTCCTTGTATCCGCTTCCCCTTGGGCATATTATCCATAAAATATATTTATGCTGATTACACTCAAATGTACTTGCCCGTCAGATCCACTGACCCTGGAATGCTGTGTTCACTTACCCGACTGCCTTTGTGAAGTAAAAAAATGGATGTCAAATAATTTCCTCCAGCTGAACTCAGACAAAACAGAAATCCTGGTCATTGGGTCCCAGCAGATGGCAAAACAAATACTGCCATCTGCTAGTTCCCTAGTAAATCACATTAAGCCCGTTGCAAAGATCCTTGGTGTTTGGTTTGATAGTAATTTAAACTTCGAGCAGCACACCACAAAGCTTGTTCAATCATGTTTTTATCAACTTAGAAATATAGCAAAAATTTGATCTATGTTAACTTTTAAGGACACCAAGACCATTTTACACGCCTCCATCTCATCACGCCTGGATTACTGCAACAGCCTTTTCACTTGTTTAACCCAAAAATCTACTGATCGACTCCAGACTGTCCAGAACGCAGCTGCCAGGCTTTTAACCAGAACAAAGAAATATGACCACATTGCCCCTATTTTAGCTTCATTACACTGGCTCCCAGTGTGTTTTAGAATTGACTTTAAAATTTTATTGATCACTTTGAAAGCTCTTCACGACCTCTCACCTTGTTATATTTCTGACCTTTTAGTCCCCTACACACCAGCATGTACCTTGAGATCCTCGGGCAGAGGTCTGCTGTCTGTTCCAGAGTCTCGACTGAAAACTAAAGGGGATAGAGTGTTTGCTGTCAGGGCCCTGAGGCTCTGGAACAGCCTGCCTGAGGAAATTAGGTCAGCTGAGTCAGTGAACTCTTTTAAGTCCCTTCTTAAAACATACTTTTATAGGAGAGCCTTTCCCAATCTTGCTTGACTTTATTTTATCCTTTTTATTTTATTCTATTTTATTTATTTTATATTTATCTTAAATGTGTGTTTTAGTCTTTTCAGTGTTTTCTTGCTTTTATCTTGTATTGTTTTTGTATTATTGTCTTTACACTTGTTAAAGCACTTTGTAACGTGCTCTACAAATAAAGATTATTATTATTACTAAAGTGCTTGTTTTTGGCACTGACAGGATAAGATTGCATTCACATTTACATTTATTCATTTTAGCTGATGCTTTTATCCAAAGCGACTTAAAATTGCTATATATGTCAGAGGTCACATGCCTTTGGAGCAACTAGGGGTTAAGTGTCTTGCTCAGGGACATTGGTGGATGTGTCACAGTGGGGAATCTCATCCACTACACCATCACCTTATTACAAGTGTCTGGTAACATTATGGAAAGGATCCCTGGGTCCCTACAAAAAGAATAAGATTCTTTTTGTTTAACAAGACGCCATATTGCTCTCGTCAAAGGCACCAGACTCCCTTGACAAAAATAGTAATTATACCTCTCTGGTCAGCCGCTGCCTTGATTAGTTAGTTTGTGTTATTGTCATTGTAATAACATAAGTAAACAAAAACAACAAAGTCACACAATAACTGCAACAAATGAACAGGCCGAAGCAGCGGTCGATGAGCAACTCCTATGTTCTATGAGGTAAAATTGCTGTTTTAGCAATGGAGTCTGGTGGCTTTGACAAAAACAATATTGTGACTGTTTCTGGTTGAACAAAAAGGATCTTACTCTTTAAAAAAAGGTCTATTTCTGTAGGAATCGTTTCCACCATGTTTTTGTGATAACAATCTGAGCCTGTCAGTGGCAAAAAGAAGCACATTATTCAATTGCCCGCAAGGATTATGTTGCAGCTAGGGCTGCTCGTTTATGGCAATTGGGGACACAGTGAATATTTTACAAGCATGGACCAGGTAAAGCAACTCTTAACACACTGGGTTTAGTATAAGTATAAATAATATGTAATGTGTAAAGCAATGAGTAGTGAAAAAGTCTGCTAGCTGTTAGGCTAATTTGTGTAGTGTAAATTGCCATAGGCTTAAGCTATTAATGATGACTATCAAGTTGTAACAGTTACAACCCCGTCATCTCAGGCTTAAGCTAAAGTAAGCCTCACAGCCTGGATGAGAAGGAGTTGGGGCTTTTAGGGAGGGATGGGGGGCGCCGCTGTTGAGGAAAGGGTCCGCTGAATTTATAAAACAAGACAAATGAGTGTCATTGCGAAACAGCATGCACTGTAACTTGTTTTTATAATCGTTGAAAACAAAAATCAAAATTGTGATTAAATTTTGGTTAACTGCACAGCCCTACTTTCAGCCGTCTTGCTGCTGCCAACTGCAGCGTGCTCGTTCAGTACAGAACCAATTTCAAAACATGTTGTCCTAAATAGTCACATAGATACAAAAATATCATCTGGACGGATGATGTCATCGGGTGCACGCATGCCGGGGGGGGGCAGCAATTATCTTATGTGCGTGAGTTCTCATAAAGACCTCACTCTGTTAAAAAAAAAAAATTGGTAAACTATTAACTTACGTTACAAGTCAAGGTGAATATTTTGCTCATGGACCAGGTAATGCAACAGTGAACACACAGAGTGCATGTTGGTTTAATTGTTTGATAGGCTGCGTCATTAATAAGCCGACGTGCGGCTTACCTGCTGCCTTTATAAGGGATCGTGGTGGAAATATATGGAGTTCTCAGTCTTTTAGGCGACTTTATCAAAAAATAAAATAAATGGAGCAGATGGGGAGAGAGAGGCGGGACAAGCCGGGCTGTTTACCTGAGATGTAGGTGTGTGTAAGTGAGGGGAGAAGAGAATCCCGAGGCAGATGCAAAGCATACTTAAAAACAAAAATAAGAATGTTCGTAGTCATTAAAACCTGCTTTAACAGGGTGGTGTAATATGAAAATTTGAGGAGGTTTTTTGTGCTAGGGGGGCCGGGGTTTTACAATCACCATGCCAACTCAACGTTGTGATGTCTGTCAGCCATTGCTGATGGACGGTGGCATCGTCTGTTGGCCCAAACCTAGGTTACTCTATTTTTACTGTAGATATCCGTACGTTGCTGTATTATTTGAAATGTATTTGTACTACACCGTACCAAAACAAACACTTGAGATTCAGAAGGCCACAGCTTCAGGATCCAAGAAGGGAGATGGAGAAATTCTGTGCCGGACAGCTGTTTGGGCTGAAGTAATCTGGAGGTGAGAACATGTTCTCAGTAGGTTTAAGGGCAGTGCTCTGACTGTACAGCATCTGCTGAATGTGTAAAACCACAAGAGCGATTGCACGATGAAACTCACATGACTGGAAATACAGGGCAACAAATTGTCATAGTGTAAACAAATTGTCATCAGTAACCTTTGGCACCATTTTCTACAATGGTTGGTATCATTTGCTTTGGATTAAGTCTGTGGTTTTCTGTTTTAAAATATTTTTTTTGTTATCAGAAAGCCACACATATTAGCTGTATCTCACATTGGTCTCTATATATTTAATGACAGATGCCCATTTACTCATAAACTGCCATACACTCATTTATAAAAAATGTTTTAAAATATTGAAGAGCAAAACTAAACATTTACAAGAGCCTTTAAAATAAATAATACTTTAATAACCTGTCATGTCCTGTATGCCATGTGAGACATCCTTTGAAGCACACAGTCAGTTTGCTTGGTCAGTGTTTGTTTGCTCTTCTGTCTGCTCATTTGTCAGTGCATTCTCACAGCTGGTGTTTTGATCTATTGTTTACACACACACAGATGAAAATGAGTTGTACTATCCTGCTCAAGCTATTTGTTCTGCGTTAACAGAGTCCTCGTATGATAGAGCAAAGACAGTTTATTTGATGATATGTAACAACAGACTTGGGATTTCCTCATTGATTCACTGTTGTCGCACTTCCTCATTGCACCGTCACTGCTTTCATAGAGCTGTCAGGCGTGTACAATATAAAGACAACAGATGGAGAGGGATCTTTTTTTTTAATACAGCAAAGGCAGAAGCATACTGGCTGGTATTTTAGTGTGCAGTGGTCTGGAAATTTCCATCAGTATCAGACAGCGCAAGGGAGAGAGGTGATATAGATCAATACTAAATCAATAAAGCTCAATGTCATTGTCTAAGACAGGGCTGGGCTCAGTGACTCCGGCAGCCTCTACTAAGGTTTGGATCACACTTGATCTACACTGCACTGATGTGGCTTTGAATTGTATTTTTATGTTGTCAATCACAGTAAAACACATACAGAGAAATAAAGAAAGATTATCATGACCCCTAAACCAGAATAGTGCACTGGTATGTTTTTAGGGCTGGGCGACTTTATGATACCATGAGATTATCTAAATGTATTAACTGTCAGAGATTTAGTGATGATAATAGTAATTCTGTGGCAGCTGTTCCTTTTAACATCTCAGGGTGTATTACCAATGGTGTGATTAATGTTAATGAGTGAGAATGATTACTTTATGGTCATATTAGATTGTTACATGATTTTTGTATCAATGTGATCAAGTACTTTGGTTTGATAGATGTTTAATAAGTGAAGACCGTTTTATTCATATAGCCCAATATCACAAATCACATATTTGCTTCAGGGGAGCTTTACAATTTATACAGTCAAAGTTCATTTAGACAAGTCCTACCACTCAGCAAACATCTTGGTAACTCCTCTGGGCATTTATTTCAGACCAACAAAACCTGGCCCTTATCTGAATGAATAGGGAGAGAGCCATAAATGCACTTCCAATTGTCATCGGGACATAAAACTACATGAATAGAAACACCAGTAAAATCTGATAAAAATCTCTAGAAAAGGTTGATGACATTGCCCCAAAATACAGTTTAAAAGGTGTTTACCCTACGCGTTATACTTCTACTACGCATGCATGGTAACAATGACACATGCGTAGTAGCCCCTTATGTCAACGGAACCACATGATTTGCTGAAATATGTTTCCCACCTTGGCTATTAAAAGCAAATATCAGGCAGTCTAGTGGGAGTGGCGGCATAACCGCCATCTTTGGTGTTATGGGTTTTCCCTGTAGTGTTGTATTTAGAATTCTTAAAGTGGTGTGTCTCTATAAAACGTCTCTGGTACATAATACGACACCACCTGTCCTTTGATTCTGATAAGTAAAAAGCTCTCCAATAAATCCTTTTAATGGGGAAGAAATGAATGAAACCTCAGAACAAGCAACCCAATCAGATGAATTAGCCAAAACAAACATTCTCTTCTGGTTATTTGAACTGAACTGAACTGTTTCTCCATCAATTTTCCAGAATATATACTTTATTGTAAGAGATATAAATGTTGTAATCTAAAATAACATATGACACAGATGATATAAATGGTACAGTGTTTTATTCATGCCCCCACCCCAAATCCATGGACAGAGAATGTATTCAACATATTCACCGTGATCCCGTCCTGAGTGCTAAAAATGATGATATGGGAGTTCCTTCTCAGCAAAAGGGTGGAATAAAACTTTATTATTAAGCCCCTATTTATAGTATTTAATGTCCCTGCTATCAGTTTTATTCTGTTTATCTGACACATGTTAATTGTTTGAAACGCTACTGAAACTACTACTTTGTGGTTGGAAAATCCAGATTTATTACATATGCCAGTTAGCATGCATCACTACGAACTCTAAGGATACAATTTCAAATGGCCAACAGAAATGATTATACATTACAGTAAAAGGCCTAAAAACAAAAGTCTCTTTAGCTTAAAGATTCTAGAGCGACTCTAGACTCTACACTGAATGTATACAATGCATGCTAAAAATGCACTTTAGATGTTTTACTGTGTTGCACATTAACATTGCTAGCAAAGTGGTATTTACATAAGAGCTTAGTTTTGATTACTTAAAGATCAAACATGTTTAAAAATAGGTCTCTTTTGGCAAATTGTCAAACCCAGATGTAAATAAAGTGTTTGTGTAAGTAGTAGTTGTTGTGAAGTTGTGATGTGAGGGGAGGAGGGGATTCAGCTAAACACATTAAAAAAGAAAATGCGTGACTGTTCACCCAGATGGCAACCAAGCAAACTTCATGCAAATGTCCCGAACAAAATGCTCCACTCCCACAGTTGCCAACACAGAGCTGCACTTGTTTCCACTGTAGGCGTATATGCTTTTTGCAGTGTCACAGCCCCTCAGGCCACCAAAGAATGGGTCTTATTTTACTGTTTCCCCTTAAGAGTACTGGTATGGAACGTCAGCCCTTCTTTGAGCACTCTCCAGCCTAGTGGAGAGTGACATGAAAGGTTGGAGAATTTGATAACCTGTGTAGTGAAGCAGGGGTAAAGTCCAGGTTCATTTGGTGACACCTGTAATTACTGATGGTAACAGGAAATGTGGTTTAATACTAAACGTCACAGAATTCTGGGAGCAGCAGAACAAACTATTGTCGTTTTAATAAAGAAGTCAGGCAATAATTTGCCTTTTTCCATCATTCTGTGAGCAACCGTGATCTGATTATATGCTGTGCACGAACAGCAGGGCACAGTGAAAGGAGTTGTTTACCTCACTGAGAAGTTGGAGGTGTGCAGCCTGCAGCTCTTTATCTAAGAGCTCACCATGGCTGCTCCATTACTCCCTGCAATATTTCAAACTGATCCGCTGCCAAAAATGGTCTTGTTTTGTAGACGCATGATGATGAACGATAGTGGTAAGTGCTAATTTTCTGTGACTACCACATAATAAAAGTTAACTCATGTTTTGCCAGTTAAATGCTTCCAATGTGAAGCTGCATCAGTAGGAAATGTTCGGTTTGCATAAGTAGTATCTTAAAACAGCATTTTTCTGGGAATGAAACCCAGTTTGTAATATTGCAAATATGTTAATATTGCTATGCTTTCATCAGTGGACCATAGGCTCAGTCACCACTATGTTACCTAATTCAGCAATAGTGACGTAATCATTTATATGATAATCTTAAAGATACGCTATTAAGCAAGTCACTGAACCTCCAGTAGTGGAAGCGCATAGTGTCTAGCTGCAGAAAGCTTTGGTTCTACTGGGGTGTCCAGTATGCATAGTGGGGTTGGGGAGTAAAACAATGATTATTATGGTGATATAATTTTCCTCAATAACAATATAACAAATGGGACTCGCAAACAAATTGGCACTTAATTTTTCTATTAAGATATTTATTTTGTTGAGGAAAAGGGAGCGAAAAAAGATTTAACTTAATTTTTCTCATGCATATTTTCTGAAAAAAGATTTTATCAAAATTGTTTTGAATGTTCTACCTCAGATTTGTTAAGTGATCCACAATTTGTCCACTGGCAGTGGTTGTCGTCTTCTCATCATAAAGAATAGGTTAAAACTACAATTAACCATCCGGTTTCTTCAAATTTCACTCAGGAGCAAAAATCAGCCTTTAAACCTGAAAAGCTTTGACATTTATTGTGATAATTATCAATATCGAATGATATTAAATAAAGAAAAGCAGCAAATTGTTACATTTGAGAACCTGGAAACAGAAACAGTTTTCCCCCCTGCAATTTGATAAATTATTTTAGCTGTATAACAAATGTAGTAGTCTAGATTTTACATTGAACAACCTTAAGCTCTGTTCATTCCCTCGGGCAGGATTTCATCAGAATATTCTTCAGGCTTCAAAGAAAATCCAGTCAAACAAAATTCAAGATAACTAACTAGATTCAAGAGAACTAATAGTTATATAAGAAAAGTTTCTAAAAGGAATCTTTATTTCTGTTGGATGTTCCCTACATCTTCAAAACAAATAAAGGGAATATTGTGCTGCTAGAGAGAGAGATAACAAGGCCTAAAAAAGCCCATGTCCCCTGAAGACGTGCTTATTAATTTATCACTGACAGGGGTAGCCTGGGAGGAGCAGCTAAACTAGGCTAGGGCAGCAAACTGATGCTACTGATTCAAGGGCAAACACTGGCTTTACTGCCTCTGTTTCTTTTCTCCTGCTCTGCCTCTCTTTACATCACTTACTCTTTTTTTCCTGTCACTTTCTTTCTCCCTGCTGCTTCCTCTCCTCTAATGTTCCTCTGCCATCTTCTGATGCCCTTTTGTTCTCCATAACGCAGCCTCTTCTCCTTTTATTTTTCCTTTCATCCATCTACATCCACGCCTTTCAGCCTGACTTGACCTGCTGATATCTGCCTGTATCTGCATGTGTAGTAAATCACCCAGTAAGAGATTCAATACATGAATAAGGCTGACTTCTTAACATTGATCTGCACATTTCTGCATGTTAATCCCCATTATGCACGCACATATAAGATGTGGTTAAGAGCCATAGTAAAATATAGAAAGACACATGAAAATTCCTAGTTGGAGAAACAGATAAAAAAGAATACACTAAGTTAATGCTACGTATGTAAGGAAAGTTGGCTGTTGACATTGTTAAATACCAACTTTTTCTCCTAATGTTTTGCATATTGACCATACATTGTTTATTTACCGTTGACCTTACTGTCATGGCGGCCATCAGTCCTCTGGCTTATTGCCACAAGTGAAGCAGGAGGGCTCAGTGGTAATGGCACACTGCTTAATATGTGCACAAGCAAACACCTAACCATCACTTTGTGTGTTTGTGGGTTTAATGTTTTGTACACATGGGACAGAAAGAATTGTATAGTGTAGGTGTTCTGCTAAAAACAGCACCTTCATATTAAGCAGGTTATTTATAGACTTCCTGTTAGCGGTTTCTTGCCAAGCAGTTAAGCACCCTAGATGGCCAGCTATTAGTTGAAAATTAACATCACTTCCATGAGGTGACATGTTATGAGTAATATCAAAGTCGTTATAGGCAAGTCATGCTAATCAGCCGCCATTTTGGCAGTGCCTCCGGGCAGCTATTTTGGACTAACAAGACCAGGCTTCCCTCTGAATGAATGGGGAGAAAGCCAGAACTGCACTTTACTGGTCACTGGGACATAAATAGAATAATAGGATTAGAAAAGAATCTGCAGTAAAGTCTAATAAAAATTGCTGAAAAAGTTTAAAGACTTTTCCCTAAAGTAAGGTTTTAAAAGCATTTTTCCCGACCTGTTATACTTCTACTAAGCATGTGTCAACACTTCCACGCATGGGCTTTCTCCATAGAGTTGAATTGAAGATGTGATTGATTGTCGTGTCTCCTTAATAAAAGGTCTCTGGATTTGTGTGCACCGTATTGTGTCTCACACACACACACACACACACACTATATTGGCTCAAACATATGTTTTTGGAAAAATACTGTTTGAAGATACACACAACACACTAATCCTGTTGGACTAAAGTTTCCCTGAGATACTTTTAATCCAAGGACAATAGAGTTCTTGTCGTTTTTTTCCTCATAAAAGTGAAATATTATATTCTCCCATTCAAGCAGAATGTAAATGACACTTGTCAGTCACATACTCGCTGTCTAGTGGATGGCTAGTGGATGCTCAAAGTTAACCAGCCATTCAGTAGATTACCACTGTTTTTTTGGCTGGCGAGTGAAATAAGTCTATTCAATTTAATTTTATTTATATAGCGCCAAATCACAACAACAGTTATCTCACAGCACTTTTCATAAAAGAGCAGGTCTAGACCGTACTCTGTGATGTCATTTACAGAAGCCCAACAATTCCCACCAAAGAGCAAGCACTAGGCGACAAAGGCAAGGAAAAACTTCCTTTTAAGAGGCAGAAACTTCAAGCAGAACCATGGCTCAGGGTGGGCGGTCATCTGCCTCAACCGGTTGGGGGTGAGGGAGAGAGAGAGAGGGCAAGAGAGCAACAGAGACAAAGCGAGAGAGAGTAACAGAGAGAGAGGGGAGGGAGGTGGCCTACACAGTATACACATAGAGTAATGGTAATGTTGCTATAGACTGAATGAAAAATGGTACAGATATTTATAGTAATGTTAATGATAATAATTGTAATATTAATGATAATAACAGTAATAATAGCAATAGGACTAGTAACAGTAATTGTAATTGTAGCAGATGGTGTCGAGCAGGAACACGGGGGCAGCAGGTGACTCTCAACCACAGATCCAGACTCCACAGCTCCAGAGCCAGAAACACCTGCAGGAAGTGATAGGAGTAGAGAGGAGAGGGACGAGAAAGCACACGACTACAGGAAAGGGAAGAAGTCGAGTTAGTAACATGCATTAATGGGATGAGGTTGCATACAGAGGGAGAGAAAGAAGAGGAGAGAGGAGCTCAGTGCATCATGGGAAATCACCTGGCAGTCTAGGCCTATAGCAGCATAACTAAGGGATGGTTCAGAACTCACCTGACCCAAACTGGATCTGGTTCCACAGGAGAGGAACGCTCTGGCTCCCATTCTACTTTTGGAGACTCTAGGAACAACAAGTAATTCTGGGAGCGCAGTGCTCTGGTGGGGTAGTAAGGTACTATGAGCTCTTTAAGATAAGATGATGCCTGACCATTAAGAGCTTTGTAGTTGAGCAGAAGGATTTTAAATTCTATTCTGGATTTTACAGGAAGCCAATGCAGAGAAGCTAAGACAGAAGAAATATGATCTCTTTTACTGGTTCCTGTCAGAATATGTGCTGCAGCATTCTGGATCAGCTGAAGAGTCTTAATGGACTTTTACATGGAGCCTGATAATAAGGAATTGCAGCAATCCAGCCTAGAAGTAACAAATGCATGATCTTCCTGATTTTTGCAATATTACGTAGGTGAAAAAAGGCAGTCCTTGAAATTTGCTTAATGTGAGAGTTAAACGACATGTCGTGATCAAAGACAACTCCAAGATTTGTCACAGTGGTGCTGGAGGCCAGGGCGATGCCATCAAGGGAAACTATATCTTTCGATATAGAGGTGCTTAGGCCCCAGAACAATAACTTCAGTTTTATCTGAGTTTAACATTAGAAAATTATTAATTAAAAGTCTAGCAGTCATTTGCATATTTTACCAGCATTTGGCTGTTGGCTGGTACTAATTTTGCACCCTGCCTGTCAGGCTCTTGATAGCATTCAAAATAATTTTCTCCAGACTTAGTCCTTTTTTGTCTATGTCCGATAATGTTAAATCTGGGCTGCTCGACAGATGTGATGATTGAGTTTACGACCCATTTCTGCGGCTTCTGTCTGAAGTAACTTTGGATTTGTTTTTGCTTGTCGTGAATATATTTTGCCTGTGGACAAAACAAGTCCAAAACACTTTACACCAGTCTTTAGCTTTACAAAACACTTTTATGGATGATCAACTCAAAAAGATGAGCTATAAACTGATGTTAGCCTAGCAACAATGAGCCTACAAACAACTCATAATGCAACACTCCCTGAAGGGGCTGATAAAACTGTCTCTTTTCAAAAAAATATCTGTTGTGAGCATGTCCTCGAATATAATACACCCCCTGAACCTTTTCAAGCATAATTTCCAGGGTAAAAAAAGTTCTATTCGAGAGAAATACCAGACATTCATTCTCACCCTGGTTGTTTTGTGGAGATTCAGATCAGTAAGTTGTGTGAGTTTAATGGGTTCCTCAGAGTTGGCCTGAGGTGGTTTTCAGCTTGTTTGACCTTTTTAAGTCAACAGAATCAATCTACTCATAAATCTGGAGATTTGTTTGTTTGTGGGCAAAGATTGTTGCCTCTATTGTTTTTTGTTTTAACATGTTCAACTAAAATACATTTAATAAACTTTGAACATTCTTTTTAGCTTTTTTACCTACTGGGGTTTGTAGGCTTTGAGGCAGAAATCTGATCGATCTTGCCTTCTGAAGTGGTCTCCCGCTGTCGGACCTTTCTGTCTGTCACTTTCTGCTTCCCTGATTTTGGTTGACCATGACAGTTTGGCCAGTGGTGATAGAATTTGCAGAGTTTCACTGCTTTGATCTCTTTTATTGTGGGGATTTCACAGCGTGATGCAAGTTGGATGAAATTTGCTGATTTATTTATAACCTCTTGTAAATATTTTATCTTCATTGTGGTTGTGCACTTTGTTTTAATGGAGCTGAGGCTATTTGACAGATCACAGATGAATCATAACAGTGTTTTTGTTGTCATATGTGATGCATATATGTCTGTGAAATATGAATGTACTCTTCCATTTGCTGATGCACAGGCTGCAGTTTCAGTAACTGAACATATGAGGAAAGTGAGCTTTCAGTTGAAATGACATTATTCAGGACATCAAGGTTTGTTTTTGTTGATATTCTTGCGCCAGTTTTTAGTGAGTGTCTTGTCCCCAAATATTTCCTCCTTGTTTTGTTACTCTGTGTTAAGTGCTCTGTTAATTTAATGGTTTGATGTAGAATGACTGAACAGTAGTCAGGTTAAATGTCTCCCTAAAGCATACTTCACAAGAGTATTGCAGGTATTGAACCTGTGACCTTTCTGTTAAAGGACATTTGCTTTAACTGCTGGCACCCTGCAGGCCGCTGTTCAGTTCCTGGATGTACTCATGTACTCAGTGCCGCTTTTGGAAACAAATGGAAATCTGATGTATAGTAGGCTTATTTAAATTTACTGCTGCCACAGCTGTGGTACAACCGTTACTGAAAACCTACTGTAAATTAAGATAGGTCCAGATTTCCAAATAGGTCTGTTTCCATACCAGACATATATCTGTGTTTAGGCAATTACAAGTGTTTTTTGTTCAAATGTTGGCAGCTAACACGTGGCAATAAAACTGGTGCCTTGATATGAAAGCTGTGAATTCTGAAAACTGCAGTCTGTGCAACAATTCAGATACAAGCTATTTGAACAAACAAGGAGCCAAATCATATCCGCTACGTTTTTTCACATAGTTTATCTTTGTCCCTTCTGTTTCTTGAAAGTTCAGAGAGATGATTTTCTCATAGTAAAATATGTATAATATAACTTAATCTTTACCATTTAGCTTAAGTTAAGACTGTTTAGAATTGTGTGCACTGATCTGCTGTGTGTTTAACACTTGTTAGTGGTACAAAACCAGAATTTTGACACTTAACGCATCTGGAATGTAGCTAAAGTCATAAATTAAATTAGTGTGAGGGGTTTACAGATATAATCTTAAGGTCACCGTCTGGGTGATATTTCCTAATCAAAATCACGGCGCCTCCGATCTGTAACCCACAACAGCCAATGAGAGTGAGCTGACCAGAAAGCATCACCAGCGTGTTGTGTATTTGATCTCACTATAATATGTCTAATCATGCTGATTCTCTCTTCTCAGCCATGAGTTCATCTACAGCTTTATGTTTTTTTCTGTGCAAAACTTAGCACACACAAGTTCAACCAACTGACGGCAAACAGTCCGTCTCCATGCTTGTTTATGTCTGAAGTCACATTTGATCCTACAAGTGATCCTACAAGTGTCTTAAAGATTAAAATAAAAAAAAGTTGTTACATCTGTGGCATACCACATTTTGAAAATCTTAAGATTTGAAAATCCTCTAGTGTGCACCACACGTTAGTTATGTCTCCCTTTTAAACGTTTTGTTCTCATACAATCCATTGGCCCCTTTCCCTTCTGGTCCCACAGTTTTCTTTTTCTCCCTCTCACTTATGTTTTCTTTCTCTCTCAGTCCCTTTCTGCCTTGTGTTTCTCTGTTTCCCTTCTAACAATGATCCTCATTGTTGAGCAGGAGGTTGTCAAGCATGGTATCTGGGATTAAGACACACAGACAGACAGAAACACAGACAGAGCCATTCTAGACTGTTCCATTACCGACCAAATCCTGACTACAGAGGCCTTTCAGGGTCAGTTTTCATGGCAGACAAGGCACTGGTTTGGGAACATTGAGTTTCCTAATCTCAGTGTCATTGTCCTCATCTCTCTGTTAAAGCTTATGTTTGCGCTTCGACGTAACCAGGACTCCTTTGCTCAAAGGTGTATGTACTATGGTGCTGTGTTCTTTAGTCCCTCAAATTGTTGACAGTAATAATCATTATATTCAACAATATGCAGAAGGTTTTTAATACACTCCATTTGCTGGTTTGTGCTACCTTTGGTTTCAGTAGTATGGGCCCTGACCCAATACAAGAATTTCAGCTCTAATAGTGGGATTTTCTAGCTTTTAAAGAGGCTTAGGACCTAGCGGTGCCAGTTCAGTTGGTTTTAGAAAGAATAGGGGCTGAAGAATGCCTTTAGAGGACTCCATAATCTTTATGTGCAAACTTCTGAAACCCCCATTTAATAAGCTTAAGAAATAGAAAACATGAAAAAGGTTCAGCTCTTCAGCCAGCAACACCATGCTCAGGTTTAGTGGAGTTCAATATGTGCTTTTATACCTACAAAGACAGTAGTAGACTAAGGGCCATGACACACCAGGTCAAAGCAATATCTCAATTCAGTTCAATCTTTTTTATATAGTGCCAATTCATAACAGGTTATCTCATTGCACTTTTCATGTTACAGGTCTAGACCATACTCTTGGTAATATTATTTACAGAGACCCAGAGAGAGAGAGAGAGAGACATAGCAGGAGGAAAGAGAACTAGTGGAGGTTGCAGTGTGTCTGATTCTCTTTATTTACTAGCCTTGCTGAATGTAAATCATATCAAAAAGAAGCTCTGTTAGCTATCATGCAGATAAAATACCGTGATGCTCTGACTCTGCTTAACTGAAAGCTTCCTCCATGTTGGCAAGACGGTCTTTCCTGCCTACTCCTGTCATGCTGTTTGTGTACCAGTGAATCATACCAGTGTTTTGGTCAAATCAATTTGAACTAATACAAACCCTGTGCCAAGAAAACCTCTCCACAACCTAGTAGCTTACAGGTGGAAGTAATGTGAAGCTTACTCTAATACTTATGGTTTGACCAAAAAATGAAGAGGAGGGCAGATCAGGGCCATTTAAGGCAGGAACTGATTCTCCAGTCATCCAGTGCTGCTTGTGCTTTAGAAAGGTTAAAAGTCTTATTTTTCTTTGATGTAGCTGAATAGCTCCTGAGGTTTCAGTCTTCTATAGAAATGTATGGATGGATTTATGAATTTATAAGCAACCTTGTACATGTGCTTGGAAATATATGTATTAAATTATATAAGGAGCTTAAAAAACAGTTTATTTACAGGCTGTAAATGTATGTGCTGCTGAGCTGAATACCACTAAAAGCTTTAACTCTGAATCATCGCTGTCCCACCAAACGCAGTAATAACATTTAGAGTACTTAAAAGGTCCTGACAAAGATTTAGATTTTATATTAACCAAAATATTTAAAAGACAAAGCAAATGTTAGTATCAGGATTCAGTGGGATCTGTGGATTTTCTTTACTTTCATTTTTATACCAAATAAAAATGTTGGACTGAATGGATGGCAAATGATTTGGCTCTTTGTTTTTCCTTTGTTTCTAAAATAGTTAAAATAGCTTTTTCCTTGCATCTGAAATGTTTGAAGCATTGCACAGACCACAGTTTTTGGACCTTACTGCTTTCATACCATGGCACTGGACTTTTTATCCACATGGTAGTTGCCAAAACTCTAAAAATGCTTGTTATTGAATGGAATCATATCTGTTATTTGATTATATTTGCTAATCTAACGTTGTTTGGGGGTCTTGGGTACTGTTTTGATTTTGTGATGTAACTATTTATGCAAAGATAGATGTTTCTAACAGATTAGAGCAAATCCTTTATCCTTTGAAAATAATCCTTTGTTTTTGGTGTAGAAAAGGAAAAAGACATACAGTGAAAATTAAGGAGTGTTGTGTCTCTTAACTCATTATTTTACCTCAGTGATAATGCTTCCCTTGATGCAGAGGTGATTATTGAGCATTGTTTTGGACAAATACAGACTTTGAAGTCAAACTACTTTAAGCAGGGTTGGTGTTGGATACGGCATCAAATCCCATTATTAAAACCAAATCATTCAACCCTCTCTATTTTAAGATAAACAATTGGATCTGACAGTGATATTACACAAAAGAGTTACTCCTGGGGGGGAAGGTGGAATAAACTCCCAAAAAGGTCAAGGCAATCTTGTCTTAGACACTTACAGTCTGAATGTGTGATTTTTTTTTTTTTTTAAAATTTATTCATAGAATTAATTGATTCTCTCATTTTTTGTGGACGCTAACTTTAGCTTACAACATTTTTATAACTTGAATTATAAATGACTTATTCAAGAACTAAACTAAAATTATGTAGCACCTCTAGCAAATAGATTTTTCCTTCTTCCTCGCCCCCTCTCATTTTCTCGTACGCTTTTCATCTCCTGTATTTTTCAGTGTGTTTCTGACTCCATAACACTCTGAAAGGTAGTGTTTTCAATATTTTACCACATGGCCATACTCCCACGTAGAGCAGTTAAAGGCTTGTGCAGACTACACGACTTTCAGCTTTGGCCGTTCGCCATGCTGTTCATATTGCGCAACTTGCTGCCTTGTGGCGGGAGTCTTGAAGTCGTTGTGGCGTTCACTCTACGTGACTGATCGGTGACAGGGGGTCAACCACTATACGAGCTGACAACAACTGTGTCACCCAACGGCTGGTCTCCAAACCACATTTTGCCAAGAAAACACTGGAAATTTGAAATGGGAAATAATGCATTACTACACACGAAACAGCTGTTGTTTGTCATTATAAGGATAGCACTTATAAAGACAAATAATATGGGTGAAAGAATAGATTAGCACATGCAGGTAGCAGGAATCGTCTGAGCTACAGAGAAAGCTGGAGGTCGACGGGTAGCCTCAAAGGACAGTTTCTTTTTCCAAGTACACACCAACAAACATTTCCCCTTTCATCCCATCTCCCATATACTCACTATACTATCCTAACACACACACACACACACTGTTGACTCTGCACTCTTGACCTCATGAAGCACACACATAAACACACACACTCACAGATTCAAAGTGACACTTTGCTCACATTCTGCATGCAGGACACACACACAGTGGCACAGTTTTCTAGCCTAACCAGTGTCAGTTAATTATTGTGTTTGGTTCTTGCCTCCAGCTGAGCAGCTGAGTCGTCAACTGAGTCTCAAGCCTCGACGTAGGAGGATGAGATTAAGGAGGAAGGATGTGAGAGAAATTAAAGGAGAGAGAAGAAGGTGAAGCAAGGACTGTAAATGAGAATGAGGAAAAGCGGATTTAGAAAATGAAGATAGTACTGAAAACAAAAAGAGGAGACAGTTATTCTTAATTCTTTAGCACCAAAAACATTAAATGAGGAGAAAAGAGGGCCTCGGATTTCTGAATGAAACAGGCTTTAGCTTTCCTCAAGCATTGGAAGTAGACACAAACATGAAAAGACAGACACATTCATAGTAGGGTTGGACCCGAATATTTGAATATTCGAATATTCAGATATTCAGGCTTGGGTACACATTAGATTTTTATTTTTGAGATTCGAATGTTGAAGGGTTTTTTTTCTTTCCCGCGCCTGACCTCCGCTCAGAGCAGTGAACGTAATGCTCCAGTTTACATCAAAGGGAAAGCAAAATGAAGCCCTCAGCTGTGTGAGAACACTTTAAACAGAATGATGACAAGGGCAGTGTGGCAGTTATGGGGTTTATTCATTTTAGAATTGCTTAATTTCATTACAGATCAAACAAAGTAAAATAAGCTACATTTTAAATTAATGAGTAGCCTAAACTGAAGGCTACAACAAATTAACATAATGAACACATTTAAATCATATTAGGCCAATTGAAGAACATGTAGTAGGCTATAATAAAAGTTAAAAGTGATAACGCATAACAACATGTTGTTTTAGTCTCGCAACCAGAAAAAACATTCCTCTCGTCTGCTCTACTTGGACGCCTGTCCGTCTAATATATTTACATACTCTGCTCTGGACCTGCTCAGTTCAGCCTCTCAGTCTGGACTCTTAGGTAGGCAGCGTACGGTTCCAACCTGCTCTACACATCAGCGACCAACCAGGTTTGGCATGCATTTTGGGGGCATATGCGAATGAAATACTCACACTGTAGGGCCCTGTCTCATCCAAGATGCTAGATTCTAACTGATAGGCAGGGAGTCTTCAGATATTTAACTTCTGTCGGGTCGTTATCAAGGTGATACCGCTGCTTTGTTAGTGCTCCTGGCTGTTGTAACAGTGGCCGTTATGGTTGTAAGAGTCACCTGAGGCCAAGTGTGAACACCCGTCATTGACAATGTCACATGGGGCCAAATGTGAGTGTTTGTTACCTCCTGGGCAGTTTCAGTTTATATAGGTCTGCGCATTCCCCACTACACTGGACGGCATCTAATAGATTGCTTTTCTTGTGTTTGGGCGTGCAGTCTTTCGGGTGGGCCAGTATCTGTCGTTCGGGTGTTGCTGGGATGTGGTGTTTGTAGAAAATCCTCTGATACTCAGACCTGAAGAAGTCTTCAAATATCCTCAGCCATTCCAGTTGCCTGTGATTTACCCTTCTTGAAAGACTAAAACCTGGGTGACTGATCTTCACAGACATCTTTTGTAGCCACCCCTTTGCCCTCATTTTGTGTGCCATTGTTCATCTGTATCCATTTTGTGAAAATGTATTTTGCATGTGATTTAGTAAGCATTTGCTTGCTTTATTGCATTGATTCTCTGTGTTGCTGTAGGTTCTAATTAATCAAATATGGGTTTGCTGAATCTTGTCCTTGTGTAAACAGTCTGTAGACATTTATAAGAATAAGGCTAAAGTGGTCATTGTGCAACAGCATCTTAACATGATTCTTCTTCTTTTTTTAGGGATGCACAATAATTATCAATCCGATATAATATCTGCAGATATTGGGCATATTTTCATTATCGGGATCATATCGGAAATTTTGGCTGATTTTAGCCGATGAGAATCAAACAATGTTGTTAAATGTGCTGCTGCTGTTGTTCCGCTCTGGGCGTCATATTGCTGCGCCTGGATCGAGCCACGCAGACGCAGGTGCAGGTGCAGACAGCTAGAGAAGGTATGTTTGTTTGGCTAACTAGCTAAAACATACCAGGGATGGTTCGGATGGGTTTCGCTGTTTAAGAAGACAGCTCTATTGCAAAATGGCACCAGCCCCCCACCCACTCTCTGCTGTGATTCAATGCAGAGAACAGTTTGCCAACTTTTAAGCTACATGACAAACTAAGCTTAACAGACTACAGACAGCTTTCAGTTTAGCTGGTTTGTACATTTAGCTAATTGCCAAGCAAACGTTAGCAGTGCTTATATAATACATAGAGGTTGAGAGACTGTGGACAGAGCAGATTAAAATAATGCAGTCTACATGCTTATGCTCATGTAACAGATGTATTGATTAAGTATTGTGTTTTTACTTGTGATGGTTTTATTGCATGTAAGTTTGTATCACTGCTCAATACATTTCATTGTCATTTGACACATTACTGACTATGGCAACCTAAAGCTGTTGAGAATAAAGGTGTCTTTTGCTTTTAATACTCTTTATTTATTTTTCATACTGAAATAATAAGAAGCATTTATACAGGAATTTCATAAGAAGCAGGATCATTAAGCAGGAGCAGCAGAAATGATAACATCTAAATGATACCCAGTGCTATAGGAAACGCCTGTTGCTGCTGCTGCTGTTGCTGCTGCTGCTGCTACAAATGTAATCTCTTTATGCACCGTGGTGTTTTTTCTTTAAAACACTTGACAGCTGGTGTTGAACAGCAAGTGTAAAAGCTCTAGAAGTGGTACAGCTTAAGACACTGTTGCATTAAATTACAAAAGAATGTATCTCATGGGATGTTTCTAAACATACTAGAGGTTGTTAGTAAAAACATCTTTTTTCTCTCCTCACCTCTGTCTCCACCCTCACTTTTGTTTCTCCCTCCCCCTTTCTTTTCTTCCCGTCTCCCCTCAGTGTAGCTAGGGAATCCTGCAAGAGGGATTAGCGGTCCGTCAATGAGGAACTACCGGCTCATCTTCTGCCACAACCTGAAGCAGCCATAGATGGTTCAGCGATTCACTGGTCGGGGGAGGAGAGGATAACACTTTCACTGCTACACGGTGAGTACACACACATATGCATGCATGCATCCAGGAACATCCACTGCTGCACTTCCCAATGGAAAGAGAGACGACACACAATTGCACATTTTTATATTATACTACTCACGTTTTGTGACTTGACTTGTTTTGCAAACTGCAACACTTTAGGTGCTTGAGCTAACATTAGCTTCACACACTTGAAATGACAAACTCTAATTTTAACAGCCACAACCCAGCGGAACTTCATGTCTCTTTATGAGTTCCCACTTCCTCTTCCTAATACCCACTAACATGTCGGCTCGAATGCATGCAGTTATTTAGCTTCTGTTATTTAGCACACATGAATATTTTAAATATTTTAAATCCGTTTTGCAGCCTAGAATCCTGGAGATCACAATTCAACTTTTTTAACAACTGCCTAGTTAGTTTCTAACTACCTGATTGAATGTGATGCAAGATGCAATCAATTAGATCACTTTCCTAGAGAAGGGTTTGCAAATCTGTTGGCCTATCTAAACAGCTAATAATCACAGTCCTCTTAATCCTTATGTATTTGAAAATTATATCGTTTGGGTGCTAATTTTATTAGGAAACCATCTTAAAGCAAACTTAATTTTGACAGACTCTGGCATACAGAGCATGCATTAACTAGGAAACTGACAATAGTTTTGTTGTGTCCTTTTGCCAACTCACAAAATTAATGTTATAATCTACAAGTGATAAAATCTGTCAGGAAATGTTATTTCCCGTGTGCAAGTGTAAAACTATTAATGCTATAATTAACATGTGCAACTCTTGCAGTTCAAAAAATACTACTTCTACTTGTTCAAATTGTGATTTTGATACACAAACAATAAACTGTTAGCTCTACATCAAGTGTATCCAAGGCCTATTAAGTAAACACAAAATGCCAATTGATTCAGCACATTGGTTTCCTTAAAAGCAAATATTACAAACATCACATCTCCTCAACTTACTTACTTAAACCCTAATGTGAAACTTCCTCAAATTCCTTACTAGCTGTTTAGTTATGTCAACATAAACTGGTTTTAAACTGGTTGTCAGTGGAGTGAAAGGATGAGCAAACATCTGATCATTTTGAACAGGTTAAGTTTCGTTCCTGGCAGAAAAAAAAAATAAAAAAAACTCTCTCTCTCTGTCTCTCTCTCAATATCATTTGCCATGTACTGTAAGCTCAATTTAGTTGAAACAAAACCAGATTACATTTTGTGATAAACATTTGGCGAAGTTGCCTCCTCCCCCGACGAGTAGAATGGACACCATCTGCCACTGTTTGCATTCAGATTACTCACCAACCAACCATCATCAAAGTCAAACTTTGAACACAAATTATTCATGCAGATTCCGGCTTGCTTTGCATTTATTTCCATTCCATTGTCAGACTTGGACAGTGACAGCTCCCATGCAAAGGGGATGCTAAGGAGTGACAAGGACGTAACAAATACTGTAGGGATGGGAATTTAATTCAAGTAATGACCTTTTACATAATGATTATATAACAGGCAAAGTGTCTGAATCATGTTTATATAATTCAAAACATCCCCCTGTGGGAAGAAATAGTTGTAAGAAGTTTACTTTATATTAGGGTGTGCTACATGAAACCAACATTTCATTTTGCATAGACAGCACACCTCCTTCGTAATCACAGTCTGACAGAAACACCACCACTCTTACCAAAACCCCTTCCTGCTATGGCTCTTCAAATGCAGGGGTGTCTTGAAGCCCCTTTTTTGTAAACAGGGATCCTAAATTTTGTAAAATGTATTTTGTCCATCCACCTAATAATCCTTTGAATACAAACATGTCATTAGGGTTTGTTATAAAAAGTAATTTGACCCACTTTGGTCTAAATTAACGCTTTTAGAAACACTGATAGCTAATGATATGGCAGCAGACTATCCCCATTCCCTGACACTTTAACATATACTCTTTCTCTTCTCATCCTCAACCACCTGTTCTTCCTACTCTGCTGAAATATAGGTTTTAAATGCCTCTGCTGGCCAGTTGCCTGATACCGCTGCCTATTCTCCCCTTTCTCCTCCCACTCCTGCTCCCTCTCTTCTTCTTTCTTGGTTAAATGTCAGGAGGGGAAGCTCACAAACATGCAACAATGTGTAAACCAGCCACTCCTATATGTTTGAGGGCAGTGTGCTCATTTTGTTTGTTTGTGAAGCTCAGAGGTAGAGTGATTGGCCATATCCCTTTATCTCTGTTCTTGTTTTCTCCTTGGATCTCTCGATCAGTATTCGTGATTGTGTTTTCTCCACTCTTTGGCTTGCAGTGTGAGCATAACTGAAGATTAAAGGTGATCTTTTATGCCTGGCTCTATCCTTCACCAAGACTTTTTATATGTACATCATTCCATCTCACTTATTTTGTTTAATCTATTTTCTTAAATTCTTCTTTCTGAAGACGTGAGGTCTTGGCGGGGTTGTGGTGAGGAGGAGGCCATGAGGAAGAGCGTGTCTCCGTTGCCAGGCGATGAGGGTGGGAGCTCAGCCAGCGCCACGCGGGTTTTTGGTGTTCCATTGGACGAGGTGACACGCACACACACAATTGGTGGCCATGAGGTTCCTGCACTGGTGAAACACATCGTCGACTACATTGAGGAGCATGGTGAGTGATAAACACACACACACACACACACACAAACACATGTGCACAAAGACCACAATGGTACACCACTTTTTTGCTGACATTCATTAAAATTGAGGATTTTACAAGTATAAAAAAGTGGATTTTTGTACTTTTGGGCTGCAAATTTTTTTTCATTTCATGTCCAATATATATTTTATATAGGAATCGCTTCTTTCAAATCAACATTAACAGAAACCAAAAAAAACAAGATGTCAACATCCAAAATACAACTCAACAAACTCTTTAAAATGGTAGTCCACAAACCAATGGGTGACAACATGGAGCTATATCCACTTCTTTCATGCAGTCCCTGCTTAAAATGCTGAACCATAGTGACATTTCACATAACTTGAACTGAAATAAGAAAATGAAATAAAATTACCAATAGCCATTGCACTTAATTTATAATTTGATAATTTTAAATTCCACTATTTGTGTCCAACTTATAAATTCATACAGTACATACTTCTAAGCACTCAGTTACATCTGAAAGCTTTTTGTAATGTTTCAATGTCCCAAGCACGCCCTGCTGCTGTTGACTATTCTTGCATCATGATAAACCAAAATATGTCAGTTGCAGAGATCCAGTTTATGTGATAAAATGAACTCGGAATGTACCGGCTGACAGCGCCACGGTCCGCTTCCTTCTGCATTACATAACAGTTCTGTCAACTGCAGCTCCACTTGTGAAAACAGAAGAGCTTAACAGTGAAGAGAGGAACCTACCAAAGCCTTGGCTCTGAGCCTTTCCCATATTCCCCCTGGAACATTTCTCTTGAAGCCTCACAGAGCGTGAACTTCAGTCTTATGTCATTATCTTTATAAAAACAAGTTGGAAGTTCAGTTTGTTGGATGAGAGCGATAAAAAAATGGAGACTAAGTTACCAGTTATTGCCAGAATTTATCTGCATGTGGCCTATAATGGTACTGGCTACAAAACACATGAGTGCCAGTTTTGCCCACAGCAAGAAACCTAACCAGGCAGTCCTCTTTGTGCTAAAGAGGCGTTATTAGTGTGAACCATGGAGAAATAGATACATTTACATTTGTTACTTGTTTCCCTAAATCAAATTTTCTCTTATTTGTAAAAAAGGACTGTGTCTCTAGATGTTAGATGAAATTGCATATGCATGTAAAGATCCATTTGTAGAATTGATTTACTTTGTGTCTCACAGTAGAAACATCCCAGAGACCAATATATTCAATTCAGTTCAGTTTATTTATATAGCACCAATTCATAAAAAATAATCTCATCTCATTGAACTTTTCATTCAGAGCAGGTCTAGACTGTACTCTTTTTATTGTTTTTACATAGACCCAACAAATCACACAATATGCAAACACTTTGCAACAGAGGCAAGGAAAAACTCCCTTTTAACAGGCAGACATCTTGATAAGAATGTAGACTGAGGGAGGGGCGGAGAATTAATTTTTAATTGATGTTTTATTAATAATTTAATATTATGTAATGTTAAAGATTTAAATATTACGAGACCTTGGGTTGTGAAGCCTAATCAGCACATCAAGGAAGGTTGTCTGCAGTGACAAGTTGAACAATAGAAAAACCTTCCTTTTCTAATTCCTTTGTCAGTCTTCTGTTGTGGAGTGAGCACTGTCAGTCACAAAAGAAAGACATTTTCTTGTAAAACCTGTCAAGTCAGTGGAGTTTTTTTTTAACTGTTAGATTGAAACTTCACTTCAAGTCCCCTCAAGTAACCAGTGAATTAGGTTGGTTTGTGTGACCTGGGGCTACTCGACTATATGAGGTTATGTAATGAGTCTTTAATCCTCCCGGACCTCTGCTGGTGCATTAATTAGAGTGGTGCTGCAGTCCAGACGTTATACGGCAAGTGCAAAGGCCTTAATCTCTCTTATTTGATTTATGTGTGATGTCTGAGGTTTTAGTTGAAGCAAGGTGTTGAAATATTAAGTTTAAAAGTAATCTGATTTAAGACAGAGATTGAAAATGGAAAGCACTTGAAGGCGTGTCAGGCCAAAGCTGTGAACTGTGACCAATCAAATTGCTCATACAAAACACAGGAGCCGATTAATTTGGTAGATATTTTCAAGTATTACATAGAGCTCAACAACGATGGGGTCATCAATCAACAGTGTGTGAAGACATCACTGATGTAAAAAAGTATTTTATTAGATTTTTTTGTAGCTGCAGTGATTGTGACGCTGGGAATCCACTGAATCCGTCTACAGCACGTTACAGCTGTGCAACGGGTTTTAATGCGTCCATAGCCTGGCGTCAAAGTCCACTGGAAGCATGTCAGAAGCGTTTCAGCAGTGGAGCGTGCAGCCTGCCCCACGTTATTGACTTGTTATTAATTTGTCACTTTTGTGCTTCTACTACCTTCGTCACAGCTCTATGTGACCCCGTTTCGTTCTGTCAACTTCAGGCTGCATTTCCCACAGAGAGCATTTCAGAATCAGAGCGTTTTGCCAGCCTGACTTTGATGATATGTTTAGATTTTGTTGATTTGGTAACCAGTGTTTGCATTTTGTGCTTCTACTATGATTAAGTAGGCTACGTAGTTAAATGATTTCCTTTTGTGTCCATTTTAACCATGTTTATTGTTGTTTTATGACCGGGAGTCTCCACAGGGTGTTTTATTTTGAAAATTGACCGGTTTCTCTCTGGTTCGATCTGCTCTGTGCTGCTTGACGAGGCTAGCGGCGAAAATAGATCTGCTACTTATTCTCTGCGGAGCGGTGAGCCACTTCTGGGACGCTTCTGAGACACCGTGATTAGCTCCGGCATCCGCGGCGCAGCCGTAACGCGCCGTAGACGGAGTCAGTGGATTTTAGGGGTGACTGCCGGCCCTGTTGTCAGTTAATACTGTTCCACATGTACACAATTTTGTGGAGTTGTAAAATGGGAGTAGGTGTCATGGTTGGCCGAGTGACAGACTGGTTGAGGACCAAAATGCAAGACAATGCTGGTAGTTTGTCAGGTTTATTGCAAACAAAGAAGAAACTCGCAGGCAGTAGTGGTAGGCAAAATCCACTACATCACTACAAGGCCTGAACAGAAGCGAGCATATTAAATACAGGGGTAAAGGAGCAGGGAGAATAGGTGAATATAAGGAATAATCAGACAACAGGAAACAAAGCTTGAAAATTAACACCAGACAGCGACAAGTTCAAAATAAACCAGGTAATTAAGCTAGTGACAACACACAAGGATGAAAGTAACAAAATACAACAGAGAACATGCAACAGGAGCCTAACAAAACCTCATAGAGAACACAGAGGCAGGGAATGATAAAACATTAACACACTGGGAAGGGTCTAAACAAGAATACAACAGGAAATAATGACAGTAAAACCATGACAATAGGTCCCACAGGTCTCCTGGATAACATTTGAGCTAAAATGTTGTGTTGCCTGGCTTGTTAACAGAAGAGAAACCAGGGACTGAACAGGTTTCATATTGTGAAAACCACAACATTATCACATCTCCAAGCAATGCCCCTTTGTGTTTAAACCTTCCCAGGTTCTTTAAGTGGGACTTACGCAATGGTCATCTTGTCAAATAATTTCTCGGAATGCGACAGAATTGGCAAAAAGTGAAAGCACTGGGTGGGAATGGAGGAAAAAAACAGGCCCCACTTAAGATGCTGTATGGTCCAAAGAACTTGTTGGATTGTAGAAAAGCTGTTTGTCAATTTTTGTAACTTTCTGAATCCCACAAGTGCAGAAATGTAGCGATTGGCCAGATGTTTGGAGGTGGTAAAGTATAGACACAATGAATTTCTAGTGTCAGCCTTCTAGTGTGGTCATTCAGGAATAAATATTTTTGACTTGTTCAGGCAAGGCAGTCATGTTCAAACAACTCTACGTACAAACTAGTTTGTTTGAGACATACTAAATTCTTTAGGCTCCAGTGCTAGGGTTTGGCGATGTCTACAAAATTTCCGTTGGACAATGTCTACATTGAAACATCGGGATGGACAATGACATGGGGCGCAGGGGTTCTAGCGGTCGTCTTATGTGCATGTGTTCACTCACACAGACTTCACTCGTTTAAAACTTGGTAGTCTATGATGTTACAAATCACCGTGGATATTTTATAAGCACGGACCAGGTAAAACAGCGTTGAACACACAAAGGAGCATGTTGGTTTCGGTTGTTTGATAGGCTGCGTTATTAACATCCCACAAGCAGGTCACCTGCTTAATTTAATTTGTATAAATCCGACCAGACATTGTCCTTTTTAATGACAAACACTTAGTGATGTTGTGACATATAGTAATGATAACAGCCAGTGTGGTCATGCCTTTATTTTTTCATGCTGATAAGGAAGGAGTTCACATGCACAAATGCATTTGTGTACACACACAGACTCAGAGCCTTGTACTTATGGCAGTCTGTTGACCTTCTGTAAGCTGGGTATCAAAATGTGGAGCCGGAGTCCACATTTCTAGACCAAATAAGTTATAAAGACTCTACAAGGTATTTCTCATCCCAAAGGCTGTTCCAAATGTGGCTGAGAAATGCAACCTTCTTTGGCCTGAAGATAGAGGACTGAACCGGTTTATTCCTTGCAGCCACCAGTTTCCCATAACATCAACACATCAATCAGTGATTTAATTGAGAGTACAGAAGGCTTTTCAGTGACTCCCAAGTTGACCACACTATATTACCTGGTATTTGCACTCAAGTAGTTACTGTTTGTTATTACTCTAGAACTAGACCAATGAAAAGATCACAAAAAGATGTAAATAATTGGTATATGGATATATTTGTTATTAACCTTGTAAATTGTTTTCTATTTTGTCAAAATCAGACATCAGAGCTCACATTGTACACTAATATTAAATAACACCACTGGTATTTATACATTGGCCATATGAAGGCAAATTCCTGGTGATTACCCTGGACATTTCTGACTTTAGAAGTTGACATGAAGCGCCTAAATGCACTTTTAGTTTTGGACTGTTATGTTTGTGAAGCTAGCCTTTGTTGTTATTATTATTATTATTATTATTATTATTATTATTATTATTATACCCAGCCTCAGCTGCAACCAATCCTCCTACTCGAAGAGTAAAGCATAAAGGCAGGTGGCTTGTTAACAGACTAGACCAACTTTCTTTTTGATACTTTTGGGTTGTTTAAAAACAAGCATGTTTGCTCAGTATCTAAACCAAGCACAGAAAATATTAAATTATAGAAATTGTATAATCAGTATGTATTTGATATCAGTAGCCAAAACATTTATAACTTTGACTATTACTCATTATTGTTGTGTGTCATCAGGTCGTCTGGACTTAGAGGGGCTCTTCCTGGTAAATGGAAACGCAGAGCGTGTGGATTGGCTGCGCCAGCGTTATGACAGTGGTGAGGAGGTAGAGCTAGAGAAGGAGGCGGACTTGGCATCAGCAGTCAGTTTGCTCCGACTCTTCCTGCAGGAGCTTCCTGAGCCTGTTATCCCAACAGCAATACAGGGACACATATTACAGCTTCACCAAGGTGTGTGACAGGAACTGCTTTCCCTCTTCTCATGCCATTCTGTATTTTTCTCCACCCACTCAACTCACCTCATCTCTCTTTCTATCCACTCTGAAACCAATCCACTCTGATTTTTTTACTTTTGTTGCCCTGTTTTGAGGTTAATGCATGCAGTTATTTTTGCACGTTGTAGAAAATGTAGCCTCTTTTTGCTACCTTTTAGTTCTTTTTCTCTTATCTTCCTCCTGAATCCCACTGTGGTCTTGCAAATGTTAGCATCTAAGCTTACCTAATGTCAAGGCACAGAAAAAAATGTGACCATAAGTATGAAACATGCATTATTGTCTCACATTTTTGGAGTTTCATCCAATGTGATTTTGTGTTAAAAGTGTTATGACTGTGGCCATGCAGACTTTGGTTTGTCTAAGCTGTGAATACACAGTCCAATGGTAAAATCACTAAATGAAGCAGAAACTGGCAAAATCTGAGGTTTTCACAACACTAGGTGGTTAGCTGTACTGCACAAGTACCTAAATAAGATTTGCACTGATACTGTACTTCCCTTTATGCTTATTTCTGGCTCATCACCCAAGGATTTCAAACTACTTAAAGGATAGGTTCATATTATCTATAAACAGTAGTACTAATACTGCACATATGCATAAGATAACTTTATTTAAGCAATGTCATTGGAAGTGAAGAGAGATACAATCCACAGTCCTTGTTCTGTGCAAAAATGCTTTCTAATGTTTTGCTGAAGCTAACAGGTTCAGCTGTTCAGCTTAGACAAATCAGGCTGATATCAGATACAGTCTAACGTCGCAGCAAAGAGATATTGAGAAAAAGCAGGAATGTGTTACTAGAAAAGACTAACAGACATAACCTTAACCCATTAGATTTGTCTAACTCAGACTTTGTATTTGTATTGACTTCAGTTGAACTTAAGAATTCATTTTTGCACAAAACAAGCACTGTGGCTTTTGTCCCACATCACTTATTTGCGAGAAATGTATTTGAGAAATGTACATCCCGTGGCCACATATATAGGCATGAAAATATTGTATAAAGATAGGCAACAAATGAAGAAGTGGAGTAATACATGTTAAATGGAAAATGTATATTCACTTCCACAAATCTTCCACTTCCGCATTAGCTCTGTTTCTGTTTTTGGTTCTCCTCTTTGCCCTGTCCTCTTTTGCCGCTGCTTTTATCACAGATAATCTGTTCTAATACCCTTGTCATGATGATGGTTGTTCTTGTTGCTGTCATGCAAATTTTAGCAGTGGGAGAGTTTGCAAGGACTTTCCATGTCATTTTATTCATTTCTCATTCTATTATATTCTGTAATTGCACTGCTATACTACATCAAGGATTAATCTTTTTGCACATTTTTCTACCCAATGCCATCTTCTGTTTCACCTCATTTCACCTCCCCCAGAGTATTGTCTGCTAATCTTATCTGTGTCTACATGTTTTCCCCAAGTTAAGAATTTTTAAGGTCAACTGTGAGGGAACACGAAGGACTTGATAACCAAAGTTCACTTAGTATATCCAAATACAGTAACAAAAAGGTGCTTTGTAGCAACATTGAAAGCAACATGTATCAATTATACAAGTTGTACCAGTAAAAATAATGAGTGAAATAAACAGTGAGTAAGAGCTATTGAGTGCTGTGAAGCTTATAAGAATGCTAATAGTCAGATGTAATCATAACCTCCTATACATCCCCAGATTACAGCAATGAAGAGGAGTTGTGTAGAAACTTAAAGTACCTACTGCAGCAGCTTCCCCTACTGAACTACGGCCTGCTGCGTTTCCTGTGCCGCTTCCTGGCCAGCGTGGCATCTCTTCAGCAGGAGAGCTGGAACATTGGGACGCTAGCTGCCGTCTTTGGGCCAGACATCTTCCAGTAAGATGCCTGTATAGGGCTATCTAAAAATTGTTACATCACAATCTTTGTACCTTTGCAAAATAATTTGAGCTGTAGATATTGTGGATCTGCCAGTGTAGTATGTATTTAAATGTCTGGTGTCAAAACTGTAAAGTTATTTGGTTGTAAATTGTTACTATAAATTAAATCATCTACTGCAAATGTCATCAAATCATCAGAAAGTGGGAACATAAGGACAAGATTGCTGTACAGAAATACATTGATTTAGGTGGCGCACACATAAACTTACACATAGTCACATGTAGGAACTTACACATCCATTTATTATGCTATTGTAATGGTTCTACATCCCACAGTGCTTCCCAGCATACAGTCAACATGACACCATTCTGTCTTCTGCGTTCTGCAGTCTGTCAACAGAAGGAGAGGACCTTCGAGACCAAGAGTCTGTCAGCAGAGTCCTGGCAGAGCTGCTGGACAACCAGGAGGGCCTGTTTGACTCAGAGGACGATGACGTCTCCACCACCAACGACTACAGCTCTATCAATGAACAGGTACTGCCCATCACCTTCTCTCTCTCTCTCTCTCTCTCTCTCTCTCTCTCTCTCTCTCTCTCTCTCTCTCTCTCTCTCTGTCTGTCTGTCTGTCTGTCTGTCTGTCTGTCTGTCTGTCTGTCTGTCTGTCTGTCTGTCTGTCTGTCTGTCTGTCTGTCTGTCTGTCTGTCTGTCTGTCTGTCTGTCTGTCTATGCTGCTACAGTAATGGTTTCCCCTCAGGAATAAATACAGTATGTTTGATCTATTTCAGCTCATCCCTCCCTCCTGTAGTTATTCTTTTCTCCATATAATCAACATATAAATCTACTGTCTACTGCTGTATGATAGGTGCCTAGGACCTAGTGATATATTAACTTACAATTTGTAAATACAAAACAGTGAACAAAGTACAATAACAATTACAATAGAGAACAAAGCATAATATGTGCATTGTTGTAAAGCTCTTGGGATAAAAGATGTTATGAATACTTGAATTTACTGTCAACATTCCTGACATTATACAAAGAAGTCAAATTACAGACTCCATCAAAATCCTCTTTGTCTTCTCCTCTTGTTCTTTTTTTCTTTCTCTCTTATGACACTGAGACAGTAGGATGTGGCATTTAAGTCTGCCAGGGTCAGGGGTGAAATTCTTTCTGTATTGTCACACAGCGAAAACAGACAAATCCTTCGATGAAAAGTGAAAGATTAAATTTTCGGCAAACCCTCAAGCCACAAGATGCAGCAAACTCACACCTGCTTTGAAGAAAAAGACAAGGCCATAATAACAGATTTACCTCAGGAAGAGAGCACTTTTTCCTGTCTATTTGAATGATTCCAATCAAGCTGTGATTACAAATTAACAAAATTAGTTCTCTACTTACTCAAGCATGATGTGATGGTTTTTAGTTCATAAATCATTCATTGTAATTGTTGGCAATGATAACACCAGAAAAGAATACAAGAGAATACAATATTTCCTGTTCTACATCAGGTGGCATTTTGGACTGCAGTGATAGGAGTTGGTAAATCTACAGTCCAGGCTATGTTAGGATACTCACTGAAAAAATTAAATCTCTATATCCCGTACCTAGGAGCGAAAATCTCTTCCAGTGAAACAATCTACAGTGAATCCATCAAGGCTGAGAATTATTAATTAGCTGCAGTAGGTCATGCAGAACTTGTGTTGTCTAGGAATGTAAGTAATGTTAACATTCAACTGCACTCAATTTGTCTAGCTATTGCTGTATAGTACATAGTGTTACTGAACAGAAAGCTCTTCCGTCAACAAAGTTTTTTCAGAAGAATCCAGAACAGCCCCACCCAGACACATACACACATTCACAGAGCATTGACTAAACACTGAGGTGTGCTGAGTGTTCAGTGTCAGACTCTAAGAATGAACACGGTTTAATAAGCTTATGCCAAACATTTTCTGCAGGTGTTTGACTGTGTTGAACTCTACATTTCCTACTTTGTCTTAAATCTACATTGAACACGCAGAACGTGACCAGCAGACTAAACAAATTCAAAGGCATTTCCCCTGTTGCCAAGCAACAGAACCTCACCACTGTACAAAGAATGGCATAGTTAACATTTAACAGTGGCCTGATTACATTGTATTATTATGTGATAACATATACAAAAACACAATATTTATTGATTGGTATCTCACATTGTCTTTGCACTGTAATTCATGTCACATTTATGAGTACATTGTCCAGAATAGCAGGAGGCTGTAAAGATCATGTTTAAACATTGAGGTTAAAGGCTACAGACAGTCACTGTGAAAGTCTGGCTAGATGTGAGAAAGCACCTACAGTATCTACAGTAGGTTACCTATTCATTTACTTTCAACTGCCTCCTTTAGTTCTTTGTTTCTTTCCTTCTTCCTACACTCATTCCCTCCTTGTTATGTCTTCTTTGTTGCAGTTCATATCTCTGTTTAGTCCTGCCTTGTAATCTTGAGACCTTGGTGCTATTGTCAGTCATATCGCTCACTCTATTCAGAAAAATATAATTCTTAAGTTTTTACAAAAGTTCTGCCTTTTAAAAGAACGCTAATTAAATTACAAGTTAATTCAACTCCACTGACTCAGTTTACGGCATGTTACAGCTGCGCCACTGTTGCCGGAGCAAATTGCGGTTGTAATAGTCAAAGCTTCTGAGTCCACCGGACGTGGCCACAGAACGTCATTTCAAAAGTGGCTCTCCGCTCTGCAGAGAATAGATAGCAGGTCTGTTTTTGACACAAGCCACAGAAGACACAGAATGGCATGGAGAATCCAGTCAATTTTCAAACTTAAACACCCCATGGAGACTCCTGATCGTAAAACAACAATAAATACGATTAAAATAGGCACAAATCTTTTAACTACGTAGCCTACTTAATCATTGTAGGTGCACAAAATGCAAACACTGATTGCCAAATCAACAAAATCTAAACATTTGGGAAATGCAGCCTGAATGCAGTTGGCAGAATGCAACGGGGGTCACATAGAGCTTTGAAGAAGGTAGTAGAAGCTCAAAAAGGAAACATTTATAACAAGTAAATAATGTGGAGCATGCTGCACACTTCAGAGACGCTTCCAGTGGACTTTGACACTAGGCTATGGACGGATCAAAACTGTAACGTGTAATAGCCAGAGTCGCGAGTCGCTGGATTCCTGGCGTAACTTTTAATTTCATTGTTATTTTCCAAATTAAGTTTTCTACTTATTTCCTCAGATTCAGTTCAGTTTTATTGGGTGGCTTTTTAGTTGCATGTTGAATGAGAATATAACACTTCCAAGAGACGGAATGAGAGAAAGAGCAGAAGAAAATGGAGCAAACCGGAACAGTGAGAAAAATCTGTACAGACAAATCATCTGTTCACTGATCCCTGTGTCTTATGTAAGAGAGAGGGCAAAAAAGTGGGTGGTTTAGAGAGTTAGAGGGAGAAAAGGCAGCCAGGAAGATGGGGGAGAAATGGCAAGAGTGCAGAGAGAAAAGAAAGAAATAGAGGGAGGGAGAGATGGCGAGGGAGGGAAAGGATAAGAAAAGAAGCTGGTGATGATGTAACACCTCCAGCCCCTGCACTTCACTGTGGATGGCTCTCTGTGCGAACAAACCCTCATGAAGGGGATTATCTCCCACACACACACACACCTGATTTCACACAGGAAACACACACATGTTTCTTGCTTTGAGTCAAGCCTGGTATCAGACTTAAGAGTACATTCAAAATGTCTCACACGGTTTGTTATAACAATTCAAATAAACTACAGAAATAATGTACAATGCAAATTTGAGAAATGAGAAATGGAGAGACCTTTTAAAAGATGGAAGGATATTTTAACAGAGAAGCACATAAAATATGGAGGGAATGAGAAAGAAGACAGAAAGAAGTAGTTGTATCATGGCATGTTTGGGCATAACTTTGAAACTCAAATGAGGCTGGCGTGGATCTAACAATGAGAAACGCTAAGCTGGATTTTGGCTTGCTTGTTGGCAAAATGGGAGTACTTTCAGTTATTGCTTAGATGAGAGTGAGGCTATGCAGAGGCTTGTTGTTGCTATGATGAAACCAGTGGGTGTGTTTGTTTTGATTCAGTGTTTGAAGACACTTTCTTGTGCCAAGATATCCGGACAGAGTAGTGACAATAATTAAAACGGAACATATTACATTATTATTGTTTTAAATAAGGGGAAAAAAGTCATTGACTTTGTGCGTTCGATACTGAGATAGCCCATGACATTTTTAGCCCAGCTTGGCAGAAAGGCTGGACTGTTGGGGAGTCAGTTTTGAATCCTCAGCACACATTTTCCTAGAATGCACACAAGGCAGAAAACACCGTATTAACAAAAAATAATATCTGGTATATATTATATATTATATTTTCTGTGAATTCGTCTAATGATAAGACAATGTTTTGCATTCCTCAAAAATGTGTCCACTCTTATTTTGCATCTTTCCAGTTCATTTATCTATAGTTTGCCAAAGTTGTTTAGAATTGCCCTTTGCTTGTTTAATTATATTCAGAAAAAACATTGCTTTTGCTTGTCTTAACTGTTGAATAACTTTATTTCAAAGTCCCTTATAGATCAGGCGATCAGTCATAAGTTTTATGGGACTTTTTAATGCTGAATCTCAAGTTCTCATCAATTTCCATAGATTATCATTTAACCAAGGTAAAGGAATTTTGCCTTTAGGCTTTACCTTTTTTTCGTTTAGAATATTTTAAAACAAGCTGTTGAAACATCTTTATCAACTCACTAGAAGCTGTGTTACTGTCTTTATCATTTATCATTTCAATCCAATTTTCCTTTCTTATTTCATTATCAATGAAATCATTATCTTTCCTTGGGATATAGAATACAGATTAATTAATACCAACCTTATTTAAATTTTGTTAGCCCGCTTTGGACCATTTCCTTGCAACTAATGTTAAATTATGATCAGAAAGACCTGTTATTAAATTATAAACTTTACCGATACAGTCAGCTTTGTTAGTAAAACTACATCAATAAGCGTTTCAGATGTTAGTAAGCCAAGTTGCCTTTTCAATCATTTGTGTAAAATAAAATTTTTGAGTAATCTCTTTTAGTTTTTTTTCTACCATTTTTATCAAGCCAATTTATATTAAAATCCCCCATAAGAATTGTTTCTTTCACGTCACATTTTTTAAGAATGTCGGTTAAGTGATCAAAAAATACATTTGATGTCGGAGGCCTATACAGAGCAAGAACAGCAAATGACATTTCCAGAGACAGCCTAATTTTTATCCCCACACATTCCAAAACATCTCCCACTGATTCCATATGTACACATTGAAAACTGTCTTTTAAATAAATCATTACTCCGGCCCCTTTACCATGACCACGGTCACGCCTATAGATGTTGTAGCCTGGTATATAAACAGCACTATTTGAAGTGGTGGGTTTTAGCCAAGTCTCAGAAAGACACAAAAAGTCAAGGTTAGACTGTGTTAGCAACTGTTGAAGTTGTTCAGATTTCGATACAGTGCTTCTTATACTTTGGCATGATTAACAGTCTGAAATAATCTGTATCTCTGTTGTTTGGTGACAGCGTTTGAGAGACATGGCATGGATAGATGAAATGAGTGCACCGGATCACATACAGCTCCAACTTTCTCCGTGTCGCCATTTCGTTTGTTTACCCCGGACAAGATTTATCTATGCACGATGTCTGTGCCAAAGCATCTGACAAGTTCTTTTTTCGCAATGCCTCAGTGTCATCTGGGGAAGGCCCATCTAACTTTATCGCAGGAGAAGCCTGTGAAGTTCCAGGTCTATCCTCCGCCGTGCACAGTGTTGATGGCATACAATTTTGTCCGTTTCTTTGTGTGTGCTCATGAGAGTAACTCACTGTGATCATGACTGCAGATCCACACATGGGTGAAAGGCCATTTGCTCCCATTAGTTCTTCCTCGCTGCTAGGTCCGGGGTTTAGATGTATATCCCTGTAACAGTTGATCCTCGGCGGCGCTTATCAGAACGGGAGCTGGTCAATAAAGGCACAACTGCGCGTCCTTGTTTTAAAACAGATGCATAAATGGCATGTTTGCTCCATGTGTTAAAAGGTGGTGGTACGTGGCACATCGCATTGTAATCCGAGGCATTTTACATATTTCATTTCAAAATTTATGTTTGCCCCCCCCCCCTTTCCTAATGTAAAGTTTTATTTCGCATTCCCTTCCTGGCTCTGGTGACTTCAGAGCTAGCTCATAGGAGGCGGTTTACTAAGGGACCAGTCAATTACTCACACACTCCTCATTGGTCGTGGACAAATGTGGCCTATTTAAATGTTGATGGAGGGAAAAATGTTGTCACAGTCACAGAGATGGGCAGATGCAAACATTTAGAAAATCAGGCAAATATCTTTTTAGTTTAAGGCTTTATGTTCTACTAATACAACTGAAATCTAGTGAGCACACACCATGGCACTGGTGACCATGTTGGAAAGCAGCCGGCATCACTCTTTCACAAGCCAGCAAGTGAAACACTTTCACTTTCCATTAATTATTTACACATTATTTTAAAGTGTCTTTAGTCTCTGCAGAGCAAATGAAGACTAGCCTACTGTAAGATCTATGTCAGATGATCACTGCATTGATTGAGATATATTAAAAGTGTCTTGGTGTTGATCAGAGCATCGCTTTGGACATCAGCCTGTTTCTTTTCTTTAATACACATTGGTTACTATTTGACGGACAGCTTCCTCTGTATGCAGGTTTACCTAACAACGAGATGCTCTGTTACTGCCACAATAATTCTTAGCATTGTGAAGATTATTTAGATGTTTCAGGAATAATCAGATTGCTACTGCAAAACAAGCGGTTTGGTTTGCTACATCTTCATAATAAAAGGCACAGGTAATTAAAGTTGGCTGGTCAGCAAAAGTGATATTTTAAAGTGATCTTATCAACACCTTCATGGAGATTTAAAAAGGCAAATAATTGTAGAAATAGCTAAATTACAGATAATCACCTTCTTCAATGCATTTGCAGGAATATTTTAATGGGCAACTTAAAAAATAAACTCATCATTACATTTACATTTATTCATTTATCAGAGGTTGCACACCTCTGGGGCACCTAGGGGTTAAGTGTCTTGCTCAGGGACACAATGGTGGATTGGTCACAGTGGGGGATTGAACCCGGGTCTCTCACCCCAAAGGCATAGTCTTATCCATTGCTCCATCACCCCCACATCAAGTTGCCTAGTCTAGACATTTTTTGTCTGATAGCCTATCTTGACCTTTCCTCATGTGGACACAGGGGCTGTGATCCTGCACAACAAGACATGCAAGAATTAAATCCGCACACTACCATGGATAGTAGCGGTGCAACGGGTTGCAGAATCTGTGGTATGGATCCTGTCCACACGGTGCAGCAAGCAGGTGGACCGCGGATTGATTACAAAGTTTATGATGATTTATCCTGTTTGACCTCTCAAAATATTCCTTCATTCTGGAAATGTCAGAGAACCCAGTTAGATTCTGAATGTGCAGAACTTTGAAAATGAGCAGAAAATCTGCTGAAACACAGGAGCTGTTAAAGTCCAGGAGTTTCTAATTTATTGTTGATGAGGTAAAAAGGTGCCACATGCACATTTAAAGAGGTTACCTCAGTCAGTCATGCCTGCGTGTGTGTTGATTCAGCAGCGATGATATTAAAAGTTGATCTACAGGAGAAACATATCTGAAAGCTGAGAGCTGCTCTGCATTATATTCTCTTACAGTTTGAAACAGAATTGTTTTATTAAACCTTTATTAAACCATAAAAAATATTTTTCCAAGAGTGGCCTGGCCAAGGCAGGCAGTAGTACAATTGCACATTTAAGATGGGAATAAATAATCAGTTACAAGGTCATAAAATATTAAAATGTTCTTAAATATTCACCAAAATTCAGCAACAAGGACAATTAAACGAGCAATCAGTCGTAACATCTGTAGGCAGAATTGCCAGCCTTCAAGTAATTTAAAAGCAACAGTGAAACAAAGATACAGCCCCCTGTGGGCTACCTGAATTTTGTGTGTCCCTTTACATAAATAATTTCCACAATAAATGGATGCAGAAAATGCAGAGATTGGTGCAAAAAACATCATAATGCAGGAAACTAAGTGTTTAATGTTAAAAATTTTATGGGGGAGTACCCCCACACCCCCCGGCAAATACTGTTGCAGTTTTGTTGTTATATTAAGCTATATGATGTAGACACAACATAGCAATTTATCAGACATGACACAGTTAATAGTGTTGCTTTGCAGTGCCATATAAGTAGAGTATGTTTACTTTTGCTTTAATGCTTGGTGGAGGGTCAATTATTATGTGAAGATATGAAGTTTTATGGGCTGGGCTAAGCCCCCAATGTTTCAAGATCGCCCCTGACGTATAGTCAATGTGCAGGCGAGGTGTTTTTACATTTACATTTACATTTACTCATTTGGCAGACGCTTTTATCCAAAGCGACTTACATTTGAGGAACAACTTACAAGTATCAACAGAGCATCAAATACAGATCTAACAACTGACAATACATACTAGTAAGAGCAGCAATAAATCCTAGTAAGAGCTCATAGTACATATCACATCAATGGGTAAATACCTAGGGAAGGAAGTAAGAGTTAACAGAAAGTGCAATCAGAACAAAAAGTGCAGTCAATACAAGATAATTATAGGGATAGAAGAAGAAGGGCACAGGAAGTGCATGTTAGAGGTTAGTTAGTTAGAGGTGTTATAAGAGGAAGTGTTCTCGGAAGAGATGAGTTTTCAAGAGCTTCTTGAAGTTAGAGAGGGACGCCCCTGCTCTGATGGCGTGTGGTAGCTCGTTCCACCATCGTGGTGTCACCGATCGCGAACAACCGGGACTGGGATCGCTTTAGTGTGAAGGGCTGGCAGAGCCAGGCGTTGTTCATTGGAGGAGCGTGAGAGGCTAGAAGGAGCGTAGGGTTTGTATAATGGAGTTTAGGTAGATGGGTGCAGACCCGGTGGTCACTCTGTATGCAAGCATTAGTGACTTGAATTTAATTCTGGAGGCCACGGGAAGCCAGTGAAGGTCACTGAGTAATGGAGTGACATGAGTCCTTTTGGGCTGATCAAAGACCAGACGCGCTGCTGCGTTTTTGATTGTTTTTTGCAAAGTGTGTGACGTAACATGTTTTATTTTGAATCACTTGATTTAATTTGGCCACTGAATCACCAGCCTGTGCTTCTTATATCTGAATATACAGTATCTGAATAAGTTATAACGGTATTCTTTCTAGTTTGGATCTAGGAGCTTTTATATGAAACTTCCAGCACTCAAGTCTGAAGTCTGAAAGCCAAATTTTTAATCAGAGCAACACACCCTCCCTAGTTTTTAGATTCTCATTCATGCCAACTGCATTGATGATACTATGAATATTGAGCAAAACGCTTCACATACAGCATGTGAGCAATTGTGTTGTTCATATGTTCAGACTGCAGGCCAATGTTGACGTCACTCTAGAGCAGCTGTTCTGCTGTAGACTGAGCCGCGCCGAACGAAAAAAGTTCCACAAAAAGCCATAATTAAATATGTGGCTCTCTTCCTTCTCTACCTCGCTATCATCTGCTCACAAATTCCCTTTCTTATACCTAAAATCCACCGGACCGGGGCTCTCTTCTGAGATACGTGCATGCTATTTGTCCGAGTGGACACAGTGGGGGGGGGGGGAGAGAGAGACAGAGACAGAGTGAGTGAGTTGTGGGGCATTTGCGTTGTCCAGCGCCAGAAACCGTAAAGAAAAGAACAGAAAGTTGTGAACACATGTCATAATTCGGGAGAAATGTGACCCGTGAGAGGAGAAGGAAAAACTTCAGTCTCCCGCGAGCTAACCGGGAGCTAACCTCTGTTGCTCCCTGTTTACTGCTGTAGCCTGCAACAGCGTGCTGCATGTGACATTGTGTTATTCTTCTGCACATGCGGGTCACTTTCAGGCCGCAGACAGTTCACACTGGAGTCTGATATGGGCCACAATTAAACTATAATGTGAACTGTCAAACAAAAAAAAATCGGAATTGAGCATTAAGGCCTGCAGTCTAAACGTAGCCTTAGAGACCCATCTTCTTGTGATTATATTCTTGTGCATTGCTGGACATAAAAAACAGGTAACCTCCATTCTCCATTCTCCAGTTCTCTAAATAAATGATAAAACTGATAACATTTTAGAACATTTAATATATTTATTGTGAGAATCGTGTTCACGTCACTTTTTACATCATGCTCAGTCTGTAAAGATCTTGTCAAGCAGCAAGGAACATTAACTTAATGGACGCCTAGGTCTGAAAGACATAAAGCCATCACTTTAACAGATAAATGAAGCTAGCAATGTTAGGTATACCATGTTTGAAAAGGCCTTCAGTAGTAACCTCTCTAGCCTGCTGGCACAGTTTTGGAAAGCCTGTTTGTTGTCTGTCCACTTAATTAATCAGTCTCTTAATGGTTTTCCAGGCCTGTTGGGTTAACCTTAGATAAATGCATCAGGATGTGTCCTATTACTTTGTCTCTGCCAACTTAGTCAAGTGCTTCTGGAGCTGAGCCATAAACAGACTATAGACCTCAATTACCAGTTGAGTAATGTTACAAATACCAGAGGTTGTAACTATGTTCAGCAGCATGGAACAGCCTCTATAGGTATGAGCATATAGATGTATATGATCCTGTGACACAGTGAAAAGCTGTTGAGTAATAACCTATTTACGTTGGAACATGGAGTTATATAAGGAGGAGGTGATGGCCTAGTTGTTGGACATTTGAGAAGATACATATCTCCTGTAGTGAACACACCCCCCACACATTATTTTCCATCAGGTGTTTAGAAATAAACAGCCGTGCTGATTTATTTACTTTGACTGCATTTTAGTAGTCAGAGTGAATTTGAATGTCTGTAAAAAAATAAAAATAAAAACACATATGGAGGTAAGGATAAGAGATCACGCAGCCCACTCTCTGCATGGACATTAGGCCAGAGGGCTTATCTCTGGTGGTACTGTTGGAAGTAAACAGTACAGTCACAAAGGCAAAAGTAAGTAAGAATGCAAGGAGAAGAAATTGAACACTTTGGAGCTTCTTCTTTTTCTATTGCTCAAATTTGACTCCTTGAAAGCTAAAATGTCTATTTTAAAAACTTGTTTACCAAGCATCCTCTGGTTTAAAATATGATATGGAATACACAAATGCAAGTTACATAAGATTAATAAAAGAATAGAGGAAAGTAATACAACTATTTGCAGAGAAAGAACAATGTGCCAGATATTTACATGCGCATTATTCTGGGTTTGCATTGTGCAGACGTATTGCAACAGAAGAGGCTATTGTGTACATAAATATAGAAATAATATAGAAATAATATAATATATTGAAATAAATAATATATTGTACAAATATATTTATATATTTGTGTATATATACATATATAAATACATGTATAGTTTTATATATATTTATTTATATATATATATATACAATATAAAAAAATAAAAAGTAACAATAAAACGACGTTTGTATTATTTGAAAGGAGGGAGTGTCAGTGAGGGACCCGGGCCTTGTTAATGAGCTGCAGAAGGGAAGAAGCTGTTTTTGTGGTGAGAGGTTTTGGTCCTGATGGACCGCAGCCTCTTGCCAGAAGGGAGAGTCTGAAACAGTTTGTGGGACGGGTCAGCTGCAATCTTTCCTGCTCGCTTCAGAGTCCTGGAGGTCTGTTACTGACCAAATAAACATATTGATCACAGTGATTAGATTGAAAAGTGATCGCATTGCTTCTCTTTTATTTCCTTCTTGTGCACAGAATCAAGGCCAAGGCTGAGACCTTGTGTTTCAAATGTAAACAAAAAGGACATTTTAAAAATGAAACCCTGTCCATCAACATTCAGATCTTTCCCATGCATATTTTTCTTTAAAAGGGAAAATAAACTAACAATGATAAATATTAATTTTCACAGGTTGAAATCATTAAAAGAAAAAACATAATTCAATTCCCAATTCCCTCCACAATTGGATAAATATAAAAGACCTCACAACTTAAAGTTTAATGTTATCTTCTTGATGTTTTTCTCAATGTCAAACATGGGGAAATCTGTGAAAATCCTGCATATCTTGTATAAATGTATAATGTATTGACTGTACTGAAGTTTATTTAACATCAGAATGAAGGAGGCATACAAAGGAGCCTTGAAAACCACAGATGAGACTAGTAATGTTAGTCCCAGTCAGTTGTCATTATTCTGTTTTCATGGCCCACAAACAGTTCAACCAATGATGTCAGTGGTGCTTGTTGTTTTTCTCAGTTTTCCATTCCGAAACTCTGGACTGAACAGCTAAACCAAGGCCAAGGTCTGAAAGACATAAAGCCATCACTTTAACAGATAAATGAAGATGGAACCTTTTGTTCCATCTTGATCCATCATTTGCTCTCTGCCTTGTCTTTTCACCCCCTCACACACACACGAAGCATACATAATAGAATACAGACAGCTACTTTTTTAAGCTCTAATTTGTAAGTTATCATGATAAAAATACTCCACAGTTTTAAATGAGGGGATAATATTTTCAACATGAATGACCAGTCCAGGTCATCCTGACTGGATTACCTAGACAATTCATATCCTTTAATATTGTTACATCACCTCAAAGGCTTTCTGATTTTAACTTACTCAGCAGAGCTGTGATTATATTCATAACGCTGTCCACATTATTTGAATGAACACCTATAGCCCAGAGGACAATTATACATTCTCAAGTCCTGCATTTTAATGGGTATACACAAGGGAATGTTTATATTTATGGGGAGGTCCAGACTCATTTTTCAATATCAATGATCAGCAGCCTTGATAGACTATGCTCTTGGTAGTTGGTGTATAATCCAAGGTTATGTTCATGGCACCGTTCATCCATAGTACTGGTAAATCGCTCTGAATGAATTTAACATGATGATAATGTAGATCAGACTTTCAATCAAGGTCATCAGGTCCCAGAATCCTGAAAATTTTTTATTCAGCCCATAAAATCCGGAACTACTTTACACAGAAGCGACCTGATCTGGATGATGATAGCAGGAAGTCATTTGTCTAATGACTCCCTTTAGATTATTTTTCCAGTGCTCTATTTGATTTAATGAAGAGGTGATGTCCCTGTTTGTTCGGTAATCTCTTCTAGATAATCTTCTGTTGTTCAGTTTCAGTTTGAAATATATGGGGAGGGGGGGAGAGACGCTGAATAATTGATTAAAATTATGATTCAATTTTCTTTTGGATTTGTCTATCAATTTGGGATGTTGCGGTTATATGATTCTCGTCTAAAACCACTAAGCCACATGAACACCTCATGATGATTTAGGTTTGTGGTTAAACATCTATGATATCCAAATTCTTGGCCCATTTAACATCTAAAGAGTGACAGGATTTAAATTTAAAATATATCCGCTGTGCATTTATGACTAGACAAAAGATCAATAGATGTCACCATTTGAATTATGATTAGTCAAAAATCAAATTGAGATATCAACTGCAGCTGAAGTTATAATTTGTCCAAAAGAGGAGATAATTGAACTTGATTTGATTACTCTGGCAGGCTTGTTTTCCTGTGACAGTAACTGACTTATACAAACCTCCAATGACAAATTACTGCAGTTCCAACAAAACACCAGGACATTTGTATATATTATACAAGTATATCCAAGGAAGGTTAACATGAATAGCAACTGGACTTGGTTGAAGATACTTGAAGATGTTTTGTCCCTCATCCAAGAGACTTTTTCAGTACTGACTGACTTGGAAACTCAGCTATTCCCTACCAATCAGGATTTTTCTTCCTTGGATAACTATGACCTGGATGACAGAGAACCTTCACAGACATCTTTCATAAGTATAGTAACCAGCATCGTAGTGCACTTGCTTGTTTTTTCTGTGAACACAGCACACTAAGAGCAAAAGTGTTGTGTGAGGTAGAGTGAGAGGGTGTGGTGATAAATCATTATTTCTCAACTTTTCACACAATTTAGTTATTTACATAACATTTTACAGACACCTACACATAAGGATGCACGTCACAGTGCGGCAATGCTTGGCTGTGCATCAACACAAAGAACATTTTCACTGCTAAGTTAAATTTGAGAAGATCTTTAATGTTCTGGTCATAAGGAAAATATATAAACACACACACGCAGAGGAGGCTTGTGAGTCATCCTCACTGATCAGCACATGTGACGATGCAAGAATTCCCTGACAGCCAATCGGAACGCTTGAAACAGAGGTGTTGCCATAGCAACGGCACAGTGACAGCAGCAGATGGGGTTGCTGCTGAGAAGAGAGAGAGAGAGAGGCAAGGGAAGAAATAGAATAGAGACGAGTACAAAAGGAGATATATGGAGGATAAAGGTCTCATGGTGACGAATGTGCTTCATGACCTTTTAACCCATGTTCCAGCCAGGGGTTTTCCCAGTTAAGTTTTAACTGACTTGTCACATAAAACTGCACATGGAAAAGCCTTTTTGACTCATTCGGACTGGTTGGACTGTGTTGATGTTATTACAGAGCAAATATGCTAATATTTGTGTAGAAAAAATAGATATTATTTAAAACAAAAAAGGAGCTACCAACTGCTACTACTCCAACTGCTACTCATTGTCAGCTACTGCAGTATCTGTTTTACCAGTTATGATAAGATAATTAGTCATCTAACTGACGCTTTTATCCAAAGCGACTTACAATTGTTATGTATATATCAGAGGTTGCACGCCTCTGGTACACAGTGGTGGATGTGTCGCACTGGGACAACGCAATTCCTCCCACACCAATGGCATGTGTCTTATCTACTGCTCCATCGCCACATCGTTATTTCTGTCTACAAATTTATTACCCTCCCTTTCTCGCTTCATTATCTACCTCCCTTCTTTTTTTCCTTCACGTCTTCCATCTGTCATTTACTGTCAGATTCATTACATACTTCCCTCTATCACTCCCTCCTTCTCTTCCTACTGGCTCTCTTCTGCTTTCTCCAAGCAGCAACCTCCAGGGCTGAAAAATGAAGTCAACACACAAATGTCAAAAACTGCATTTCATTGAATGGCCACATGAGGCTCCAAAAGCAAATCAATCCCCATAGACCCCCATGTTAAAAAGCCCACCATTACAGCAGAAATAAACATGTTTAGAGCCTGGTACAAAACAGTTTTGGTCTCTATCGCTAATTTCCCCATCCCTGACAACTGGGGAGAATTTTTATATAACTTACTTGAAATGACCGCGGCTGCTTTGAGTGACAGGTGGGTACACTCTCAGGTGGCTAGCTGCTAGATGGTTCAGCAACCAGGCTTCATTTGTCCCATCTCAGCTCCACCTCTTTGCCCATTTTTAGATTAGCCAGAGTCGGGCACTGCCAAAATGGTAACGGCCGGAGCCGTTAGGTGCCGCCAACATTGTGGTTTACAACGGCTTCACGGACGCTACGTCTATGTTTTACGCAATCTATGCCTTTCTCCTGTATTCTTCACTCCTTTTTATCTACTGCATTGGCATCTGCCTTTAAACTAGAGCTTAATTACTCTGGAAAAAGAACATTATAATGTTAATGTTTTGCAATAGATATGTTGTTAAGTTACATAAAAAGTTGCATAATTTCAGTAGATATATGGAGGTTTTAATGTTTGTGGATACATTGTAAAGAAAAAGAAAACTGTACCTGATTCACAGTATCTTTTAAAAACAAAGTACTTTGAAATCACAAATATATATATAAATATGCATTTTTTTTCCAGGAACATGTCTAGTTTCCTTCCTGAAATCTGTTGAATAGAAACCCCAAACCCTCCCTGGCTATGGCTTCTTGCTCCCCCTCCGTGTCCTTCCAAGAAAAGTTGTTTTTTTTTTAATTATCTCTCTGCTTACCACTGTATCTGTAGTGTCAACATGTTAATCATTAGCGTCATCTATATTTAGATGTCTTATGGAACAAACTGTAATGTCTTGTTCCCTTTATTCACATACACATACTGTGTATGTGAACACCTTTCTTTGAATCTCTCTAATAAGAAAACAGTTCATCTCTAGACACTAAAAGTGTAAACTAAAAAAATAAAAAAGGAGAGGGAAAGGGTAATGTTTTATCAGAATGATCTTTAGGTATTTACATAGCACGGTTAAGGTGAGTTATTACCAGTTATATAAAATACAACAACTTTACCACCAAATTACTTCAATAAATCTTTACTGTGACCTTATGTCCGTGTGAACGTAATCTTAATCTTGTTAATTTATAGAACTGAAGTCCTGGAACAGATACTATTATCTGCTTCACCTGACTTCCTCATGAGGCATGAATCAAATTACCCAGTTAGAAACAGTTTAGATCCCAAAGACAATGTCAGATTAGATTTACCCAACAGAAATCCATGTGTTGTAACATTACCTTTTGTCCTATAATAATTAACACTGTCTTTGCGTGCTTTTTCGTCTCAGAAAATGAATCCTTTTTAGTAGTAACCTTTTGTGTCCTTTATTTTGCTGTCTTCAGATCACAGAGCTGTTGGATGATGAGAGGTGTGAGGCAGAATGTGAAGAGCTGCCTCAAGACGGGGAGGAGGGTCCTGCCTCTTCTGACTTATCACAACAGACACACACTGATGACAGCTCCACAGCGAGGTGAGTCACAACTGTATCTTATATTATTAGATAATAGACAGCCAATTTTTTTTTTCAAGGTCAACCCAGAACAGGCCAGTGCCTGTGCATGGAATTTATGAATAGTCAAACCTATCCGTGATTTAGTCAGTTAGTTATCTGCTGCTTTTCTCAGTTTGATTTACACTTTAACACTTCAATGTATTATGCACTTAGGAGTCATGATAATGTCCCGTCATCGTCTTGTGGCATTTATATATCTCTAAACTTGTCAGGGTTTTTCATTTATTCAGTAGTTTATCTCAGGACTGTGATTATAAAGTACATTTTCCATAGTGCATCCTACTAAAGTCAATAAACATAATAAGTCAATGATGAAAAGAGAATTGGACAATCATTCCTGGCTAATCTACACGTCCGTTTAATCTGTGTAGATTAAACGGACGTGTAGATTTATAATGGGTATTTCTTGGCACAGGTGAGAGTAGTAGGTTACACTGCTTCTACTGCTTGTGTCTGTGGACAGACTACAAATCTGTGCACCCCTAAATAAGTTTGTCGACTGGGTGAGGTGACCTGATGAAATTTGGCTTCTATTTTTCATTTGTTCGTATGTACTCTAAAGGGCCTGTGGCTTTGGTAGTATTAATACAGACATCTCCAGAAGGTGCTGGGAAGTACTGACACTAACACTACGTAATCTGACAACATATCAGTAGTCTATTTCTGTTAATTATTTGCAAAATAAGGTATATGTTATAATAATGTAATCTTTGTATTGGTACTTGTGCTATTTTCCAAAATTCAACACTAGAAAGGGGTCTCCACACTTCAAACATTGTGCTCTGCCTTTTACTGTCATAGTCTTAGTCAGAGGACCAGGGTAATGAGAATCCAAAAGGACTGTTAATTTGTTTTCGTGGTCACAGTTACAGCAGTTTCCATTTGTTCCTACTAAAAGATGCAGAGTATGTGTTCTGACTTATGTTCTGTAGCTGTTAACTAACCAGAAGATAAAGGTCCAACACACACATGCAGACACAGGATAATGAGTCTCCCTCCAGACTGAAAGAGGCAGAGTTCAATCCCCCCGCAGGTACATGAAGATCTCCTCAGATTCTTCTGATCCACTGATCTCCTTTAAGTTGACCACTGAACACTACACCTAGACTGTATATAGACACCTACGCATTTCACACCCTGTACTCTTGAGGCCAGATTTACTAAAGGTTTGCCTGAGAACGCATGCAAATTTGTAAGCTGATCTACTAATGGTGTGCACGCAGAATGACGTCTTTCAAAAGTGCAAGACAGCGCCTGTTGTTCATTTAGTACTTTTGCCTTAATGAATATGCAATTTGGGGCATAACATGCAAATACATTTATTTACTAAACACAATTTCACGTGAGTGCAACAGCCTCTATATTTAATACGTTTGAAAAGAAGGTGCAAACCGCCAGGTGCATAGATGGCTACAGTTATTGTTGCCAGAAGGAGTCACAGCCGTAATGCCGGTCGTAATAGCTACACAACCCATTGTAGGTATTGGAGAGGGAATGGGGCGTTGGGGCGTACCGGACCAGGGACAGGAGATTGCAGAGCTACCGGGCACAGTGCGGAGGGTCGGTGATTGTTCCCCCTGGCTGGATGAACCACAATATTCGCAATGTTAGTAAATCGGGCCCTTAATCTTTAGTGTATAGCTAACAGGAACAGAGAGTGTGTATCCATTATAAGGGCATGATGATGAGATGATAATGTTGATTATAAAAATGTGAAGAGTCACTCACATTTTTTGTTAGATTCAATAGGAGAAAAGACCCAGCACATCTTAACCCTGGTATGGGAAACACAGTTAGTCATTTTATTATGGCTTCAGTTCAGAGCACAGAACGGCATAGTATTTTGACTAAGTCTGTGCAGATAAACTCAAGTCAGAATAGAACACAAAGGAAGTGAGTGAGTAAGTAAATATTTATTTATAAGGCACTTTTCAAAACAGAAGTTGCTTCATAATTACAGTATTTAGCATGGAATAGGAAATAGGCGGGGCAGTAACAAACACAAGAGCAACATAACAGAAATAACAAAACAAATAACATTAGCAAAAGAATAAAAACAGGCTATGGGGAGATACGTGAGTCAGTCAATTGGATTGGATGATCTGATAGTGAAAGGTAAAATGTTTCAAAGTTTAAGGACACAGACAGCCATTGCCTTGAAACTGATTCCTCACTGTCAACGTGTACTCTTTAAGTTTGAATGGCCTGCTTTTTCCCTAGTGAACGATTCATTTTTATGTGAAAATAAATCCTTTCAACACTTAAACCATCTTTATTGTTGAATATTTAATGCAAAATGTTCTTTTTATCATTTTAATTAGCATGAGTAGCTGTCTCCAGATTCCCCTTGAGATTTATGCTCTATATTACAGTCATGCTGCTGTACTTTATTATGGCAGTATTATTTCCATTGTACCTTATAAGACTTCTTTATGTGACCAATTTCTTTAATTTACTCTGTAATGTCAGTTGCATTTGAAGTACACACTGTAAGCCTAACTGCAATTTGTCTCCTGTCCTATTGAAATAGGTTGCAGTGGCTTCTATGCTTTTTTTAATCCAGAAAAGTTGCTTTGGATCCTGACTCTCATGGTCTGTTAAACCAGGAGTTTTGTAAAAACCTGTGTTCCTTCAGCTCCGTGTTCACTGCATTGCCCTAGTTTCTCAGTAGCTCGCTACCTGGTAGATGAAGACAAAGCTGTAAAACCGCGTAGGACAGTAAATCAGTCCGCAGCGGTTTTTTATAGCGCTTACTGGGTTTTATCTGTGTGCGTTTGTGTGTGCATGTTTGTGAGGGTCATGCTGCTAGTCTTGTCCTACTCTGGCCTTTAAGATGATTATAGACAGTAATCCATAATCCACATACACATACATACCCACAGTTTTTTACACTATACACATTCATCTCACATGACTTAGACCACACAGCACATGCAATATATATATATATATATGTCACTTGCTGTAACACGGGAACAAAGGCATACACAAAAGTTGGTCTTACAGTTAACTTTACTGGATCAAAACAACATTACATTTTGAGCATGCTGCCAGGATGCCATTTTAAGGCCACTGTGCTGCTTGTCAACAATCTATCGAAGCTGCTATGTGTGCCATCTGTGCATCTTTGCTATCTGTGGTGTAGTAGTTAATACATTGTTGGTGGGGCAACACAAAAAGATTCCTCTCTGTGTTTTTGTGTATTGTGTTGAATGAAGGCTTTAAGTGTCAGCTGTTTTCTGTTGGTACTCAGAGTGCACTCTAAGCTTTAATCATTTCTGAAGAAAGTGTTTTGGGGGGGGTCTTACATGGAGCAAATTATTTAAACTAAACCACACTGGCCAGACCGTTTTTATCTTAAAGTTTGATGTCATTGTTTTAGTTGCGTATATCATGCAGCCGTCATCCCTGTGACCTTGTCTAACCTTAGTGTCTGCTCAGGGGGATTATTGCTGTATTTGTAGAGAAGATTTGTGGAGTCAGCAGGCTACACAACAAAGCCATTTAAATAATGTAGAACCAGAGCTTGAGAGAATAAATCCGTTTAAAATTGCTTAAAATATGGAGCACTCACTTTACTCTCACATCCCAGTGCCCGCCTGACTTAAAAATAAAGAATATCTATGCTTTCTGTGTTTTATATGGAAACCCCCTTATCTTAGTTCCAGGTCCACACGTTACAAAGCTCTCTAATTTCAACACACTACAGAGATCATCTGCTATTAAACACAATTGTAGAACAATTTCATTGCTAATTGATTAATGTTCTGATCCTGTAATAGTATAAAAAAAAAATACTGGCTTAAACCTGCAGTGCGGAGTCTCTCCCTTCTGACAGTGAGCGTAATTACACAACAGTGTTTACATGTATAGGCTTTGCCAGCACTCTGTAATACGGACTTGCTGCTGTTGCTACAGTTGCTCCCCTCTTCAGCTCTAGCAACCCAGTCATTGCTGCTTAGCATAGAAATGTTGCCACAGACATTAGATTTTAAAATTCTGGTATACTGCAAACAAAAGATTTACCTCGTGGTGATAGGCTTAATCACCAATGTGTGAAGTTGTTTGCCAGGGGTTTTAATGTAATGGATATTTGTTTATAGGTAAAGTCCCCCCACTCCAGCTTCAGGAAATCATATTTCAGACTCAGATTTCTTTTTAAAAACTTTTTTATTCACAGAATAATCGACAATAATGATACTTTTCTTGTTGTTAGGTTTAGAGCTGAAAGTAGTCTCTAAAATGTACGCCAAAGATTAAGTTTAAAAACTAAGGAAACCTGGAAATATTAATATTTGAAATGGCGACTTTGATTATAAAATGACTTAAATTATCGTAATTGTTGCTGATTAATCTTCTGTGTATTTATTAATTGTCTGTTTGCTTTAGCTCTAGACATGTTAAAGATTTTAGTTGAGAGTTGAAGATAATTTGGTATCTTTAACTAAAAGGATGTGACATTTTCCAACCCTGCAATTTCAAGAATTTGAAGTCTGAGTGATTGTCAGTTTAAACACAAAGAACTTGCCATGGAAAATCAGTTGAGGGTGTTGTTTTCATGTTGTTGGCATTCTCAGTTTGTCACTCTTCCAGTTCAGTTAAAGTAATTATAACCTTAAGTACTGTCTTGTAGATTTTGATGGGTCCTTGTACATGTGCATTTTTCTTGACTGTTTTGAGAATAGCTCACTGTCATGTGTATATCAATTATTCCCCGGCACATAACTGTGACAGCTTTGAAAGAGGGAAAGTTCCTGTCTAGTGACTCAACATTAGCTGTGGTTGAGTTGTTTGTCTAGCACTTGACAGACAGGGAAGTCTGTCCTCTGTGGCTGTTGCAGTGCTCCCTTAATAGACCCGGACAGCCAACACACACACCTTACATGCTGACAGCCTCAGCTCATTTCAAATCTATATATAATCCTTGGTATTTCTGTTCTGATCTCTCTCCCCCCATCACTACTTCCCTCCTTCTGTACTCTGCTTATATACTCTGTCTCTTTCTGTGGAAAGCATTTTTCATGAGGCCTCTGAAATATCCTGGCAGGCTGCGAAAGAGGGCTCTTGGGATCCACTCCTGGGCCCTATGAGGAGGAGCTGAGGAGGAGCAGAGCAGGATGGAGGGATGGATTAGTGGAGGGAACAGAGAATCAGAGGAGGCCATGGAGAGGGTCGGAGAATTTGAAAGTGTCCCTACTTATGAACAATTTATTGATTTTTAGTCTGGGTGAAAATGCAATATCAGACCTCAGGAGGGAAAGGGTCAACTCAGAAGGTTACGTTTAAACACATTGTCAAGCTTATATGTAAAATCTCATGCTGCAGATAACCACTCTTATACTTCTTAAAGGCCCTGTCGCTGAATTCCCTTGTGGGATTTTCTACCTGTTATTTTTATGTGGCTGTGGAAATGATTTATATCCCAGTGTGACACTACACCATGGAGAGCACTGTTCTTACTGTGTGTGCCAACAACGTGTAAACCCACACAAAACAAACAAAGACACAAATATATCTGCACTCCTCCCTTCTAGGTCCAGTACAATTGTGTTTTTTCATGGAGGGCCTGATGATTCATGTGACCAGGCACACAAAACCCTTTTTAAATGTGTAAAGAAGCCTGCAGGCTGCGTGACAGAAACAATCATGTAAGTTTATTGCAAGGCCACAATGTCCCAGATGAGTCTAATCAAATCTCGGTTGCAATCTGTGTCGGACTGTACAAAGTTTATTCGATGCGTCAAAAACTCGAGTCAACCATCTGTGCCACTTTTTAATTTTAAAAAGTGCAGCAAAACAATAAACAAACTTCTGCCGTACTGCCGAAACTTTTATGCATCGACAAACTTAAAAAGAAGCATTTTTTGTATTTGATTGGTGAATATTTTACTACTTTTCTCTCAACATCTTTCGCCTCAGACAGTCAGACTGCTGAGGGCCTTTAGGCTTTTTACACATGATCAGCAGAGAAATTATGTGAGTCATTGTTTTATGTAAAAAGAGAAGAGAGACAAAGATTTACACCCTTACCTCACCCCTCACCCTTATATTTAGTGTTGAATCAATTTCAGTTATGATCGTGTTTGTGAACTTTCAATGTGCAACCAATGCAACATCAACTGTCCATGATGTAAGCCGAAAGCTGCTTGTGATGGATAAAAAAAAAAGAAACAGTGTTTATACATTGAACCTTCCTCGATTGTTTTTACTTGTCTTCTTCTCTAAAGGAGGATGATTGCTAGTGCCTTCTTTTGTGTTAAATAAACACATATTTCACAGAAAAGTCTGGTGCGCGTTATGTGGTGACAGATCATACAGTATGTGTTGATCCTATATTCCTTTTGACTTTTCTTTAGTGCTGTTATTGGATGCAGCCGAGCAGCAGTGCACAGGCACGTAATGTACATGTTTATGACAAGTATATGAATGTCATGTCTGCATGACCTATACACTGACCTAAATAACTGGATATAGGTCAGTGTGTTTGTGCTTTTGGTGTTTTGACATTGTTAATAGATCACACATGCTTTTTCTTGACTGGCACCAAAGGATTGGCGTCCAAACACCGTAATATATTGAAATATTGTGCAAAATATATTTAAAGTTGTACAATGTCACATTTACATAGTATAATATTTTATTAGATTACATTAATTGTCCAAAATTCCCTGTACATTCACTTAATTTGCCCAGTTTAAATTCTGTTCCGCAGTTCTTAGTGCACAGGAAGTGTTTAATCAAAATTTTGTTTTAGAATATGAAACAATTTCTGAAACTCAAGCAACTCGAAGTTGAAGGCATTATCACTCAATCATGACTGGACCAAAATAGTCACGTGACACATGTGGTTGGAAGACAAAAAATTTGGCAAGATGTAATATTTACAAAATATAGGCCTAACTTTTTAAATACAGTGATTTAGACATATGCTTTATTTGGGCGGCCGGCCAGGTATATTAACAGCTGTCAAAGTATATTTGGCAACCCACTTTAGCATTTTGCAGAGAAACACAGAGAGAGAGATGTTCTCTGATATTACATTAAGCAGACATGGTAGAAATTTTACAATACGAAGCGGCAGTGAACACACCACTACAGATGTCACTCATTAACGTTAGTTTGAGTTTCGATCCACATGCGCCACACTTGGAAACTGAATCACGGGTGAGTTTATTAAACACGTCGACTTTATGAAACAAACTGCTGATGGAGAAAGTCAGCAGAGACTCATACAGGGAGAGAGAGACAGAAAGAGGCGGAGCAAGCCGGGGTGTTTGCTGTGGGAGACCAGGCTAGGTGTGTGTGCTTGTTAGTGTGGGGAGAAGGGAAGAGGAGCAGATTCAAGTAGGAAATAAACACTAAACTAAGATGGAAAATGACCTAGAATAACCTACTCTCAATACAAATACGATATACAACGCTACCAACCCCAGCAGCCCCCGCCACAGCTACACTATCTTAATGAGAGCTCACACAGCCGGGGAGCATCTGTGTTCTGTCTCTCGGATCCACAACACAAGACCATGAACTTTTGTTTCGCCGTTTCGGCGAAAGAATTGTTACAGCCGTACAAAATATTTCCTTCAATATTTAACCATTCTCAAGAGATACATCTATCATTGTATGGTCCATTTCAAATGTTGCCAAAATGTTTTTTTTTTTTTATTCCTACCAGGAAATCTGCCTTCTCATGCATGATAAGAAACAAAAGTTTGCGCAGAGGTGCTGTCATTTGTCAGACAGTCTCAACTGGTATTGTGGGTTAGTAGTCCTCATAGTGGTGCTACAGCAACCTTTAAAACTTTAGAATAAACATGGTAATGCTAACTTAGGCATTGTGTTGTATTGATTAGAGATTTAAAGGTTAATGTTAATTTTGGTCCGGAGAGTTCTGCTGATGCTCCCAAGTATAATTTTGATTATCACCCCCACAAACTGCTGCTGAAGCCTCTTTGTGCCAATATGTTGTCAAAGAAGATAGCGTTAAACTTCGAGATCAGTTTTGTAAAACCATAAACCCGAATATTACCAGGAAAGATAAACCAACAGGATGCTTTAGCCAAATGTAGTTATGATCAAAGTTGCATAACATTTATTCTTTCTTCTCCTTTATTTCTTTCCTTGAGGGATTCCTGGAATGTCATAGTTTAGACGGGTAACTTTTAGACAAAAAATTACACAATTTAAAATTAACAGAAGGTTTTTGCTTGATGAACGACTACACAACAATAAATCGATTATCACATTTTTTGGCGATGAATTTTATGTCTAATGGGTTATTGAACTAATCATTTCAGCTTTATTAGCAACAGTTCTTGCTCAACATAACTCATATGGGCCACCACACACCCAACATGGGTTAACGTGTTTACAAATAAATATCTGTATCATGTATCTTCCTCCCACTATGGATCCTGATCAGGCAAAACTGTGAATTTTTTTAAGTGTAGTCATTTTTCTTAAAAGTGCTTTTGTTAAACAAGAACCACATTGTCTTGAATTGAAGTACAGCTAAATCTTGCTGGGAGCAAGAGACATTGTGCGAATTCTCGGATAACGATTTCTTTAACTGCACTTAACAAATCTCATAAATCATCAACCTGTCTTATCTTTGTGACATGTCTTTGTTTAAGTATTTTGTCTAAGCATTCTGTCACACAACTTGAATTCAGATGAACTACAGTCAGACAATCAAATAAATGGAAGACAAGGTTGTCAAGATATTATCTTACAAGGGAAAATTCATGCGGTCATGCACATCCCGTTTAACACACAGAGATTATCAGCGTTGCCCAGCGTCATCATACATATAGCGTAGACACAGATACATGTACATTTGAAATGAATTAATTACATTTGTTTCCTCCCCCTCTTTTGTTTGAGCCCATGTTTTCTCTCTGTGTTCCTTCATACTCTGCTCCCTCTCTGTCTCTATGATCAGCTGTCTATGTATCACTGCTACCCCACTGTGATCAATAATTTGTTAAATATATTAATGCATTCAAGATTCAACATTGAAAAAACATAATGTCTATCACATAATGATTGTCTTAGGTCAGGGGCTCACATACAACATAAAAAATAAATGAAAGGCTCACATAAAATTATATTAAAACATAAACAATTTTATAAATAAATATTATAAATGCATATTGAGAGGCTGACAAAGGGCTGACATTACAAAAGGCCTCATGAGGGTGATATAAATATAGGTATGTATCCATCTGAGGTTATGTTTACATTACTGCCTATGCATCTGTGTGTGCACCAAATCAAACAGCCCACTGGGCCGGCTGTAATAACTGCACCACTGAGTGGACCAAAAAAACCAAACCCCCTCCCCTCTCTGGCTCATGATTGGCTTTCAGAAGTCTTTCCCTTTTAACGATTGGCTCCCAAGTTCAGCCCCTCCCATCCCATTGGTCCTCCTGGGATTGTTGCCTGGTTACATCAGAAGCTCATATATTTGAGCAGAGCTCTGGATGTTTACTGCAGCACTTTTACAGACAGTGCCGAGTGAGACACCCTCTCTCACTCTCACACACCCATTCAAGAACACATACACACACAGAGGTTCAGAAGACGCCACAGCCAGGCGATACCCTGGCTCTGCAGCTAGACCAGCTGGTATTGACGCAGACCCCTCAAAGTGCTCAACTGGGATAACCTTCCCACTGGATACAAGGCCGACCCACAGATCCACCTGATACTGAAACAGAAGAAATCTGAAAGGAGGAGAGTCAAGCTGACTTCTCTGCGGGATTTGAAAAATAAAAACAGGCCGGTTTTTAATAACCTTTATGTAAGCTTTCTGACCGCTTTGGGCAGAAGAAGAAGAGGCACGACAGATAAAACGGACAGAAAAAACCTACCAGACAAACGAGACAGCTGTCACATGGAAACACAGACGGGCTCCACTGACATAAAACATCCAAAACAAAACAAAAACGACAGATCACAGTGAGAGAAAACCCAGCTGGAAAAATGAGAATGGCCTGTGACATTCTGCTGCAGAGGTAAACATCAGGGTTATGTAACTGCTCTATTCTGACTGGGATAAATGATATGGACGAATGAATGGATAGATGAGAAAGCAAATATGTGGTTGGATGATAGATGAATAAATAAATGAGCACTGGAGAGTGAAAGGAAGAAAAAGGGTAAGAAATTGGATGAATGATATTGATTATGAAAGTTACAGGATGGATCAACTTGTAAATGCCAGAATGAGTTAGTGGAAGCCATGTTAAGTGATTTAAAGCCGTTTTTATTAGGAATGGAAAAAGGGAAGGAAATGAGGTTGGATTGTGTTTGTCGCTCATTGTTTTTTTTTTTTTAACCAGGGAGAGATCAAAGAGAATAGAGAATTGAGAGGAAGTCTGTGTCTTTTCTTTTACAGGAATAGAAACAGAGCAAAAGAAGATGGAGAGAAAGGGGTCATCACATTATAGCTGATGTGTTTTGCAATCTAAGCAGTGGCCTTTTGAGAATGTGTCAGCGTTTTGCGACATAGAGGGCCAGAAATTGGCAGGTGTCCATTTTCTCAAATGAAGCCTTCATCAATCAAATATACCATTTTAAAATATTTGAGGCATGCACATTTAACTAGTAGCTTCACTCATAATTAGATCATCTGCTCGATATGCGTCACTTAGAGAAGCAATGAGAGAAAAATTTTGTGTCTGCTATGATAAATCTGGACTAATGCTGAACCGATTGGTTGATAAATTATTGACAGAAAATTAAAGAATTGTGATAAATTGTTCATTAGGAAAACAATGGTTTCTGAAGTTTCTCAAATGTAAGGATTTATTTGGATCTGCAACTAATGATTATTACTAATGATTATTTTCCTTGTTGATTATTTTCTCGATAAATCAGTTAATTGTTGGCTTTAAAAAAATGTCAGAAAATGATGAAAAATGTAATCAGTATTTAAAATCAGTATTTCCCAAACCCAAAGTTAACGTCTCCAAATGTCTTGTTTTCTCCATTATCCAACTATATTCCATTTAGTGTCATGGAGGAGCAAAGAAACAAGAAAATATTCCAATTTTAAGTTGCTGGAATAAGAAAAAAAATCCAAACGGATTACTCAAACCAATTAATCGATTGTCAAAATAGTTGCCGATTAATTTAATAGCTCACAACTAATCAATGAAGCTCTCGCTGCAACTATTGTTTTCATTTTTGATTACTCTGACGGTTAGTTTCTTGATTAGTCAAGTGATTGTTTAGTTCAAAAAAAATGAAATCTGCACACTGGAGAAGCTGGAACTAGAGAATGTTTGGTATGTGGAAGATTATAGACTCAACTAAACAAACAAAAAAAATGTTGTTAGACGGCCAAATGTTTGAGGGATTATTAAGGTGAACTGAATGAAGTGGCAGTAATTTATAATCCCAAATACAAAGCAACTGATTAGCAAGCACACGTGCAGCATCCATGCAGAAAGATCTTAATGTTTCTTTATCTTTGACCTGGCCCCAACACAAAGGACTATTAATGTTTACAGTTTCAGAGTCAGCGAGAAAAGCTGTTTGTGAGATGTAAGGTGGCGCTTATGATTCTGCTCGTGCGAGATGCTCACAAGTCTTTGAGCTAGAGTCCAAGTCAAGTCTCAAGTCTCTGAGCTAGAGTCCAAGTCAAGTCTCAAGTCACTTGTGGTTATAATGAATGTTGTATCACCTGCTGCGTTCAAACCGGCCTGTTTATAATACTGCTTAGTTATAAGGGATTCTGTAACTGTAACCTGTTTTTCACTTACAGAGCAATGTGCAATGCAACACATACATGATCCACAATCAACCTGTAACCTGTTTGCAGCCAGTGTTAATAATTAACGCTGTTGGCAGCCAGTGGGACATAAATGATTACATTAATCGACTACCACAAGTTTGGCAAGTAAGGGGAGTTAACCTCCTGTATGTTGTAGCTAAAGCAATAAGGAAGGTAACGTTAGATGGTCAATGCTGAGCTAAACATGTTTACTAACCTCAGGTTTCTAACCAATTTTGCGTTCAGCGCTTCTTTGTTTGGGCCTTGTTGAATGAAGTTTTAAAGCCAAAGTTCATGATGAATGGCAAAGCAGCTGCCGGTGTTTGTTATCCTCTTCGTGTGGTCGCGCGCAGCAGATAGGTTATAGGTAACGCAGGGAGGGGAATAAAAGTGTATATATCGATCAATCGATCGATCGATGTACACATGTGTGTGTGTGTGTGTGCGGGAGGAAAGACTGCAGCAGTCTGTTGTACCTCCCAGCCAGAACAGAGCAGCGTCAGGTTTGCTGACAACAGCACCTCTGTGGAATCACAAATAACCTCTAACCCACCTTATACACACACATTCACTCGCACACATACACGCACACTCTCTCTTTGTGTCCTTTATATCGAGAGCCTTTGAATAATTGTTGCAAATAATATAAGTATGCCCTTGATCAGCCCTTTTCCTCATCTGCACTGGGAACACAAAGTTCCTCTGTTGTCAATATTTTGTTAATTAATGCAGCAGAAAAAACCACAGTCATCCTGGTATGTTTTTGTTGTTTAGTCACTCGGTCAGCTGATATGAAGTCATTGCTGCTGTTTCAGCTCTGCAGGATACACTCTTAGCTGTGTGAAACTGATACTCTTGCCTTTAATATGTGGTACTACAGTATGTTAGGTCAGTTTCTTCTCAACAACTAAGATGAACATGGCTAAATACCAAAATGCAGCAGAGGCTGTGAGAGCTGGACTGAACCATGTTTTGCTAAAATGCTGCATCAGAGTGAAAAGAAGAACTTGAAAATGGAAGAAGAATATGAAACATGAAAAGAAATTTTGCTGCGGTATTTTACCAGAAGGGCCAGGGCTAACTATGTTTCTCAATGATTTTAGCTGCTAATATATGAAGGTCACATAACTTTATGGAGATATAAAATGCTAGATTACAATGTGATTTGAAGCTTAATATTCTCATTGCAGAAACAAAATATGGTATTACTTACTTATAAGATTTGTGCAGTACAAACACAGTTCTACTTAGCTATGTGCAAATCCCTAAAAGTCTCATTACCAGTGAAAGATGCAGAGGCAGTAATGTAGACCAGTCTCTTAAAGATAAATGTGTAAGTTATGGATTACAGAGCTATGTTTAAATATTACGCATCACAAATGTGATTCAGATACTGCAACCCTTCTGGAATAAAACATAAATCAAACAAAACTGTTTGTCCACCTTTTAGAGCGTTTCATGATGCTCTTGTATAAAACCATTATGGTGTTAATGAATTCACTTATAAACAAAACAGGATCATAAAAATCATCACATCAAATCAAATTTAGCGGACCATTTGGTTGCTTTGAAGACATGATCAAAGACTACATGACTGTCTACTTAGGTCACTTTAAAATGTGTCACTGCCAACGGTTAGCTAAAGGTGTGAGTCCTTAAGATGTAATCAAGGTCTTATCTCTATCTTTGGCTACTACTGCAGTCTTGGCTGTAGGGCAGGAGGTGATTTAATCCGACCTAGTTGGAGCACTTCGAAAAGCCGGTCTTTTATTCGCTAACTAATACTTTTTTAGCGTCCATGCGCAGCACATGTGGCCATTTCTAGCTAAAATCAACAACAACAATAAATACTGTACAACTGTTAGCTGCAACAAATGCAATCATACATGGATCATCATTAAAATGACGTGTAGTTTTCATTTTTTGTGCACTTACCTTTAATCTAAATATCAAGTAAATAAACAACAAACACACACACAAAACATGTTATGGATCCCTATTACAGAGTAACTTACCACCCCCTCTGTTTTAAAGTTTCGAGTCCGTTGCACACAATTGGGTGTGGTCAAAAATGTGTTCACCTGTAATCACCCCCATAAGTTACACAGTGCACTGAGATTCACTGATTAGTAAAGGAAGACTGCAAGAAACATTCCACCTTGAGACACAGTAATAACCTTGGTAAAACCACTTTCTACTACATCAGGGACCTATAATACTCAGTCCTATCTGCCCTTCACGGTGTCCTCGACATGGAAGATATGCCCAAAAGGGTATGGTCCTTTGGGACTCGACTGGTGCTGATAGAAATGTTATCTCTGCCGCTTAGGGAGCTCCAGAAGGGCAAGAACCCCAAAGCCTGCAACAGCGATTCAGTTCAAGTCTTCAGGGGCAAAATGGTGTAAGGTCAGATATTATCTTTGCTACTTAAGGCACATGGAGATTATGTAATGTCCTTGAGTATCCTATCACAAATCTGTTGTTAGTCATGTAGCCACCCAGCGTGGTCTCTTGGGGTACATCTCAGCAGGGGAGTCAGATGTTATCGCGCTTCGAAAGAGACAGTCGCTGCTGTAGGGAGCATGAAGGGTGCCTTCATCTTTAAAGGGCAGTTCACTAACATGATAAGTAGAGGAGGAGCTTTTCAAATGACAAGGGATGTGATGTAAACTCACTCCAGAGATAAACAAAAAATGTTTAATTTACAGAAATTCAGAAGCTTCTCTTTCTCTCAACCAGTTTCTCTGGCTTTTTTGGCAGGCATATTCTTTGATCTCCAACACCTCACCTATTTCTTTTTCTCTCTCCATCACACACACGTTCACAATCAAGGTTACAGTGTCAGAAAGGGAATGTGAGATGCTAAGAATTGTGGAGGAGAGCAGATTAAAGAGAAAGAAACTCTGTGGAGACAGATTGAAAAAGAAGAACTAAGCGAAGGGTAGAGATGATATAAAAAACTTCTTTGTATAAAGCATAAAATATGAGAGAGATGGAAAGATGTAATATCTGAGGAAGAACATGTGAAAGATAGGCAAGAATAATACATAAAGAGATAAGTAAATGAAGAGAAAACAGGCAAATGTTTGGTTAGAGAAACAAATCAAATTATAAAAAATGACAGAATATAAAAAAGTTAAAGTAAAAGGGTATGAATAGCAACAAGAAACAAGTGAAGGATTAGAAGAAAAGAATAAGGATTATTTTGTCCTGTCTGTCATTAATCATTCAGTATGTATCAGTCTACCTGAGGACGTCGTGCTGCATTAAGAGTGTGTGGTTGTGTTAAAGAGCCAACATACACATTAAAAGCATGCATAGTGTCAGCTGCTGTTTCTCTCATGAAATGACTTCGACTGCCACACACACACACTATATGAGACATACCCATGGCATGCACTTGGGCATAATGTGAACGACCTTGTGGTGTGTGTGTGTGTGTGTGTAGGAGTGTTATATAAATCTGGAGTCCAGACATGCCTGTCAGTGTGCGTATGTGAGGCCAGCAGCCGCCTGATGAATCAATGAACACTTCTCAGCTGTTTCATGCCCCCCCTCCCCACACACATACACACACTTCCTTGCTTATGGAAGAACATTGTAGAATTAATATGTCTTGATACACACTCTTCTATCTGATCAGTAGGGTTTAGTAGAGCGCTGTAGCCTAAATAACAATCTGCCCACCCAGAGTGGCGCCAGTGACTAAAACTTTGTGTGTGTGTGTGGTGCAATTTTTGAGATTGGCAAAAGGGATCTCGGATTAGGAGACAACTTGCAGTGAGAACATAAACTCATCATGCTGACTTACACACAGCTCTATTTCATTCCTTTTCAACACACAGTGAGCACTTGATCGCTGGCTCTGTTTTTCTAACACACACACATGGTATATACAGAAGTTTTCATGGTTATTGTCATTCTTCTTTCCTGTTATGACTTTTCCTGCCCCACACCCTCCAAGGTCATTTCATGTCAATATGGGAAGGGAGTCCAGTACGTGATGTTCTAACTGTGTTGTCCTTTTCCCTTCTCTCTCTCTCTCTACAGCTCCCACCTCTCCCCTATATCCATCCTGCCTGCTGACTCTGCTGAGTAAGTACACTCGCACACATACACAGTAATTGTATCCATCCACAATAACATGCATAAGCACTTCTTTATGTACATGCACTCAGATATACACTCTAACAACCTTAGGACATACAGCTACACCAAGAAACTACAATCTGGCAAGTAATTTCATGTGCAAATTGGGAAAGAAATCTTAAAGAAAGTTGTTATATCCTGCACATTTTTAAAAAAAAATATAGAAACGATGCAAACAAGGGGTGACAGAGAGATAACCAGGTGAGCTGAAATGGGAAAATGAAGCTTAGGGCCATCTGCTCAAGATAAAAAAAAATAACAGGAATCAAGAAATAAGAAGTGCAGGCAGCGCAGTGTTGAGAAGAGTTGAGTTGGGAGAAAGTTAAGAGGTTAAGAGGAAGCAATAAGGAAGAAGGAGGAAACCTGGCCTTGTATTTTGATTATGAAGCTAAACTAAAGCATTTTGCATGGCTTGGTTCTTTTAGAGCACCAAGGATATGAAAACCGCAATCACATGACTGTCAGGCCTCTGCCTCTTCATGGGAACTCATAAAATCATTTTCTGTGGTGCATTAATGTGAGTTTACTGCCCTGAAGGCTTGAGGGCGTAAACACAAAATGTCTCATAGCTCAGAAATAACACATGAAAACTGATATTCCAGAGTTTTAATTAATTAATAACAGAAGAACACAAATGGCAGTAAATTGGTCCTGCCTAAATCTTCATATTCAATTTGACAATTTCTAACGTTTATAAAATGTTTGGAAACAGTAAAAAATGCTTCACTATTTCCTAAAGCTCAAGGTGATATGTTTGTTTTGTATTACCAGTTACCAAAATCCAAAGATATTTAGTTTGCTACCCCACGTACCAAAGAAAAGAGGCGAATCCTCAAAATTTGGAGAGTGGAACAACAGTATTCTGCATTTTTATTTAAAAAAATACTTTTACCCACGACCCTGTACGCAGGATAAGCGGCTGACAATGGATGGATTTAAACAATTAATTATTATATATGAGTATATATAAGCAAAAGAATAGGTAGACTGATCCGAGACTGATTGTTTTTTAACTAGTAATATGTTGGATGAGGTTGGTTTCCTCTTTGCTGAACAGTGTGAGAAACATACTGTCTTCTGAACATCACCTCTCTATTCAGTAATCTAATAAAACACATTATGAAAAGATGAGAGCTTGTTGACCATGATTTCTTTAGAAATAAAGTTATTAATGACAAAGAATAATAACATACTAGAATACATATTAGCTAGAAGGGGAAACTGTCACATCAGTTTTAGGTGTCATGACAGTGCATTAACTTTTTCCACTTCCACAAGTCCATTAAATGAGAGACTGCTAGCACATCATCTTTTACTGCTCGTGTGCTTGTTTGTGGAAGTAACTGTGTTTGTGCGTGATGTATAGTTATTATTAGTAGAGCTTCCTACAGTGAGAGGTGGAGTTGTTGCTGCAGGCGAAGGTGAGCTATTGCTGATATATCCTCAGGTCACACACACATTCATTAGACCTCAGGTCTAACACCTTTTATGATATGGTCATGGATGACAAGACCAAATGCAATTACGTTCCAGCTGAAAGTCTCCAACTTGAAATCATGTGTTGGTGTAAATATCTTGTAGACACCAAACAAATACACCTAGTATGGTCTTATATACTGTGTAGCACATTTAATTAAAGAGTATAAGCTTAATAGGAGTTGGTGATGGCACAATGGATAAGACACATGCCTTTGGTGTGAGAGACCTAGGTTCAATTCCCCACTGTGACCCAAGTGTAAGTCGCTTTGGATAAAAGCATCAGCTAAATGAATAAAAATGTAAATGAGTTGGGGGGCAATATAGAAGTAAATTTAATGATGAAGCATGATCTATCAAGAGCAGCAGCTGGTGTGGAGAATGCTGGGAGTTTTCTCAGTAAATGTCTTCTTCTACCAGGTCTTCAACCTCTATTGCTGTCTAAGACGGAGGAGAAACAAACCTGATAAAAGCCAGCAGAAAGCCAGAGTAAATGAGGGAGGGATATGTTTTGATCACAGCCATGTGGTCAAGCAAGTTAAATAAAGTGTCAGTAGAGCCTGTGGATCAGCCGTCACACGTCAGTGTAGAAGAGGTCAGAGTGGCTGCTGCTGTTACCTTTTATAGGCCGTATTGTCCTCCCCTCGCTCCCTGGCTCTAGTTTAAGTATTATTAATCTTCTCAGCACTGGATCAGGTTATTGACTTAATAAGGACTTGTTAAATAGCCCAAAATGGAAAAGAAACCATGTTAGAGATTATAAGGCTCTCAACATGTTTGATTCATGATTAACCTTTTAGTAAATGTCTCTTACTGTATATACCTCATACCCCAATAGATTTTTGTAATTAGCATGGAGCTAAGCACATCAGTTTGTCATTGAAAGCTCCAGTCATTTGTCTGTTAATTGATGAGTAGAGGTCTTTCTATTAAGAGGCTGATTACAGGTAGGATTATGTGAGGAGGCTTACATGTGGTTACAGAGATTAAGGTTTTATCCTGCGCATCATTCCTGTGTACTCATAAACCTTATTCTGAACAAAAAGATCTTCATTAAATGGGCGAACAATGCACAAAGCGTATTGGATTCCATGTAACTGAACAAAAGGGCACAGAAATTAATCTCACATAGAGACAATTCAATAATTAAACACAATGGAGAGGATTACACGTCACTGAACCCTATTTGTAGAACAGAGGCTAGGATACACAGTTACTGAAGTGTTAAAACATTATCACTTTATGTTCTAATCAGTGAGAGGAAATTGGATTGTTTGAAGTGAATTACAAAATATAATACAAATACAAATTCTTATTTATAACATGCATTATTACAGCAGGTGGAAGTTACTTATCGTTTATGTTTAATTAATTATGGGCAGAAATGAACTCTCCATTTAGTAAACTAAAATTTTTAGTCTGGTTATCAAAATGGTTTCAGGCATCAGTTAGTTTGTATATAACACCACAAGTTCAGTATGGCTGCAGTTGTTAGTAAATGGAACTAGGAAGAAATAAAGTTTGACTGTTTATAAACTACTCTGGTTTGAGTCAGCCATCCTCTGTCATATTGAGTCCAAAACAAAAGACTTTGGAGACTGTAAATTTATGTGGATTTACCTGGATATTTTTATTGGCTGTGGTGGGATTTTTTTCTGCCATTGAGAGAAAACATGGTCACAGGAGTTTATGTAAAGTAGCTAATGAAACCCAGGAAAACGTTTGGCATTTGACAGTCACTGGTAAACTAAGCTGTTTACCCTCATTACAGTTGAACTAAAGTCATTCAAACAAGAGCTGCATTGTTACTCTGTATTTAACACAGTTTTAAACAAAGACTGCAATTGAGCAGCAACTAACTGGCTTGCTAAAGTTCAAAAGTGGGAATGCCTTCAATAAAAAATATTTTAAAAATTTGATCGCCTACATGTTTGTTTGAACAGAAGCAGCACAAAACTTAAAAACATGGGGAAATATGTGACAAAAATGCCCTTTTTTAGTCAAATTTAATATATCATCACAAGCAACATAGTAATAAAAAAAAGTGAATTCACATAAAGCTTGATGAAATACATTTTTCATTTTTTGTGTTTTTCCAGGATAATTCAGCGAACCATCAGGGCTGCAGTGGAGCAGCACTTCTTTGATCTGAAAACCTCCATCGACCAAGACCTCAGCAACTATGACAGCCAGGGGTGAGAGCGCTCACACACATTAACATTCACACTCACCACAGTACATGCACAAACACGAAAACCAAATACACTTGGATAAAGTATAAGAACATACACACTGAAGTTCTGCACAGCTTTCCCAAAAAACATGGAGCTGCTTTTTTTTTTCCTTCATGCACCTGCTAGTAGAAACATGCCTCAACACAGATTCCTCAGTGGTTGAAAGTGGCATCAGATTACCTTAAAGAAACATATTTCTCATAGTGAACATTGTGTACACAGGCACGAAAGCAGTCAGAAGGTTTGGTTTACCAGTAAACATGTTGACAGCTGTGATGTTAATTAGCAAACTGTCACCTGTAAGACCAAACAAGATGTCCAAGAGTTTTACTCTGCATACTAAAATGGGCAGCTTTATGTTAACAGCATGCACTAACGCCATTAGTGATAGTTATTAAATATATATATAATTCTATCAGCTTTGTTAAAAATTTGTAAAATGCAGGAGGTTTAATTATTTTATTAACATTTGTGTTTTTATTTTTCCCAGGGTGAGTCCCAATGAGCCTGCAGACCAGGGCTGCCAAGGAGATTTGGAGCAACAAACTGAACCTGAGGACAGTCCCTGTGACACAGAAGGGGAGACCCCAGTCACAGAGCCCGAGCTGCATTTACAACAAATCCAGAAAGACACGCAGGTCTGTGGGAGATGCAAAGCACACGCGTACAAACAACGCAGTACACCTGCACATGCTCAAAAACTTAATATCAGTGTTTCAGCTAGCATCCAGCTAGACTTCAAACACACACATATACATTAGAGAAAGACTATATGCTATAATATATATACATTACTAAATGTAACAATTGCAAAAACAATAATTGTCTCCTGTGGGTAAACTAATTGAAAGGTAAATCAGACACAAGTGGAGATTACCTCAAAAATTCACACATAAAATCCCACAAAACTGACCAATTGCTGCGTGGGCAGACGGCATATTTCCCATAGCTAACCTTCTTCCTGTCTCAGTCTGTCAGTTCATTCCATGGCTGAATATTTGATATTATCAGCACAGTCCATCTTTGTTCTGCTCTGATTGCATCAATAGCTGGAATTCAAATGGGGTAGCAGGCAGAGACAACAAGAGATGTGTTTTACAACTGTACGCACAGTTGAATGAATGCAACGATACACAGAGGCAGTGTTTTTTTCTCATTAATTTTTAGTCATGAGGGAACGACGTAAGGCCAAAACATACCTGAAATGAGTGCTGCTCACCATGAAAACTGTCTAAATTTCTTTCTGGGATTTAACCAGTGGGTTTGCTTCTACTAGTTATAACTTTACGAACGCAGTCACATCCACATTTTGTACCTACTGTATGCCTGGGGTACATAGGACATTTGGATATGGATGAATGAAGTGAACCACATATTCTTGGCTCGTGACATTTTCAAATAGCAGCAGCACAGTGGTATCTTCCAAATCAAGACAGCTAGAGTCATATACACTTTTACTAAGCCTTGTTACAGTGGAAATCAAATCCCCTCAGCTCTTTGGTCCTCAGTGGCTCTTGTCCAAAGGACCATTTGAGCTTCCAGAATAGGGGTGACTCCCACTACAGACTTTCGTAGTTGACTAGTAGTCATTAGGTCAAGCCATTAGTGGACAAGTTAGCGCACATTTATGATATCAATAAATGTTATAAGGAACATTGTCAACACTGTGCTATGTTACAGACAAATACAACACCATAATGATGAGCCTTTAAAATTCAAATTTTAAAGCACTAACTGCCTGTTAATGAAGTTAATGATTCTGAATATGTTGGAACAACCAAAAGGACTGAACATCTTGTTCATTTAATTCAGCACAGTATAACACAATAACTTCCAAATTCACACACCTGCAGACTTAACCTGATGGATGATATATAACGTTACTTACAAATTAACTTGCTACACACTTGGAATGTTTGAAGCCCGGTTCCGTTATACTCCAAGGAAGTGAAACATCATGTGTGTAGTTTTTAAGAGCAGGTAGGAATGCACTTTTTATGGATTCCTATTTGTTTATATTCTTGCTCATTTATGTCTCTTGCTTTGTTGTAGTAGTTTTGTTTAAAGCTCTGATTTCCATTTATAAAATTAATAAAATATCTCTTAAATTCTTGCTTGTTGCTTTCTCCCAGGATTCACTGGACTCTGGCACCACCCTGGAGGAGAGCTCAGGAATGGACCTGGATACCGAGGCTGTCAGAGATGCTGAGAACAACATCAACAATGCCAGGTGGGCTGGGTTGATTGTCAGTTTGCTTTTGAGCCTCTGTTTAGCTCAGAATCACCCTTTGTCAAGAACATACTAGAAGTATTATTAGAGATTCTTTAAGACATTAAGGATATTTTGGAGCAACTTCAGACTTAATTTGTATGAAGTAGGTAGGTGTGTGCTTTATGTAGCCTGGTGAATCTGATGTGGACAAAGGACTTCCTTCTTTTCATTAATTTTCTTTTAACACTTGCTGGCACGTTGTCTTGCACTGGTCACTTGACACCTCAGTTTTACAAATCACTTCGATATGGAGTCTCAGCTCATTATTATGCTGCATCTAATACAGGTCATTATTATCTGTCTCAATTCAATTCAATTCAATTAGCTTTATTGGCATGACTGTGAAACAATATTGCCAAAGCATCATACATACAATAATAATCAACCCCATAAATTTCATTAAAGAATTAAAGCGTCTCTCTCACACATAATTATCTTAACTTGCACTGCATGCTTGTGTAGTTTACACCTCATATGTCATACTGTGTCACACCTGCAGGTTCTGATCGCTTACAAGCATAGTTAATGTACCGTGTTCACGTTGCATGCATTGTTTAATTGTAAAATGGTTCATGCAGCCATGCTTTATGCTTTCACACCTATTCAGGAAAATGGGGAACATGTTTATCAGCAGGATAAAACAATCAATAGCAACAGTATGGATTTTAGTTGTAACAAATGTGAGATTTCCCAACAGTTAAAGCAGCAGCTTTGTGAGTTTTTCCCACAAGAAATTACCCATCATGTGGAAACGCTTCTAGATAGTGTGACTCTGTCGTTCAGATCTGCCACTGACGCCAACGATGTCTCAGGAAGACTTCAAATTAAGTTGAAGGATTATGACTAAATTTTTTTCGGATCTCCAACTTATCATCATTAAATTGTTCTGGGAAGAGTTTGTTCAAAAATGGTTTTAATTTTGCTCAAAACCAAATATGTCCCAGATCCATGAGGTCACTTGGCTAACAGTAAGTGTTTGTAGTGGTATGCTCAAAGACTGGCAAGCACCGGAAAGAAAATACACTTTTCTTCTTTTATTTGCGTACCAATAAACAACAAAGCAGTTTAAAAGGTTATGTCCCCTAAAATTGTGGGAAAATACACAGCTCATGTTTAATGTGGTTATAGAATCTGGACTATTTTGTTCACTTTACTTTGAGTCGCAGTTATTTTTTCAAGTATGTTTTGTGTTTCTAATCTTTGTCTTCAGGCAGAACAGTGACCCCTGTGACACCATGGAGCAGACTCAGACTGACCCCATAAGCTGTGTAAGTAGCAATATGAAGGAGTATATCAGTGAATGTCTCACTGTACTCTGACACTAAAATATTTTCTGTGTTTCTTTTTTTGATGGAATGAATTACAAGCACAAAAGAGTAATCTTGGATCTGTTAAAAACAATAATACCTCAAAATTTATGTTACAGTATCTATGTGATGTACTTTCCTTCCTTCTCCCTTTCTTTGCTCCCTTTTAATTAATTTCGCTCTTTCTGGCTTCCACCCTTTCTCATACTTTTATCTTCAATTGTTTGTTTCCTTTTTCTTTCATTCTTTTCTTTTCATCCCTAAATTTTATGTTTCTTTAATCTCCCTTCCTCCAGGACTCTCTTTCATGCCGCTGTGATCAGAATGCCAACACCAGTCAGACCAACAGAAACTACCTTTCGCCATGCCAACCAAACTCTGGCCACAACCCCCACCTCCAGCTCTTTCCTGACAACCACTGGGAAGGTAGACACCCATTTGTCTCAGTTTTCACAGCATGCGAAATATACAATTAAAAAAATAAAATGTTGAGTAGGAAAACACACCCAGAAAACATGTTTAAGTGAAGGTAGGGATGAATGATCAAAAATCATGGTGTTTGTGTTTAATTAATTAATTTTCACTTTAAAAAAATGACGATGACTTAAGCTGGGGTCTGTGCCAAACAAGCATGTTCCCTTACGTCTGGAATACCATTTGTAGGCCGGGGCATTTCTGTGGCACCACAATGCTTCATTTATACTGTTATGACACATTTTACCTTCATCAAAAAATTGCTGTTCCTGCGATTTTGATGTTGTACTGATTTAGATAATATTTCAGTTAATTGTTCAGTCGCAGTGAGCAGAGTTTTTTCCAACATGATTTAAAATTATACCTAAGTTTGGTCAAATCCAGTTATTCTGCCATATTTGTTCATAGGATCGAGTCCTTTGTAGAGTTGTTGTAGTTGAAATAGCTCTAAAGTGGCTTAATCAATTAAAAGTACTTTCTGTATGTCTCGTGCGTTTTTAAATGCTTCTCAAAGATCTCTGAATTAATCAAAATTTAGTTACATTCTGAGCTGTCATTCTCCTTCATTTCCCCGTTAATCCTGTCATATATCATGTATGGCTGAGGGAAAAATTTGATGTTCTGCTTCATTTTGTTGTAATGAAACCCAACACACACGTATGCTGAATGAATGTTGGTGAGTGAAGTTATGAATGATGAATGACTTCAATGCTCCTCTTCTCTGCTATCTCTCTCCCTTTCCCTCCTCCCTTTTCTTCTCTTCTTCCTCCCTACCGTCCTCCTTCCATCCAAACAGCGTCACCCCCCTCCCATCTCCACCTCCCTCCCATAGATTTCTCATGTATGCACCTGCAAAAAGAAGGCCATGGTAAGTAGTTTCATATCTGCCCACACATCCACCGGTCTACCTATCCTTACTTTCATCCTTTCTTGTTTGTTTTTGTAAAAATTGTAGTTGCTTGTTGGTAGTACTACGGAAAACTTTATTCATATATTCCATTTTAAAATTAGCTTGAGTGATACTGATCATGAGTAAATCCCTCCCTGCATGTGAAGCGCTTCTTTCCATCATATTTGAAAACACAGCTGGACATTTTTCTTCTTATCTTTCCTCTTTCCTCTGGCTGCAGTGTGACTGGGCAGATTGATCCGGACACCTTTTCTCTCTAAACACATTTTTTCCCCTGACTCTGCTGCTTATCTTTCCGACCCTCCTTCACACTCTCCTTCCCCCCTTGACTCCATTCGTTAGCATAGCGCTGACAGTCAAGACACCATTAATCAGGCAAAGAGTGAGTCAGCAGGGTACCGAAGAAGAACATTCATCTGTTGTATCAGCTCAACAGTCCCCTTTCCTAGCAGCCCTTGTGTGCATCTTATTGATATGTACAGTACCCACATCAAACTCTTGTTAGCCAGGCATTCAATTTGTTGTTCTTTCTCTCCCTGCTTTACTTACTTCCTTAACTTGATCTGATCTCCTCTCTTTATTTCTTTCGTTCTCTCTCCAGACCCAGTCCCGGCATTCAAATCCTGGCAGGACGACAATGAGAGCGGAGAGGCACAGCTCTCCCCGCTGGCCGGTCGTATGGTTCCTCTCCCCCTGCTGCACCTGGAGGAGGATGGCGAGGGGGAAGGAGGGCAGGACGCTTCCCCCTCCTCTTCCCACTACCACGCTCACGTCCTGGCAAGACGTTTCCTCGACTTCGGAGCGCACAGTGCTCAGCGCTTCCTCCAGCAGGACCCGGACGCCACCTCACCCACCAAAGCACAGAGGTACGATGAGGCGTAGACATCCAGCATTTCTACTAGAATCTGTTTATGGATTTTAGTGGTATAATTACCGTATTTTTTTCTGTTGCATTATTTTGATATTTTATTCATTTATACATGTGTATTCTGCCATCCCAAGGCCACGCAGAGCGTCGTTTGGCTCAAAAGAGGCAATGAGAGGCGGCGATTCAGTGACCCACCAGCTAACAAAAAAGCTTCAGCACCTGAAGAAGAAAATTAAGCAATTTGAAGAGCAGTTTGAGAAGGAGAGGAATTATAAGGTAAAAAAAATTAAATGTAAAGAGAAGGTATAATTTGTTTTACTGTTTAGAAATGCTATTGCTCAATAATATGAACAAAAACTAAAAAAAGTAAATAAAAAGCAAAATGGTTAAAAAGTAAATCACAAATCCTGATAATTTAATATTTAGCATTTAGCAAGACTTTGTCGTCTGTATATAAAAGCATCAGCGAAGTGAGTTTTTTTGCCCTTTCTCTCCTCCTCTTCTCTCTCTGCAGCCCTCTCATGGAGACAAGGCAGCTAACCCTAAAGTCCTCAAATGGATGACCGACCTCACCAAGATCCGCAGGCAGATTAAAGGTAGAACGACTCGCACTTTTTCCTGTGAATGTGCATTTGTGTGTATGTGTTGGGTTTAGAGTGTCTGTGTGCCATCCTGTTCTATGCTGGACAGCTTGACCCTCCCCACTCCAAAACCTTTTGTAACAACATTGCATGTATGTTGGTCTAACAAACACACACACACACACGTGCAAACACTCACATGCCAGGGGTTGACGTGGCTCTCACATGCGTGGCTCCCACCCTCCCGTGTGCTGGTGCGTCCTTGTGAACCCACATTCATTACCTCTGCGGCGAATTCGGTAAGGTGAAACGGTGGATAAGACTTTAAATTATACATAAATTGATTTCAGAATATTTGGAAATATGAAGGCACTCTGATAAATAAATAATCTACACGTTCTAATTTTTGATCAGAATTTAAATTGAAGCTTTTGATGTTTTTAACCTTTGATAAAGTGGTGTTACTTGCCAGTAAATGAGCCAAACTCAGGTATTAGAAAGTAAAATATGATGTATCTAATGTCCAGAAATAGTTTCCTACACTTTGACGTGTGTCTTCCCCTGTGCATCGTTTCACCATTCTGAACAAAACCCATGACACTCGTCCACCTTCTCAATGTGAGGTGACGGCTCTCCTCGGAGAACGCAGTGGCCCGAAACATTTCTCTCATGTTTCAAATCAAAATTGAAAACAACAATAACGCGAGCACCCGTTCTCCACTTTCCTCCCTCCTCCTCCTACCGACCGATTGATTGATTGATTGACTGATGGGCCAACCAGGACGCCAGCACCACCTTTTACCCAGAAGCACGCTGAGGCACCAGGCTTTGCTCCATTCATACAGACGCCATCATGCCCCCACCTCCCCTTCCTCCTCCCCACCCTCCTCCTCTATCTGCTCACCTCCCCATCACACACTCACGCCCCCGCTCCACCCCTACTCAGGCCTGAGCGCTAGACCGTATCACCTCAGTAAGTACCAACCCCTCAGTAAGTAGACAATACATAACACTACTGACAGTCACAATGAGGCAGCATTGTAAGAGCATCTTGCTTCTTTGTTTTGGTGTATCCTGTTGAAACTGCATGTTGGGATGGGACATCTAACTCTTTTTTATCTCTCAGAAGTGTGAAGTAGCATGAGGAAGAGAAAGGCATTTTATTTTTTAATGGGGGTGTTTATTGAGGCATTGATTATTTGCTCTTCATTTCATTGTGACTAAAACTGTACTGTAAACCTTTATACAGTGACCGTTGTTCCAATGTAACCACATAGGTAGAAGTGCTGTGGGCATGTATAATTTTTTTTTTTTAAATTCTGTTATTAATCTTTAAATAATACCTGAAATCTTTAAATCTGAAATCTTTGTATAATGTTCTTACAAGGAAACAGTTGCACAATATAAGTATAGTAAGTTAGGTGACCCTTTATCTAGAGAAACTACAATATCCAGCAGAAATATGTCTATGTCTATATCAGACTGACTCTGGGGCGGTTGAATGTCTAGATGCTGTTCAGGAAAAGGTTTTTGCTTGCTTTGTTGAAAGGGTGTGGTGTCGTGTGTTGAATCTAAGCATGTTTGTCATCCTCCTCATTTATTGTAATTTGCTGACTTAAACCACTGCAGCAGGCTCCTGCATATCTGATAGTCCAGTGAAAGATGTCTTATGTGTCTGAAGACTTAATGGTGACCTATTATATTGCATTTCCAGCCCTATTTTGTAGTTCTGTGACTCCTAAGGTAGCTTTGCATGATTCAAAGTTCAAAAAAATAATTTTCTATCTTATACTGGCCCCTCATTTCTGCCTTTGTCTGAAAAAAAAACTGTAGATGCTCCTGTCTCTCTTATGATCATAAGCAGAGGTGTGGAGCCGAGAGTAGAAAAAAAAACTGTTGAAATTGTAGCGTTCAGAACAGGGGGAATCTGAGGTGTTGGCTCACAGAAATTTCTTTTAAATACATTAACCTCATTTACTTGAAGCTTTGGCCACGTTTAACATGAATATCTGACATTGCAACGTCAAAGATATGAGAGGAAATATGGAAAAGCATAATAGGTCACTTTTAATCTTTTCTCCCCATTCTCTCTTTCTGCAGCACTGTTCTTGTCCTGGTTCGTTCTTTTGTACTTTACCCTCCCCTCAGCTTATCTGTTTTTCTCATTGGTGTATTTGTTCTTCCCCAGATGCCAAACACCGTGCAGAGAGCGAACTCGGACCCCAGACTCGTCCACGGAGCAACACCTTGCCCAAGAGCTTCGGCTCTACGCTGGACCAAGGAGAATATGACACAGCAGGGGAGGTCAAGGGTCAGCATCCCACCAGGGAGGAAACACTGGAGCTGATCCAGCACAGGGTCAAAGGGAAGCGGCAGGAGGATGGCTGGCCTGATGACATAAAGGTAAGTAGCCGTTATGTTTGTTTTTTGCCTTGCAACTGTGAACAGAAGAAACATTATAGAGTCGAACGAATTATGGAAGAAGGTTTTTTTTTTTTTTGAGAAACAAGTGATAGATTTTGCATTTAGTAGTCATTCTTCAAACATAATGATACATGATGTATCAAATTTGGGAAAGTAATCCTACGTTTAATGCAAAAATGGAATGGTAATTACATGCAATGTAAATTCAGATCACATAGGCATACAAAAAAGAACCTATGCAGAAGAATTTATAAATGGGGAATTTTTTTTTTACTACAACACAAACAACAAGAATTATTTTCTTAGATTGTGCATAAACTGTGTAGCAAATATACATTTATAATGATGTTTTTTATCAGTTTGACTTGGATGTATTGCATAAGATGTCAGATTATCAGTTGTCATCTCATTGATGCAAACTCGAGGACTGTGGCAGGTCACAGCTGAGCAACAGTCTCTCTCAACAGTATCACTATTACATAATGAATTGTTTCTGTGTAGAAGATGACTAAGGAGCAGTTGTCCTGTGAGAAGACGGTCCTTCAGAAGAACCTTCTGCACTATGAGGGCCTGCATGGTCGACCAGTAAGTTACAGATATCCTTAATCCTGCCTGGATTTCATTTTTTTCTGTGAAGCTCTGTTGAAACACTCATTTCAACTTTTTCTAACCAGTTTCTCTCTCTTTGTCTCTCAGGTGACCAGAGAGGAGCGTCTGGTGGTGAAGCCTCTCTATGATCGCTACAGATTGGTCAAACAGATGCTCACCAGAGTCAGCATCACACCTGTCACAGTGCGTACACATAAACACATCGTTACATCTAGTACACTGTTTGCAACATACTCACTAATTCGAAGTTAGTAGTAGTAAAACAAATCAGAATACTGTTTTTATATAATACGTAGTGTCCTGTTTATTACCTAAAAGTAATTCAGTCTAATCCAACAGCCCTATAATAAATCCATGCTTCTCCCGCATTAACCTCCCCTCTTTCTCCCCCAGGTGTCCCCCTCCAGTAAGAGGCGAAGTCAGACCCTCCAGCCAATCATTGAGGGTGAAACCGCTCATTTCTGGGAGGAGATCAAAGAAGAAGAGGAGGATGAGCGGAAAGAAGGTGGAGAAGAAGAAGAGAGGGAGGAAGAGAGAGAGGAGGAGGAAGAGGAGGAGGAGGAGGAAGAGGAGGAGGGAGAGAGCAGCGGTGGGGAGATGCAGAGCTCTGAGGTCATCATGGCAGTTGACCTTGTGACTCCGACTGACGAACCGGTGAGGAGCCAGAACCAACCTGATAGACAGAGCGACTGTCCAATGAGAGACAAGTTGGAGGAGGGGTCAGGGAAGCTGGCGATGGACCTGCGGCTGTCCAGCTCTAACGCCTCGTCTATGTAAGAACACACACACTTGATGTATATCCTCTTAACACTTCCTGTAAAGCGAACACTTGTTTCACGAATACAAGTTGTTTTGTTTACATGTTTACATTCCAGTAGTTTTCACCTACATCTAATTCTTATAATTGTGCCTTTTTTAGACTAACTTCGCACATCACAAAGCTTTTCTCCATTCTTCGTCTCTCCCCTTCCATTTGACTTAGTTCATCAGTGTTGTCTGGTTTGAACAAATATGGCCGATCATCAAAGTGAAATGAATCTTCGTTAATAGTCTAGTCAGTCGATAACTGGCCATTACACTTGTTGAATTTCTTCCGAAGACAATAGCTCTAAAGACTAATCCATGAGGCTACTTTCTGTGTTTGTCTATGTTCTAGACCAGGGGTCGGCAACCTTTTCTGTGATGAGTGTCCATATACAAAGATGAAGATATCCACTGTGCCAGCAGCGTTTGTTAATGCACATCATTTATTTTTAATTTATGCAAGTTTTGTAACTTGTTTGTAGTTTTGTTAATAATTAATCAAATGAATCAAAATGAATAACAATCAAATATCAATATTTGCTGTGATAAAAAAATATTTAAATTGAAATAGATTTTGGTAGATGAGTGCATCAATGATGATAAACTTATTTAGCTAAACATCTTTATTTACCATACATTTATAACATCCATAGGTTACCAACCACTGTTCTAGACTCAGACACAAGCATTAGGAATGATTGATATAAAATTTAAGTTAACAGGCTTTTGCCCCCATATATTGTTTTGCTGCAGCCATGTTTCCCAAATGATTTGCTGTTTACTATCGTAGAGGACAAAAGAAGCCAGAAAATATTTACAGTTGAGAAGCTGAAATTAGTGCATTTTGAAGTTTCTGAAATTACTCAAAACAATTAATCAGTTATCAAAATAGTTGGCATATAATTTAATAGTTGTCAGCTAATTGTGGCACCTCTACAGGTGAATGACCATAAACAGAGCCAACATAATGCATATTACTTTGTGTTTACAGTAATGCATGATCCAGCTCAGGCAATTTAAAAAAAAAATGTATTAACTAATGTGGAATAGGGAAAAGGCTCTGATTATCTCTAACTTTGCTGACGGTGCAACACCAGCAGGAACAATGTGAGATGGAAAGTAAACAGGTTTTTATCTGCTGAGCTTGTTAACACACACACACACACACACACACACACACACACACACACACACACACACACACACACACACACCTCTATCCTTTATCAGCTCAGGTTTGTACATCCAGATCTTGTACCAGGACATGATCCTGACAGCTGATCCCTAATGCCACCACAGTTCACTTCCTGCTCACAGTAATCTCACTTCCTGCCCTCCTTTTCCCTGTGGACTAGATTCTGAATTTATGGTTCAAGATCCAAATGATTCTGTTGAATAAATACATACATTAAGTGTTTTTGTGCTGATGAGACTCTTAACTGTAGTGGTGTTAGTATCATGGCAGCTCATGTAACTGTGTTATCATCCTCCAGGCCAGAGCTGCTGGAACAGCTATGGAAGGCCAGAGCAGAGAAGAAGAAGCTGAGGAAGACCATTCGAGAATTTGAGGAGGGTTTTTATCAGCGTAATGGAAGGTACGTCGAAGACACAGTCACTCACATGCACACAAACAAAACCAGACTGTCAGCATAATGACATGCAGATACATCTTGGATTATCTGTTCTTTTTAAATGTTTTAACTGTTTGTTATCTGAAAAGGTTAATTGAAATCCATATCTGTCTATCTCTATTCACACACACGCACACTTGCTGATTCAAAAGTCTACATTAGAAAACACAATCTATATATCTTTGAAGATAATCACTAACAGATTAGGTAGACATGGTGCCTTCAGTTCCTGCTGAAGCATGTCTGTATACCTGTCCCAACATGTAGGTCATGAAAACGTGTACAGGAGGGAAGAACAAGCGACAATCTTCTGGTATCAGGAATGTGAAATACTATGATTGAAAGCATCACTGAGCATGTCAAAACCAGGCGAGACAAATCTGAAATAAATTCCTACTTTGGGGCAGAGTCAGTTGACTTTAACTACGAGACTAGGGCTGAACGATTTCGGGGGAAAATGTAATTGCAATTATGATTCGATTTGCGGTTTTGTTTTTTAAGTTTAGCTAGAGTTTAATATTCACTGTGTATTAAATAAAACATGTCAACATGAGACACCATCAAAACTGTGCTGTGGCAGGATTTTCAAAATAAAAACACCCTGTGCAGACCCATCGAATATCATCATTAAACACAGTTAAAAGAGAAAAAAACAACAACAATTAACTACGTAGCCTATTTAACCATGGTAGAATCACAAACACCAATGACAACTGAACAAGTCAGTAAAATCAGACTCACAGAGAGCTGTACGCCAACAGTGTCGGGGCAGGCTTAATGCTCCTCTGCTGAAACACTTCCACTGTGAGTTTATCACCAGGTAGAAGTTTTGTTTGTTGTTGTAAATCATACATGCCCTGTGCCTGCTCTGATTGGTGAGTAGGAGGCGCATGGCGCTTGTGATTGGTTGAGTCTGTCACACAAGGATGACAATGGAGTGAATTTGTAACTGTGTGACTGTTTAAAATGTTGCACTGTATAATTAACCTACATTTTTAATCGCACTCTTTACGATTAGCTACTCGCGTTCTTTCAAATCACAATTTCAATTTGAAAATAATTAATTGTTCAACAGTATGCGAGACACTTTACAGGATGAATGACGTAATGATAAAGGTCATGATTCCCAGTGACCATTTTAGCTTCCAATACCCCACATCAATCAGCTAGTGCCATCACTTTGCCATTCTGTAGTTTAACCCCAGTATAAGGAAGAAAGCTGTGGAGGAACCTGATAAATTATTTTATTTCAGTAAAACAGCTTCCAAACAGGCCAGCAGAGATCATTTGAGGTTCAGTTTGCTCAATGACAATTTATCTGTAGCTGCTGAGGGTAGGGAAACTAAGCTTGTGCCAGAGGACAATACTGGAGACTTCTTCAGGACATGACAAAAAATAAATACGTATTCTCCTCTATATCCCTCCTCTGCTGTAGAAATGTTCAAAAGGAGGACCGGGTGCCGATGCTGGAGGAGTATAGGGAGTACAAGAGGATCAAGGCCAAGCTCCGCCTCCTGGAGGTTCTCATCAGCAAACAGGATTCCTCCAAATCCATCTAGACCCGTCTTCCTCAGACGCCCGCTGTCACCATACACATCAGCTCTCATCACTGTTGCGATGACTCGCCCGGGATGTCTGACGTCATCATACCTTGAAGGGTTTAACAAACACTCCAGCCAGCAACAGCAACCACATCACGTGACTTCCCAGGAAGTCGAGACACTCAGTCAGACTTCATGACCGCCACTTGTGCGTGCTGCATTTATGTCGTGGAGAAAACTAAATTAGAGTGACTTGCTGGTTCAGAGTTACAGTGTAATTTGCATGCGTTCATGAGGTCAAATACTGAACGTTAAAATCAATATGTCATCGTTTAACTTGCAGTTATAGTGTGGGAACATTTCCAGTAACCTTTATGAGGGACTTTTAGTCAAACTATATGACTAGCACTGGTCAAACACAACCCTAAAGACTGCAGCTATGTGTACATTGGGTGTTGTTGGAGCAGTATTAAGGATTATTTTGGATGGGAAGAATTGTAAGTTAGTAAATTAAAAGAACATGATCACTGTGTTGTGGCATATAAAAATCTCAAATGTTTTTTTTAATACTTAAATCATTCTAATTGGCCAAATCTTTGCGAGTCTTCTGACAGAAAAGTAAAGATTAATGTGCTAAAATAACTTTTAGCTGCTTTGTTTAGTGAGCAATATGCATAGAAGCAAAGAAAATCTTTGCATACATTTTAAGCATTTTGTTTACATAATCAGTTAAATCATTATATTAATTTGATAAATACATGATTATCTGTTTGACTACTGGCAGTGTCTGTTGGTGATTTCAGAATTCAGTAATGTGGACATTACAGTCTGAGATTAATTAAGTGCTTTTAAAAGGGTGACGTGCAAGACGTCAGCCATTTTCCCATGACATGAATGCAGCACCAAAATCACTCCTGTCAGCCACAACCGATCCCTGCTGCCTCGTGTGACTGCGCATTGTTTAAAAAACATGGAGAAAAAGGAATCCTCATTACAGTTTGTCTTCATCATCATCATCCCACCAAGACTTTGCTATTGTGTTATCGTGTCTCAGTTCCCCATCATCTGAGAAAAATCAAAAGAGACTTTCTGACTTTTTGATTTCAGGAACTTTTCTTTTGTCGATCTTTGTTCTTCGTGTTTTTTTCCTTCATGCTGAGGAATCTTATTGGACAGCTCGAGGACTGGCATTTTAGACACTCGTTTCTTTGGGACGTTGCACTGTGTGACAAGTCCCTCTTTCGCCTTGCTTCAGGGAGTCACGAGTTCGCAAAAGCGGCCTCCTTGGCACGAGGTGATTGGTTATTTTATTCTGTCAGTAAAACTCATCTAACATCCTGGATGCTTCACCTTCTGACTGATTTTTAAAATTCATTCACATGTTTAAAAACAAGTTAATGCGTGTATTCTTGTTAAAGTGTATTCATGTTTGTTCACATTTTTCTTGAAAGATAAAGGATGTGTGTTGTATTCCAAGGAAAAAGTAATTTGTTTTAACTCTTGGAGCTGTTGTGAAAGACTGATTATGATTTTCCTTTTCATTTATTTCTGTTCAGCATTTCTTTTCCTATTTTGGCAGTATTTGTCAGCAGGATGTACACTAAGTTAGGGCACAGTGGTTAGTTGTACTTCTCCTTCATGGAGTAACTGAGAACTTAGTTTCCCATGAGCCTCTTTCAGAAAACTGCTGCTGTTAAGAGTTTTGACGTCATATGACATGATTTTGATATTTCTGACTGCACTTGAATGCAGCATTTATCTCAAGATGCTCATAGAAAACAGTCCTTCTCAGATTAGGAGATTTTATCTTGTAGATGGGTTGTTGCAAAAGTCATCTGGAAATTTCTGTACTAGATTTTTGTTGACTTTTTACTTAGTTTTTCACTTGTCCAGTTTGCTGCATTGGGGCAAGGCAGGTTCTGAAAGATTATGGGTGATAAATGCTGAGGAGGGGAGCCAGTATCTGGTCCACCTTGCTGCTGCTTCTCTGAAGCGAGCATGTTGGCTACAGGCAGTGGTAGTTTGAAAGAGTTTGCTATCAGCGCAGCCTCCTGAATGTCAGTCCCGACGCAGTTGCTGGGCAGCTGATGCGATTGAACAACTGATGTATTTCTGTTGGTCCTTGGTTGAAGTCTGATTGTAGCTTTACAGGCTGTACTGACTTTATGAGACATAAACCCCCATCTGTGGTTAGGTGAAATTTCCCTCCAACTGATGAGCCAGTGCCGAGGGTCTGATAGCATGTAGCTTGATTTACAGCCAACTAAAACAGTTCTCAGCTGTTTGTCTTTGTTCAAATCTGCAGTCCCATTGGAGTTGCATTTCCTGCTGGCAGGTGAAATGAGGGCAGTTTAGGAGGAGAGGGTTTGAGGTTTAATACTGTGTATGCCAACGAGCTTGTCTTCTTCATATTTCTTTGTGGAGGCCACGTTGTCTTTTATCAGACAGGAGTCAAGATGTCACAGTGTGATTTGAAATGTGGGACAAAGAAATTTCCAACTGTCGCTGAATTTCGGCTTCATTTTGGCATCAAATCAAATGAGGCAGGCGAAGTTCTATTATCAGAACCTCTTTGGCTGGTAATGTGGCTTGTTACTTGTGAGACATTTAAGGCATATAAGACAACATAGTACTTTTATTAGCTGTGTAGAGATGTAAATGTACCCGCCAGAATCAAAGTTAACGGCCACCTTTAGTCTGTCAGTGGACGGCAGGTGTGATGGTTTGAAATCAAAGTTTTGTATAAGTCAAGAGTAGAACTTTTTGTGTTTGTGAGTGCTTGTGAAGAATATGAGGGGGAAGGGTGATGTGTGTTCGTCAGGACCGTAAAGCTTGGAGGTTTGATGTAAAAAGATGTTATTTGCACAGCATTCACAGAATGCAGCCCTTTTGTGTTCTTTCATTTGTATTTCTAAAAATGAAGCACTACTTCTATAAAAATAAATATATACTGTACATAAAATAAGAAAACACCCGAAGGAATGAATGTCAGAAATGTTTAAATTATTTCAAACATTATGTTTGGCCCCCTTTGGTTCATTATATTTGTGATGCCCTGAGAATGTGTTTTTTTATTATTATTATTATAAAATGTTGCTATTACTATCATAACCATTATTTTGTGTGATAATGACAGTAATAATCCTTCTTACTCACAAACTGTAAAACCAGCTGTAGAAGTTAGTCTGGCACTGTGTGTTGCTATTCAAACATGAACCTGCTCTGTTTTCTGATTTCTTTTGTCGCTCTGTGTAATATAAGCTAATATAGAAGCAGTACTGTAGTGAGCTTGCATGGCAAAAGAACATAATAGTATCAATAACATGATGTATTGTTTCTATGATTTGTGCCATGAAGAAGCAGCAATAATAAAAGTTTGCGTGGAGGGTTTACAGTATCGGGTCATCATGGGTAACGCTGGGTGCAATCGACTTTGTGTGTGAATATTTGAGGTACAATATTACTTTTTTAGTCTAATTGTTTTCAGCCCTGATACACACAATGTCTCACACAGACTTTGCTTAGACAGTGTGTTTTTACCACTGTTGTCTGCATAATGTTCATGTTGGCGCTGCTGAAAAACCAAAATAAAATTTAAACCAGAAGGTGAGCAGGGATTGAAAAGCCAATGACAGATTTGTCATATCTGAAAACATTCCAGTTTTTATCATCATTCAGAAAGTGGAAACAATCTACCGTCAATCTCTGAGGGGCTTTCTTTTGAATCTTTATCATCTTTTTCAGTCAAAGTGAACAAGTTGACTTGTTTAGGCGCCTTGGTTTGTTAAAAATCAACTTTGTGTCTCCATTGTGCCTGCAACAGAGTGGTAAAATTCACATGTGGTTCATACGTTGTAAACTGTAAACTTATTCTGTCTCTGTACAGTATGTTTCATCCCACACTCGCCCATCCAACATGCATGGTTATTTCACATACCTGGAATTCGCAGCAGAAGTCGACGTCAAAGGTGTCTCACTGGTTATCCGCTCCTCCTGTAATGTTGAAAAAATGATCAGTTTTTTGGTCAAAACGGCAATAGATGACAAAATATATATTTTACAAATCTGTAAAGGATTATTGAGTAAAGGGTTTTTGAATCTTTAAAATTTAAAGGACAAATGCATGATAACGAAAGTCAATCAGATACTTTGCGACATCTTTGATGAATGTTTTTGCTCTGAATTCCTTTAAGCAGAGATGTTTCTTTGCTTCCTCCAGGTTGTCTACATGTGATACTGTGTTTTATCACATCGATATAGTGTATGTATCTATAAATGTTTTCTTACTTTGTGAATGCTTTTTTCTGTTTCTTCATTAACAAAAAAGGATGATTAAAATACAGTCAGTAACAGACATTTACACATGAAAATAAAATTTACAAGCTTGCCACATAAGTTTTCTTGCTTCTTGAGTAGAATGAATTAAAGTAAACGTTCAACCAGGTATTCTTCCTATATAAATATGTAGCAATAGCGATATAAAAAAATAAGTTCTAAATAAATGAGCTGCCATTTTTACTTTACAATTGCAGCCAAATATGTTTTTTAAAAAAAACATTGATATGAGTTATAAATAGTAGGCTATGTTCTTAGCAAACAAACTGATAATGTAGGACCGTTTTCCATGTTCTTGAAAAACACCACTGTGCCAAATGTAAGGTGGAAGACAAAATAGAGTTGAGTTTAATATTTAAACTCAATTTAAAAAGACTTGTTGGCAGCTTGACTGTTTGATAGATTATCATGATTTTCCAGAGGATCTCAGATAGATTTAAACTACTTATATACTGCAAACATGCTGCTACTTAGCATTGAACATAATAAGCAGCATTTCTAATGAGGAAGTTACTTATACTTAATTACTAATTGCGTAGTAGCTGTAACACATTGACTAGTAATCAGCACCTTCTAGTGGATGATAGCAAAGAGGCAAACTAATTAACATGCCGGCATTTTAATGTTATAAACCTATTAAAGTTCAGTTGTATAACCCTTTCCACATTTACATGTCACAGTATAAAAAGCACAGGCATCATCAATAACATTAATTATAGCTTTAGTCCCTTGTGGTGAACCAGCTGTATCATTAATATTATTAGTCACACCTGCGATTTTTCCTATTTATTTAAATAAAAAAAATATTTATTTTTATTTTTTTTAAAAACACCTAAGTGAAAACACCTCTCAATATAATGTACAACTTAAAATATGACCTCAGTAATAAACATTCTTGAATTTACATATCACTAAAAACGTCTTAAAGATTTAATTGATGGCAAAGTGTTTTGCGGACAAGGCTGCTAATACTCCTTTTTCCATATAGGCTAAGTCATATGCTCGGAAGCTTAAAGTTACATAAAATGGAAATACTCAAGTAAATTAGTAGAAAGTAGTCCTTGTGTAAAAGTAGGTGTTTACATTTAACCACTGGCTGAGCATTTCCAGCTACCACACCTAAACGCAGCTAAATGTTATACAGCTGAAAAACAACAAACTAACAAACAGTCCCATATAAATGGCTCAAAGTTGAGGATATCAGTCTCAGATATCAGTGTTAAATTTAAAGTGAATTAAGTGACGCCAATAAGATGTTAAAACCTCAGTTGCAACAGCACAAACAAGTATTTATGAACTGTTAGTGTCACTTGGATGTTTCTAATTAGCCTACTTTAGAGACACATCTGTTGCTGAGCTCCACAAACTTCCTCCCTGCACTACAGCTCCTTCACAAGCTGGTGTGAAGATAAATAATAATTAGGATTTTTATGAGGAAAAATACAGGGAGGTCGGCGAGTTGCTAATTAGACTAATTGCACCTCACGCTGCTGTTATGTGCTGTACTGTCTCAGGGGCATCCTTGCACAGTCTGCACCTGGGGTCCTACCTGGTGTGGTAGACCCCAGCCTCTATTGATCTTGTACTGAGTGCCTGTTCTTGTGCCGCCATGATTAGTGCCTCTGTGCTGTCCTTCAGTCCAGCCTTTTCCAACCACTGGTAGGATTTCTTGATATCAGCCACTTCTTCTATTTGTCTGTGGTACAAGCCGTGCAGCGGCTTGGTGTACAGTCTCAGGGTGCTGGATTTGGGGTGAAACCCTCCATGCATTGTCAGGAGCTTTCTTGTCTTGATGTCAGTAGCCTCTATCTCCTCCTTTGGCCAGTTTATTATACCAGTGGGGTATCTGATGACTGGCAGGGCGTGTGTGTTGATGGCTCGGATCTTGTTTTTCCCATTCAGCTGACTTTTCAGGACCTGCCTCACTCTTTGTAGGTATTTGGCTGTGGCGGTCTTCCTTGCTGCCTCCTCATGGTTTCCGTTAGCCTGTGGCACCCCAAGGTATTTGTAGCTGTCCTGAACATCTGCGATGTGGCCTTCTGGTAGTTCAACCCCCCTCGGTTCTGATCATCTTCCCTCTTTTTGATACCATGCAACCACACTTGTCCAGTCCGAACGACATTCCAATGTCGTTGCTGTAGATCCTGGTAGTGTGGATCAGTGACTCGATGTCTCGCTCATTTCTGGCATACAGCTTGATGTCATCCATGTAGAGGAGGTGACTGATGATTGTTCCGCTTTGGAATCGGTATCCGTAGCCAGTCTTTGTGATGATCTGGCTGAGGGGGTTCAGGCCTATGCAGAACAGCAGCGGGGATAGTGCATCGCCTTGGTATATGCCGCACTTGATGGTGACTTGTGCAATTGGCTTTGAGTTGGCTTCCAGACTTGTTTTCCACAGCTTCATTGAGTTCTTGATGAAGGCTGTTAGTGTCCTGTTGATCTTGTACATCTCCAAGCATTCCAGTATCCATGTATGTGGCATTGAGTTGTAGGCTTTCTTGTAGTCAATCCAGGCAGTGCACAGATTGGTCTGTCTGGTCTTGCAGTCTCGAGTGACTGCTCTATCCACCAGTAGCTGGTGCTTGGCTCCTCTGGTGTTACTGCCTATTACCTTCTGGGCCCTGTGCATGTATTGAGCCATGTGCCTACTCATCTTAGCCGCTATGATGCCTGAGAGGAGCTTCCATGTTGTGCAGAGGCAGGTTATTGGCCGGTAGTTGGATGGGATTGTTCCCTTCTGGGGATCCTTCATGATCAGGATTGTCCGTCCTTGGGTTAACCATTCTGGGTGGGTCCCATCCATCAGCAGTTGGTTCATTTGTACTGCCAGGCGTTCATGGAGTGCAGTTAGTTTCTTCAGCCAGTAGGTGTGGATCATGTCAGGGCCTGGTGCTGTCCAGCTCTTCATACCTGCCTCTTGGATGTCTGCCGTTGTAATGGTTACTGGTTCTTGTTCTGGGAGATTGCTGTGATCTGTTCTTAGATCCACTAGCCACTGAGCATTGGTGTCGTGGGATGCCTCTTTCTCCCATATGTTCTTCCAGTACTGTTCAGTCTCAGCCCTGGGTGGATCTGATCTTGTGTTATTACCCTGCCACTGAGAGTACACTTTGGATGGTTCGGTGGAGAACATCCGGTTTATTCTCCTTGCTTCTGCTTCTCCCTTGTATCTCTTTAGGCGGGTGGCCAGGGTGGTGAGTCTTTGTTTGGCAGTCTCTAGAGCCTCAGGTATCGACAGCTTGTTGTATTTCTTAGGTAACCCCTTCCTTACACCACCTTTACCTACAAGATATTTCTGAATCTCCTGCATCTTTAACTCTCTTACACTCCTAGTCCTGCAGGGGGGGGTGAAATGTTTCCAGAATAGAATATTTTAACTGTTAATAAAGAAGTAAAGGTTTTCTTTCTTTTGAATGCATTGCATGAAGAAGAAAAAAATCTCCACCACTGTTGTGACAATTCCTTTAAGACCAATGAATCTCCTTGACCCAGCTACAAATTGATGTCAGATAATGTTGGACTCACTACACAAGTACTGATCATCACCTGCAGACAATGATTAAAATAATAATAATTGTTAAAAATTATTGTTAAAATACAATATTCCTGATTTCCTGGTAGAAAAAGCAGTGCAGAAATACTCTTGTAAGTAAAAGTCCTGCAAAAGTTTAAAATAGTATTAGCATCAAAATATAGGCCTACTTACAGGACCAAAAGTACTTTTTATGCAGAATGGCCCATTTCAGAATAACATACTATATTACTATGGTATTATAATTAGCGATTCACTTTATGTTGCTACTGGTAAAGGTGGTGCTTTATATACATTTTGTGAATCAACAAAGTTTCATTTTAATTTATAATGCTGCTTCATAATATATTTGGTGATTATATTTTGTTTTATTAATGAATGACTGCAAGTCAGATAAATGTAGTGGAGTAAAAACTACAATATCTTCCTTAAAAAAGTATCTGAATAAGTATAAAGTAGCAGACAATAGATATACTTAATTTTGAAGTATTTAAACTTTACTTGAGTAAATGTACTGTTACTTTATTTTTATTTTCGAGCTATTATCAACTTGACATCCAGGTTTACTTTTACTTTAATGGTAATTTGTATAACAAAACTCCTCCTTTATTAACTGACATTGACCATCAAACCAGCATCTTCTTCAGTCAAATTATAATCTGCTGCGTCTCATCAAAACAAAGATTCTGTAAAGGTGACACAACAGTCTGATGTAAACCACCTGTGCACACCAACAAAGTCTGACTACTCCTTTTGTGTACATTTGTACAAGATCTGCTGTCAAAATCAAATCCGACTCCAGTCTGCTCTTAAAGAAAACCCATGTGCACCAGTTTTCATATAAAACATCTTAAAGTGCTAAATGCATAATTTATAGCGTCAGATGAAGAAACACAAGTCAGTTTAGAGCATATTTTTGCAAAGAAAGCCTGTTTAGTATTTGTGTTAATTAAAATTATTTCAAGTTTGAAGGTTTACATATAACCTGCAAGTACAGCGCACAAGTTTCACCTTCACAAATCACATGATGTCCCAAACACACGTCAACTAACAGACTTATTAATAACAACTGTTTAGTTTACAGCATCCACAGTTTATATTAAAAATAGAACATCTGCGCTTTGTAAGAACATTATTCATCTGGAAACATCAAGGACAACACCTCTTCCAAAAAAACAAAACTCACTTCAAGGTGCATTTAATAGCCGTTCTGGAGGTTTCGGCCACGTTCTCGGCCACTTGATGTTCAAATTTCAACTTCCAATTCAACGTGGATGAAAAGTCTTAAATGTACCCAAACAGTTGAACATCACCAGCTCAATGATATCTGAGAAAGCTCAATCTACTAACGAGGGCTTTGTGTTAATGGTCGAAAGCTCCTGAACACCTACTAAATGGACCTTGAGGTGAAACTTTTTGCCAACTTCTGTTGGCAACCAAAGTCAGGAATGAACTTCGACCAAACCAGTGTTTTTTGGATGCTTCATGAAATTGCATATCGTTAGAACTTACTGTTGATTATTGTCGCAGTACAACTGTGTGTTTCCTACAGTGTAGGCAGCGATTGGTCTCCATTTTATTCAGAACAATATCAACATCAACTAATAGAAACTTGAAGTGTGCTTCCGATAGGACTCATGCCAGTGAACTGTCGGTTTTATATAAAGCTAGTGCAGTGACGAAAATCAAGATTTCCATCTGATAGCTTTAGATGCTGATACCAGGCTTGAATATCCAAGGCTGTGCTTGAAATCACCGTTTATTTGCTGCAGAGTGTATTTAATCACATTTAGTGTTGAATCCTCAGTGTGCAACTTGTGCTCTATATAGTGCCGTCAAAAGTTCCCACAATGGAAAGAAAAAGTGTAGTTTTTGAGTTAAAAAATACCACATTTCACCTCTGACACGACACTACATGATCATCAAAGGAATCTCAATGTATTATTAGTTACTTAAGTAACTACCGAGTGTCTGTAATATAGGAAATAGTGAATGACTGATTGCGGGAAAGGTTTCAAACACAGCACAAGAATTTGGTTGCCAAATATTGTGATGAAATATCACTACATGCTTACCTGATGTTTGGATTTTCTGACGTTCGTAGCTTGCGCATGCTGCAAAACTGTGCTGAAGTGAACTCGTATAATACATGTCCTACCTGCAGACACATGAACAATATCCATGATGTTTACTTCCATTACTACGCAATGGTAACTGTCAAAAAATTTAAAATAGAATCTGGAGTGGTGCTCCATAACGCTTCAACATTAAGCATGTCAAAACGATGCAGTTGCACTAACTATAACTGAATATTCCAGAGCCCGTCCCGTTAGCAACGCCAAGGTGGCAATGCGAGCCATGTGGACATTCCCAAGCGAGGAGACAACAGTATGGTCTTTTAAGTATTTTATATACTTTCTTTCAGAGGGGGTTGAAATGACAGCTGAATGCGTCCAGTTACTCCATGATCCAGGCAGAAATGAAAGGTTGGACTATGGACACCTTTCTTCTATGAGCCTCTTTTCTTCAAAGCTATGGCACCAGTCAATCAACCGAGTTACTAAATTTAAAATATACCCACCATCATCTGAATGAATGTGAGAAGAGCACAAGTGTGAGTATACGCTGAGAAAATGAAATGAGATCCTCTCTTTGATATGAATAAATGCTATGCGATCAATTGTCCAAAAACAATAAATAGAAAATATTAAACCCTCATCTGTGTCAATGTAATTTTACAGTTGAATTTCTACAGTGCATTTTGACACACTCCTACAGAAACAATGAATCATTTCAGTTTGTTAAGAGATTTAAAAAAACACCATGTGACTCCCAGCATTATTCTGATCATCATAACTGGCACATTTTTACAATTTCGGATGAAATTATTGGCATTTAAGTGGTGAGTTCAAATGCTCCCATGAGTATGATCAGTGATGGAGACAGACAGCTGAGCAGCCGTCTGTCTGACAGCAGGTCAGTGATCCAGTTGGTCAAACAGAGAGACAGGCAGATGTCCATCCATCAGTGAATCAGATAGCTGCCTGCCAGTCTGCATCAGTCAGTGCAAGTGATCAGTACATCAGTAGTGTGCCGACAACAGAATCAAGTGTTGAATCGGATCATCTGGCCAGGGTCTAAAGCCACAGCTGTGGTCTTCAACCTCTTTAAAAACAATCTCAAAAATATTAAATAACATAGCGGATTTGCATATTAGATGTTTTTCTACATTCTTTAAATTATGTTGCAGACTTCCAGGTCCAGGCCTCTAGTTCGAGGACAAATACACACGACGCAACATCTTTGTTCGCCGCGGCTCTCTGGAAAGCTGGTTTTCATTTAATCCACCAGCTTGACCTGCAGACGGTCAGCGCAGGAATCAAACAACTCTGTGCTTCTCTCAAAATTAAGCTAGCAAATAATTGCCATGAGCTGATTTATATTCATTCAAGGGCGCTGTGGCAAGTCTCATGATTTTAAAAAAAGGGTCCCATGGTGTGCCCAGGATTTTGGATAATGCTCCTGCAACAGACCAGTGCAACGCCGTTAACGCTGTAGGCAGCCAGCCAGCAAACAGCAAAGCTGGTTCAGTTAATTGATGGAGTGGATGTTTCTCTCAGCTGGTGTTTTAAACTATTTAGTTTCCCAGGTTTTATACGGTGCATCACATGAATGCTGCTGCAGTTACATCACTGAGCATCTAATGCACTCTGCTCCGTTTGGCCCATTTATGTCAGCTCCTTCCAAAGTTCCAAAAGTGTTTCTAACATCAGCGTCCGAGTAACTCATGTCAGCTGATACAGCCACTTGTTATGTGCTTGGCATTTAAAAGCATCTCACCAAGACAAAGTTCTTATAAGCCCACTATAATGTGGCTACTGTTTCATCTCTAGTGCAACAGTGTCCTTAAAAGTCAGCATCTCGCTAATGGAAATGGCTTGGACGACAAAATCAGGCTGTAGTTTAGTGCCAAAAAAACCTCAAGATGCATCCTTGAATATTAAGTCAGCTGAAGATCGAGGGCGTCCCGTCCATTTGGACAGTGTTTATCTTAGGTGTTTCTTCTCCGTTTGCCTGTTGAGCTTCAGACGTCAGTGTGAGCCGCCGACGCAGAGCTGATGCTGTGGGAAGCCCCTGGTCATAATGGCTTGTCAATCACCGCAACGCCTGTAGGAGAGAACATGAAAGAGTGAGAGACACGACTACATAAACAGGTAAAATGTGAAGACTCGCTATGGCTTAGAAACATTGCCTGTGGCCAGTCTCACCAGCATAGCTGCGTCCATTGCTCATGTTTGTGGGAATGAGGCTCCACTTGTCTGTGGCCGGGTTGTAAAACTCTACAGAGGAGAGGTTACAGGACCCGTCGTCTCCTCCAATCACGTACAACAGCCCATTTATGGCACAGACGCCTTGAGGAGAGAGTTGGACACATTTCACAACCCGGCCCATTCAGCATTACTGAATTTATGCCTGCGACAACTTTTTGATAACACAGGATAGAGTTCCATACAATGTACCTAGTTAGTTAATGCTCACAGTACTAGGGTGTGTGAAGGCAACACAATAGATGTATACATATCAGAATGTGTATATGTAATAATATAATAATGTGTTTATCAGGACAAGTAAATGAATCTTCCCATATCGGTGTGGTTTCAAAAAAAGAAAATATTTTATTTGATAGACAGACACAGGAATATGTGAGGTTATCACCACACGTGAACTGTCAGCATGGACATATACACAGAAAATGAAAAAAAGCATATTTGTAAATACACACAATCAGGATTCACTGCCTAATGTACAGTAAATGGAGCCCACATTAAGCTTGGTAATGTTTTCTGCAGGTTTTCAACCACCATTATGCAAACATCCAATTGGAGGTTGCTATTTAAAAAACAGAAAAGCCAACTGTGGCTTTATCATTTTGTTAATTTTGTTTGAAAAGTGAAACCTACAGTCTATAGGGTTTGTATTCTGAGACGCTCTTCTAGACATCAAAACAGCTGATTTTTACATACTTGTAGCCTGAAAGTGAGCTTAAGAAAATCTCTGCTTTAATCAGTTTTGTTGCCTAAAGAATGGCTGTTGACTAGATATTTACAGCTGATGACGCAACTGTCTTAAAACCACAGGAGCAATTTCTAGACTCTACAGTATGGATGGATGTTGTGTGCCTGTGTTCGGATTCTGACCTGCGTTTCGTCGGCACATGTTCATGTCACAGACCAGCTTCCAGGTGTTGCTTTGTGGGTCGTACACCTCAACGCTCTTCCTCACCAGAGGACCGTCGTGTCCACCTGCTGCATACAGCTGGCCGCCCAACACACCTACCCCTAGACAAACAAAATATTAAAACACACACAGTGGTATTAGTGTCAGCGCAGATGTCTGTGTTGTGTATGTAAAAACACTGCACAGTGCAAGAGGGAGGAGCTTTTATTCATGTTCAATTCAAGGGAGCTCCGTCAATTCACTAGAATTTTTGCCTGTACAATTGCAGAGAAGGTCCACCGGGTGGCGCTGTTGCTCCATAAGTAATTGTTGGCAAACGCTTAATACTGCCTTAATAGACTTCTTCGAATCAACTGAGGAAAGCTTGTTCTATATAGACACAGTGCCAACTTGACATGCAGTGTACCTGATACATATGACCACAAGTAGCAGAAAAATAATATTGTGTTTATTATGTATCTAGAATATAGTGTAATATAGCATGTGTGTAAACAGAATTATGTCCCCACAACATGAATAATACATTTACAGTCACATTGTGGTGATAGGACTTACTTTGGGGGACAAAACACAAATCCCACTAATGTAAATCATGGCATTTTAGGCCGAAGACTTGGTTCAAGGTTAGGGTTAGGCAAATATTGTCCTCTGAAGTGATGAAAACACAAGTGTATTTATGCATACATGTATGTATGTATGTATGTATGTATGTATGTATGTATGTATGTATGTATGTATGTATGTATGTATACCTGCTCCACTGCGCCGTGTGCTCATGTCAGCAACATAGCACCACTGATCAGTGACGGGGTCGTATTCTTCCACTGTACTGAGACACTGACGGGATGCTCCATCGTAGCCTCCTACTGCATACAACTTACCTGTAGGCACACACATAGTCATTAAAATAGGCGACATTTGAATTTTGGGTTTTAACCCAGGTCACGCACACACTTCTGTCTTACCATCGACCACCCCGACACCCACACTACTGCGTCGAGTGTTCATAGAGGCGACATACATCCACTCGTCGGTTTTATAATTGTAGGCTTCTACTGTAGACAAACCTGAAGGAGAGATACAGACAGAGACAAAAGAGCCAAATGGGTGTTACATTAATTGGTTAGAAGAAGCCTGTGTGTGTGTGTGTGTGTGTGTGTGTGTGTGTGTGTGTGTGTGTGTGTGTGTTGTGTGTGTGTGTTGATTTGTCTGTAGGTGTAAACATTTTGCATCCAGACATGTTAAGAGGGGAAAATGTCTCCCATGTCTCTTGTGTTTACTGTAAACACTGTATTACGTAGTTGTGGTACTGCAAGCAATTATAATCTGCTCACCCTCAGGTGGTAATGAACCAGATAATGATGTTAAGTCAGATGGGGAAATTACCAGTCCCAAACTTAACTCCTGTTTAGTTTTCTCCAGACATTTATTTGTATATTTTTAGTCTTCTGCAATTAAACTCTACCAAAAATCTAATTAACAGACAATGTTTTGTAATTTTACTTTCTACAATATCTTTACTATATTATATAGTAATATAGTATATTGGAGAAAGTAAAATCTTTACTTTACTTTCTACAATATACTATATACAACTACAATATACTTGTTTTAAAGAGTGTGGGAACTGATGCAGTGGGTTTCATTGTGTGTTGGAGGACTTCATAATTCATCATTTGTAATACTAACATAGGCGTGAAAAATTCATGGACAACAGATTTGCAAATCTTTCTCTACATACTAATCATATATTGAAATACTCCTATACACCAGTAGAGCTCTCAGCACTCTTTTTTCAGCCCAAATAATCCACATCATGCAATCAAGGCTTTAACATTAGCAAGTACTATTTAATGTAAAACTTCAAGTCCCAATGTTGCTTTAGTTGTCCCGATATCAGTCTCGCACAAAAAATGAAACCAATATTTGTCACCATGAGTTGTGATTGTAAGTAATAATCCTCTAGAGACTGATTTATCCACAAAGCTATTGTATATGTGAAATGACTAGTGGTCAAACATTTTGAGCATGTCCCCAGTTGTTTTCTATCTTTTCAAGACTTAAACATTTACCAGTGATTTTTTCAGATCTGTGTAGGAGGAAGCATGTTTATTTACGGTGGACAATAAATGAAGTATTAAACTGCTACTAACAGCTACTTTAGTTGCAGTTTCAGGTTGAGTGTGTGTGTACCTATACTTCCGTTAAAGCCCCCCACGGCGTACAGTAAATCCGCCAACACAGCAGCTCCCAGTGTACTGCGTCTCTCCTGCATGCTCGCCACCGCACTCCACTGGTCTCTCACTCCGTCGTACACGTCCACCGTTCTCTCACGCAATGAACTGTTGAAACCCCCCACTGCATAAACACGGCCTGCCATGGAAACCACACCTGGGCACACAGACAGAATGAAATGTGTAAAAGCAGTGGGATATTATTACATGTGAAAGTTTACTGAAATTCTTTTGACCTGCATGAACCTGGTTAAGGATGTAGTTTATGTACGAGTAGTTGTGTAGTTTTAAGCTCATAACATATTAATTATACTTCGCGTTACATTACAAGGCCCGGATTTTTAGATTCATTTCCAATTGTTCAAACAGTTAATATAAGACTAATTTCAGTACCATCTAGAATCAACTTGCAGAGACTTCAATTTTGTACAAGTTAAATGTATCCAACAATATTACATGTTTGGATTTACTCGCTATCGCTGCTTGAAAACTGCCCTATATTTTTAACAGTTGACGTAATAATAAATAGTAGTAGTAGAGCCTTTGTCTGCTGAGATGTGTGCATTAAACATAATCAACAATTTTGTGGTGTTATATATTATAATATAGTATAAGTGTTCTTGTGTCTTGTATAAGTGTTTTTGTGTCACATACAGCCCTACATAACACAGACAAAACACAAACTGACCTGCCCTGCAGCGTCTGGAAGGGAGGTCGGCTACTTGGTACCATCGATCTTCCTGGAAGTCGTAACACTCCACACTGCGGATCGCCTTAGGAGCCTGACCACCCACCACGATCATCACCTGTACATGAAGTAGAAATTTCAAATTACAGTGAGAATGTTTCTACAGCTGCTTAGCACAATGTAAATGCACATGTGTATTAAGGGATACATCTTCTATCTGCCATTTTGAGAGGTGTGTGCTTGAGTTTGTGTACTTTTGGGATGCTGATAGGTGTTCGTGGTCGGGTCCTGTCTGTCTTGATGAGGTGCCGCTGCTCAGCTGGCAGCAGGTGATACTTCATTGCTTCTATGAGAAAGTCTTTACAGGTGTTGTTGTTCTTTATCAAAGCCTCTTCCTCGACAATCTGAAACAGAGATCTTATTTCAGGCAAATTTCACCTTTATTTACCAAAACATAACAAGAGCACAGGTCTCATTTACATGCACTTGAGCAACCAGGTTACACATTAGTTACTACACTGTAGTAACCTGTTTACAGTAAACCCAGAAGGTCAGAACCAAGACTTATTTTAACTGTAGTAGAAACAGAAGACACTACTTCCTGACTAATTTATTTAGACTTCTTAATGATACTTCTAATTAGTTTCAGTTTTACACTGACTTTAGATGGAGACATTATAAACATGCATCGCCGTAATGATCTCTCTTTCTGTCTCTTCTCCTGTTACCCTGTGTGCAATCTTTTATCACACACATGCACTTGCAAAAAGCCAATTACAAACCAGAAGTTTTCCAGAACAAATCTACCAGGCCAAACCAGATCCAGAAACAATGCCCTTCTCCATTTGGCCAGAAGTCAGTTTCTTGTTCACATTACATTGAAGAAATAAGCTTCCTGGTTGACTTCTTAAATCTAACGCAGTTATTTAAGTTAATGTAAATGCACTAGCTGTGTGCTAGCAATACATACTGAGTATGTACAGAATACACAAGAGCAAACAATGAATTTTTCCTCCTCACCGAGAAAAAATGATTAGCTACCTTCAATTTCAATTTCAATTCAGGCACTGTTAACAGTCAAAAACTGCCAAATGTTGGTGAACTCCATATCTGGTCTCAGACTGAGAATCTTAACCAACACACACAAGTGTTTTGTGTTACTCATCCCTTCTCTAAGACCACCGACATATTATATGTGAGTGACATGCACAACAAAGCAGAGGGCAACGAGGGGTGAAAAAGAAGAATGTAGAAAAAGCAGAGCAGAACTGAGATTTTATTTTACCTGTACCAGGTAATCCCTGGACAGTAGAGGCAGTCTGACATGCTCCATCAGTTTGGGCATGTTCTCCAGACGAGCTGGCTTATCATACTTGATCCAAGATATCATAGCCTCAAACACCTAGGGGAGAGATGGAGAGGAGGAGGGAGTTTCAGACACTTTCAGACACTGTTATCACATGTCCAACAATTTTGCTAATTTCTCTCACACTGACTGTGTGAATTGCATCGTTCAAGCTGTAGATACTGCGTCCTTTCATAGGGAAATACCAACATCGATTGCTCACAGTTGCCCACAGCAGGATGTCAGCCTAACAAAGGTGGCAGACCTTTGTTAGTCATCTGTTTCTGTCTAAAATCTCCTGCTTCAAATTCATTAATTTACACGCAATCACACTTGATCATCTCCTGTTGGCCTGTGGAGCAGCACCACCAGGGCAAACGAGGGACCAAGTGCCCCTCCCGCTGTGCTCAAAGGGACAACAACGATGGTAGTTGATGGAAAGAGGGCCATTACTTGACACTTCTCCACACCCTTTTCTCTTTCAGCCTTGAAACTAGACTACGTCGTATGAGCTACTTTCACTTCAGATTCACACACGTATAATATAATACAATGCAGCACAATGGCAGTGTCATAAAAATGCTCTACTTATAATGTAGTTAGATCCCCAAAAAATGCCGTTTTCATCCTCTGCATTCAAATACTCGAGATACTAATTTTACCACACCCCAGCCTTATGCTGATAAACATAATACCATACAGAGTGTAATTAGGATCAACCAAGTGGGAAAAACCCATTCACTTCAGCCTTACAGTTGTAATTCTGAGTCGGAAAACACATCCTGACATTATCTGAGCCGCCTGCTTATTTTATTGTTTTATTCTCATTTTATTCCCCCCCTCATGTAATCTGTAATTCACTGTAGTATTTCATTTAGTCTCTGTGAAGCACTTTGTACCTTGTTTTAATAATTTATCTATAAATAAAGATTATTATTATTATCAATCTCATCCTTATCTTTATCATTATCATATCATATTGACACTTATGTGTCAATAAACTAGGGCTGAACTATTAATGAAAAAAAATTAAAAATTGCAATATGGCCTAGTGCAATTTTCAAATTTGGGAGAGCTGCAATATTTGTTAAAGGTAATGTGTCTGTCATATTAAATTATTGTGCTGCAAGGATGTCCTAGCCTATACATCATTTTCTAGAGACAAAATAATAGTTATTTTTTTCAAGTTGCAAAATGGCTGCAATGCCACCATCACTGGCAGTTACACCTCCAAATCTAATATCAACATAAACACAATCAGTTTATAAGCACGTAAATAACTAATTTAGGGTCTCAGTCTCAAAATGTGCCACAGAAATGAGCCAACAAAATAAAGCAACTTCAACAAAAGATGATCTATCCTACTATCTACTAAAATGCCAAAATATGCAGGTCTTGGTATCTATATTTTTGTATTGATCCACCCACAAGTAAGTTGTAGCAGATAATTCAGTGGTAACTGACTGTGTCTCCAGATGCAGCTAGTTTGACACTAACTAATCAGTATGACAGCGTCCGGCTCCCTCCATGTCTGTCTGACTAAACCAGTGGTTATCTTGACTGCTGCTGCTCTGACAGCAGGATGACACACAGATGCTCCCACAGACTCTTCCTGTTGACTAACGGCGGACACACACGACATCCTCTGGAATACGCTGCCACAGTGAGCTCATCAGATGCAGTGAGTATGATGAGGATTTTATTATACAGTTAGATCTTTCCAGGTCCTACTATACCATATTCATTATCTGTCATTTTGTGTTTCTGGAAAATCCCTCATCAATGTAATTTTTCTCTCATTCACCCACCAGGACAGAGACAAACTGCTTTTATTAAAAAGGCCTGAAGTGTGTGTTTGTGTGTAGATTGTGCTGTCTAACCTTCTCCTCCGTGGAAACCGTGAGTTTGTCACTGGAGATCAGGCTGCACACCTGCTGCAGAGAAAGGCTCAGAAACTCCTCTCCCTGCACCACGTCAGTGAAATGCTGCTCTAAAAGAGACACAAACATGCCGGGTTACAAACAACACACACTTATTTTTGTGTTAAAATATTTTAGCTAATAAACTGACATACAATACAATGCCCAACATCGGCCAAAGCTCAAATGTTAACATCTCCAGAGACATCTCCTCAGCCAAAATCATTGGCTGAGGAGATGTCCTCTTCAACATGTTCAAACTCTCTGGACATGCAGCATTTCTCCAAAGACATTTTTCAGGGCTGGTGACTATTAAGATGACTCAGAATTTGTGGCGTGAACATCAAGAAGCTTACCGGCATATGCGTGGGACTGGTTGAGAAGCTGTGTGCATGTGTGCAGGTCAGCGAAGGCTCTGATGCCCAGACAGTTGGTGGGGTGAAGCTGAGACTGCAGGAACTCACAACAAACCTGACGAACATCCATCAGCTGGAGGAGGCTGACCGCTGGCAGCAGGACCTGCAATGAGGACACACACAAATATATATAGAGTCAATTTTAGACTTTTAACTGGATTTGATTGGTGGAAGAACCTTATTGGAAGGAACTGACATCAATAATCTGACTTACCCAACTCATTTAAAAGTGTTTCAAACAATATGAAGACATTTATTTACTACCCACAGCCAAAAAGTTAGGAACTTTTGGTAGATGGAGTTCAGTTAGCTGTTTACCTGGACATCTAATCTCAGTGCAAACAACTTATTACCAACAAGTCAGTCAGTTTAGTTTATTATTTAATTAAGCAGTCGAGGAAGCTGACCGTAAGGCTTATCAACTTGGTACCCACTCAGTCTATTTGTCTACAAGGCCAGCTGAATATTTTTTGCAAGCAAAACAAAGCCACGGATTTGGATTCGATCTCTGCAATGTGGTGGCTGAACAACCAGCTTTGTTGCAAATCATGCAGTTTTGTTCCTTTAAAAAACACCTAAAACACCATCAACTGGTCAATAGTGTAATGTATGTGTGTTCTTTGGCTGTGGCTCTCCAGTTTCACCCTCGCATCTCCTTGCAAGCTCCTCCATCTAGAGTCACAATGAACACACCAAATTAAATTTCTTTTGTCAACAAGAGCAAGGCATCATCCTGACAGAAGTTATCATGACAGCAATCATATAAACAAGTATATCTTGTTGTGGCGATCATGAGGTAAACAACAGTATAGCGTTCACATTACAATGCAATCGACTGGAAAGGGACCTTGCATGTATTTGACTTGCCAATGCAGCGCCTCACCAGAGGACGTCACTTTTTGATACAGCAAAAAAGTTGAACTCAACTCAGGCAGACTATCCCACGTTTCTTTAGCCGGGGCCCTCTGTGTTGGCGCCTCCCTGCTCCAACAGACTGTAGTTATTCAAATACATAAACTTCGCTGCCCTGAAGCCTTTTGTCTTAAAAAAAGGGAGCATCAAGCCCACTGAAACTTAGCTGTGACACCCTAACACACACACACACACAGTACTGAGAACAGCTCAAACAACACATATATTGTAAAATGAAAACACAAAGTTTGAAGAAATGAAGACTAAAAGCAATCTTTTACTGAATATGAGTCAACAGTCAAAACACAAACACGTCACACATTCAATAGTGAGCCAATCAGGCAGGCATGCTGCTAACAGTGGGAGGATTTCCTGCCTCACTCCATGCACACTTCCTGTACTAATAATCAGAGGAAGTATCCTGCCTGCAGCTTGATCCTGCTGCATTTATTCAACCCTGTGAGAGAGCCATGCAGCTACCAAAAGTTAATGCCACTAAGATAAACAAGGCTTCAATCCAGTGCTTTCACAGCAAAGCACAGCTCACAACCATTCCCAGTTCTTACATCTGCACTTCAGGCAGGTTCATTTTGGCCAGTCTGAAATTTAACGAAAAAAAAAACAAAGAGTTAAAGAGTAAAAAGCATTAAAAAGTAAATACAACAACAAGCTTAGTGGTTCTGTCTTTTTGCTAATCAGAATAAGAAGGAGCTTTATCACCAAGTAGTGTTTTACACATACGGGGAATTTGCTTTGGCGATAAGGTGCTACACGTAGGAAAACATACAGCTTGTTTAAGATATACAGACTTTTATTACCTGAACATTATACATTTTGGAATTTACTTAAGAATAAATCTGTTCTCAAAAGTGCACTAAAACACTAAAAAAGTAAAAGATTCACTCCACATTGACAATCACTAGACATTAATTAGGCCAAAAGTCTAAAATGAATGTATCATGAGTAAATAGGGTACCAAAAAGAGGGTTAAAATGTGCAGTTATCTGTTAGCATTTAATACCACATTGTTATGTTGTCTTACTTATTCAAAACAAAATGACTGCTCACAAAAAGGTCAAGACAGAAGCTACAAGAAAAGCTTTCTTCTCCACAACCATGAAGACTTCTAACTGTGTGACTAATGCTTTTCGCTGGGAGCAGGAGCGCCTCTTTAATTTAATTACCCAAACTGTAAAACAGAAACATTGTGAGACAAATGAACTGAGCTTTTAAAATGCAGGTCCCCAGGCAGCTCCTTTTTTTAAAAGTGAAACCTCCAACAGAGGAGAGGAAGAGCAGAGAGGGGGGCATGGACACAACAGACCAAAAATCTTGCAGGATATATGATGATCCCTCTAATTCTGTTGCTTGCTGCCAATATATGACATCAACGCTTTTAAAGCAAAGCTAGAGTTGGTGGTAAAAGCCGCCATAACAGGAGAAAAGAAAGAGAAAAAAAAGCACATTTTCACTCCCTTCCTCTTCATAAACACTCTCACCTGGACATTGTCCTCTGTGACCTCGATCTCCGCTGTGTAGATGTAGTCGACCAGTTTTCTCAGGGTCTGTCCGTCCACCTCTCTGATTTCCACCTGATTGGCCTTGCTCTCACTCATGTCGCCTAAAAAACACACACCATTAAGCATGTGCCAGCACACTCACACACATCACATATGATCCCAAGCAAACACCAGTGTGTGTACCTGTAAACATGGCACAGAAGTAGGGGCTGCAGGATGCCAGGACCACCCTGTGAGCCGGCACTTCAACGCTCCCCGCCACCAGCTGGACATCACAGAGCATCTTTTTACTGAAAGGTGAGGGTTAACACAGAGAGAGAGAGACAGAGAGAGAGAGAGAGAGAGAGAGAGAATGGTGATATTATCTTATTTTTCCAAGTGTTTGTGAGAACTGTAAACAGGAGCCAGGAAAAGCAGGCATCTTTAAAGCAAAGTATTTAACAGGATGGCTGCCGTCAAATGTGCCAATCAAGGTGTTTATCACGAGGCTTGTACGTAAATATTACAATATAATAATCCATATATATATTTGGTGGCATACTAATCATAACATGTTGTCTGACTTGAAGATCTTTCTTATTCAGACAGAAACAAAACAAGCTTTTTACTTTATTGTTTTTATCCTCTACAAAAAACAAAAATTTATCACACATACGATTATCGATCATCAACCTACGAGCTGCAGTACATTGAATGTGCTGTTTTTCAGTGTTTAAAGTGAAAGCAACAACTGTAGCAAACCACACTGTCAGCAACACACCTCCTCAGGTCGTTCATAAGCTGGAAAGCCTTCCTCATGTGCGTCTGATTGAAGGTGTGCATCCCTCCATTTACCATGTCCTCTTCTGAATCCGTGGTACAGTTTGGATGTGGTGAGGCCGGTGTGGCCACCAGACTGGTAAGACATGAGAGGCAGTGTCTGGATCAGCGGAGATAGACGGTGAACAGTTTGACAGACTACTTTCTGGAGGATGTGACAGGGACACTATACTGGATAATAGTGTAAAATTAGTTCTTTAAACATGTTTTGTCAGTGTTATGCTTTACCACAGAAAAGAGTGATTATTTAATGTCCAATTTGTCTCTATATGAAGGGCTTTCTCACTGTCTGGTAGCGCAAGTTATTTTTGAATGCTTGCAAGATGCCACTGACCAATCAGCCTTTAATAATCCTTGGCTGTGCATGGTAATCTGTTTTTGGTGTCATGGATCTCAGATGCTGCTGCACACTACGGACTCCACGGTCAAAAAACATCTGCCTCGCCTGACATTAAACACAGGCAGAGGGGTATGTCTTATGCCTAGGAATGCAACTAACAGTTATTTTCATTATCAATTAAACTGAAGATTATTGTATTGTTTAATCATTTAGTCTATAAAATGACTATAGCTGAAACTGCCCAAAGCAATTTCCCAAAGCCCAATGTCATGTTTTCAGATGCCTTGCTCTGTCCATCTAATAGCACAAAACCAATCTAATCCATATATAGTTCATTATCATAAGATAAAAACCCCACTGAATATTCATAAAAGAGAAAATTACCAAATTTTGCAGATTCATTTTCTATCTATCAACTATCCTTTCAGCTCTACTTAGTGTATGTCTGACATTTGCGCATAAAACAGCAACTAAAACTGCATTTCTTTTAACACTAATGCACTTTCTGACTGTGAAGGGGACAGTATGTGAAACTTTGGAAATGTTCAACACATTTGGAAAGCTGGATTCAATTTATATATATATATATATATATATATATATATATATATATATATATATATATATATATATATATATATATATATATATATATATATATATATATATTTTCTTCTTGTGTCAACCAATACCATGAAACTGTGAGACCAAAAGTCCATCTCTCAATACTTTAACTTCCCTATCCCGGCCGGATACATTTGTTGCTATTTAAGATGTACATATTTCAAATCTATTCACAAATATATGCCGTCACTAGTTTTGAGCAAGGAGCAGATGTAGAAGTGCATTTGTGAGGGACTATTTTCAGCACATCTATTAATGCATTAAGGATTAATGCACATCTAGATAGCCTGCTGTTTTTCCAAAGCCATGGGGAATCCTAACACAAGACAATACCTGACAAAACGTGAATTCAGTTTTAAATTCAACTTTTAACCAAAAGTGACCTGCACTTAGTTGAGAGCAGGTGGCAGGAAGGTAAAATTAAAAAATGTGACATCAACCAGAATTAATCTAACGGGCATTTGCTTGGTTACACGTTCCACATTGTTATTAAGAAATTGGATGACGTGTATGACTTTAGAGATAACATACATAAAAACAGTCTTCTGTCCACAGACAACTCAAAACAGACTTAAGACATAATGATGCAGCACTTACAAGCCACAGGCTTATTCATTATGTTATTATGTATAAGTCGATACAGCACAAGATTGTAAACCAATCAGTGTACATTCATGACTCTGACAGTTTAAATATAACAGAAGAGTTCAATAGAAAATGATGTTTGTTTTGACTTTGTTGAGCATCAGTTGGCAGGCTGGCTAGCTCTTAGCATTGCTAATCATTCAACTTCGTTGCTAATGGTAGCTAAGTTACCGTTAACTGCCATAAATCATTGCCTCGTAAGAACCACTTTTGGGGATAAGTCTACACTCAGTTTGCTGTCTATACGCAGCCACTTGATGACAGTTTACAAATATCCACATGTTAACTTGTGAGTTTGGTTAGCCACTTAGCTGCATCAGCTGGGCAGCGAACGATGCTAGCTAACTTACCGAAGCTAACTAGTCAATAAGGCTAGCTTGAGTTCGTGTGCTAAGAGAAAGCTCTTGGACTGTCTGTGTTGGCTTTATGGCCGGTGGATCATGTGGGGTAAAATGTTATCCGACAGATGTAGAAGCAGCGTGAATCACAGCTTTACTAAATAATCCCCTACAGCTCAGCCAACTCACCCCAACGACACACCGTCCATCCTCACGGAGTCAGCCACCACAGCAGGCATGAGCGCTGTACAGCGGCACAAAGATGGTGTAACAACAAGAGGAATCACTCCGAGGTTTAAAAACATGTACAAGACACATTTGGAGTTTTGGAATAGCTGACTTGAGTCAGATATGTGTTTGACACATTTTCTATTTAATGGATTTTATTTATATATTTTATTTTGTTGATTCAAGATTCAATATCAAGATTCAAAATCATATATGCCTACAAAAGATGTGCCCACTGTCTCTCCCTCCACCTAGGAGTTACAATATAAAAACAAAGAAATTACTTATGTACCTAGAAAATAATATGTTGAAACTGCTCATTCACAAGATCTTAAATTCATGTGCCTAAGGGACACTGTCACTTTTTTATCCCAGTGACCATGGGAAAAAAAGCATAAGGGGTTCACATTCTCCTACAAATGAGCAGATTTCCCTCTTATGGTGAACTTGATTTTCTGTAGTTTTAAACACTTGGCTAATTTTGTCCCCATCACCTTTTGAAAATATTTGTTAAAAATGTAACATAACAATGCATCCATCCATCGTCAACCGCTTATCCTGTGTACAGGGTCGAGGGGGGGGCTGGAGCCAATCCCAGCTGATATTGGGCGAAAGGCGGGGTACACCCTGGACAGGTAGCCAGTCCATCGCAGAGCCATAACAATGCAGTGTAAATATAAAAGAAACAAATGTGCACTGTCCAAAAAAAACCTAACTTAAGCGAATAAAACAAGCTACTGATTACATACACCTAAATTTTGTGTTTCACTTTATATATTTAAAGACATATCCACCATAGATTGGTGCAGAAAAAGTCTCCAGAATGCAGGAATTAAGTGTTTACTGCTGAAATGTTTCTAGGGGAGGACCCGTAGACTCATATATTTGACCATTGAATATTTCTTCAACATTGCGTTAGAATATCTTCGTCTTGTTCTCGTGAACCCAGTATAGTGCATCATCACAGCCCATGAGCTATGTGTATTATCACATCCCTAATTTGAGCCCTTATGACTCCACCACTTTTCAACCCAAAGTGATGCCCTTGAATAGAGCTATGACTAATTACTATTTTAGTTAACAATGAATTGGCTTATTTCCCAGATTAACCGAATGGTCTGTATGTTTGAAAATAGTGAAAAACTACTGTAATGAATACCAATAGCCCAAGATGATGTTTTCCATTTAATTAATTTAATATGGGCTTTATTTGCATGGGGGGCAGATGCTTACATTGCCAAGGCAAGAGTGAAATAAAACATGTACATAAACAGAATTGTGCAATAAAAAATATACAGATAAGAGTAATAATAATACATGTAGCAAATACAAATAAGTGAGAGCTATGTACAGTAAATACCTCAAATGTCTTGTTTTGTCTGACCAACAGTCTAAATCTGATATATTCAGTTTACAATGACTTAACACAGAAAAAAAGAAAATGCCTCACAATTAAAAAGCTCAAACCAATGAATGTTTGGTAATATGATTTTAAACACTATACAAGTCTTTTCATTATTAAAGATAGATGTGTTTTGTTGTAAATTTCTATTTTGAATCTCTTTGCTTGTTTCTTTTTCTCAATGTTTATTGTGACTTGTGTTATACACCAAAAACAATTCCTTGTATGTGTAAACCTACTTGGCAATCAACCTGATTCTGATTATTTCTAGGGAAAATAACTCCAAGCGCTCATCCTGAGGAAAATAACTGTTCCAGTTCTGAAATGAAATGTGACCTTCAATCACCAGGTATAAAAAGGGGGTTTGCAGGCAAATTTTAAAAAATTGTAAATATTCGGAGACCGGGAAGCATTCTCTGATCCTATACAGAAAATGCTTGATATGTATGTTGTAAGCACCATTAAGAGATTTACAGACTCAAACCTAGAAGATATCAAAGAGACAATTTACATCTGTCAAGTGGTCTAAATTTGGATACACATTGGATGATTTGGCTTTTATTAAATGAACACTATACAATATGTTTTCTTAATGTTTTTTTCTGAATTGCTTACAGCACTTTTGTTTGGTCTGGTTAAAAAATGAACATGGATACCCATAACGTATTCAAATAGATAGTAAAACACAAATAAGTTTCCGTGTAAAACAGAAAGACTTGCTCAGGTGAAGACGATTTCGTCCCCAGAAATAGGGTCCGTGTGAGAGCTCACACTTTCTTCCTCTCTGATGCCGGTACGTCCTACTGTTGTCCACAACAAAAAAAATCAATCTTGAAGGCGTACTCATAATATCCATCTGCCCTTTAAAGTTGGTGCATAAGTAACCATTTTCGGGCCCTTAATTTCATTCATGGCTTACAGCTATGAAACCTCAACAACGCCAAAGAATAGAAACTGGAAAGATGGCTCAGATTTGGTGTCCAAAAGCAATCGGGATTCAAGTTTCTAAAAATGTGCACTTTAACATTGGGAACCTAAAGAAAATTAATCTTATTTACGACCAATTTGCTGCATGCATGTGGGGTTTATTAAAAAAAACTGACGCAGAATTTGCAAACATTTTTCTTTACCTACAGTGAAACCTGTTTGCAAAATGCAACATAACACCGTATGCTTATTTGGATACTTTATTTCATGAGGTTTTCCAAATATATTCTTTAAAAAAAAGTCACTAACTAAATCTCACTCTCCATCCATGTTTGCAGAGTAAGTTGCAATATTTATTGATCTCCAGACAAATTAACTGCAATCAAGGACCAAGTCGAACTACAATACTGCTTTCATTGATGCACACAATCGGCTTCTTCTACCAAGTAAATCTTAGCCGGTATAAAATGGCCGATGAAGTGGAAATGCAGGAATTTACAGGCAACACTTCCGCCTGGTGGCAGCTCCGTGAACTCGATCCACACGGTTACAAAAGCCGTAAAGAGGGAGATTGCCTAACTTGAAATGTAACCTACACGTTTGAATTAAGACTGCGAGATTAGATAGATTTTCAAAACATTAAAAACTTTAATAAAAGCAGAATAGACATAGGGGTGAACTGAACACATGGGTTTCAAACGTTTTAATCTAAACAAAGGCTTGTAATGGGACGGGAAAAGTGGAAAAAAGTAATTTACAACTGACAACAGTCCATGACATTTCTCCAAAAAGAACAAAAAAATACTTTGCCACGTGCGTTTAAGATCAAGAAACTCAAGCAATCGAGTCCCATGCTGCCCGACACTGCCACCAACTTTACTTAAAACCCTGAGTTCATGATGCAAAAATAACAGACACATCTGGCTGGTTTGCAAGACAAACAAACTCAAATTTGTTGAGTTGAGAAGCAGTGACTGACAATGATTACGTCTTTACAAATGGTTGAAAAGAAGTCTTTCCCCAACAGAACAAAAGTACAATTCAATAATTCACAATTCTTAGTAGTAAAGTACATAATGTGTGGAATAAGAGGACAGATGGGGTCCGGGTGGGGGGAGCCAGGATCCAGAGGACAGTCTCATTCATTCCGCGTGGGTGATGGGCACTGCTCCCTTTAACCGACCCCTCACCCCAACTGGGCTTGTGTTATGTGTGTATGTAAATTCAAGTTCGTTGTAATCAATTTTCCCCATGAACATCTCAAAAAACTTGAGGGAGCCACTAATAACCGCCGCTAAATCCACCACCCCTGCCGTAGCCGCCGCCACCACCGCCTCTGTTATATGGAGCCCCGCTCCTGTAGGAATAGTTGCCCCCCTTCACCGCACCATAATTTGAGTGCTGCTGTCCATAGCCGTCCCCAAAGTCACCATTACTGTACCCACCCCCCATCTGGTTGTCGTATTCTTCGTATCCCCCTCCGTACCCCCCGTAGCCTCCTCCACCGCCGTTGTAACCCCCGCCAGATCCGTAGCCGCCTCCGTAATTGCCGCCGTAGCCTCCTGCGTAGCCGCCACCTCCTCTTCCGCCGCCATAGTTATACATTCCTCTTCCACGACCTCTTCCTCCTCGGCCACCGGTGGACATCTCCTGCTTGGTTAGAGCTTTCTTTACCTCCACCTTGTTGCCATTGATGGTGTGGTATTTCGTCAGCACCGCTTTGGTGGCGGAGTCGGTGTCCTCGAAGAAGACAAAGCCGAAGCCTCTCTTCCTGCCGGTTTGCTTGTCAGAGATGATCTCGGCCTTCTCCACCACGCCGAACTGGGAGAAGTACTCGGTCAAGTTGTCCGCCTCGATATGGTCTTTCACACCGCCGACGAATATTTTCTTGACGTTGGCGAGGATGTCCGGGTTGTTCGCGTCCTCTCGTGCTATTGCCCTTTTCAGTTCCACATCGTGGCCTTCAACGACATGTGGGTTAGCCGCCATTGCTGCATCGGCCTCCTCCGGCGTTGAGTAGGTGATAAAGCCGAAACAGCGGGACCGTCCGAGCTGCTGGTTCATGACCACAACGCAGTCGTTGATCGTGCCGAACTGCTCGAAATGCTTACGGACGCCATCTTCTGTGGTCTCCACGTTCAGTCCGCCGACAAAAAGCTTGCAAAGTTTAGTCGACATGATTGAATTTCTTGTGAGAATAGTATACTGAGACCGTCCCTCTTCTTCTTCTTCAATGAACGACGTAAGGGCGGGCCGTTTGACTCACTTGCCTTCGTAAGACGTAGGTGTCGTTGATTGGTCATCTTGAAAAAATCATCACCCCCATTGGCCCGTAAGCGAATCACGCTGCTGCTGCCTTCAGGTGGTATCGGAAATCTTATGTTCAATTGCTGAGGAGAAAGGGAAGCGTGGATTTCTGCATTAGTGGTCATTAGTTTTGTTCTAATACCGTATAAAGTACATTAATAAAGCTATGTTCCGAGTAATTCCCTTATGTTATTTTATTTGGTACTCTACAACCACCTAACACAGATACACAGCACATACAATGTATATTTTAACATAAAAACAGCCATCAGCCTTTCATCGATGTAAAGCCCATAAGTTCTTTTAATACACCGGAGATCGGGATTCTACCAGCTCTTACCAGCTTTTTTTACAACTACAATTACACGTAACTACACATACTGTCGACCTGGAAGTTGCAATGCAAGATACTAATAACATTTAATAAAGTCAGTAACAAAATCCTGGTCGAGTGAAACATTATCTTTTTCATTTCATTAGCGCCCACAAATATGAAGGGTGTCCGAATAGAATTTCTAAAATGTAGCCTAGATAGTGGCATAATCTAATTGAATGAGGGATCTTGTTTTATTGAAATGCCAACTATATTGCCTAACAAATACCTCAACGTTTAAAGAAAATATCAACACAAGGAGCCAAAACAAACTGTCAATCTACTTCTGGTTTCTTTAAGATGAACAGTGCCTATTTAAGTTATATTTTTCTCCCTACCTTTTTTTTTAAACAAAAAAAGTATGTCTTCGTACTGCTGTGTTTTAATAGTGCTACGATGTGGCCACGAATGCAACATCTGTCGCTCTTCAAATTTAAATCAAGACTTCATTGTGATTAGATGTTTGATCAATACTTGACATCAGATCTGTGCTTTCAAATGTAGGTCTTAACCATTTAAACTAGTTACATTATCTTGATCATATCAGTTCTGAGGCTGATATGATATATGATGGCTTTGAGAAGTCAAGTCAGTCTTATTTATAAAACCCGATAATCGCAAAACTGCCTGAAGGGGCCTTAAAATCTGTACAGCATAGGACACCCACTATCCGTAGACCCTTGATTGTACTAAATGATCAAGCTTAATGTTATTGTAGTCTCCTCTAGCTATTTGACTTCAGACAGGGAGACTGGGTCACGCTGGTCTAAACCCATAGTATACATACAGACATACACAGCACCAACACACTGTGCCAACTACAAAATGTATGAATAACACAATTTTAGTTTCTGTAAGGAGCTAAGTGTTGAATATGCAATTTCTCTAACAGTCTTTTCACAGTGGGTGAAACTTGTTTCAGCTCCATTTCTGCAGTTCAGTCTTTGCTGAAGAGGACTACTCAAGTTGCTTCTCCAACCTAGTTCAAGAGAATCCACATGGCATTAATGCATGTTGCAATATGCTCATGTTTTAAGCCAGTACCAGCTTTAAAATTTCCTATTGATTGGCCATGCAGTATCAGTTCTCACTGTGAAACATCCAATGTGTCCCAGAGCAAGACACTTAGCCCCTAGTTGCGTCAGAGTGTTACCTCTGACATATATAGGATTCGCAAAATCGCTTTGGATAAAAGCGTCAGCTAAATGAATAAAGTAAAAGTAAGATCAAACCAATCAGGTTATCAAGTTTTTTCTTGCAGTTTGTTTCAGATTTTGCACTGGCACAACACTCAGCTCTTAATCTTTGGTGTCTGACAGTTGTTCAAACACTACTCATATGTACCCGTGGAGTTTGACTTCTAGTAGCACTATGGAGACGGATTTTTCTTTAATCATATATCGGCAACCATTATCTCTTACACCAGGACGCACAGATGATGCGACACACACTGCTACCAATGATTTCAGTGATTTTGACTATTCCACTGAAGTACATGTGGCTGTAACGTGAAAAGATAAGCAGCAATGCACCAACAAAGTCAAGGGAGGAGGAAGGCAAGCTGGTAAACACCAAGATGTAAAAAAAATGCAGTATTTAAAATAAAATCAGCTGTGAAATTGTTTTATGAGCCAAGACATGCATTTGTTAAACCTCAAGGATACACAATATGCGTATTGGTGAGTGACAGCAAGTGTAAACACAACTTTGCGCTAGACAGATGCAGAAAGCATGTAGTGTAGGCTGTAAAAGGAAGACACACATGGAGGTGACAGATTATAAAAGTTTAAGTCCTTTCGTTTCACTCGGCAAAAACTGAGGTTACCAAAGCCCAGCATGTTGCCTATGCCAGCACCAAAATTGAAAAGCGCTGAATTGGACTCATTACAGTACTCCAAATATCTGGAAGTGTACTCCAATCAGTTTTATGATTCCAACCTGGTTGAATGAAACAAATACACCCACCAACTTTTGATCTTTGGCTTCACCACCTCTGCAAACCTTATCCGTCCAACAAAAACAAAAACATCAGTTCACAACCTTATTTTGCCCCTTTATGACATGCACCACCAGGGGACACATGCAACCAAGCTATCCTCGAGGTAAAGAAGTAAGATAACAAGTCTCTTGGTGTATAAAAATATATAATTTATTGTATATTCATAAAAAGCACGGCAGATACAACAGATGTTTCCTTTTCCTATGGGATGATCAGAAATCGTCAAGCACCATTATCCTATAAAGGTAAGAGAACAAAAGTAAAATGTAAACCCATTACTGTGTCGAGCATCACTTAACACAGTATTTTTGTCACACAACCTAGCAACTTGTGTGTCACGCTAGGTCTCCTGAATAGTCAGTACAGAAAGGATTTAGTTATAGGGGCGGACTTCTTTTACTCACATCAGTGCAGTTAAGACATTATTCTGTCTAATTCTCTGTAATTGTTTGGCTCATCTTTCAATCAAGCAGTAGTGGAAAAAGTATTGTCTTTATCAAAATAATCTACCTGAAAGTTCAAATACCACATGTGAAAATAACCCACGAGGTGAAGTCTTACATTCAAAACCTAGGATAAAAAGTAAACATAATTATGCAGTAAAACATTTGTCAGTGTGGATTAATATTACTGCTGCATTCTGTGTGTTGCATGTTACTGTTGTAGATGAGCTAATTTGCACTACTTTATATACAGTTGGTAGTTAAAATCGACAGCAATGCATTATATTCTGTAAGATCGTAAGTTCATAGCGTAGCTTCCTTCGAGAATAAAGCATCTCTAAAAAGTAAATCTTTGAGTCCAGAAACCGCCCTGGTTTCAGTTTTGTAAGAATGCTTTTCTTTTAGCTTATCCAAGGTTGGAAAAGCTGTCAAAGTCTAAAGCTGTCAGACATGCAGTGAAATTCAAAGTACAATAGCCTCAGTAGAGAAGCATTAAGTTGCATAAAATGGAGGCATAACTACCCTGCAGTATATGAACTTCCACTACTGCAATTAAGGAAGAAAGACAGGTTTATATTGTCAGATGTATTGTTGATCAATCATTTAAGCTTTCTAGTTACTCCACCTCATTTTTTAAGAACTTCATTGATTTCTGCTCCTCAATTAGGAACTATCCTTGAATCGAACAATAAACCTAAATAATGTATTTTCTTTTAGGTATGTATTTATCAGCATTATCCAAGGAAGGTTAAAGTCAATAGCAACTGGACTTGGTTGAAGACGTTTCGTCCATTAACCAACAGATTTCTTCAGTTCAGAACACCAAATGTCTTCAAGCAACTTCAACCAAGTCCAGTTGCTATTGACTTTAACCTTCCTTGGGTAACTACTGACCTGGGTGACAGAGAACCTTCAGACATCAATCAACATTCTGGTCAGCAGACTTGAAGACCTAAAAAAAAAAGTTCATGACAAAACCTCTCCCAAGGCCCGCATACTTGTTTCAAGGACACGGCTTAGAGCTTCTGAATTTTAAACTGGAAAAAAAAACGCAATTGTTCTGTAAAAGTAATTTCACATAAGGATTAATCATACAGCTGCAGAAATTTGCTTGGTGAACCAAACAGGTCTTTTCACCTCCAGTGCCTGTTCAATGCAAATATGAGCAGCATTTAAAGAGGCTAATACAGATAATTTCATATCACCTCAACTTTTGATCAGTACGATCCAACCTCTAGTTTCTCCAATTACTTACATATGATATTCTGCAACACCTCCCGTTGTCCTCAAATGACTTGTCTTCAAACACTTAAGTACATTGAAATAAAGGGAAATGCATCATCCCCTAAAACAGACCCACACAACAGTACACTAATGTGATGATCAGGCAGTTCATTTTGCAGGTTTTACCTTTTTTAAACTGATAATTTAGGCACTGTGCGTTAAAATGTAGAGGCGTGAGTTAACTACTACTGAAAAGCAATATTACCAACACAGCTCCTGTCAGCCAATAGATGCTGAAAACAGTCTGGTTTAAGTGGAGAATAGTTTGACAACTGTTTTGATCCTGTTCTATGGTAACATTACCAACGCAAAAATACATTGATGCTGTACAAACGCACCACCACCTAAAATGTCACAGCTCCTAGGGCCCCTGAAGAGGTCTTGCGAGGTTTAAGTGCAGTTTAAGTATGCATCTAGTAAGCACACGCCTACACTTCCTGCAGAGACACGTGGGTCTGTTAAAGCATGTGGCTTTCCAGCAGCATTCCTAGTCTTAAAACAAGTCTGCAGACAAATGTTCATCAATACACGTTTGTCATAAGCCACCGATCTCTGTATGGACTTTTGGGCCAAATGCAACAGTAATTCACATACCACAGAAAGAAATAAACCCATAATTACCAAGATTGTGTTGCAAAGTCAGTTATGTATATACCCAAGTATATTTTCCTCCACTTATTTTATCTGAGGTTTTGCTAAATTGGAAAAATAAAATCATACTGTGGCCAAGCTCACACATGGCCCCATTAAACAATTTATAAAAATACCTGTAGACTATTAAAAACACAAGACAAATATTATAAATTAAAGATTTATTAAATTTTGAAACACAGTGCCCACAATGCTAATTATCTCCCAGGTCATTAGCACTTCAGTCAGTGGTCTTAGGTAAATTATTTTCATCATAACATTTTTACACACAAAATAGTTTGACTGAAGCCTCGTTTCCACTGAGTGGTGCGGTACGGTTCAGTACGCTACGGTTCGGGTCGGGTCGCTAAACCATGATCGGGGCTCGCGTTTCCACTGCCAACAGTACCCTACTTGATAGGCGTGGTGTATGCCGACATTATTTGTCAACGGTGTTTTAAAAATGGCGCCTCTTGTGTTGTCGAGTTCCCTTGTAGCACGCGCAAGTGACGATTCTCTGTCAACCAATCACCGCTCTGCAGTGAGTCTAGCTCCACCTTTTAGTACCAGTACCACTGTGCTAGGTACCCCAACGAAAGGGTACCCAAAAGTGGTACGGTACGGTTCGGCTTTTGGTACCATTCACAACTTTTGACAGTGGAAACGCAAATAATTGCGTACCGTACCGAACTGAACCGTACCGCACCACTCAGTGGAAACGAGGCTTTAGATGGTTTTCCTCTCTTTCAATACTGAATACTTTTCTTCACTATTACATTACCTCTTCAGGCCTGTAAAAGTCCTTCAACAACCTGAGGAAAATAATGTCCACACCAAGACCATAAACCTGTGATGATGGGTAACACGTAAATACTCAATGGGGTCAAAGACCAAAAAAAGGTTGAAAACCCACTGGCATCGTTTGGCATTTTGGTAATATATTTTAATACCAAGATACATACACCAATGTCACTTCACAGGTCCAGTAACAGTGTCTTTCTGGGGGAAAGAACTTGAATGCATGGGGGCACTGTGTTATCAAAATCACCCTCCCGAAAATTTACAAACCATTCAGATTAAAACCATGTAAGAAATGCATTTAGACCACACCATCCTTTGTGAAAACTGACTTCACCTGAGGGGGAGAAGGCACAACCACTCTCCGGTCCCCCCGTCGGCGTGGAGACTCTCACCCCCATCGTTTTTCCGGGTGATGTTACCCAGGTTACCGTAGCAACCTGGAGGAAATGGGAGAGAAAGAGTGTGAGAAACTGAACGAAAACAGAGTTTTCTGGACGAGACACCAATTTACTTGTTCCATTAATTGATTAATGGTGGAACAACATTTGGGTCCCCTTCCACCCACTTAAAGTTCATTAAGACCAAATTAAGTAACCACCCCCTTTTTATTTTAATATTAGCTACATAAGACGCATTGAGCTATAAGTGTCAGTTAAGTTGATTTAAGATTAAATAATGGCACACTTGTGCACCATCTCATGAAGATATTCCATACATGGTTGACCAACACAGAGTGAAGACAGGTTGATTTACATACCTAGTTTGCTGGATGTGGATATCCTAAAGAGATATTTCAGACTCCTATCACAATCGACCCCAGGTAATCAACAGGGTCCTGACGTAGCCTACAAACAAACTGCTACGGCTATTTTGGCTGGGATAGCCTACTGGAATACGAGTAAGAACACCTAAATTAGGAATAATCAAAGATAAATATCAGAGCCCTCATGCCCACATATTGATATGTATTAAATATGTAAGAAAAATATAAAAAAAGGCATATTAGCAGTGTCTACAAAGCACATAATTTTAAAACAAGGTCAAACCCTACAAAGCCTACATGCATTGGCTGTGGGTAGACTATATCCATTCTGTAACCATTTCACCCACCTGAAGAATAAACTGTGGGAAAGATGCCATGTAACTAAAGAACAAGATGATGTCACTTATAAAACCTGTGGATAAACTTGAGGAAGCCTGGTTAAATAAGTAAAATAACTAAGCTAAGTGGTATAACGTTTTATTTAAAATGAACATACATAAGCATACCAAGGTGTTTAAACAGTAGGTTTTGTTCTCCAGACATGAAAGTATACAATATACATTAGATATTGCTACAGGTAATGAAAAATGAACAATATTTAGAAACTATTACTATGCGTGAGGAGAGTTTGAGTACAATATGGGGAAGGAAACAAGAAAAACTGGATCCCGCAGTATCACGTTCCGCCGTTGCTGAATAACCAAAGTAAATAATTATACATATAATTGATGTTATTAGACAGCTATGAAATCCAAAACCACACAACATGCTTTTCTCATCCTCGTACATTGATAGCACACTAAGTTTACTCCAGAAAACAAAATCTAATTGCTTAAAAATGCAAATATTAGGATAATCAGAACTTTGTCAGCAAAACAATCCTACATCGAAATTGAAACGAGTGAACGCAAATAAAAATATAACGTCACTGAACTCTAAACGACAACTATACGCCAGTGGCGTGGGTACATAATAAAAAAGGGGTCATTGTATTTTTTCATTTTACATGTCCTAGTTGAAAGGCAACAACCGCTGCCCGTTATTATCAGGTTTTCTGGGAAGTGGCCTTCCTACCTGTGTGGGTTTTTGAGGTCTTCATTATGATTAGGGGGAGGGGGTCTCTGTGTCCGTATCTCTGCCGTTGTTGGATTTCACGGCAGACGCCCCGTTACTGATTTTGAGTTGATCGTCCAAATCCTGGCTGGATGCATTTATGGTAGGGGGTGGGTGGGTTTTTCCCCATTGTGCAGTCTTTATTTAGTAGCCGCCGCCGTAACCCCCCCTCGGGTATCCGCCACCACCACCGCCTCTGGTGTAGGGTGCAGCGCTCCTCTGACCGCCGAAGGGTGGCCCTTTCATGGGGCCATAACCAGAAGAATGCTGGCCATAGCCGCTGCCAAACTCATTGTAGCCGTTTCCACCTCCATAGCCACTGCCTTGATCTCCGTAGCCACCCCCATATGGTCCGCCGTAACCTCCATAGCCGCCGCCGCCGCCGCCGTTGTAGCCTCCGCCATTTCCGTAGTTGTAGTTTCCGCCGTAGTCCCTGCTGCCGTAGCCATTTTGATTTCCCCTCATGCCTCTACCAGGTCTGCCTCTCGGCGACATACCGGTTCTGTTGGCCGCCTGCATCTCCTGCTTGGTCAGGGCTTTCTTTACCTCAACTTTGTGTCCATTGACGGTGTGGAACTTCACCACAACAGCCTTGTCGGCTGCGTCGTGATCGGTGAAGTAAACAAAGCCGAAACCTCTTTTCTTTCCGGTCTCCTTCTCCGAGATGACTTCGGCCTTCTCGATTTGACCATAGTGGGAGAAGTATTCGGTCAGATGTTCCTCCTCAATGTCGTCTTTTAGGCCGCCAACGAAGATTTTCTTCACTTTTGCAAGAGCCTCTGGCTTGTTGGCGTCTTCTCTTGCCACGGCCCGCTTCACCTCGACCGCGTTGCCGTCGACGGTGTGCGGCCTAGCCGCCATTGCTGCGTCGGCCTCCTCTGGTGTAGAGTAGGTTACAAAGCCGAAACAGCGGGACCGCTGCAGTTGCTTGTTCACGACGACTACGCAGTCGGTCAGAGTACCATACTGCTCGAAGTGCTTGCGCACGCCATCGTCGTCGGTGTCCACGTTTAACCCTCCGACAAAAAGTTTGCAAAGCTGGTCAGTCATTTTTGAGTAATGGCGACTTGATAATCACTCAACTACTTCAATAGTGAACTAACCTCAAGATGGCGGATGGTGACGAACGCGACTGTATTTATACCGGAGTGGTGTGACGACAGCTTGAAACTCGGTAACACCTCTTCCGGTTCCACTGTTCAGTCTTTTGTGGCAGGAAGACAACCACTGTAATGCTTAAAACGTATAAAACGAACACATGAAAATATTAAAATAATACGTATTTTATGTTATGAATTGCAGTATCATTGCAAGGCTACCCTTTGTTATGTTTTTGTGTCGCTCACACGTTGACAAAATGCATCGATCAAATACATTTCTTATATTTACGTTATACATATGTCATCCGAAAATATTGAAGCTTCTGTCGACATCCTCGAAGAGTATTTTAATTTGTCCCGATTTGACGCTCATAAGTGGTAATATGGTATAGGCTACTTAATTGGGTTATAATGGTTACAAGGTTTTAACCAACCAAAACCACATTCTCAACCAAAAATTAAATAAAATGTGGCACACTGTGTAAATGAAGTTGAATATCTGAGCCAGTTCATGTGGAATTGCCTTAGGATTGTATATAAAGGCATTGAGACATGGGCCTAGGCGCCGATATCCGTAAATCTGACAAAGAGGACCTCATCATAAGAATCACCAACGGCGGGGTGGTTTGTGCGCAAGATAATTAGACTATATGTAGAGTATTATTGGACTGGATTCAAAGGTTTTTTTAATATTAATGTTTACGTATATCCAACGTTTATGGCAGTCAGTGGAGTGAAAAGGCAAACAATTCAGCTTTCTTGCATAACATAACAATGCTTACTCTGAGGTTTTAAATGAGGTATATTTTCATTCATTTAAAAAAAAATCTAAAACTGTTACTGGTGTAGTCAATAAATAGATAATTAATGTAAAGATAATCAAACTGGTTTAAGTAATATCTGGCAAACATTCACTGGTTCCTGGTCCTCCTATTTGAGGATTGGCTGCTTTTCTCTGTTTTATTTCACTGCAATGTGAATGTTTTTGGCAGACAAAACATTTTTAAGATGTTACACTGGGCCTGGAAACATGTAATGGACACTTTCTGACGTATCAACAATTAATTATTGGAACTGATATAATAACTGACAGAATAATCAAGAACAAAAATAATTGCTAGTTGTGTACAGCGCCCTAAAAACCCTCTTTTATTTTCAAGTGAGTACCCACAAAGGTGTTGCTGGTGGTCCATTCATGGTCTTTTGAGCCAGATTTAATTTGCACCTTGGCAACATCACAAATCAAGGTTTAGTTTTTTGCTCATAAATTTCCATGTGTTGCACATTACAGATAAGTGATCAAGACTATTACCCTCTGTAAGCCTGCTTCTCACCGCCCACACATAATGCTGATTCCTTAGACCATAGAGATGTAGTTTCATGTGAAAGACAAACCATGGCGGCATTACCATGTCAACAGAATTGCAGTGAATCGTTACCCTTGGCACACCTACCAGAGCTTATGGTAATGTTGATTTAAGAGCCCACAAAGAAAAGTAGATATTGCAAATAAAGAAACACCAAAATCAAAGTTTACTGAAATCTTTATGAGGCATATTTCTCATGAAACAATCCCTTTATCTATTCTACCAAAACAAACACACAGGACAGTCTGTGTATTTACAGATACAGTTCGAAATCATTTATGGACACAAATGAGGCAACTTTTGGTTTGTCAGTAAACTAAAAATGGAAGAAATGATTGACCCCAAGACTGATTGTGTTTAACATAAAACAGCATTTTTTGATAACTTAATTTAAGGGTTATTTGTGCAGTAGTCAGTCATTAAAGTGAACTTTCCAAATTTATTTATATCTTGTTGTGATCACATCCTTGGCCCATCCATCATTTACAATAGGTTTTTAAGGTCATAGAGGACCACTCATGTTTTAAGACAACCCAAAGTTTTGCAAGGCAGAATTTTTAAACCAAAAGCCTTGCCAATGTTTTAAACCTTCCTCTTAATAAATTTTTCAAATGAAGGCAGGCATGGAACTACATGTAATGTGAAAGCAGATGGTGTACTTTTATGCTACCCTGTAGTGTGTTGGTACTGCAACCAGCTTTAACATATGCAAAGTTAGAAGACTGAGAAAAATATTAGCACAGTCCTTCTCTTTATTATCGTGTTCAGTCTTGGAAAAATACTTCTGAAATTAAAACTATTTGGGCAATGTTACATTAACTAACATCACACAGGGTCTCATCTCAAAACTAAATAAATAGTAATTATAAACTTTTCTTTTAGCTCAGGAAAAAGAGAAACTGGCTGAAAACTTCAGATCTCACACACAATAAAAGGAAGACAATTTGTTTAATAATTGTAATAAAAAACATCAGAGATTGTTGTCGTTTCAATATTGCGCAAATTCCATTATGGTAGTAAACACACCATAATAAATATTACCAAGTTTGTGAAACTAACAGCTTTCTCAGAAATGAGAAGTTATACTGAACAACCAGTTAACTTGAGGATACTGTGGGCTATATCAGGTTTACAGCACCCAAAAAAAAAGACTTGTTCAGTTCACACAGCAATCTTCGCAGAAGGTTCATCTTCGTTGTCATTACATGTCCCCAAAAACGCTGATTTTTTACATGAGGATGATCAATTGCTACCTAATATTTACATTTGAAAAGGAACAGACTGCAACCCAAACCAGGCTCCAGTTTCACAGCCAAGGGGGGGTTGAAATGCAAAAAAGTAGGAGGAGGTATTTAACATATACCCCCCCAACAACCCACCAAAAACATGGCTAGAAGACTAAAGGATGTCAACAGCATGCATCACAGAATGAGATGCTACCACATGACCAGGAAGCCAAAAAAGGCCCAAATCACATGTTAATCTGGTTAACGGAGCAAGTTAACACAGTCCTTCCGCATTATTTAAGTAACAAAGGAACATCACTAGTGAAAGGAAAAAGTCAAAGTAACCTCAACAAGTTTTTATTTGTTGTAGTAAAATCAAATATCTACCTAACAGCTTCACCCCTCAGTCTTTTACTGTAGTCTCTAATCTTCAGTGTGAGGGTATGTTAAAATAATGACAATGTTGATAGTCCATGTGCTTGAATGGATCAGATCAAACAACTTCTTGTTATCTAGCCACATCTAAAATAGAGTCTCAAAGGAGAGGAGTCCAGTTTCTGTGTGATAAAATGGGAGGGGGCAAACTTGAGCTGATTGTGTACTGGGAGGGATGGGTTGTGGGAAATGTCGGATGTGTTGTGTCTGTGGGAGGGGGGGCACTGGATCACAGCTCCACAGGTGGCTCTCTGAGTCAGGTCACTGGTGATGAACGACGGGCCATTTTCAATCATGTTAATGCTCAGACAGTTTATCCAAATGATCACATGATATAGACCTTCTCAGCCTGAGAGAAGTTGAAGACTTCTTTGGTTCTGGGACACACCACTTTGTCATCTTGGCGGATGGACAGAAGTGACTGAAAGAGATAAGCAGACACTAAAACATTTGAATAAAAAAACAAGCATTACAGTTTTATATTACTTGCTCTTCTTGCTTCCATATTGCATTTTAAAGTGCGATAACAGAACCAGCTTTACAGTCCCTGTACTCCTGGCTGGAGTTCATCGTGCTGTTTACTCACGTTGTAGCCGTAGACATATCCATTAGGCAGCATCATTGGAGGGTTGTTTTCATTCATGACCTCACCAGAGATCTTACAGACTAGTCTGGAGTTGGCACAGTGGGCCATGGGCAGCGGTTGGGCCAACTTGTTGAGAGATTTACTGCACACTGGGCAGTCTGGGTTCTTAGAGGTTCCATCCTCCTTGTAGCACTGACTGGAATGGGCATGAGGTCAAGGACCAAAATGTATGTCTCTTTGTGAATTTCTCAATGTATGACGTTATTATGGGTTTTACAGCACACATCAGTTTTATTTCTAGTTTCTGTAGACAGTAAGGAGCAAAGACAAGAAAGGAGGAGAACAAGTTATGTGAACAACCCATTTGATAGACTACCTGTAGCTGCATGCACATACCACTGAGTAACAAGAACACTTCCTTGTCTTTGTTTACTCTCAGTGAAAATAAATCAAAAGGGCAGAAGCAACTTATTACTGGAAAGTATGGTATGGTAGGATACGGTGTCTTGATGGCAGACAGACCAGCCTGTAGGGTGATAGTGAAGACAGAGTTGTTTCCCAGCTGGTGCAGTCTGTAGTTGTCATATCGGAACTGCTGGATCAGCATCTTCCAGCGGGCTGGATCCAACAGATCCTGATGGAACAGAAAGAACAAAAGATTGGAAGTTTTACACTAACAGCCATTTAAAGACAGACTTCAGACACATACAGTGAGGTGCAGACTAGTGTTAAATGACTCTTCTTCAACATGCTATTTTTATTCCTACACAAAGTATGTTTATTCCCTAATTTTATTTTTTTACTACACAGCATTCATTGGTGCGGTGTTAACTGCAACACAAACCAGCCCTATCACATAGTGTTGACAAACAGACAGTAGCCAAGTAATCAATGTACTGTAGCCAGGATGTTCAAATCCCAGGAGCAAACTGTGACACTTGGCGTGCTCTGCAGGGGTATGTTGCCTTTAATAGGTTTTATCATTCCTCTGGATTCCTTGGGACTCTTTAATTAAACATGATTAGTACAGATACCAGGGCTTTGTGTTGTTTGTGTCTTTTGAGCATACTGTGATTAAGGGCTCTCTACTTTTCAAACACAGTTGAGTCTGTTGGCAGAGTGTTTTCACTATGAATGTGTAATGGAAATGCATTTTCTAAATTAAGATAGAGTTAAATTCTTTTGATTCAGTTGCAAGTTATGGTTGCAACTTTAGAAATGATGATAAAGCATGATTTTATTAATATGTGCTTTTACATTTCTGTCATGTACAGGAAAGTGAGTGCAGTTTTTAAAATGTATTTCCAAATATAAATTGATAACCCATCATGGTTTCAACATTGAGAAAAATAATTTTGATTATAATTAAGCTATAAATGTGCAGCTCTACAAACATGTTGGCAGATTTTCATTTCCGCTTCTGTCACACTGACAGGAGCAGCTGGCAAAAATGTTGTCACACTAGTTTGGTTTGGTTTGGTCTTCTTTGCTTCTAGAAAAAGCTAAATGCTTTTAGAGATTAACCATTGTTGTAGTGATGTCATGGTACAACTGTCTCTCAGAGGATTTTTAAGTGGAAGTTTAAGTTAAAAAATAACAACACTGCTAAAGAAAGCAACAACCCAAGGACAAGGTAAAGTGGTACAAGAGGGAATAGAGTTTATTAAGAAGGCAACAGAGGCCCTCTAGTGGCTGGTCTTTTGCTATAGCACTTTCTCTGCTTGATCTCTATAAAGTTCCACACCTGAAATAATTTCTGATGTGTGTTCTTCTTTTTAAAAAGGTATCTGTTGTGTTTATGATATATCACAGACTGTACATATAAACACAACTGCATTTAATGACATGATAAGGTGTGCATCCAATGAGAAGAACACATAAGTAGGGTGATCTGTCTCAGCTCTGACATTTTGTGTGAAATACTTTCAAAATGGTAGAAACCCAGATGAGTATACCATAATATTGCTTGGCTGCCCGATTGCAGCTTACATATTTACACTGGGAAAGTGCTGGTGTTTTACCTTGTAAGGGGAGATATGTGTATCTGATGGGAAGGCCAGCATGCCCATCACTTGCCGAACTTCATCCAACTGCCCACCTTCTGCTTGGCTGAAGTGCTTCCTTGCATGTCTGACATACACAGAGACACACATGAACCAGATCAGCGGGCGATAAAATGTTTATGTTTTAGTGGCTTCAATAATGGTTAAAACAACGAAAACATTGCAGTTACTATAATGGATTTAAGGTAAAACAGTTAGTGTGTAATGCCCAAATATGTATATGTATGTGTACCTGACTGCATCCATGCGTTTGTTTTGTCTGATGAGCTCAATGAACTCTTGGATTCTCAGACTGAACTCAAGACAACTCTGCCAAAAAAACAAACACAAGTTTAAGTTTAAATCACTGACGTGCCTCCAAATCCTCATAGTTTCTATTATGCCCTTCATGACCCAGAGCCGGCAGAAAACTGGTCTCTTTAATACAACTCCTGCAGTGCTGGTAGATTCTCCAGCTGCCTTTCAATATTTTATCATTCAAATGGATTTCTGAAAGAGAAAAAAAACACACATAGCCTACCACTATAGCTGTTAAGAGCTTAAAAACTGTTAGAACTAAAATGTTTTAATGAGGAAAAAACAGTGCCAGCATCCTGAACTTGGACTAACCATATTAATATTGGGTCATCTGTGCAGCACAAGATGACCCTCACCAAGTAACAGCTAACTGGGAAGATTAACACGTTTTGGCAGAGGTCTGGACTAATACTTTCTGGTTTAATAGGATAATCTTAGGATTAACACTCTAACTTGCTGCCACTATCAGAAGGGCAAACACCCAGAAGAGTCATTAAATCTTAACAGATCTATTTCTGAGCACAAACAATGTTACAGAGCTGATTCTTGCTCAGAAAAAGCATAAATATGCAACATACAGAACCAATAAGCGTGTACATATACTGTTTGCTTGAATTTAACCTATGAAGTAATAATGTTTTTTGATTGTAGTGGACATGGCTACTAAGTAAGTGGTTAACTTAAACTTCTTGGATTCACAAGGTACAATTTGCTTCTAGTAAATAAACTACCTTCATCTTGCGGAGGCGGGACTTATTGTCATGGCACCAGGCTAGGCAAGTGGCTGTCTCCTGCCTCTCCAGAGACTCCTCCACCTCTTTAGCTGTGAGAAACATCTCAATGTTGACCAGATCCTGGCAATGCAGGGGAGTGGATGTAATAGATAAGAAGGGCATTAGAAAACTACAAACAAAAGTTAAGTATAATGGTAAACAAAAGGTTAGTTTCAAAACTTGTGAAATGATGAATTAACTTATCGAAAAAGTCCAATGTTTCAGTTATCAGAATGATACAGCTCTCAACAAGTTTGTGTTTTTCCAAACAGTCAGTGAGTCTTTTAGTTTTGTCCTAGCGTTCTCAAATGCATAATTGTTACTATATGAACTTAAAGATCTCCAAAGTCTTCTGAATGACCTTGAGACAAAACATCTCATTCAGATGCTGACAATTACCTCTATACCGCTCTGTCTGGCCAGTTTAACAGCTGTGTTGTAGTAGCCGCAGCGCAGCAGATGCTCCACCATCATGCGGTCCATGCGCTTCTTCTTCCACAGGTTGACAGAGGCCGGCTGGTCGCTGCTGTGCTCCTTCAAGTGCTCGATGCGACGCTTACACAGCTTGGCACTCTCATCTTCTGCTTGGATGGATTCAGCAGCCTACAGGACACACACAAACAAGAACAATCAGCATATTTACAAAAATCTGAATGTGAAAAACAGAAATACAAGCCAAAATTGATGAGCATTCGATAACCACAGTAACTTCATTGTAGCAATATGCTTGGCTTTATTGGATTTCCAAAAAGAAGGATCTTAAGTATTATTATTTAGAGATTTTTTTCAAAGCAAACATCAGGTGATATTAATAATATGTGATAAAGCTCGTTTTTGAACAGGAATACACACAAAGTTTTTAGAAACCCTCTTGCACTGAAACCAGACCACAAGACTTGTCAAACCTTGGAACATTGTTGAGGACTGGCCAGACTGAACAGCTGCTTCCTGTTGTGTAGAAAAACGGTTATGTGAGGGAGATAAGATGGGTGTCATAAACATAAAGGCAAGGGATTCCACACATTTAAAAATGTATTTCCATTACAGCATGTTACATTTATGTTAGAAAAATGTATTGTAAAAAATGTGATGAAGAATATTACAGTACATGATTGCATTCCTATGCGCACTATTTAACAGTTAGTCTTTTTAGATTTGATTTATTTCAAAATAAAATTGCTTTTCTTTGTTTTTGTTAAAACATGACCCTCTTATTATACCTTAAACTAAACACTAAATCACTTTCATATTTTATTCTTGACTTTTGGATTACTTTTCTTTTCACCAGCTGGAGCAGATTTTGCCAAACCTATCTGGAGAAACATAAGCTCTCACGACTCTAGCAAGTCAGTGTGGTGTCTAGTATGACCTAGTCTTTAAAACAATGAATGAATCCAGGGTTTAATATGTTGCAAAGTACCTGCTGGAAAACATGTTGGCACAGAGGACAAAAGAAGAAGTATGTTTTGATCATTGTTTTCTGTCATTTTAGAAAGGCTTGACAGAAGAACCAGCCAGGCAGCATTCCAACGGTCTCAAACACAACCCACCAAGGTTATATTATACCATTATAAAGAAACCACAGCTACAATAAGGTGCTTTTCTCAACAAGGGCGAGTAATGTGGCTTTTAACAGTTGGCTCTAGCTGAATGGAGATTGTATTTATAGATGAGATACTGCTGATGGTGTAAGTGCCAGGGCTAATACCAGTGCTTGTGTTTTCTAACGAGTAAAGGGTGATTTTAGTGTTGTCCTCATTTACAGTATTTTATATCTTGTCAAAGAAAAAGTGCAAGTCCTTTTTTCCCTCAGACCTTCCCAGTACGTTGCCATGCAAGATGGATATGTCTTGGCTTTATGAGAATAATAACTAATGAGGATAGATCTGAAATAGAAACACTACATTTTTTTCCAGTTATATCTTCATCTACACAAGGCCAGATTTAAAAACAATCTCAAAGATGGTTACAATTGAGAAAAAAGCTGGCCTTGAAGTGTAGTATCAACAGAAAAAACACTTATAACAGACATGATGGTTGTGGTAAAACTTTGCAATTACAAGCTATGTTAAGCCAACTTTTCACAGTGTCTGATTATCTCTCCAGTCATTACTTTCTATAAAAGCAGCCAGCCAAAACAAAAAAACAAGATATAACAATGGCAACACTTTTATTGAGAAATCAGGTTTCAAGAAACATAAAGAAGCAATAACATTAAGGCAAAAGAACTGTGATTAAGTGAAGAGGGTAAATTGGCTGTATTAGTCCGTGCATATAATCCAACCACAATTCTTAGCAGAAAGTGGTGGTAATGAACATTTTTTCTTGTTTGTCCACCACAATTAAACTAAAAGAGAAATGTGAGAAAGAGATTGAAGTTCTTTGCATTTGAGTGTTCACTGTGAGCAAATTATCTAAAAATTCTGCTGATGACTTTCAACATGAAAATGGGATTTTCATAGTCTACTGCTTTGGTATGCAGACGGCCGTTGAAGTTTTATTTTTCCAGTCCTACAAATCTTGCCATAGTTGCTAGTTCTTAGCCAGTCTGGAAGGAAATAACCTCACCAGCGATTAAATATTTAGTTTTTTGCTGTAAAACAAATCAAAATCTATACATAAAAACACTTCTTGAAAGTTGATAGAGAGGAAATTGCCGTGTGAATGTGCGTGTATGTGTACATCTGTATCCCTTACCTTCCTCTTCAGGGCACTGAGTTTCTCCACCACGCCATCCAGCAGTGACACCACGGAGTCGACCACTGGGAAGCTGCTCAGCGTCTTCTCCAGCTCTGCAACAACCATCGTCACGTGACTTGTCTCCCGGTCGATGTTCTTCTGAGCCGCCCTGAAACGTTTGTTCAGAGTCTCGTAGGGGACCTGTAACAACAACAGCAAGGGACATTTACATCGTTGTTTCAAGCATTCAGGTTTATGATAGTACCTCTAGCTGATTGAGGTTCTTACATGTTGCAAAATTAAGTAGGCTGTTCAGATAGCTGAGCTGTAATAGAGCTTGTACAAAACAAACAAAACTGTGTTCTTCCACACAGTGTTTGGTTAACTCCAAAGGAAAATAATTAGCTTGCCTTTATATCCTGTCTTGTACTGACAAAAGGGACTGGAGCCGACAAAACAATCACATACAAGGAATTAACAGTCTACCCAAATAAATACTAATAAATGTTTCTTGACAAAATTAAATTCCCTTTTCAAAACACAAAATAAAAACTTTTACCCCTGCTGTTAATATTTCTTCGAAAGATTTCTCCGGCAGTTGAAATGAGATTAGCAGTGGGCTCTATGGTGCCCTGTGTCTTCTAGCAGCCTAATTTTATGGCATTTCTGCAGCCTGAGTATAAGAACTCCTTAGCGGAAACAAATTAAAGCAGGAAGCAGATGACTGTAGTCTACTTTTTCAGACTGAAACAATCCTGTCTTTCTTATTACTGCAATATACAAAATATTGGATCATTGCTACATTTAATTTAACACAGTTTCATTATTAAAATATTTTATTGTAATTGATCAGTGTCTCAATTTGAATCAACATGATTCACTTAATCTTAACAAATTTTGGTTTCAAGTTTTCCTAGTACCTTCTATGATAATATTATTAATTACCTTATTAACAAGGCTTCCGATTGACTTATTATTTCATTGTTTGCCTTGCAACTGACCAAAGTATACAGTATTTTACAAATATGTCCCATGTTCTCCATGAACTGTGCTGAATTTAGTTTAAACAATGCCTGTTTATTATCCAATGTAAAAACTCTACAATCTATGCTGCTTATTGTTTTTGGAATAGCAATTATTATAACATAGGCACATAAAGTATGATGAAAACACAGCAAGCAACAAAACATTAATATTGAACATTCATAAACCACATCCTTATTATAGAGAACCCTGGACACAGTGCTTCCCCCTTTTACTACAACACAAGATGGCTTTGTGAACCAGAACCAGATTCATATGACCATTGTGGTTCCTTGTCTGAGATACAGCATAAAAACATGAGGAGAGCTTTGATCCATTGAAAGTTTTATTCCCTTTTAAGTTGGAGCCAAGTTAATTTCACAGATCACTAACATTGGAGAGGGGAAAGAACAAGTGTGCCACAAAACATGTAGAAAGGAGAAAGCTGCTGCTCTGCTGGACTACTTTTATCATTATAATCTAGCTCTTTGCCAAAATAAAGCCCAGAATGAGACCCCATGAGTCAGATATTTAAATTGTATCACAGAGCACTTTTGTGTGCACTAGTAAATATTCATTAGTGTCCCGTTGACAGAAACAGGGGGCTTATTCTGCTCAGGAATGTGTATGGCTGCTGTATGAGACGGGAAAAGATGGAAAAAATTTGGCTTTACGTCAGTCTGTAGCAACCCCCCACCCCCACCCCGAGGGCTACATCAAGATCAGGGTTTGCACATTCGCATTGGTCAGTGTTTGATTTTTAGTGACACACTTGGCCACAGAACGACAAATTAACTGGGGATCATTAAGTGTAAGCTTCAGTAGTTGGATACAGCAGATGGTGATGATTACAGCAAGTTACAGAGAAAGCCAAATCAATTCATAAAATACATGTAGAATTTCCAGTCTATGCAAACAAACAAGGCTGAGTGAGCAGTACAACACTGTAGACCTTAAGAGCACAGAGATTATGTCAACTGGAAGAGATTTTGGTAAAGCTACTGAAGCTATCCACTTATTTTTATCATAAGGCTATGGCAAGAAATGCTGAGATTTGATAAAATACCTTGATTTGCCAGATATTTAATTCACTGGATAAGCCTTCTTTTCTCTATTTTATACATTTGCATGATGAATTTCCAGAAAATGTACTATACAACAATAGATAATTGCATTAAACTGTTTAGGCCTTTTGCTTCTACAAAAAGATAGTTCTAATTAATTTTTCCAAAACTGCTAAGTAACAAATTTGGCTCACAAAATAGTTTGCTTCAAATGCAATAAACCAGATGTTTCTCTGATGATTCTCTTGTGCATTTTGAGGAAATAGCCCCTTTTTCAATACGACTGGCTACTTACGTATGATGTTACTCTTTTCCATACAACACTGATTTACTAGACAGCTGAAATGCAATTCTGTCATGACAGCTTATAATGGCTATGGCTGACTCTATGCAAGTAGTTGCCTTTCATGATTTGCTGGGAGGTGGCTCATTGCAAGAGACATCTACAAGCCCACTCCAAACAGTACACATTATCAATTATTGATAACAAGAATAAATAATCATTAAATGGTTTAGGTCATTTAAGCAATCCAAATGATAGTTTTTAGCACATCTTAAATATGCAGCATTACAAAGTCACTTGATTGTGATAGGCATGTAATGTCTGTGTCCAGGTTAATAGCCTAGCCATTTACATGCATAAGTGAGTAAATATATTAGGATGACCATTTTCCTGTTTCCTTGTGGTAAACTTTACACTGATCTGACTGAAAATGTTCAAGGACATAATATCTATATTTTCTTGGTAAAGCAGATTTCTCAGTGTCTGTGTCAGACAACATTGTGACATTATAATCCTGCTCAATATAGCACCAAATGTAATGAATACTGCTCTACCCCCAGCTGTAGACTCCCATTTGATGCCAATAATAACCATCATTCCTGTCTTAAAATGGTGACCATCATCCTTACTGCAGCATCCAAGCAAAGACAGACATATCCCCAAACCACAGCCATGCTTTCATAGCACAGACACGTCTCAACATCGCCAACAACACTAAACGCCACGTTATATTCATCATGACAACATCATGGCATTAGTTACCCCACAAAAAGCTGCCAATACAATCCTACTCACAAACGTGCTTTATATGACGACGCTTTCTCGCTGTCCGGCACGGCTGAACTGAGGAAGCAGCCCGGACTTGTTTCAGCTCGTCTTTTAGCAGTCGTGTCGCAGCAGCGTTATGTGGAATGGAGGACCGGTGCGTGTGTGCGGCAGCAGGCTGTGATTTCTCTCGCTGGCCATTTTGAAGTGCAGAGAGGCAGCAGCAGCAGCAATCTGATGACACTGCGCTAACTCGCAGGACTGTGTTACTCTGTCTGACAACGTAGCGTTACCGGCTCTCCCCTAGTGAATTCAACCGATCCATCCTTCCAGCTAGAATTTGCATGCTCGACGTTACGTATCTGGTAGGCTATTCATTTTTGCGACACAAAAAAGATGGCTATAATACAGGTTTTTACCACAGCAAACTGGCTAGCAGGCCTGCCAGCCATTTCTTTGACGACGTGCTTGGCTGGTGAAGGGATGAGCAACCACGTTTTTTTAAAAACATATTCTGTCAGTGGTGATGTTTTTTATAACGTTTCAAACACCCTTTAACGTAACCTTAATGTTGTTGCCAGACTGTTAAGTGCCCTGGCTAGCTTAGCCGTTAGAAGTCCTCACACATTAATGAAAGTGATAACACATAGCTAGCAAACATTAAATTAATGCCACGTTAGCTAACCCAGGCGTGTAGCGTTACCTGGCATGTCATAACTAATGTCAAAGGACCACTTTGACACAAAACAATAGGCTTAAACTTAAGCTAACAGCTCTGAGGCCCTCAACACACTTGACGTTTATTATATGACCCCATTAAGGCGACAGACAGACAACTAACTTGCCATCAGCAATAGTTATTTATCGAACTACTTGATCTTTGCTATTGCTCTTCAAAGGTTAGTTAGTGGATACTGCTACCTGGCTAAGCTAACGTTAACTTTAGCCCAGCTAATGTTAGCCTCCCTGTCAAGTTCGCAAATGAACTGACAATCCCCATTTTCCAAATTGCATCAAACGCATCGTGGATTTTGGACACACCAGCATCGTTAGGCTATTAATGTGTGCCAGTTTCAGCTTTTGTTTACCTTCAGGGTGGGATATTCTTGGACTTTGAGAGCCATGGACAGTTGAGATGCTGTCTCTTGCACCGCCATCTTGGTTTTGTGGTTTTCTTGTGGTTGTTTGTGTTTTTTTCCTATCAACTCAGAATGGCCTTGGTGCTCGCTACCGCCATCTGGTGAGACGGTGTCAGCACTGACTCTGGGTGTGTGGTGCTTTGAGATTTTTCAGATGCTTTTTTTATCTGTGGTTTTAAACTGAAATAATTGGTTGATCCAAATACGGCATGTTATTTACATACAGCCAATGTCGTGCTACTGCAGACAAAACAATATCACCAGAAGATAGCTGTCCTGGTGCTCTCATTCGTATCATTTTATGAGCAGATATCAGAGTAGTTTGCTCTTTTGTTCATGTTAAAATTTTCAAAGGGCAATTTTACCTGTACATTCATTTAAATCCATAAACAATGTGGCCCAGAGTGAGAGAAATCTGCTGTAAAATGGCTCTGTAATTAAATCTTAAGACTGCAGTAAATAATGAACAAATGAATCATCAGCATCATTGATCATGTGTTCTTGTATTCCTTAGAGCTGCTGTATTTGAGCATTCACCTCAAGCAGAGGTGAGTTTGAGCCATATCAGTTGCTCATTACATTTACATACAACATCATTTTAACACTGAATAGCTTTTCTCTAATACAGCACACCTGTAGATCAGGTTTGAAGAGGACTGAGATTTCAGCTGCCAGTACCAGACAATATGAATGACAGGACAGGTTGAGCAACAGAAAATGAATAAGCAACAATTTTAATAACTAATAATAACAATAATACTGTAACTCTTTAAGTCATTGATAAATAAAGTATAAATAAAGATAAAATAAGCAACTGAAGATGTCAACTAGTGCTTTAATAAATTGTGATCTCCACAAGTCATTACTTTCTGACATTATATAATACAAGTTTTAGAATTATTTTATTAATCAAATATCCATTGATAATTAAAATAACAGTTAGTTGCAGTCCAAGCGTAGTCAACATGTCTAATTATTCACATCCAAACATCCTCATAATACAAATTAGATAAGAATCAGAGATTAAAGTCTATAAATAAATATCATGTGTATGGGCAGTTGCATGGCAAGAGCTTTTTTTTTTGAAGTAGAAAGAGCCAAGCTCATTTTCAGTCATTATTAGAAATTACACATGGGCAGACCTTTCACAAAAGCAATAACAGCTTTTAGATATTTTCAAGATGTCAGGAATCTGAACATCTGAGAGAAAAGGCTTGACATTAGTGGGAATAAGGAAAAAAATATTTCTTTTAAGGAATCTTGAATTATGTTGGAAACCAGTCTGTGCTATAGTTCCAGACAGCCACCCGAATCATGTCTGTAAACGTGTATAAAACCTATAGGACAGGATTTTTTTAGCATAACAATATTTTATTCCACTAATGATGAAATTAAATTATTTGAAAAAGAAAGACCAAATTAAGCTATGTACTGTATTCTTTTGGATATTTACATACAGGTTATAGTCCATAAGTGCAACCAGTGACTCTGGTTCCATACCATGGTCACATTTCTTTTCCTGTGTGAGTGAGAGCACCTTCCCCTAGACACAGTGAACATATTGCCATTGGCCACTGTCCAGTGCCAGCCTGTGCTGATTGGCTGGCAAAACCTCTAATCGCTTACAATTGGCCCATTATTTGCTGCATGCCCCTCCCCCACCAAGCTTCGGAACAAAGTGGAACAGTGGACACAGAGAGGAAGGTGATGCAAGGTTTGTGATGTATTTTTGGGCCCACATCAAGTGCTTCCTGTGTGTAACTCGTGTGCAGAGTGTGTGAATGTGTGTCAATTTCTATTTGTGTTAAAATATGTGACTTTTTGTGATAGCATTGGCTACACTTACAGCTTGGCTCAGCACTGTGTTTAGGTTTTGAAGCGATAACTCTCTGCCAAGTCAAACAAGGGGGAAATGACATGGTGCATTTGCGTAGTACAAGTGCAGTATAAAGGCTTGCTTGTGTGAAAGTTTATGAATATGGTTTATTAATATATTATGTTTATGTGTGTCCAGTATGTGCGAGTGTGTATGTGTTAAAGATGGCGTGGTTGTTAAATATTAGAGCATTTTATTGAATTTAGAAATTGGAGCATTTTATTGAATTTAGAAAGAATCTATTATTATTTCATTCTCAAGGACTGACACCAAAATCTGGAAGCTAAATATTATGCAAATTTCTTCTTATTTAAAACCTTACTCTGATGTAGAAATACCATATCTTAACACACATATTCAACGTTGAGTTTCCTGTTTTATTAGAGTATGCAGGCTTTGAATTCTACATCCCCTGGACCCAATGTGAGCTTTGCAATCTGTTTTATGACCATCTTCATCAGCACACATTATCAGTTCAAGATGTTAGAAATTAATTGGATTTTAATAAAATAAATATATAAAATAATTTAAATCATGTACTATAAATTGAGTGCCATTTAAAAGTCAGACAGATGTTGTCAATGGTTAAGTTAATCTGAGATTCAGGTGTGTAAGACAAGATAAAATATACCTTTATCAAGTTGGCACAGCAACACAGAGGAATGTAAAAAAACAAAATACAATAAAAAAGTAGAATCAGAAATGCAGTGATTCATTCTTAAACAAACTTACAGAACTTTTTAAGTCAACATTTGAGCTGAAACAATTAGTTAATTAATCCATTAGTTGATAGACAATGAATATATGCAAGTGCATGACACTGGACAGAAGACAGGGAATGAAAGTAGAGTGACACAGAACAAACGTCTCTGGTCAGATCTGAAACCACAACGTTGCTGTTCGAGTTCCGCGTCCAAAACCCTCAGCCCCACTTGCAACTATTTTGATAATCGATTCATTATTTGTACATTTTTCAAGCAAAATTGCAAAATATTACCTTCAGCTTCTCAAATGTGAGGATTAGGTGCTTTTTTTGGTCTTATGTGATAGTAAATTGAATGTCTTTGAGTTGTTGACTATTGGTCAGACAAATCAAGACATGTGAAGACATCACAGTGGGAAATGTGTGATGGGCATTGTTCATAAATTTGTGACATTTAATGGACCCATGATTAATCAAGAAAATTACCAGCAGATTATTTGACAACAAAAATAATTGCCAGGTGCAGTCCGAAGGTAATCAATTATAAGTTCTGTTATTATGTTAAATTAAAAATGGAAGAATACCTTATAGAAAGACACAAGGACTATGACTAATATTAGATGTTGAGGTGTTTTTAAAAAGGATTTTTTCCCCTCTTTCCTCTGTTGAGGAAGGTGACAGCTTCCTAAAATATCGGACGGTATCTCTAACCTTAAGATCCTGTACAGTTACAGTTACATTTTATTGAGGAATCTACATCAACCTTTCTGATTCCGCTTTCTTTTACTTGTCACCCAAATTTAACTGCTAGCTCCTCCAGTATCTGCTCTCTCCTCTGTACAACATCCACATTGTCCTGCAGCTGTCAGTAACCATGAATCCAAATTACTTGTCTGTGTGTGTGTTTGTGTGTCTGCTTGCATCTGCATGTTTACCGCTAGAACCATGGCCATTATGTGCATTTGGAGCTATAGTGTAAGTGTGCATCTGTGTGTTTGTATCTGCGTTTGAACCTGTGCCATAGTAAATCAGTGCATTTGTTTTGCATGCAACTGCTTGTGTGAGTGTACATTTATTTGTCCGTGCACAAGCTTGTATTGTTGTACACGTGCAGACACATATCTTCGTAATTAAATGTGTGTTAGCAATGGCTCTAGGTCTAGCTGGCTGTCAGTCTTGATAAGGCCAGCGTTTGGGAGGCGTCAGTCGGGGCTGCTGCTCGCCTGGCCTCCGCTTGGTGAATCTGCTGAGAGGGAGCTGAACCATTAGACACGCTGCAGTGACTACAGAGAGAGAGAGAGAGAGAGAGAGAATGGTTGGGAAGTGAGTGGGTGGGGGGTGGGGGTGGAGGACATGTATGGTGAGCAAGGCAGAGATCTAAAAAGAGAATGAAAGAGATGCGGGAATCAGGAGTTGGGGGTGATGGAACGCGAATGAGATCGGGGAGAAATTGGGAGAGATGAAAGAGAAAGCAAGATGGGCAGATGGAATAGCAGGAGGTAAAGAGATAGGGAGGAAAGAGGGAGGGGAAAGGCAGAGGGGAGGTGAGGGAGGACGGAAGATGTGAAAGGGAGAGTGGAGAGGGGGGTGAGGAGTAAGAGGCTGAGGGGATGGAGGAGGAGAGAAATTGTAAAAGAGGCGAGGAAGAAAAAACGGTCTGTGTGGAGTAATAAGGAGAGGAATGGGTGTAACTGTTAATGTCCTTGTGAATATCTGTTCGATTTGCACACATGAAAGACTGCATTTAAATAAACAAAATGTAAGGCAGTGAAATCTTTCTATCTCGCCTCTGTCACCTCTCCCTTCCTTTCACTTCTCTTTTCTATTCCTCCCTTTCTCTCGAGCAGCATTCATTATTCTGCTGATCATTACTTGTTCTTTTATTCTGTTCCTTCTCTCATCTTGCTCTCATCTTGAGAGGAGCCCAGATATTGTCTTCTCCTCTCTCCATCCTTATTTAGAGGAAGCAAATATGCTTCATGTTTCCTCCATCTACTGGGGAACATTTGTCTCTTGCTATGCGGTTGGAGATAAGTTGTTGTCGGCCCTGTCAACAATAAATGTGTCTGAAGCCTTTCACATTCAGGTTCTCATTTTGAGAATTCTGAAATTGTTAGGGGTAATGCTTTAACCCACGTACCTCACCAGCAGCACATTTATGTGTGGCGTGATGACAAGCATAAAGATATTTGTCAATTATGAAATGATTCACTTTAGCCATTGAATTAGCATAATTTGTCGAGTTTAATATGCCATGATTATTATGGTTAGGCACCTCAAGTGCCTCAGAGCAAAATTCAACTCTTAATCCTTTTACAAAGCTCTTAAATCACGCAGCAAACCATTTAAATTTGAAAATGATCTATGCTTCCCTTCATCTGCTTTTGTTTGCCTCAAATATAATCAGATACAGTTTTTTGTTGTTGGACTGTTTTATAGTGTTAGTGTAACAAAGGAACAAGCAAGTTTTTCAAGTCTTCAAGTCTATTCAAAGTGGCTGCCACTGGTGGCAGCAATTCAAAAGGTGAACTTTTGCATGACAAACATTAGGGATTTTACCACTTCCCCACTCAACTGCTGCCACAGACAGATACGAAACTTCCCCTCTGTGCCACTGTTCATTGCTGCTATGTCAATTGGGCATTAAAGTGTGCATCTAGAGATGGTGTCGTGGGTCAGACTAGCAGGAAACTTGACACACATCTTAGTTTGGTATATATGTTCTTGCACACAAAACGGTGGGTTTGTAACTAAAAAGAGGCATGTCCTTTGGTTTTGATCTTAAGCGTGTTAACTGAACTGAAACCTTGTCACACAGCCACATCTGTAGTCTACAAATATGCTGTCACCTGAAAAATGTCATGTTGTTTTTTCTGACCAACAGTTACATTAGTTTTAGTGTTTGCTTCTTGTTTTGAGTCCCATTCTTCTCCCCCATCTAGCGTGGACGTCATTAAATACAACACACCTACAGTCACAGTGACTAGTGGTGTTGGTGGTATTTGCCTGCAGCACTCTAGCAGACAGCAGTCACAAAACATGCCAAATGCAATTTTGAATCTTACTGATTAGGCTTTATTGCCATCAAATTTCTTTGACTCAGTGGAGTAAGAGATGGTGGCAAACAGCTGGAGAGGAGAGGCTGCAAAATTCCAATTTGATTATTTTAGCAAAGAAAAAAACAGGGCCTAAGAGCTATCTGCTCTTTAAATCGAGCCAAAAACAAGGTGGAGCACATTGCTCATTTCCTTTGAAGATGAAAAGTAATTTTAAGCTAAACCTGTTTCATCATTGTGTTTAAAAAGAAGCCAGCAACTGACAGGAATGTTTGATGAGAATGGTGGGGGTGATAGCATACGACAAAGGTCATGAGTCAGCCTACCGACAGTGTTGAAAACAACTGTTTGCCTCTTTCTGAATTTGCAAAACTCGCCCACTGGCTGTCTGTGACATTTACCAATATTGAGGGTGTGATGTAACCATCATTGCTGTTAAATTAGGTTAGGCCCTGGCAGTTAGGTGGCATCTGAGGCTGCTCGTGACCCTGTGGTTATCAAGTGGCCAGGTGTACATGAGAGTAAGTGTAATATCTCCACTGCAGGAATAGAAAGAGTACCAGCAGGTGTAAAGGCGTTAACCAGAACAAAGAGATGTAAAGTTTGAAAGACAAAAGTGATTATATGAGTAAACTTTTTTTTGTAATGTGTAATTCATTATATTTTGTTTTATCGGGTCCAACTAGCTGCTGCAATTTTAGACCAATTTCAACAGTAATATGATTTGTAACCAGCTAATGTTTAAAGGTTAGCTTCCTATCCCTTACCATTCAAGAGATACAGTATATCAATATTTAATAACCATAACAGTATTTTGAATCTGAATCTCTTAGAAAATCTACACATCTTTGATAATGTGATGATAAAGATGATAAGACATGACAATATGAAGGACTCCACATTGTTTACCACACAAATAATGATTATTATAGTCAGAAACAGTTTTGTCCCATTCTGTAACAATAATAACACCAGTAATATGAGTTTTGTATACTTTTCATTATAATAATGTCACAAAGCACTACAAAGAGTTGTATTTGAACATCAAACTAGGATATGGTGGAGTAGAATATCAGGTTATTCAGAATATAAATACAGATCATTTACCCTCTGGATTATTCATGGAAATCTTTAAGTACAATGTATTATTTTTAAGTCATTAGCAATTAAAATAACTTGTTTATTTTAAAGTTTGAATGTTCTGAAAGAATTATCTTCTAACTGCAAAAGTAAACTTATAACGTAAAATTAGAAACAAGAACAAAACCACAATTAAGTTAGTCATTATTTATTTAAAACACTGATTTATAGTGTCATAACATGTTCTTGCTTATTACAAATAAGTTTTATGAGATTTATAATTGTTTCCCTGATATGAGAAAGAACAAGTTTTTCCTCTCTTGCTACAGCCTTGTAATTGCATAACTCTTCTTTCTTTAGTTTTTTTTCTCTGTCGTCTTTCAGGAAACAAAAGATGAATTTTAGCAAGTTAGCTCCTCCCCATTCCTGCTCTCTC